>NW_024121211.1:12236437-12905784 GCF_016745375.1 Pimephales promelas | reverse complement strand
CGTTTTATTTTGTGTCACCAGCCTAGGTCGAGTTACACTAATCGAGTAACTGTGTTTAAATAGGAAAACGAGGAAGTGTTTTGTCACTTCTCTTTTTGGCCCATATTTAATGCACTGGGCTAAGCTAAGTGCTAACATAGTTTTGCGGCAATACAGAGCGATAGAGTGCACGCACTGAGACGAGAGAGGTATGCATCAGCTCGTCTTAGTTAAGGGAATAACATAGTTTAATATGAAAACCCGGTGGAGTATCCCTTTAAGAATGTTTATATTTTTACTGAAATTCCTAAAAAAAACTTACTGACACCAAACTTTTGAAAAGGGAAATGGTGATCCGATACTCAGTATCGGTATCGGTCAGATATGGAACTTTTTTGCTGGATCATGTATCAGTCAGCACAGGAACGATCGAAATTCGATACTGTGCGATACATATGGTTTTTACTGAAGGTTTAGTGCACTATATATTTCAAGTATTCTGAAGCCATATCATTGTTTTATTTGAGGAACAGACAGTAGTATATTTCATTGTTAAATTTACATTGAAATAAAATGTTCAATACACACAATATATACTCTTTGTGCTCTGTTATGAACGTTTCATTGTAGGAGTGAGGCTGGAGTGAGGCTTGCATGTAACTCCAAGTTGCATCATCATGCATCTGGGATTCACATTAGCACTTTTGTGCCGCTCTGTGTTAGAGCCTTTCATGTCACGTGTGTGTGTGTGAGTGTATGTGTAGTTCAGGTATGCCCTACATTATGAAAACATGAAAAAGTGGTATGGAGCCATCCCTACTTTTGAATGGTAGTGTATATGAAGAGTTCAGATGCAAAAGCCTCTAAATGCCATTTGAAATTTTCTTCTAGAATTCATAGGTAATCTTCATTGTCATTTAAGTGAAATTACTGAACTTAAATATATAAGCTTGATAAAAATGATCATTTTAGAAGAAAATTTCAAATGGCACTTAGAGGCTTTTGCATCTGAACTCTTCATATATACAATATTTGCAAATATATACAACAAAGATCTTCTACCTGCAAATCGTGGCACAGCAGGGGGGCGCCTACTGGGTGCACCACAGGGGTAGGACGGTGGCAAAGGTGGTACGCTGGGCCTGTATGTAGGTGAAGGCATGGGAGATACTTTCTGAGGTAGCGGAGGAGGTGCTGAGGAGGGGTGACTGGGAGGAAACAAAGCAGGAAGAGGAGGGGGAGGGAGAGGAGGTCCTAATGTACTGTCCTTCATTTCTAACTGGGGCGGAGGGAAGAAGACTCCAGATGAGCGGTTAGGGTGCGAAGATGGAGGTGGTGGAGGAGGCGGTGGGTAGAAGACACCAGATGACCTGTCGGGCACCGAGGAGGGAGGGATTGATGGAGGCGGTGGAGGGGGCGGAGGGTAGAAGACACCCGATGATCTGTCAGGAAGTGAGAACAGAGGAACCGAGGGAGGCAGTGGAGGAGGTGGAGTTGTGGGCATGGGAATGGAGTGTGATTGGACAGGTAACCAAGTGGGTTTGGCCATTTGAGGAGGAGGGGTGGGGGCGGGCCGGAGGGCAGAGAAGGAGGTCTATTATTGGGTCGCTCCTGAGGAGGAGGTGGAGGAGGGGCAGAGGAAGGAGGAGTAGATGATAGTTTAAAAGTAGGATGTGTCGTTTGGCTGGGGGAGGGCGGAGCTGTGTATGAGGAAATAGGCCGAGCTCTAGACAGTGAGGAGGTTCTCTCCAAAGGCCTGTGGGAAGGGGAAAGATCAGGGGCGCTTCCTCTGAAACCATCTCCTTGTGATGGAGGGTTCCAGAGAGGCTGCTTCAGGCTGGCGGTAGAGCCGGAACGAGACACTGAAACACAAACACGTCATGTCCAAAAAGTCATTCAAAAAATTTTACAGCACTGAAATACTTTATTCAGCATGACAATAAATAGATCTGACTTCAATACCCGGGTTGTGAGGTGGCAGTTTCTCTCTTTGTCCGACTGGTTTGAGCACAGGAAATCCTCCAGCAAACAGTCCACCCAGAGTTGGACCCACTGCAGATGGAGTAGATCCTGTTGTGTTTGCAGAATTCCCAGCAGACACATTTCTTCCACCGTCATCTACGCTATTCACTTTAGGTTCTGCAAATACACACATCACCATTATGTTTACAGCCAATGCACCAAGTATGTTCCTGGATCTATCGTATATTGTACATTATCACACATAATATAGTGTAGGTTTTTTGTGCAATTTAGGAGGGTCTGTCTTTAAAAGAAAGTGAGTGTTGTAACTTATTTAAAATGCACAGTAAGCAATTTTTGAAAAACACTGTTGATATTTGAAAATGACACCCAAACAAACACACCCCTACCCAAAGACACACTATGCAACACAGGAAACAGGAAATTGCCTGCGCAAGGATGGATAAATCAGCTTTGATTCAACAACAACAATAGCATTTCTTGGTTCGAACATACCGTAGCAAAACAAATGTTACTCACGTATCGAACATAAACAAAGCAACCCTGACCTCAGTTTTCAGGACTCCCCAGAAATGCTATTGGAAAGCTATTCCAATATTAACGCAAGTCCTCGTCTCATCGTAACCCTTTTTTTGCCAAATATATTTCTTTGACATTTTCCTCTTTGTTAATATCTTGACAATCTGTCTTTCTACAAATGTCCCGTTCACTCACTCTCTCTCTCCTATTGCTATTTGGTAGAGCCAGACCGATTTGTCGGCATGCCTATATTATCGGCCGATATTAGGCATTTTCCAAACTATCGGTATCGGCAGTTATAATGGCCGAAATTAGTATTTCAAAAATAAAATAAAAACGGACGAAACATGCTTCAATCATGTCATGAGTGTTGGAGTTGTATAGTTTGTCCACCAGAGGGCACTCTACACTGTCCCTGTTGGCAACACGTGTGTATAACGCGCCACACATCCTACAACCTGCTGATCCTGGGGTGCGTTTCCCGAAAGCATCGTTAGCCAACTATGGTCGCAAGTTCCGTCGTTATCTGTATAGTTTAACGAGTCGGTGTTTCCCGAAACCATCGTTCCAACGAACATTCGCAAACAGCATCGCAAAGTTGGGTGGTTTGAACGACAGCTCTTGGCCTGTGGTTTGAGGCATCGTTTCTATATTGCATGACATTTGGAGGTAATAAATCCTTATCTTGAGCAAAATAAGCAAGCTGACATTCAGTACAACCGGTGCCTTTTATCTCACAAATATGTCGAGAAACAGATCCGTGGTCTGCTGGTGAAGCAAGCCGAGCTGTTGGATCGGCGCTCAACGCTTGAAGCATCACGCGCCGATGCTCACAAATCAGTGGTTAGTAACGTTAACTCTTTGACTCCGACTTCGTCTACTCCGTGTGTTCCTCTGCCCAGGAGGACGCGATCATCTCGGGCTTCATTCACTCCGGCACCGAAACAACAACATGGACCATGGATCACACAGCGGAAGACACGAGACAGGACCAGAGCTACCTCTCCGCCCCTCCCGGTCTTCGAGATCTCCACGCGGAACCGCTTTTCCCCTCTTCGCGAGCCGGAACGCGACGACGCCGTGATCATCGGCACATCCATGGTCCATCATGTCCGCGCTACCTCGGGTAAAGGTAAGGTGCACACTCACTGCTTTCCTGGTGCTCGTGTTCTTGATGTCGCTGCACAGGTTCCCGAGATCCTTAACGGGGACGAACGCGTCGGATCTGTTGTGCTGCACGCGGGAGCGAACGACATCAGGCTGCGGCAGACGGAGGTTCTGAAGAAGGACTACAGGAGCCTGATCGAGACGGTACTCAGCACAGCGCCTAAAGCAATGATCATAGTGTCTGGACCACTTCCCACGTACAGACAAGGACAGGAAAGGTTCAGTAGACTATTTGCATTAAATGAATGGTTAATGTCATTGTGTAATGAACAGAAACTGCTCTTTGTAAATAATTGGCATCTGTTTTGGGAGAGATCCAGGCTGTACCGTGCAGATGGACTCCACCCCAGCAGAATCGGAGCTGCTGTTCTGTCGGACAACATCTCCAAGACGTTACGGACCAGATGACTAGTAAGTCAAAGTCCAAATCACAGCCTTTGCTGTCCAAACTTAACTAATATGCATAGTGTGGAACATTATATAGAAACTGTGTATTCCTCGTTTAGTGAAGCCAAACAATAAATCTAGTGCAGGATCTAGCAAAAATCTTATTGTAATTAAACCATAAAATCTAAATTTCAGTGAACAAAAACAATTTCTAAAGCTAGGTCTTCTAAACATTAGATCTCTCACACCTAAGGCGGTTATTGTAAATAAAATGGTCACAGATAATAATTTCGATGTTCTGTGCCTTACTGAAACTTGGCTTAAACCAAATGAGTATTTCGGTCTAAATGAATCTACTCCGCCAGGAAACTATTATAAACATGAGCCTCGTCTGGTCGGTTGTGGCGGCGGTGTTGCGACAATCAATAAAGATATTTGTAATATTACTCAGAAAACAGGTCACAGGTTTAATTCATTTGAAGTACTTGTGTTAAATGTTACGCTCTTAGATGTAAGAAGGAAATCCATATTATCTCTAGCCTTGGCTACTGTATATAGACCTCCAGGGCCATATGCTGAATTCCTAAAAGAGTTTGCAGACTTTCTCTCGGATCTATTGGTGAATGTCGATAAAGCAATAATTGTTGGAGATTTTAACATACACGTAGATAATACAAATGATGCTTTAGGGGCTGCGTTTACAGACTTATTGAACTCCGTTGGGGTCAAACAAAACGTCAGTGGTCCCACTCATCGTCTAAATCATACACTAGATTTAATTATATCATATGGAACCATTCCAACTGATATAGATATTATACCGCAAAGCGATGATGTCACTGATCATTACATGGTGACTTGCATAATACGTACTGCTGAAATATGTCATGTTGCGCCACGTTATAGACCAGGCAGAACAATCCTTCCAACCACTATAGATGTATTCTCAAATAGCTTACCTGATCTATCTAAGCAGCTAAGTGAACCCAAACAAACAGATGAATTAGAGGAAATGACTAGCAGTTTAAGCACCATTTTCACTAGTACATTAGATATTGTTGCACCAATTAGATTAAAAAAGGTTAGAGAGAAAACTAAAGCACCATGGTACAACAGGGCTACGCATAAATAAATGTGACTTGACTTGACTTTTATTTAGAATACATACAAATGTAATTTACGTCTTTTAGTTTGTCAAAAGATTTGAAGTAACGTGTTTGAAGAGTGCGCATGTGCGAACGTGCTCTACTATGTAAGAACGAGCCAAATATTGAGTCTGGTAATAAAGCAGAACAACTGAGAACAATTAGAAATAGTCCTCAGATGATATGTCTGTAATTTATATTAAAAAATCTAGCGTTAATTGGATCTCAAACAGTTTCATTAAAAGTAGTTATTACTCCACCACATGGAGTAACCAACGTGGTTGAACGATACTTTGCGACAGTGGGTTTCGGGAAACAGTCGTGACTAGCTAGTTGATTTTTCCAACGATGCATCGTACTATGGTAGTGAAACAGTGAACTATGTCGTAGTACGGGAAACGCACCCCAGGTTGGTAACTTATAAGGCAATGTAGTAGGGACTAATTATTATTTTATTTATCAGAACTTTAATATATTTTGATGTTCCTATGTTCTGTTGTGACAATAAAAGAAACAAGTTTGTTTTTAAAATGCATTATCATATTATTTTAGTTAAAACTCATAAATAACTACAAATAACTAATGTTAGGGAAATCTGTTAATGTTTTGTTGCGTGTTTCTGAAAAAAAATATATATATACTGTATATATATCGACTGATATATCGGAATGTCAGATTTTAAAACCAACAAATATTTGTATATCGGCCTTCAAAATCCTTTATCAGTCGGGCTCTATTTGGCTACAATTGTTGTGGTGATCAGTCCAATCCACTTCTTTTTTCTCTAATTTACACTGCCAGGACTATGTACAAACACTTTTTTCAGGCTCACACACATAACAAAAATTAAATATTCACAAAATTGTTTGTTTGAGTGTTGATTTCAATTTTCAACAGGGTTTCTCAGAAATCACTTACTGCACCTTTGTGCAGATTCTAATGAGTTTCACTGTCCCTTTAGTTTTCTCTGCAAAACAGGAATTGCAAGCTGAAGTGAACCAATGACTTTTTTGTGAGCATGGCATGTCCTGAGCATAAAGTATACCGCTGTCCTTTGCAATAAAGAGGAAGACAAGGAGCATTGTCACCCTTTGGTTTCTGTGTGATCCTCACTCCAGTACATAAGGTCTTGCCCCTTTATCTACCACTGTGTATTTCCATATAGATGTCTGCACATGAGAGCTTTGAAGTGTGAGAACCCACTGACTATAGACCTTGAGCTCAAATATAGCTCTGCCACTGATAAGCTCTTGCAACTTATCAGCCATTCAGACTTTCTCTGACGCCTGGTTTTCTCTTCATCCTTACTCTTTCTGTCTCAAACTCCTTCAGTTTAATTTTCACGAGAGTATACAGGTTCTCATGCTGGTACAAAGCTCTCATCCTAAATCAACAACTGTTGAAAATGAATAAGCAATGCAGGTATCTATGGTTGATTGCACCAATAAACAACATTCCAGTGTTGCCATCATACAGCAGATATATGCCAAATCAGATCATCAGGAAATGAACCTTAAATAGTATCAGTTTAGTATTTATATTTCCAATGCTTGCAAACAGACAGATTGTTGCCAAGTGACTCATTTCACCTGATCTTTTGTTACATCATAGGGTTCTGAATTGAAAATTGAGCTTCTGTGAATGAAATAGATTTTAACTCACTGTCAAAGACTGGTGCGCTTCTGTCTTTAACCTGTGTGACCTTTTTCAGCCTCGTCCCCTTCTGAATGTCAGACAAAAGTGCACCGCGACCTGCTCCCTCAGAACGCTGGACTTTAGGAGGGTCTGACTGTAAAAGACAGAGGGAAAAAAGTCGCAAATTAATTCATTTTGTGCAATTCTAATGAGCTGCAATATGCCTTTAGTTACCTCTGCTATGGTTTTTCACAGTATCCCATGATACACCAAAATAAAACTCAAACTGAATAACAACAAATAGTCTAATCTAATCATGTACAGATTCTAGCATGACTAAATGATATGTAAAACAGCATAACATGGGTATGACTTTTTGAACTCCACTGACTTTCACTGTATAGACATATTTTATAAAATGTCATCTTTGTTGTTCCAGAGAAGAAAACAAAAAGTCATACAGGTTTGGAACAATGAACATAAGGGTGAGCAAGTGAGTCACAGTTTTTACTTTTAGGGGGAACTTTCCCATTAATGTTGGTTTCAAATGTGCATTTTAAATTGTTCAAAAATATCATTAGTGTGCACATGCATTAAACAAGAAAGTCAAATCTGAACATGTGACACCTGTGCTGTATATCCCTGAGTGTGTAATTTTATCTCTTATTAATAATGTAAATCTGGCCAGGTGGTTGCCAGGAGGAACTGGGTAACAGTTACAAAGAGAATGACAGACAAAGAGACAAAGCAACACAAAGATGGAGAAAAAAAGAGCTATTATGTACATAATGTTTAGACTCTGATGTACTATTACATTAACAGGTATCTATGTGTGTGTGTGTGTGTGTGCTGATCTCACTTGTGCAAGAGCTACAGCAGGTGGGGGTGGGGGTGCTGGGGGAGGTGGTGGAGGAGGGACAGGCATTGCTAAGGAACCTGAAACAAAGGCATAACACATGTTAAAGCACATACAGTTACAGTATTACTGTGACCCTCACAAACCAGACAACACTTGTAAAACAGATAATTAAATCAATATTATATCTAATATATATATATATATATATATATTGTTTGTAATACACTGATTCAATTAATGCAATTTGAAAATGCTCATTTACAGGTAAAGCTCCAGCTAAACACAAGTGTTAAAGAATTTTATGGTGGTTTCGACATGACAAAGCGATCTCCCCCACATTCCCCTCTATCTTCATGAGTCATCTACATGTTCCTCTTGGCAGGAAATGTGTCCATCACAAGATGCAGCCAACAGGAACCCTCCCTTCTCTTTTAGGAAAACCAATCTCCTGCTTCCACAATAAGAGGTTTCAAAGATCATCTTTTGTGGAATTTGCATTTCACCCTGAACTAGGGCTATCTCTCACATATTAACACTGAACTTGTCTTTTAAAAGGATTAGGCATAAAAATGATCTCAGATCAGAGTGAAGTGGAACCTTATCAAGAGCTGGTAGTCTCCGGAGAATACAATGGAGTCTGTTGTTTGAGGAAAAAAGTTGCCCAACTTCTGGCGAGCCAAACAGCCAATCAGAGCTATAGTTTGAGAAATAGAAACATGCTAAACACAGCTGAGAAATGTAGAAAGAATTTAGTTAATATGTTAATTTCCAGGAATGTTTATTCTTGCCAAAAAGGGAAACATTGTGTTATTGTTCTACTGCTGGAAGCAGAAAATGACAAGTTGAAGCATTGAAAGAACTCTAATGTCAAATTGGTGTTGATCATTAATAGGTAAAATCCCATCATTGTTTAAGAGTCACATGAGTAATTCCGCTATTCATTATTTGACCTCTTTCATGATATGATTGTCCAAGATATTGTGGTTTACATTTCATCCAGCAGCACAGCTCTTAACAACTCTCTCCCTCTCTCTCTCTCTCTCTCACTCTAGAGTCCCATTAACAGCTTTCCCATGATGTTGACACACAGCTGGTCCACCCATGTGGGAACAGAGACATGCTGTATAATATCTGGCCAGTGTTAGAATAACTATTCTGTTTGTGAGCATAATTCATACACTGGTCAAACGTTTGGAAACATTAGTATTTTTATAAGTCTCTCATGCTCATCAATAAGCCTCCATTACTTTGATCAAAAACACAGAAAAAAAATTTATATTGTGAAATATGATTAAAATTTAAAATAATGGTTTTCTATTTGAATATATTTTAAAATATATTTTATTTATGTAATGCAAAGCTGAAAATGTTATCAGCCATTACTGATCCTTCAGATATATTCTAATATGCTGATCTATAATCAATGTTGGAAACAGCTGTGCTGCTTATATTTTTTAATAACCTGTGATACTTTTTTCAGGATTCTTATATGAATAAAAAGTATAAAAGAAAAGAAAAAAAGAACAGCATTTGTTTAAAATGGAAATATTTTGTAACAAATACATTTTCTTTTCTTTTTAATAATAATACTTTTATTCAGCAAGGATGTTAAATTGGTAGAAAGTTACAGTGGCCGAGAGAGCTCATCGCGCTGCAACCTGATGAAGACGCATGCAAATACAAAAAAAAAAAACCGTGTGCAAATATAAAAACGCATGCAAATACAAAAAAACATCTGCAAATTCAGAAAAACATCTTCATCAGTTCCACAACACACGTGTGCTCCAAGTACTCACAACACAACCAAATACAGAAACGCGCTGCAAATAACACGGTCCACAACGGAAATGTTTCCGGGGAACCAAATAAGTGACGGACCCGACTGGGACGTGGTCATAGCCATAGGTATATAAAGGCTAGATATGTTACGGCGGAGTTTCCATCGTCATCACCGGCGGCCATCTTGTCACAGACAAGCTGATGTAAGATGAGTGGTCAGCACGAACACAAATACTCTTATCTCGTTGAAATCTTGATGGATTTACAAACGGTTTTGGTTTCTTACAAACGTTATTAACGTGGCTATAATTATCTGGATGATTATTTATTTATACACTTTTTATTCATAAGTATGCATTGTCATAACTACATCTCTGACGTTTATAACAAAACAAATCGTTTGAAAATCGGTAGAAAATTGAGCAAGTTATGGTCATTTAAAAAGTACATGTACCATTAACACAATGTTACGAGTGAGCGAGCTACCTGTGACAAGATGGCCGCCAGGTGCAGACGTCGACCTCCATTGGCCAGCAGCGTGGACGACATATCTAGCCTTTATATACATATCTATGTTCATAGGCTAGCATACACAAGATGTGCTTACCTTTCTTTTACTGTCTATGGTGCTTACAGCAAAAAACCTTTATTGACAAGAAGTCAAAGCCTATCCACAAGTTTCCTACGCCCCATGAGGCCTTGCGTCAAAAGTGGGCGCGACTTCCGGTTCGAAGTAAACAAAGCGCGATTTGACATGCTTGACACTCGTTCATTCAACAGTTGACGGTCATTCAAGTTATTGCGATCCAAACTAGCTAACGATGTGGGAACACAACCTCAACGGAATTCAGTAACAGTGCTATATAATAACAGTAGCCTACCTTTACCCTCCGCAATAGTTGATTGGGAGTATTATAATAACATTATTAATAATCAATACTCATCAAGGCATGGTGAGAGACAGTTGTGTGAGCTGACAAACAATTAAAATAAAAAACACACACTTAGTCATTGTGCTTTGGAGTTTATTCAAAATTATAAATGAATGTGCTGCTTGAATACATTAACTGGCACATTTGGTATTCTGTCAACACAGGTTTTGATCCTGAGTTTAGGTGTAACATCAGTAGCGAACAGCCAAACACATGCTGATAGAGTTTATAGAATATTAAGAATTTAAACAAATGTACACAGGAAGATTCGTCGTCTTTTGGGAGGTGATGGAAACTACAGTCGTTGGCAGGATCAGAGACGGGCTCTGGCAGGATCACTCTGATTTCGTTTTCAGCTCAAAACAATCACGTTTAAGCCACTGAATTAGTTTAGTCCGGTTATACATACAACCGCGAACAGCACATGTTGCCCCTGAGCTCCGTAACGACATCTCTCATAAAGATTTGCGTCTTTAAATAGTAAAATAATTCTCCGAAAAACAGCTAGCCTCTTGGCTAACTAACACACAAAATACCATTGGAATGCTACTTCCGCCGCGTCACCGGAAGTTTCACCCACTTTATTTTTTACAGGAGCGCCCCTCGGAAACTTGTGGATATTTTTTTTATAAATAAACTATACTATTAAAATAATATTGTATATATAAATAATATTATAATATTATAATTTTTGTATAGTTTGTCTATACTCCTTGCTTACTCAAAATTCTACTTTATTTTATTTAATTTCTTTTGACTTTTCCCCGCAAAACACAGAGATTCAAATTATTATGACATACAACTTGTGTACAATATACAACATGTGTTAACAATATGTTCAATGTCATCACAATACAAATGAGAAAAGAACAATGATCTGAAAACTAAACTAAATAAATAAAAAAAAGATCTAGAAGAACATGAAGGCAAGATATTAATGTATACATCAGTTACACTATACAAATAGTTTCATTTTATGTTTAAATTTTCATAAGAAAAGTTTCCTAAAAATGTTAGGTAATGTATGGCACTGACATACAGATATATAAAACTGATATTTTAACAGATTTTTATAAAGTAAAAATAAAAAATAAATAATTTATTTGCAACCTTTATGTTAATCATTATATTTCTGTCATCAGAACAGCTAGACAGCTGATGGACAAAGTGCTGCGTTGTCATAGGAACAGGAACATCCTAGGTAAAAATAATTACATTACGTTGTCTGTTGTTGCTCCCTTCATCAAGTTCCAAACGGCTACATAAATGACACACTAGTGTCATGCTCACGCCAAATTCCCACTTGAGGAGCTTTGCCGTCTGCCCTTTGAAGGGAGTAGGGCATAGAGAAGCTCACGAGCAATAAGAAAGTCCTAGTTGGGTCCGTCACTTATTTGGTTCCCCGGAAACATTTCCGTTGTGCTCTGTGTTACTTGCAGCGTTTCTGTATTTGGTTGTGTTGTGAGGTTTTACAGCGCGTTTTGTGTATTTGGTTGTGTTGTGAGTACTTGGAGTACACGTGTGTTGTGGAACTGATGAAGATGTTTTTATTAATTTGCGGATGTTTTTTTGTATTTGCATGCGTTTTTATATGGGCTATATGCAAATATAGGCAAATAAGTTCTGAATTTGACGCAGGATGCTCGTCCATTTCCGGTTGTGGAGATTTAAGCGGAGGAGAACCAAGGAAAACGGGATTATCGCAGAATCTTCACAATTTACTGTCCTCCCGTCTTTGAAACGAAACGTACATACGTTTAGATGTAATTTTATATATAGTTTTGTTTATTTAATATAATTTTAAAAAGAAGCATAAACACAACGAAGGGTGTCTGTTTTATCTGTTTTTGTGACTAACGTTTCTTTATTATAACCATGAAGTATAAAAATTCAATATAAATTCTTGGTATTGCATTGGACTCTACGATCGGCGGAAGTTATCGAGCATCCTTAATCCTTCACCGGAAATACCGCCGTGCATAGAGCCCATTTGCACACGTTTTTTTTGTATTTGCATGCGTCTTCTTTAGGTTGCAACACGTTGAACTCTCTCGGCCACCGTAGAAAGTGATAGTAGCCTACTACAGATATTTCAAAATACAACAAAATATTTGTATGAAGTTGTAGCCTATCTATTGAATAAATGTCGTTTAACTTATATGCCGTTATTCATCAACGAATCCTGAAAAAGTATCACAGGTTCCAAAAAAAAAAAAAAAATATTGGAACACATACATTCCAACATTGATAATAACTAAGTATCTAATCAGCATATTAGAATGATTTCTGAATCCAGATACTATACGAAACTCATTCGAAGAGCTGTGAAATTACCAGGCTGTTTTAAGGCTCTGTCATTGACATTGACAGGCTCTGTCACCAACAGTGTCCAGCTGCAACGCACTAGTAGTCTTAACTAAACACAACGGTAGTGGTTCACTGTTAACTACTATAATGTAGTTTTTAGAGGCTACATTACCTTAGTCACCTTAGAAAGTTGAACTTTCGTGCGTTGTTCTGTTCCAGTGGACGCAGGGTGTCAGAGTCCAGTCGCGGCGCGAGGCTGGGTCCGCATAGCGCGCCGCTGCGCTGACCTGACCCTCGAGATACAGTTACTGCTCGTGTTATAATTAGGAAGACGCCGAGGACGCAGTCTGTACGGTTTCACGACGATTATTTTTGTCAAATTTTCCCTTAAGTACGATACGAACCGCACAAAAAGTAAAAAATACAGGTCAAACTATATTTGAAGACAACATTTGGATTATCCTCCACTTGGTAAAAAAAAAAAAAGTCCACTGGAAATGTTTGATTTTTAAAAATACTTCGTGAATCGTGACTTTCCAAAAGCTGTCCTCCTTTTCTCGGCTAGGAATTTATGTGAGAACTGAACTGTACGCGTCGCGCACCCTTGCAGTCCGCCTGTTGCGTCCAGGGTGCACGCGCAACGCGAGCGCGTGCAAAAAACAACATAGCCTACGCAGGCTTCGTGTTGGGAGGTTGTCTCGTTGTCTTGACCATAAGCCTTGCTGTTTCATATCTTTTATTATTTACAATTCTAAACCAGACAACGTTCATAAAAATACATGTACAGAGATACTTTTTCAAGGGTCTATAATTAAAATAGAATTAAAATAAAAATAAAAGGTCAATGCCTGTAATAGTAGTTTAACAGCACAATAAATGTTTTATGGTTGGCTACTTCAGATGGCTGTATGTAGGCTATACTGAAAGCTGTGCGCGACCAGATCGCTCTCTAGTGGTAGTTTCTGACAAGGTTGTGTTTGTGTGTGTAGTAGAGGCATGGTTAATTAAAGATGACCTCCAAACCAGATTTAATCAGAAATGGGGTCAAAACAGTATTTGAATGTTTCATTGAGTGAAAATCAAATCAGCTACTGAAAAAGAACTATTAAGCAACGACACTAACAGTCACAACTAGGCCTAATTTCTGACAAGAAAGATCTGATTTATACTCATAAATGCATGCAAATTAGGCCTATATCAAATATTTTCTACATTAGGGAAAGACAGAATAGATATTTTCACTCCCTGTGAGGAACCTGTCCTTTAAGAGGGAGGAATGTTGAGACACAGGGTTGATGAGGTTAAAGATGACAGCCTTAGGCGAGGTGACGAACATTATAGCACACAGTTTCAAATACTGTAACTCTAATAATGACCAATTGCTCTCGGTTTACTCCACCCATAACAAACACTGACGTAGCCATACACGTAACCACATTGCACTGCAGTAACACTTCAGCAGAACAAATGGACGCATTTAATTGAAAATCATTTGTTTATTTAAATCTGATGTGGTAACACTTCCCAAAGCTGAATTTGGCAAACCAATGCATAAAACCAAAGTATTGTAAACTTGCCTATTGCACTGAAACCTTGGCTAAATTTTCATTGATGCATTTTTTTCTTTTTTTGGTTATATTTTATGGACACAAATCTATTACAGCTTTGCTCATAATTTAAGAGAACATAATAAGATCTCATATAGCTTGATCACAGTTTTTTTAACCCAAGTAATCAGGGTCGGATTTGATTTAGAATTCAAGGTATTGATATACTCACTTTTTGCAAAACTAACAGCTTATCATATTGTTACATTACATTTCTTGATTGCTCTGTTATAGCTTTAGATATTTAACTAAACATATTATAAGAATAGAGTCTTTGGTTTGTCTAGCACAACTACTTTCGCAGTGGTATCAAGGTATCCTGGATTCAATAAAACAAACTACACAAAAAAAAAATGCATGGCTTGTTGGATCTGATGTCTAATGGATGACTATCATGGCATAAATAGCCTTTGATTCTGGATGGATAGGATCACCACCCCAACCCCCTCAAACAAAAACAAAAAAGTCTGCCGCACACATCCAGAAACATTAAAACAGTTCTAAGTCATGCCAAAAATGTGCACAGAATACCATTAAAATAATTGCTTCTAAATCCTTCTAATGTAAATTCCTTCATAAAAGATTGCAGTAACACCACAAAACAGTGCAATTACACATGACAAAGTTTTAAGAACTATGTTGTAGACTATATCCTTCACAAAATATATATATATATAGACTATATAAACTATCAAAAAGATACTATAACCCTGTTGAGGGGAAAACAGCTCATGGTTTTCTGGTCTTTTTCTGGCGGTCACGTTAGTCTCCCAGAAAATCCCTTTAAAACCTCCAAAATGATAAGCCTGACTATAGGCTAAGAGACTTTCAGCAGGAAAATGTCATTATTTCCAGGATTTGGAAAAAGCTTCCGTGATATGGATAATTTAGGCTATTCAAAGAGTTTATACCCTTAACTTCATAATAGGTCCTAAGTGCATTCATGAGTCAAAATGTTCAAAAGTGTCAGTCAGGAGGTAGTGCCGTATTTCGTGCTCTACCATCAGGTGTAAACCGAGGGTGCAGTCAGTGCGTTGATTGAACGTCAGAGGATTTGACAGCTGCAGGTTTCACATCACCTTCGTTGCTCTGTGGAAGACTCGCGCGTGTCTTCCGTTTCTCTTTGAAGCGACCGGAGCGGGACACAAGGAGATTACGGCGATTGGAGAGCTCGTTGAAAGTTGGCTGAACAGCGGAGTCGTCATAAGTTTCGTCGCTATCCAGGCAGTTGCCTGCTTCTTTCGCTGGATCTGTGGGTGAAGTGGGTTGTTGGTCCGGCTCCTGGTGTAGGTCTCGTTCCAGGATCGCTGCCGATTCTCTGGCTGTTTTTCTCCTCTTGCCCACGAAAGACCTCCACCAGGGGGCTGTTTTCTCCGTCATTGTGAGATTATCTAACCAGATAATATAGCCTATCAATACACAAGCACAATCAATTTACTACTTCAACATAAAAATTGAAACGCCTATAGGCTACTAGCTATATTTAGGTGTAGCTGCATTTTAATTGTTATTAACCCACGCTTATGACGCCATATGACGTAAGAACAACAATAGCTACAGCATGTCTATTCAGGAATAACAACAACGCAGTGTAATCCGAGATATTTTATCTGTAATAGATTTATTATGCTTTACTGAAATAGCCTGGCCTACATCTCCACCCTTCACTGGATCCATATTCAAAAATGGAAATTGCTTAGGGGTCAATGACAGATAATGTCCAAGATGGAGAAAACTTTTAAAAATGTAAACTTTTCATTCATGTCGGTTTCATAAGAATGCGTATACCATATTCTATCAAAACAGAATTTTGACAGATAGAAATAGCTCATTATAATAGGCTATAAGCCTGCAAGGCCTAGGGCCTGTCACAGAGTGTAAAAGCTATAATTAAACTTTAGGCCTATATAAAATTATTATATTGCATAGGCTATATTTTGCATGCGTGTGTGTGTGTGTGTGTGTGTGTGTGTCCTTAGCCTACTTGTTTATATATACAGGGGTATGGCCATGGGGTAGGATTTTGTCACATGACAACAATACGGCTTCCTTCATGTGGATTACACCAATTACATCAAAAGTGCTTTACTGTTTTTTTAAGAAATAATAATAAATCATAATAAAACATTATTCCAAACTATTTATGCAAACGTTATTTTTATTTTTGTTCGTTTTTAAACCTCCAAAGAGATCTGGAGAATTATAAGATGCACATTGACATCTTATAATTTAGGAACAAACAAATCCAATGACTTTTGATTCAGAAATTGAAATAGAATAACTATTCAAGTCATATGAAATTTTGTACATATTTTTTAATAACTTCATACAAAGATCAATACTGAGCGTCACGTGATACATGACAAACAAGGATAATTGCCCTGCGATGCAGAACAGGTTTAGAGCGCCATAACCCCAAGAGAGTATTTTACAGGTGATGATTCATGCCAAAACAACGAACCTGATCATCAGCCTGAGCGACTCACCTGGACAGAAAATGATGAGAACAAGATAAACGCTGCCCGAGGTTCCTCTAAATGAAAGGTGTTGAGACAGAGACGCTGAATCCTCAGAAGAAATCACAGTGCGTGAAAATCATCTTTCAATCCCACTTATCCGAAGACTTCAGTCTCTGAGACGCAGTTTTACGCATAACTCGAATGAAAGGATATCTTTTTGTCTCTGCGAACGTGTAACATCATCCTTTGCCCAACATAACCTGGAGGAGGTTCTGAACACACCACGCACAATTTGAACTTACGTGAACGACTTTATAGTGCCGTCGCAGTTTACAAAAGCACCGAGATTCCACCTCCGAAACTACAATGAGTGCACCTGTCCTCTCTTCTGATTAGTCGACCGGTCTGGGGATCGGTCACGTGAGGAGGATTCAGGTAATTCTACTATGGAGGTAGGTTGGACTTACGGTTGCCGTGGCAGCGAACAGCGAGTTGAGTTTTTCTTCAGTGAAACTTTTTTTTCACATTTTTTTTTCAAGGTGGGGAGCATTCTTGTGTGACCTAAACAAACGAACCAAACCCACAACTATGTCAATGTCTATTGATAGACAAGCTCGAAATTAATCGTCACTGTTGCTTAAACAATTTCATATTGCACAAAGGCAATAGGCTATCAGCTTCACATAGAAGAGTAGTGTTCCCACGAGTGGAGTGATGCCACATGCCGGTCTTAAATGTTACAGAAATGACAATGGAAAGGCTGTCATTCTTATAGCCCCACATGAATATAGAATGCAGTGTGTAGGATAGAACAGTGACTTGTTTTATGTTTGACACCACGTTATTGTGAATAACCAACTAATGGTGTCACAACTGTGGTGGAAGTTATATTTCACACTGGTCGACTGCATTAAAAAATGTTTAAGACAAAGACATTTCAGAGCTGAACAATCCAAGACAGTATAGATATCATTTGTAGGCAGTCTCATGGTACTGGCATTGTTTGAGGGAATCCCTTGAGGTCTTGCAACATTGAAACTCCCAGCTTGTCCTGAAGTAAGAGTTTAGTGTTAAACGGAAGTGTGGAATGATGCCAGTTTTTACAGAACAGTCACTACACACATGCTGGTACATAAAAAGTGAACCGTCAAGATTTACGACACATTATAATTTGTTAAGTAGCCTATCTCTTTCAGTCTCAATTTGTGTCTTCCTCTCTTTTTAACAAAGATAATCACAGATAAACAATAAATATAAATCACATTTGCAACTGAAAGATAAACATAGATTTGAGCATTAAGTGAGTGCATTTCCATAGCAACCTTTTCATTTCATTTTCAGTAATGCTGCTTTAACTATTTCAGCCCTGAAGCCCATAATAGGGTTAATAGAGGAGTTTTGTAATATTTAATATCAAATTGCAATCATTTGATGTTAAATAGCATTGATAATAAGTGTAATGTCACCAGTTGGAGTGCCCTTGAGAGCTACCTGAGGGGACTCCACACAGACTATTATCACTCCTTCACAAACTACATTACCAAAAACTCACAGCCCAGACTCATTATCACTGATTGCTTTCACCTGGGTCTCATTACCCTGTTAGTCTCAGGTAATTTAATCCTTGTTCACTCATTCACTCACGGTGACATTTTGTATGTTGTTACACTTCATTCTTGAGCGTTTCTCCCTGGTTTCCTTTCTCCTGGTTTTTGGATTTCCTGCCTGTTCTTTGTATCATTCTTCTGCCTCTGACCCCTGCCTGTTTTGTTTGTTTGGACTGCCTACCTGTGAATTTGACCTTTGCCTGTTTATTGGATTACATGTCTGGATTGTCCCTATTAAAGCTGCATTTGGATCTTAACTATCATGTCTCTGCAGTTATGACAATAAGTGATTATAATGCATTTACTACTGGAAAATCTACTTATATGACCTCTAGTTTTATATCCATCCATCCAGGGTGACCCAGCCTAAGCTGAGATGCCCAGACTTCCCTCTTCCTAGACACTTCCTCCATCTCTTCCGGGGGGACACCGAGGAGTTCCCAGGCCAGCCGGGAGACATAGTTCCTCCAGACTGTCCTGGGTCTTCCCTGGGTCTCCTCCCAGTGGGACATGCCCGGAACACCTTCCCAGGAAGGCATCCAGGAGGCATCCGGAACAGATGCACGAGCCACCTCAGCTGAACCCTCTCGATGTGGAGGAGCACCGGCTCTACACTGAGCTCCTCCCAAGTGGCTGAGCTTCTCATCCTATCTCTAAGGGATCACCTAGCCACCCTGCAGAGAAAGCTCATTTCGGCCACCTGTATCCGGGATCTTCTCCTTTCGGTCATGACCATAGGTGAGAGTAGGAACATACATTGACTGGTAAATCCTTCACCACATTACTGTCGAAGCTGCACCGATCCATCTGTCAATCTCCCATTCCATCCTTCCCTCACTCGTAAACAAAACCCAAGATACTTAAACTCCTCCACTTGAGGCAGGATCTCTCCACCAACCTGAAGTGGGCAATGGCCTCAGATTTGGAGGTGCTGATTTTCATCCCAGCTGCTTCACACTCGGCTGCAAGCCGTCCCAGTGCATGCTGAAGGTACTGGTCTGGAGGGTGGAACATGACAACATCATCCGCAAAGAGCAGAGATGAAATCACATGGTGCCCAAACCTGACACCCTCCAGCCCCTGGCTGCGCCTAGAAATTCTGTTAATAAAAATTATGAACAGAACCAGCGACAAAGGTCAGCCCTCCCGGAGTCCAACATGCACCGGGAAGAAGTCTGACTTACTGCATACCAAGCTCCTGCTTCGGTGATACAGGGACCAGACAGCCCTTAGCAAAGGACCCCAGACCCCACACTCCCGGAGCACCCTCCACAGGCCACCAAATCCAGAAAGCACATGTGGATTGGTTGGGCAAACTCCCATGAACCCTCCAGCACCCAGCGTGTAGAGCTGGTCCAGTGTTCCACGGCCCGGACAAAAGCCACACTGTTCCTCCTGTATCAGAGGTTCCACTGTCGGCCGTATTCTCCTCTCCAGTACCCTGGCATAGATATTCCCAGGGAGGCTGAGAAGTGTGATTCCCCCTTTAGTTGGAACACACCCTCCAGTCCCCCTTCGTAAAAAGAGGGACTACCACCCCGGTCAGAGGCACTGTCCCTGACCGCCATGTGATGCTGCAGAGCCAAAACAGCCCCAAAACATCCAGAGACTTGAGGTACTCAGGGCGGATCTCATCCACGCCCGTTGAGTTTCTTGACTACCTCGGTGACTTCAGCTAGTGTGATGGATGAGTCCACCTCTGAGCCCTCAGCCTCTGCTTCCTCAATGGAAGACGTGACGGCGGGATCAAGGAGATCCTTGAAGTATTTCTTCCACCGTCCGACGATATCCCCAGTTGAGGTCAACAGCTGCCCACCTCTACTGTAAACACTGTTGGTAGGGCACTGCTTTCCTCTTCTGAGGCCAGTTTGCCAGAATCTCTTCAAGGCCAGCCGATAGTCCTTCTCCATGGCCTCACCAAACTCCTCCCAACCGGGCTGCAGTCCGCTTGGCCTGCCAGTACCAGTCAGCTGCCTCAGGGGTCCCACAAGCCAACCAGGCCCAATAGGACTCCTCCTTCAGCTTTATGGCATCCTTTACTTCTGGTGTCCACCACCGGGTTCAGGGATTGCCGCCTCTACAGGCACTGGAGACCTTATGGCCACAGCTCTGAGCAGCCGCTTCGACAGTGAAGGTGGAGAACATGGTCCTCTCGGACTCAATATCTACAGCCTCCCTCGGGATCTGGTCGAGGCTCTGCCGGAGGTGGGAGTTGAAGATCTCTCTGACAGGAGACTCCTACCAAACGTTCCCAGCAGACCCTGACAGTACGCTTGTCACTATGTCAGTAGGTGGTGATAAGTTGAGAGCTCTGCCCCTCTCTTCACCCGAGTGTCCAAGACATACGGCCGCAGGTCAGATGAAACAACCACAAAGTTGATCACTGACCTATGGCCTAGGGTGTCCTAGTGCCACGTGCACTAATGGACACCCTTATGCTTGAACATGGTGTTCGTCATGGACAAACTGACTTGTACAGAAGTTCAATAACTGAATACCTCTCGGGTTCAGGTCAGGTGGGCCGTTCCTCCCAATCACACCCCTTCATGTGTCACTGTCGCTGCCCACATGAGCGTTGAAGTCCCCCAGTAGAATGATGGAGTCCCCAGTCAGAGCACCTTCCAGCACCCCTCCCAGAGACCCCAAGAAGGCCGGGTACTCTGCACTGCTGTTTGGCCCGTATAGGCACAAACGACAGAGAGAGAACTATCCCTGACCCGTTGGGACAGGGAAACGACCCTCTCGTTCAATGGAGTAAACTCCAACGCATGGTGGCTGAGCTGATGCCCCCACCAGCCCGTCGCCTCTCACCATGGGCAACTCTAGAGTGGTGAAGAGTCCATCCTCTCTCAAGGAGTGTGGTTCCAGAGCCCAAACCATGCGTAGAGGTGATCCAGACTATCTCTACTCGGAACCTCTCAACCTCACTCACAATCTCTGTCTCCTTCCCCACCAGCGAGGTGACGTTCCATGTCCCTAGACTAGTTTCCTAGTTTCCCCTGCTTTCGACTCCCACCCGAATCCTCTCAGCACCGGCCCCTTACGGTTCTTCCTGCAGGTGGTGAGCCACAAAGCTTCAAAACTTTGAAGGCAAGAGTATTGAGCATGACATGCCTGCAATTAGATTTTTGTTGTCCTATTCTTTTAAAAAAAAGTTTCTTAAAAAAGGTAAAATACAGATAATGATTAGTAAAATGCTCATTTTATTTGAAGTACTTAAAGACAAAAATACAGTTTTGGAAGCTATGATATTTAATAAAATACTATAATTTCAACAATCTTTTAATATTGGATTTTTGCTCATTTTTAACTACATCGATTCAAACTTTACCATTACAATGCTGATTTAATTCTTTAAATGTGAATATATTTAAATCAGCATCGTAAGATGTTTGAAAAAATTGAGCCGACTCTCTTTGCTAGGTGGCCTGCAGGGTTCACCTGAAACGCAGATGAAATCTCCTGGTTTCAGAAGACAACGGAATGGGTCAGAGGTGGAATGGTCTGGAATTTCTCTCAGTTTCTCTACACCACCAACCAAGGAATGCCATCTGAAATAGTATGTGAGCACCGGGTGAGGAATGTCACTCATAAGAATTTCTCAACTTTTCTGTGTACATGTGGAACAAAGAGAAAGAATGAGAGTGAGAATGAAAAAAAAGGAAATCCAAGAATGTGATTTCCACAGTATCATTATTTGACCGAGAGGCTGTCCATGAAGTGTTTACAGCATATTTTTATGTCACCAGCCCGGCTGCATACTTGAGGGACTCCCTTTCTTCCATAGGGATCGAAACCACTTGTCATACTACATAAACACATTACAATTACAGTAATATACACTGCACCTTTTAATCACAAAATGCACATCCATCTATCTATCTAAAAATAATGGAAAAGTGTATCAGAAAGGTAGTTCTGAGAAAATCTGTACCATCAATATTTTGCTGCTTTGATATTTTGTATAGACCTATTCTGTAATAAATTAGGTACAAGTGTGCAAAACTTATGTATATATATATGAAGAGTTCAGATGCAAAAGCCTCTAAATGCCATTTGAAATTTTCTTCTTTAATGATGATTTTTATCAAACTTGTATATTTAAGTTCAGTAATTTCACTTAAATAACAATTAATAGGTAATTATCATTGACATTTAAGTGAAATCACTGAACTTAAATATACAAGCTTGATAAAAATGATCATTCTAGAAGAAAATTTCAAATGGCACTTAGAGGCTTTTGCATCTGAACTCTTCATATATATATATATATACATATATATATATATGTGTGTGTTGTGTGTGTGTGTGTGTGTGTGTGTGTGTGTGTGTGTGTGTGTGTGTGTGTGTGTGTGTGTGTGTATTGTATGTGTGTGTGTGTGTGTGTGTGTGTGTGTTCCATCACTTGCCTGCAGATGTACTCATACATTGCTGAAGTAGTTACATACACCATTCAATGTTTGCCTCTTGGTGTTTTATGTCAAATGGACATCAAAACAAAAAGGTCGTAGCTGAAATATGCTATCTCGCTTTCTGTGTGACCACTCCCTCTGTCTGTCTTTTCTCTCTCTTTCTCTTTGAGCATGAGAGAGGAAGAAAAGATAGAGAAAGACAGCCTGTTGGACTGGTAGAGTGGGTCTCTTCATTCGGAAACAGCCACTGTACAATGTGCTTACTGTGTGTGTGTGTGTGTGTCATCTGTATTTTTGCACGATCATGTACTAGTGTGGAAATGTTATACCATTGTGATTTTTAATTTAAATTAAAAATGTAATATGGAATTAGGAAACGTTTATGATGATTCTGTCAGAACTTTTTTATTTGATTAACTGCTCAAGCATTTGGGATCATCTCAAACCATGCTGGAGAACATGATCCTCAGGTTTTAAACAAACTTGTAGAGTTTAGACTTGTAGAGTTTAGACTTGTAGAGTGCTGCTATTCAACTTTTCACTTATATTGTGATGCTGGTTATATTATTTGTATTGGGGGAAAATCATCAAATTCAAAAGAGAAAATCATCAAAGAGAAAATGTCAAATTAAAAGCATTTTACCTCACTGCATACTTTGCATACATACTTGCCATTTCTATGGGAAGACCAATGCCATTTAAATAGCTGTTTTTACAACAAAAATACAGCTGTTTTTCACAACAATTGAGTCCAGAAGCATCCTATAGGTACAAACATCATCGGTAGCTTTTTATTAACATTTTTTTTTTATCCTTACAAAACCTCAAAGATGATTATAATGTTGTTTTTTGTCATTGTTCAGCCATGCTAAATGTGTCAAAACTATACAAAAAAAAAAATAAATAAATAAATAGAAACCAGCAGATGGCACTGCTTGCATTTACTCAGCAAATCACTGTGCAAAACACCCACTGGCAAAAGAAACAGCATCTTGAAGCCTGTGTACTTTTTTGATTCTTATCAGCATTATTTAAAATCTTAGATTTGTTTTAGTTATTTTTTGCGCGTATTCGTGTTATCTAAAAAGAGTAAAGAGATGAAAGGAATCATTTGGTAAAGCGCAATAATGTGGAACATCAAACTCAACAAGAGCTGCTTGCAGCCCCCCCCCCCCCCCCCCCTCTCTCTCCCTCTCACTCACTCAGTTTCTCTCTCCCCCTTCACATCTCTTGGTGTAAAGGTTAAGTTTTTCCATATGTATCCCTTTTCACTGGTAACATGGAGAACAACTGATACTTCTCTCCATCTGTGGCTGTTACAATGTTGTTGGTTTGTTTCTTTCAAGCCTTAACAAAGTTACAGTATTTGAATAAAACAAAAACAGCTGTAGTGTTTAATAGTCATGAAACCTAATGTTAAATCACAGTGACAAGGAGGTGCTGCTGTGGTTATTGTTGTTATACTGTTCACCAACCACTGTGGCATGAGAAACTGTGTGTTTTAAACATTAAATTATTTTATTGACATTTTTAATTAACTCTGATGAATTTACTTATTTATGCAGCTTTTAAACTATTTATTCTTATTTATGTCATATTTCAACATGGGTTACATCAAGTAAAAATACCAGTCTAAAAATCTACTCAAGTAAAAAGTATAGTTAATTTAAAACATGAGTAAAATTTGCTCTTCCATGTGGGGTTGTAATGTATGAGAGTTTCACAGTATGAGAACTGTCTCAGAAAATATCACGGTTTATTAAACAATTATTAAATATATAAACTGCATTATTAAATTACGGTTATTATTATCATCAGTTAAAATGACAGTTAAATAAATTAAACATTTGTTCAATAAAACATATCTAATCAACTAACTTCAATAATTGATTATGAATAAGATTAACATCTTATTTTTTATCATTAATAACTTATTAAATTATGTTTGAAAAATAATTGAGTTCTATTAAATGTTTTTTATTCCAATTTTTATCGAAAACGGTGCTAATCAAATAAAAGTTTAGCAAACATTTTAATCCTTTTATTTTTTGGCAAAGTGCTGCAAAACAGATTTAGTCAATTAAACCATGGACAAACAATATATTCCTTAAAGAATGTGTAAATACATTTTAGTATTATTGTTGGTGAACTGTCACCGTCCCACAGGTGGGACGTTTGCCACTATATTTTTAAAACAATAATATCTTAGTAAACACCTTAAATAATATTGACAAACTATATATCATTTGAAAGCTTACAATCTCTAGTTTCCATATTTGGTGACTGATTTTCAAAATATATTACAGAGGAGCCATAATTTATCAATATGCAACAAGAATATTTTCATACTCATAAGGCGTGTTCAGACCTTTATTTTAAAATAGCAGTAAACATGAAAAATCATGAAAAAATGGTAGATACCTCAGTTTGTTTTCATGCCAAAAGTTAAAAAGATAGAATCCATTCAATTATATTGGAAAAAAAAGGTCTGAAAAGTTTGAAATATCAAGAAAAAAAAAAAAATAAATTCACCATTTGTGACGTGGCAGCTAGCTATGACTTACATGCGTGTTCTTTGTATGTGTTTCTTAGAGGTTCAATTAATTTTAAAATCTGCCAAACTTCCCATACTACTTCTGAATAGGATCTCTACTTCAGAAATTGTATGAAAATTGTGAAAATAATGGTTCATATCACTCAAAACACCAATGGAAATGCAGGCGCCCTTATATGGGCAGTAATGGAGTCTGATTGTGCCCTAGTGAAAAAGTTTGGTACTGCGCTCAAACAAAATCTTACTGAAAGCTCATTTTTTGAGATTTCAACCTAAAATTTGAAACACAACTTGTTCAGATTTTTGGCTTTGATCTTTCTGCCGTTTTAGAGTAGCCCAGGTTTTGAAAATATATATTTTATGTAAAATATGAATAATTAATATTTTTACATTGTACATTTCCATAAACTCAAACTTCTATAACTTTTTTTCTGTTTCACTTTCTTAATTTATTTCACTTCTACAAAAATCTGCCAAATGTCTTCTTTAAAACAAGACCAATCATATGTCTAATATTGCAAAGCATTCTTGAATTACAACCATTTAAGTTCGAAATGTGCATTTTCATGTCTATTCAAAAAAGGGGGGGGGTGACAGTTAAGAGGTTAAATAGCACTTCCTATTAAAAAATGGGGAGGAGACCGCAAGAAACTCTGGGTTTACTGAAGAAAACCTGCTCTCGACCTTAGGTTCACATGAGTAAGTTACCATGGTAACTGACTCAGAGTAGAAGTTACCTCTCTTTCAGAAACGGGCTTGACTTACTCTGCTTTTTCGGGTTTAACATACCTCCCATTCTGAAACAGAAAACTCAGAGTTACCCTTATATCAGGGTTAACATACTCAGAGTTTTCACTTAACCTCCTTTCTGAAACAGGCCCCTGATTATTGAGAGTGTTTAGGTTTTTTGGGGATTAAAAAAATACATGGATTTTTTTCATTGTATGTTGGTTGTCTTCTTTTGTCATTCTTTCAGTCATTAAACAACATAAAGTTAAGTAAATTATTTAAATTTTAAAACATAGTTTTTTTGGATGAACTGTCACCTGAAGGATTTTGCATGATGCCAAAAGTTGAAAATGCATGCATTAAACTGTGTCAGAAGTTATTAATACATGAAGTAATTTTTTTGTGCATTAAATCTACAGAATAAACACGCACTCACTCATACTGCATAAAGGGCAGTACAGAGTTAAAGTCTAGAGCAGATCTAGGTTAAAGAACTTAATGACCCAACCAGCTGCTGCTCTTGTCAACCCCTCAAATCTCTTTTCCTCTTCTCCCCCTTTTTCTCTTGTTCTCACGAATACCGATACAGAGATATACACAGTTGCAAGCGCTAAAAATCCTGCAGACAGACAGAAATGAAAACAATTCACACTTTCACTCATCATTACAAAAAATTACTGCAGTTTTTTTAGAAGTAATACTGCATGTAGAAAATGCAGTTTTTTGGCAACCATTATTACAACCAACCTTCAGTGATTGAAGCCTCTACTTATTGATTGAAAGGTTATTTCTGCACTGAAATGTGTTGCTTATATTAATGAAGGTTAAATCTGACTGATTATTACTCACCCAGTACTTTTGACCTATTAAAATACCTGTAAAAAGCCAATTCAACCATTATAATGCAGCATTTTACCTGCCAAAAAGTGATCACTTGATTTAAAAAAAAACAACACATTTCAGAGCTAGATGGACTCTAATTTGACAAACGAACATATTGAATGGTCTGAAAGTTAACTTCCAGATTAAAAAACGTTCGTAAATGTCGTCCAATTTTCTAATACTATTATTTGATGACAACAATACATTAAGAAAACAAAATACAGCCATTTCTATTTTTTTTTTCTTTTAAACAAAAAACCACCATGTTGCACCCTTTCTTAAATGTCATCTTTCATTCCGAAATAGAATAATGAATGGACGAAAAAGTACACGGACCACGCACTCACACATTTTAATTACTGAAGAGAAATCAAATAAAGTCTCTCTCCTGTACTACCGTTACCTTACTACCCTCATGTGTTGTAGATAAAGCAATACAAAAGACAAACAACATTTGATTCTATCATAAATATAATTTTTACAAATGTAGACAGACATTCACACCTTACGCGAGTTGCACATATAAAATGAAGTTAAAGGATTAGTTTTCTTTTGAAAAAACTTTTGCTGATAATTTACTCACCCCCATGTCATCCAAGATGTCCATGTCTTTCTTTCCTCAGTCGAAAAGAAATTAAGGTTTTTGATGAAAACATTCCAGGATTTTTCTCCTTATAATGGACTTCCATGGGAACCAGGTCCAACCGAGGTCCAAACGACAGTTAATAACAGTTTCAGATGCAGCTTCAAATGTTTTCAAAGCTTATTCCAAAAATGTAACTTTTCTAAGGACAAATGCTAGCCTTTCTCCATTCTGTGAGGCGCGTTTGCAACGTCACATAATACGTAATTACGTTCAAAAGGTCACGGGCGACGTAGCCAGAAGTACAGACTCAGAGTGTTTACAAGTTGAACGCATAGGTTGAACGTGAAAACTAACTCAAACGCCGTTTACAAAAAAGCAATTAAAAGGTAAAACAACGATGTCGGACGATTTTGATTCTGTACTTCCGGCTACATCGCCCGTGACCTTTTGAACGTAATTACGTATTACGTGACATTGCAAACGCGCCTCACAATATATTACAAGGCTAGCATTTGTCCTTAGAAAAGTTACATTTTTGGAATAAGCTTTGAAATAACCGATCGTTTCGCACGATAAGGCCCTTATTCATCGTTTGGTGTCGTTTAAAGACATTGGAAGCTGCATCTGAAACTGTTATTAACACTATCTTTCGGACCTTGAACCATCCGGTTCCCATTGAAGTCCATTATATGGAGAAAAATCCTGGAATGTCATGGTTCGTTTCCGTCAATATGTGGCACAGTGGAACGCGACGTTCACAGTCTGTAAATTGTCGTTAACTGCCGAAAATTAGGGAGATTTCCGACAGTTTACGGGGACGAAAAATCCCACTTTTCATGCAGTGTGTCGTTTGGACCTCGGTTGGACCTGGTTCCCATTGAAGTCCATTATAAGGAGAAAAATCCTGGAATGTTTTTGTCAAAAACCTTAATTTCTTTTCGACTGAGGAAAGAAAGACATGGACATCTTGGATGACATGGGGGTGAGTAATTTATCAGCAAAAGTTTTTTCAAAAGTGAACTAATCCTTTAAGGAACAAACACGATCCATCAGGAAAAGCCATATAGCGCTGAATTTCACTGTGCTTTATGAGAGTTTTTCTTTTGCGTGAAGAAGCCGTTTGCCGGAGATGTGTTAAAATATAGGAGTGCATTGATGATTATTAGGCTACCGGTATAATAACCCTCCTGGCTCCAGGTCTGAGTGAGTCATTCACTCTTACCTTTGTTCTTTGATTAACATTAATGGCACTTTAAGATCAGCCGCTGCTGACAGAGATGCAATCCGACACGTGTCCCGATTTTCTCACAAATCTCCACGTTAATTTAAGATTATTTAAATCCCTTAAAGGTCCCCTGACATGAAATTTTCATTTTCTGACGTTTTTTTAACATTAATATGAGTTCCCCTAGACTGTATTTGGTCCCCTCGTGTCTAGAACTTTCAATCAGTGTAAACCGAGCTTTGGCTATTTTTCTCTTCTCTGCATCCGTCTGCAGCTCAGACGCGCTGATCTTGAATCTCCCCCTGTATAACGTCATATAGGGGAAAGGTTACTCCCCTTTCTCTGCTTTGCCTGCCCAGAGAATTTGGCCCAACAATGAGAAAACGAGCTAGGAACAGGAAGTACGAACATGCGCAGGCGTGATTTTATTTTTTCCTAGAGAGATATCATGGCTTGCAAACGAGCGAAGCATGACAGTTGCTCAGGGTTCGGATGTACAAATGAACACAAAAGTATTTTTTAGTTCCTTCATTCGCGCCTCTGAAGAAACAATGGGTTCATTTTATTTTCTCTGGAAATGCGCCGACTCAACTCCCAAAGTTTTGGTCCAAACAGGCAGGAGACAGGTAAGTTAATCTTTCTCTCAAAATCTGTTTTCACTGTTTATTTACTGTTTTAATACTGTTTATGCATCAGTAAGCCAGTGACTAAAATATCAACTTCACATCGTTTCTTTAATTAGGATGAACATAATCTTATTTAAAGAAAGTGTTTAGCAGGATTGATATTCTAAACGTTAAGCACGCGTTGCTTTGTTTACGTTATGTGTATCTGCAGCCGGCAGCGTCGGTTTTACTTTTTGAATGACGAATATAGACTAATATATCTGCAGAAATAGACAGTTGGCTCATTAAACACAGGCGCAGAACGTGTAGTACTCCTGTAAAAGACAAGACAATGAAGAGAGGGACGCATTTGTGATTGCTTCTCGTCTCTGCATTTACTACTAATCGACAAAAGTACATGCATATTACAGCTGTAAACATTTTGCATAGGGTTTACAATTGCCAAAGTGACACCCTAATAGATAACTTTTATATACAAACACTTTAGCTTTAGCACATATCCCCTTAATCTAAACAATAATATGAGTGATGATGTAAAATACATTACGAATCCACTCCCTTTTCTCAATTTAGAACACATACAAGTCTGTTGTCTGCATGTTACATTGAATGACAAGACACGTGAAATTCACTCAACTACAGTCACTAAAATGTAACACATTACACAGTTTACAGACATAACCGCCGATTAACGACCACGTTTATAAACTAAGAATGATTTATAACACTAGACAATATTACCCCTTATGGATTAGAACAGGGTTTATACTTAAATCAGTTATTTGGCGGACTTTTGGCGCTAATCGCGGAGCATTTATGCTAACCATGTGCTCGACGTGACAAACTCATATAACTCATTATTCCTATAGCAAAACAGCTGCGTTAAACACACGCACAACTCGTTCAATATTATTTACAGTGTGTTCATGCTTAAATCGGAGGTGTTATTTGCAGTTACCTGTTAAAGACAAGACAATGAAGAGAGGGACGCATTTGTGATTGCTTCTCGTCTCTGCATTTACTACTAATGGAGCATCACTGGCGCGTGCGCGGGTTACTATGCGACGCACGCGATGACGTCATCACGCTGGTATGCCAAGCGGAATTATTTATATGAATAAATGCCCATAAAACACACTCTTTTTTAAGCATAAAGCACAGATAAACATTGTAACCATACTTAACAGTATTAGAAAATTAACAAGCAAAGAAAGGCCTATAGGACTCACTATTACAAACGCACATTATAGCTGTCAGTTGGCTGTAGTTCTCTTGGTGAGTTCAAGTGCAGCTTTTTACCTCGACGAGAGCGGACAAGTTCCGGGCTTTAGAGAGAACAGAAACTGTGTTACACTGCACAACGAAGCTCTTACTGTATGTACATCATCGTGTCTGCATTGGTGAAAGCAGAGTGCAGAAACTGCGTTATACAATAAGATCTTCATTCTCGCAATCGACAGACTGTCTGTCATCTGCTTCTCATTGCTCATCACAGGAACATTTTATGTGCTGAGAATCTAAATACTTAAACTTCTCACGATTCAGTAATCTCGATATCTGTAATAGTAAAAACGTATAATAGTAAAAGTATTCAAGAGAGTTTCACATGTAATATGTAGCTATTTCATATGCAAGCATGTCAGTCAGCCAATCACAGCAGTGGGCGGTTACATTGAATCCCACAGCAGACGCGCCCCTTCAAACAGAGCGTTCAAAGCAGAGGCTAAAATTAAATCAGGCTAGGAAAAATGCCTTTTATTTCTAAATTATGACTATTTTTGATCTAAAAACATACTAACATTATAAGGGCAACCAAGGAAACATTATAAAATAATAATAAAAAAAAAATGCCAGGGGACCTTTAAAACTGCTCTAATGAGGACACTCGACAAAACTGACATTTTGGCACACATTGTGTGTGTGTTATGGTTTGTTCAAGCCTGAAAAAGAACTCGATACTGAAGCGCGCCTTTTCCTCCACACAGCTGGACATTTAAGTTGCTGGCGCTCATGCTACTTTCACGGTCGTCACGTGCGCATAGTATATCCACCACATATTGGCAAGGCTCATCGGCAGAGATATTACTATCGGCCGATACCGATGATCATTAAGCTTTTATCGGCTGACACCGATGTCGTGCTGATGTCATCGTGCGTCCCTAACACTTGGCTTTATATGAGAGATCTCGGCTCGATTTTCTCACAAATGCAGTTGAGCAACTTCCTCTTCTAAAACAGTAGACAGCGCTAAACTAAGTGATTAATTTAGCCTCCCAGGAGAAGCCCACTTGCCTTTGCATACAGCTGTGGAAAATGACCGGTGAACAGGTGTTTACTGTATCTTATGAACCTTTTTGAGGTTTTCTTTAGCAAAATGTTATTCTATATCTAGACATATCCATATTAGATTTAATCTTATTGAATTACATCCTATTTATGTTAATTTATGGTTTATTGTTCAGCATTAATAATGAGTTTGAACACTCCAGATAAAAAGTTAAATTACTCACCCTCATGTCATTCCAACCCCGCAAGACACGGGGAACACAACTGAAGATCTTTTTGATGAAATCTTTCTGTCAATCCATTGACAGTCTACTCAATTTGCTTTGGAAAAAAGCAGAGACACACAATTTTTAAAGTCTGTGAGTGCATATTTGTTTCACCGCAGCCATCGTCTTCTGTTTTTTAGTTGTTACCAGTATATTTTCCTGGAAATAGCAATCACACAAAAAAAGTAAGTTAGCCTAGTTAAAAAAAAAAAAAAATCTTTTCTGCACATAATATCAAACTACTGAACATAATGCTCAGCCAATAAAACAACGCCATCGACGAGTCCCACCTCACGTCTTTCAAGAGTTTAAGAGACATGTGCAAGATCTTGTCAGTCAAGCTGTACTGAACGAGAGTCGCAGTCCGTGGGCCTCGCCTGCAGTCATTGTGATAAAAAAGACGGAGGTGTTCGTTTCTGTTGTGACTACAGGAGACTCAATCAAGTCACATTCAAGGATGCCTACCCCCTTCCACATGTGGAGGAATCCTTGGATACTTTGGGGAATGCACAGTTGTTCTCCACTCTGGATCTCACGGCAGGTTATTTTCAAGTGGCAGTGAAGGAATCAGATCGAGAGAAGACTGCTGTCACAACACCGTTCGGGCTGTTTGAGTGGACACGGATGCCGTTTGGTTTATGCAACGCTCCGGCCACCTTTCAGCGATTGATGAGTGCAGCATTAGGTGATCTGGCCTTTGATATTCTTTTGATCTATCTTGACGATATCATTGTGTTCTCTGTGGATTTCAAGAGCCATTGTGAGAAGTTAGAGCTTGTGCTCTCAAGGTTGCGTCAGCATGGACTGAAGCTGAAACCGAGTAAATGTTTCCTCCTGAGACCAGGGGTCCGGTTCTTGGGACACATAATTTCGTCAAAGGGAGTTCAGGTAGACATGGACAAGGTCCGAGTGATTACGGACCCAAGAGACGGAGAAGAGATATGGCAGTTGGTAGTGCCTGAGTCTTTATGAGAGAAAGTGTATAAGGGAGTCCATGAACATGGAGGACATTTTGGTAGCAGGAGTACATTAGAGCAGATGCGACAGAGTTACTATTGGCCCACAATGGCCAATGATGTACAAACATGGGTGACCCAGTGTCGAAGATGTACCCTAGCTAAGGATGTATTCCCCAAGATTCGTGCTCCTATGACCTGCACCAACGTAACTGCACCTCTAGAAGTTCTTGCCATGGACTATACCATTCTTGAGAGATCAGCAGGGGGTTAAGAAAATGTTCTAGTGCTGACAGACATGTTTACAAGATTTACTGTGGCAATCCCGACGAAAAATCAAACAGCACTTACCACTGCCAAAGCCCTCGAACGACACTGGTTTGTCTGCTATGGATGTCCCGCCCGATTGCACTCGGATCAAGGCAGATGTTTCGAGGCAAGTGTAATCAAGGAGCTCTGTAAATTGTACGGAATCAGCAAGAGTCGCACCAGTCCTTATAACCCGCAAGGGAACGTGCCGTGCGAAAGGTTCAATCGCACAATGCACGATATGCTGCGAATATTACCTGCGGAAAAGAAGAAGGATTGGAAAACGTACTTACCTGAACTTGTGATGGCCTACAATAGTCACGTTCATTCATCGACCGGTTATTCTCCATTTTATTTAATGTTTGGACGGGACGCAAGACTGCCCATGGATGTCCTTGGAGGAAAAGACCTATCTGATGATGAGGCGGATGTTCTTGATGAGTGGGTAAAGAATCATCTTGAACGCCTGAGAACTGCAGTGGAGGCGGCGAAGGTAACTGCTCAAGAAGCTTCCAGGAGACGGAAGAGGGTCTATGGCCGCAAGGCTTCAGGAGCGCTCATTAGACCTGGTGACAGAGTTTTGTTGCGTTACCACAAATTTAGAGGACGAAACAAAATCCAAGATAAGTGGGAGTCTGTTCCGTATTTGGTAGTGCAGCAAAATCACGCAGGTTTACCAGTCTTTACTGTACGTCCAGAGCAGGGGGGTCCCACAAAGGTGGTTGACAGGGATCAATTGAGACACTGTACTTTTCCCTCACCCACAAGGCAGGTTACTCATGGAGGAAAAGAAAAAAGAATTGTCAGATTCAGATTCACAAGACATTGTCTACATTCCATATACTACACACTTACCAAACACAGGCTTACTTGGGAAAGTCGAGGGTGGAACGGTATGTGAGAAGGGTAATGTAGCTGGGGAAGAGAGAGTAGACACAGGTCAAGATGGGGAATCTGAAGACTCTGACATTTCAGAAGTAGACACTAGTGAGGTACCTAATCTCAGACGTTCAAAGAGAGAAACCCAGGGTAGAGTTCCTGTAAGATATCGGGATGATTACATTATGTAATTTGGGTTTAAAGTGCCAATATGTGTAAAGAAAATATCAAAGAATGTGTTGTTTAACAAGAATATTTAAGGAAAAGTTGAAAATGTTGTGTCAATGAATCCAATTTAACTGTTCTTGTGTTTTGTTTGTTTTGCCAGGAACTGTCTGGTTGGAGAGTCCTGTGTATGGCAGGGTTTAGCAGGGGGGAATGTAGAGGTATTCAAGGACTTTTATATTGAAAATTTTCTCGGAAGTTACGGAAACCGCGAGGGGGAGCGCGAGGTAAAAAATTCGGAGAGCACGAGTGAGACGATCGGGAGTGCGAGAAAAGCTGAGTGAAAGACGAAATAAACAGTTTACTAGTGGTTTATTTTCTTTTACGTGAACAGCTGTTGACAAGTGTCGAGGTGAGCGGACAAGAAGCTGTACCGAGTTTGTGCTGTCAGTGTAACGAGTCACAATAGTGTGATCGCAGCTGAACGATGTGGCTGTGTGATAAGAAGAGAGACGTACCGCCACCACAAACACCTGAACAACACGAGAGAAACACCCGTGACCACAAGCACAACACTCAAAACCACTACACAGAAAACACACACATCAACTTTTCTCACACGTTTTACGTGCTGACAGTTGAGTGTTTGTCTCCGATTTGAGGGAGCTGAGGTACTGTGAGGTTTCTTCACTGTTGTTTCACTACAGTTGACATCTGGAGGAGAATCACGGACGTCATTTTTTTTTTTTTTTTTTGTTGATGTAGAATAAGGCAGAACGAGTGGGTTTTTTTTTTTTTACTGTTGTTTCGAGAAAGATCCTCGCTAGTTTTTCTGACACATTAGCGCCGCTTGGTGGACGCAAGAGGCATTACAGACTCTCTGAAATTCTTTCGATTTCATTTTTTTCCTCCCTATTTTTGAGTATATAGCCTCTTTTTCCCGAGAATTGCTTTTCGTCTTTCTATATTTTCCTATAATATATTTTTGGACAATTTGCAGTATTTTTGTTTAACAACTTGTAATTCTACAACAATTTAACACTTGCATGGACTTGTGTACGGACAATTTAGTTTGCATAAGTGCGTGAATCCGCATTTAGAGACTGCCTCTTCGTGGAAAAATAATATTTCTTTAATAATATTTATAATAATATTTATTTTTTTCTTTCTAATATTTTGACCATATACGTCAATATCCGCCTTTTTAGGGCCCCCTTAAACGTCGGTAGATGGCGATCCCGGGCCGTCATACAACTGACGCTTTACCTGTCAGTTAGGTGACGGGTTAGGTTTAGGGTTAGGTTTGGGTATGGGGTAGAGTTAGGATCCCATAACCTCATCTACCGACGTTTAAGGGGGCCCTAAAAAGGCGAATATTGACGTATGGTCAAAAGACGTCCCAAAACGTCAGTTATATGACGTCTTGGGATGAGAACGGGTTGGCATTTACAATCATTTCCTTTATTTTATTTTATTTAGAATAAATACATCTACCATTTCTGTCATCTTGGAGTAGGGGCATTCCTCCTGTCTTGTAGGCTGATAGAAAAGGGGGTTAATTAATTTTATTATACTCTGGGAAGCTACCGTGTACACTTTAAGTCCTAGAGTCGCCTTCTCATCAGTCATTGCTAAAGAACACAGTTGATCAAGACAGATTAAAACATACTTATTATAATAAGTATAGGAGTTAATTGTCCTAGGGGTGGGGACTTAGTTCTTGTCATTTTCCTAGGCGTCCAAGATATTTAGAATACATACATACCCCTACATTGTAGTGAAATTTCCCACTACAAATAAATTACACTAAATGACTGATGTGTTTTTATGGAAAGCTATTGTTCATCAATAAGGCATGTGTTTCCAAAAGACAACCATCCTGCTTTTTTGGGTGAGCGTTACTAAGAGACATGCCCCGATGAGAGAGACTGAGAAAGAAATGTGTTTACGTATGTAGTCTTTGTGAGCTGTAGCGACACTATGCAAATAAACATACTGTACAGAGATTCGACAATGATGATGTCAGAACTAAAGTTGTGTCCAAGCTAACAGTTTTGGATTCAGGAAGGTTAGTTTATGGTTATAAAAAAGAAAACCAAATAACCATTTGACAACGTTCTGTAGTTTCGTGTCACACAAAAAGCTCCTTGCAACATTTGAAGAATGTGAGAAGATGGTTAAAAACCTAAAAAGAACATTTATAGAACATTAAGGAAATAACCAATGTGTGCTTGATTATACAGTACTCACATAAAATATATATAATTTTCCTGATTTGTTATCACTCACAACATTTTTTCTGTGGTTTAGATAACATAAAATATTGAGTTAATTGTATTAACTCAAATTTGTTATTTTAAATTAACTCAAAATTTTAAGGCAACCAGGTTACTTACCTTTTTTAAGTTAAACAAGTGTGCTGTATTATATACTATACTATATTGATTATTTTACAGTAAGCATAGAGATGCTAAACACTCTGATTAGCTCTATTTAATTCACAGACTTGGTTCATGAAAACCATCTGCATCAATCTCTGGCAACAGACACTTTATTACACATCCTGCCATTTCTCATTCTCTGTCTGTCTCAGCCCATTCTCACCCCCAAGGCGTCACTTAACTGACGCCTTGGGAAGCATTTGGACATGCATTCTCACCCCAAGGCGTCACCTTTGACCATGCTTCAATATTTGACGTTTTAGGCGCCCTTTAGCGTCACTTACATGACGCGATCCTACGGCGTCATCTAACTGACGCTAAAGGAAAGCGTCAGTTAGAGGACGCGGTTAGGATCCTAGGGCGTCATCTAACTGACGCTAAAGGGCGCCTAAAACGTCAAATATTGAAGCATGGTCAAAGGTGACGCCTTGGGGTGAGAATGCGTTGTCTGTCTCTATCTTTTTTCTCTTTCCCCTTGGCCCCTTTTACTTTTTTCTTCTCCTTCTCTCACTCCTTCCCATATCTATTATTTTCTTTCCATTTCCTATGCTTTCTGTTTTGCACTTTTCAAGGCTAATGCCACATGGCTTCTTTCTCTTTCTCCCCTCATTTACCTCGTTCATCTGTTGTCTTTCAAGTAGTGTTGGGCGATATGCTCCATTTTCATATCGTCCTATCGTCAGCCTGTGAGATCGGCGATACACGATAGTATCGTGAGGGGGCGGGGCTAACATTTGATTATTAACTTGATTATTTAGCCTACTCATTCATTTGCTTGTTTTATTAGCCTACTTCGTTTTATATACGAGAATCTTTTTTTCTATTTTGCTAGCAAAGGTGGAGTGTTTATTAATAGGATCAGGTTATTTCCTGGTATAGTGAGGTAAATAAAAAGAGATCCTCATAATCCTTTTGTTTGTCAACGGGAAATTTACGGACATTATTAGCCTATCCTCATGCCGTTACATGCAGCATTTTGACTAGGGCCTATTTCTGCACGAGATGAAAACACGTTTTAATAATTTCTTGGGTCAGAAAAAGTCGGAGTTTGCGATATGTGCCCCCCTACCAGTGCGCTCTCTGCGCACTTCACATGCGCACTTCAGTAAGCACGAAGTACGCGGGTTAATTTTTTTTAAATGCCGGGAGAAACAAGAGCAAGGGCCAAACGTCTAGCTGAGTCGATCGTTTTATACTTATATTTATGACTTGACTCTGATAAAGGAAACGTTTACATGACCACATGCATTGTCAAGTTTATTCAACATAATCAGGTTAAGAACGTCGTCGCATGTAAACGCGCTCAATCTCTGAAAGTGAAAGTAAAAACGGACGTCATCTGCATTAACGCCGCGTTCCCTCAGAGACGACGATGATAACGGTAACTAAACTATAATACTATTTTAGTGATATTATTATTAATACTATTTAGTAATTGTATTGTTTTTAGTGTTAGTGTCATTAAACGTTTTGTTAATGTGTTACGGAAACAAATACTGACGAACAACGATGCCGTTTTCATCTTGGATCTGTAGGAATTTGAATTTTGCGTCTGTTAAAACGAGCACACTTGATAATTTGTGAATGGATCACCTTGAAATTACATTTTGATGTGGGATGTTTTTTAGTCTGTTTTAAAAACATTCTCTTAGAGGAGTCCTCATTAGTGCGTGTGTTGTTGCAATTGTTATGAGGTGATGTCGGTGTAAATTTAGGCAAGGCAAATTGTAGTTCCTAATATTCATTTAATAACAATACTAGCTTTATAATAATAATAATAGGCCTAATAATAATAATTTAATACATTATGGTAAAACGAGCCAATTATCGTATTGATATCGTCAAAGGCATCTGCCATCGGCGATATGTCAGACTATCGTCGATACACGATACTATCGTCTATCGGCACAACCCTACTTTCAAGTGTAACTTGAAATAAGCCAGTTGTGTGTGGTCTGTGTAGCATATTATTTTGTCCCACGAACACATTTTGTATGCGCACAACAGTTTTCTTCATCATGGCATAGCGTGTGCAAATTCAAGTGAGGACAGTACAGGAAATGACCCCCGAGTGTAGGAGTTCCTGGAAACACACACATGCAAACACATTTCAAAGTGCAGAGATAAGTCTGTTTGTCCATTAATTTTTCTGCATCTTTCTATTACTTTCAAGACATTGAAATGTTTGGCATTTTGGCAAATAAAACTCGTAACACCAAATGTGAGCCAATCAGATCCTTGCTAATCTATTATTTCTTTGTCATATAAATAGCTTTTTTTTTTAGAAGATCCAATCGGCAGTCAAAATAATTATCAACACTGCTCGTGGCAGCCCTCCTCCATGCTGAATGTTTGAGTTAAAAGGAAATATGAAACATCTGGACCTTTAGCTTAAATGAGTGGACGTTATTTATTATGTTCTTGTTGGATTTTGAAAAGTAATGAAACATTGAATTATTCCACGATAACTTCACTTTGACAAGCTATTTCTACTTCAAACTTATAAATTCAAGGGTTTTGTGTTTAAGTGAAGTCTGCCCATGCACCCAAGAGAGCGCGCTTCTCAATCCTTCCCATGACCTGGCATGTGGCCTGAGACAGAAATTTGGTCTGAAATTCCCTTTCTTTACTTTTCCATTTTCTCCCTGGCTGAGACTGAGTCTCACGGGACCTTTGTGGGAAGAATGTTCGTTTGCTTAGTCTATACACACATGCAGGGTTGGTGACCAACTTGTTCTTCAGAACAGAATGGTTTCATAAAAAAAATTAAAAAACACACACACAGACACACACACACACACACACACACACACACATATATATATATATATATATATATATATATATATATATAGAGAGAGAGAGAGAGAGAGAGATGTATATATATATATGAAATTCAACTAAGTTGAGTTAAGTCCGAGTGAAAACGCTTCTCAAACAAAACAAAAAAAGTTGAGCGGAACTTGATTTTGTCCAATGGGATTTAATTAGATCGTTGTCATTTGCTATTGTTGCGTTCTCATGCGAGTGACAGATTGACCCGCCCTCACGCCAGTAAACACATTATCAGAAAAGAGATGTCATTACAAAGGGGGGAGTTTGTTACATGAATTAAGAAAAAATAATGAGGTGAACGGATAAATCATTTATGAATACTGCAATATTCCATTGAGGTTTGATTTCATGGTGACTTTAAAATGCATTTTTAGAACACTGTATTAAAAATACTCTGACCACTGCTAGCAGGGAAGTCACTAGAGATGCATGGATGTATTTTGGCAGGTCTGGGCATATTTCCCCAGGGGTTGAATTTTAGTAACAACGGGTGTAAAATCAATTGAAATAATGTTATTTTTGGTCAAGGTTGACTAAAAGCATATCTTTAGTTTATCTCCCAGACACTGGTATTTAATATGACTTACTTTATTTTGATCACAATAAATAATGTAAAGTCTCCATCCACCCAACACCAACAAAAGAAACAGAAAAGACTGTACTAAAAATGGCTAGTAGCCAAAACACTTCATGGATTTTCTGGGCATAATGGGTGGTGTTTGACCTAATTAATAACAACGATAGTATAGAGTTGTGCAGCAGCAGGAATGACGTCACTTTTTAGGCAAATCAGCAGTTACCATCACAATGGTTACCTTGACAAAAACGCAATAGGATTTTCCAGCCCGTTCTCATCCCAAGGCGTCATATACGATGCTTTTGCCAAAACATAGATATACAACACACATGGCACCCTGCGTCAAATGAGACGCAGATACAGTGGGTAACAGAAAGTATTCGGACCTCCTTAAATTTTTCACTCTTTGTTATTTTGCAAAATCATTTAAGTTCATTTTATCCCTCATTATTGTACACACAGCATCCCATATTGACAGAAAAACACAAAATTGTTGAATTTTTTTGCACATTTATTAAAAAGAAAAACTGAAATATCACATGGTCCTAAGTATTCAGACCTTGTGACACTCGTATCTTTAACGGTCCAGAAGCACTTCCTGTTTCAGTTTTTTAACACTACATAAAAGCTGGGATAAAATACAACCAACAGAACATTTAAAACTGAATCAAAAAGTTAAACAAACATATTTAAGATGTTTTCTTTACATGTGAAATAAAGAAAACAGTTACAAACTGAAACAGGAAGTGTTTCTGGACCAGTGTTGTTTACATCTTGTGAAATGGCAAAGGAACTGCCTGAAGAGCTCAGAGACAGAATTGTGGCAAGGCACAGATCTGGCCAAGGTTACAAAAAAATTTCTGCTGCACTTAAGGTTCCTAAGAGCACAGTGGCCTCCATAATCCTTAAATGGAAGACGTTTGGGATGACCAGAACCCTTACTAGAGCTGGCGTCCGGCCAAACTGAGCTATCGGTGGAGAAGAGCCTTGGTGAGAGAGGTAAAGAAAAACCCAAAGATCACTGTGGCTGAGCTCCAGAGATGCAGTCGGGAGATGGGAGAAAGTTGGAGTGAGTTAACCATGACTGCAGCAATCCACCAGTCGGGCTTTATGGCAGAGTTGCCCGACGGAAACATCTCCTCAGTCAAAGTTTGCTAAAAAACACCTGAAGGTCTCCAAGATGGTGATAAATAAGATCCTCTAGTCTGACAATACCAAGATAGAACTTTTTGGTATTAATTCTAAGCAGTATACCAGCCACTGCTCATCACCTGTCCAATACAGTCTCAACAGTGAAGCATGGTGGTGGCAGCATCATGCTCTGGGGGTGTTTTTCAGCTGCAGCGACAGGACGACTGGTTGCAATCGAGGGAAAGATGAATGCGGCCAAGTACAGGGATATCCTGGACGAAAACATTCTCCAGAGTGCTCTGGACCTCAGACTGGGCCGAAGGTTCACCTTCCAACAAGACATTGACCCTAAGCACACCACTAAAATAACGAAGGAGTGGCTTCACAACAACTCTGTGGCTGTTCTTGAATGGCCCAGCCAGAGTCCTGACTTAAACCCAATTGAGTATCTCTGGAGAGACCTGAAAATGGCTGTCCACCAACGTTTACCATCCAACCTGACAGAACTGGAGAGGATCTGCAAGGAGGAATGGCAGAGGATACCCAAATCCAGATGTGAAAACTTGTTGCATCTTTCCCAAAAAGACTCATGGCTGTAGATCAAAAGGGTGCTTCTACTAAATACTGAGCAAAGGGTTTGAATACTTAGGACCATGTGATATTTCAGTTTTTGTTTTTTAATAAATGTGCAAAAATGTCAATACAACAGTTCTGTGTTTTTCTGTCAATATGGGGTTCTGTGTGTATAGTAATGAGGGGGAAAAAAGTTAAATGATTTTAGCAAATGGCTGCAATATAACAAAGAGTGAAAAATTTAAGGGGGTCTGATACTTTCCGTATCCACTGTATCTATGGGGTAGAAGGCGCCTCCTAGTGGTCTAACCCTAACCTTACTCCATACCTACACCTACCATAACCAAAGCGTCTCATTTGACGCTAAAGGGTGCCATGTGCATTGGATGTCTACGCTTTGGCAAAAGTGTCATATATGACGCCTTGGGATGAGAATGCGTTGGATTTTCCAACAGGTTTTGGATTATCGTAAAAAACAAGCTCTGTAATCAACAAAAGTTTACGATATTTGCACATTTTGTCCATCAAGGTACTTATCACAGATGAACACAACTTTTATGAAATTTCAAGCCTAAATGCAGTCGCCAGAAGTAAAAGGCTAAAAGTAGGCTAACACCATGGTCCAACGACTTCAACATCCCCATCACTAAGATTTCGCCAACTCTTTCAGTTTTTATATAAAAACATTTTCCCAAAAAGCTTGAGTTAGAATAATTTATGTATGCTCTATTTATAAGCATAATCAGGCTGTAAAAGTGGGCTGAGTTTACCGGTTCAGCGTGATGGCGTTTAATGTTCCTGCCTCTGTTAGCCACTTGATTGCAATCGCTTTTTTCAAGACACATTACAGCTTCAAAAAATCTTGAGTCTGGTAATACTGATGTATTTTCTGTCGTAGAATAAAACGTTAAAGTCTCGTGTTCACTGCAGACCTTATTTCAGCCACTTAACCAAAATCCCTTTCAGAAAACCAATTGACTTTAGAACCCAGAAGTGCTAAAATGCTAACTAGTTTCCACGTTTTGGCCTTAAAAGTGATGTCATACCTGCACCACTTCGAGCTCCACCCATTGCATCCAGAGAGGTGGTGCTGAACATCAAGCTCCACCCTTAGTGGTATGCGAGCATATCATTTTTAATCTCACTGAATTTCCAGAATTGTTATGCCCTTTAAAAAAATCTCATTGAAAAATGTAAAGTTAGACCAGTGCAGTACAATTCTTGAAAGAAGGACTCCGGCAAGCTGGTTGTTTTTTTAGTAAATAAAAAACCTACACGTGACCAGTGAGGTCTGATTACCAAATGAAGGACTCCATAGAAGCCATTTTTAGTGAATACAAAACACTTATGGATCTGTTTAACCAATAACCGACCCACTTATTCGCAAGTCATTATTGGTCCGTCCGTCCATCTAAATGTATTTGAACCATTAATTAATTTTTTGAAAATATTTTATAAAATTAATTAAATATGTTTTGATTTTTTTTTTTTTTTTCGTTTTAGTATTTTTTGGGCCAGTTATTTGAATTGTATTCATTACTGCCTCTAAAAGTTTGTAAAACTATTTCTAAAATCTGTATATGCAACACTATCTCACGACCAATTCGTACGAATTCGACGCATGATTATAGCCTATCTGTATATCTCTATAATCTGTATATATATATAAAATGTATATGAATTGCGTTTCTTCCCCCGTTTAACGTTTCTTCCCCAACTCCCCCGTTTAACATTTCTTCCCCAACAGTTTTAAAGTAGGCTACTAAAAGAATCCTTGACGCAATCTAAGGAATCGTTGAGATGAATCTGAACCAGAACCTCTCTAGATCTGTGTTTGTATGTTGCGTGGCTGTGGTATTGTCGACATCTGGAGGGGATGGGGCGGGGTGATCCGTGCCTGAACTCGGTGATGACTATAGTGTGTGTGTGCGTGTGTGTGTGTGTGTGTGTGTGTGTGTGTGTGTGTGTGTGTGTGTGTGTGTGTGTGTGTGTGTGTGTGTGTGTGTGTGTGTGTGTGTGTGTGTGTGTGTGTAATCTGCAACAGATGACTTCTTGGGGGATGAGAGAGTCTGGCGGAGGCAAATGTTTCCTTGGTTGAAGCCAGATCAGTTTGCAACGGTTGTGTATGGATATCTCAATACAGCTTCATCTCGCTATGCCATCGTGCTACACCTAAACACAATCTAGCTTAAATGTCTGTACTCGGGAGGCACTGCATTCACAATACTTTAATTCCCGGCGAGGAAGAATTTGGCGAACCTGAAGTGAAACAAAGGAATGTATTGAGCGTGTTGTTGTTTGCGCGTCACTGGATGGAATGGCATATTTGCTCTACAGCTTTCTTTTGTTGGGCAGTGGAGCGCTTTTATTCTTCGCGCCTGTTTGCGCCATTTGCCCTGAAACATGCGACTGCCAGCAAGCGCAGCATATCCTCTGCGCTAATAGCGGTCTGCGCACGGTGCCCAAAGCGCCACAGGTGGAGCGCGCAGTGGACGTGCGGGTTCTCGGTCTTGCGGGGAACTTCATTCACAACCTTAGCGCCTTCGACTTCATGCGCTATGGCAACCTAATGAGACTTAATCTCCAGTTTAACCAAATAAGGAATATACACCCTAAAGCATTCGAGAAACTTTCCAAACTGGAGGAACTATATCTGGGCAACAACTTAATCTCGGCAATACAACCTGGGACTCTACAGTCGTTGAAAAAACTCACAATATTATATAGCAATAACAACGAAATAAAGGACATTGCTTCCGAATCCTTTAGTCACTTAAATAGTTTAGTCAAACTGAGACTTGATGGAAATTCTATTGGATTTTTAAAAGAATCCGTTTTCAAAGGTCTGCCAAATTTAATGTTTCTGCACTTAGAATCGAACCAGCTTCGCCATATTGACCGCAATGCGTTTTCGCGGCTCAGCAAACTGCAGTTTTTAAACCTATCAGACAATAAACAAACAGAACTGCGAGATAGTTTTATGTTTTCCCATCTTAAGTCACTTACATCTCTTCTAATAACAGGCAACCAAATAAGGCACATTGGAAATAACGTCTTTCAGAATTTGAAAAAGCTAACAAAACTTTCGCTGAGCCACAACAAGATAGTAAAACTGGACAACGACGCGCTCAAAGGGCTCGCGCGCGTTAAAGAATTCGAGATTGACAAGAACGAGCTAACAGAGATCCTGGCCGGTCTGCTGGACCCGCTCGAGCGCGTCGAACACCTCGACTTCAGCGACAATCACATATCTCGCGTGGACCCCCGTGCTTTCGGCCACCTTTCACATCTAAAAACCTTAAAATTGAAAAACAACCGTCTTGAGATTCTCTCCGGTGGAATTTTCGCCACAAACGGCGTTTTGTTTCACGTAGAACTGAATGGGAATAACTGGACGTGCGACTGCCGGATGGAGAAGTTTAAAAGCTGGATGACGCATGCGCATTCTCTGGGAAAGCTGTTGACCGTGTTTGTGCGCTGCCATCACCCCCCAGCGCTGGCGGGAAAATACATGGACTATGTCAGCAACTCGCAGCTGAGAAATATGAGTGGCTATTGCGAGTCAGAACCTCTGTCTCAGCCAATGGAGAGCCATGGAGCGGTAGCAGAGACATCTATTCTCAAGGAGGAAAGAGAGAAGCGAGAAGGAGAAATACATGAACAAGTTGGGGTCCAAGGGGATGAGGGAGAGCAAGGGATTGAGACAGCATTTGAAAGAAAGAAGAAGAGGAAACTTGTCAGCTCAAGACCAAGACCCACAGCTGGGAAAAATGTCTCTTTAACTGATTTTCCCACAACGATGTCCACGTTCCTGACAGGCCACACCAACTTTGCTTTAGCCCAACAGGAACAGTTCAACCTGCCCTTACAGGACAGTGCCAAGCATCATAACACAAGAATCGCAATGATCACTGATGCATGTCAATTCAACCATGACTCCATCATGAATGTTAGCGTGGAAGACGTCACTTCTAGTACAGCCACAGTCCATTGGAGCACAACTCCTGATGTTGGACTGGTTCAGGGGAAAGAACTTCTTTTCCGGGTTTTATTTGACCGTTTCGGCCATTCTTTCCGTTTCCCACGCTATGTTTACACAGATGGATCTGACCGGGTGGTGACCCTACAAGAGCTTCGCCCCGACTCCACCTACATCACCTGTGTGGAGAGCGTAGTGGACGGGGCTGTGTGCCAGGTTGCCCCCAGAGATCACTGCACTGGATTTGTCACACTTTTGCCCTCGGTGACAAGTGAGGTCAACCTACAGCTGGTCACAGTAGCAGCCCTTACAGCTAATGCTCTGCTTCTGCTTCTGGTGTTCGTATTCTGGTTGGGGCGTGTGTTGAAGAGGCGGATCAGAAGCAGGAAGTCGTCCACTCACGGACATGTACGTCACATGTACTCAACCAGACATCCGTTTCGCTCGACTGTGGCTACTACCTGTGTCTCTTCTGAATTCAGTGGTTACCAAAGTGGCAGACAACTGGCTGAAGAAGGTGACCTCATCCAGTTCCCTGGCGAACGTTTCTTTGACAACAGCCCCGCACGAAGAGATGATGATGTCATAATGCTCAGATACTCTGACTGAACTGTCTTGTGTGTCTGAAAATAGACAATTTTGTCTATTTAGGCCACAAAACCACTGAATTACAGATCTCTTTTCTTATTTTGGTTGATTGTCTAAGCCTCAGCTGCTGGTTGGCAGAATTGCTTGGTTTTGGATTTAATGTATTCCTGTCTTTGTTGAAATTTTGCTTTGTTATATTACTTATTTACATTGTATAGATATACTGCATATCAACTGAAGTACAGCACAAAATTCTTTTGTTACAGTTTTTTTTTTCAACTGCTTACACACAAAATCATTACTTGTCCCACGATTTCTGAAACCTGACACTCACAACACCAGAACCACACACAAAATCTACAAAGCCAAAACTAATTCTTGACCTTCGGCGTTTTCAATTTTCATAAAATACTTTTTGCAAACCACAACACAAAATCTAACAGGAAGTATCTTGATCTCCTTTTTCAAACACAACACATCAAAATGCCACACTAATTGCCTCTCACTAACTCCTCACATGTGCAAACACACATTGCTTTACTTAACACCAACCAATCATGGCTGTTTAGAATATGCCTATAAATAGGCCAAAGGTCAAGTGATAGGTTTTTGGCTTGTGTAAAACTATATTCACAACCACAAAGTAATGCTTACAGTAAAACATAAATAAATAAATAAAATAACATTTGGTTTCAATCTTGCTTTCATGTCTACCGTGAATTTTTCAACATCTCTCTGCCAATTATTTCAATACTGTACAGAAATGTAGGAAGTTCGGAACCCATGAAAGAAGTGTGTGTGTACACTGTAAAAATGAATATGCTTTATTTAATCAATAAAATTGTGGCGACAGATTACAATCAATATTATTTATTAAATTGAACAAATTAGAATTGAGTAATAGTTAATCAAATTAATAGTCTAATTAATTCTAATTTGTAAAATTAAATTAATAATATTGCTTGTAATATGTTGCCACAATTTTATTAATTAGATAAAGCATATTATTTTTTTCAAGTGTATATGATATGTCCAAAAATATAATATTATGTAATAGATAACGTAAGTTTGCTTTTGAGATGTTTTTGTGATATTTTGAATGCAGTGCTTCATTTTGCAAGAGATGTGAGGCATTTTGCATCTTGTGTATGCAATTTTTGGATTTGCATGTAAAATTTTTGGGGAAAAGGAGGCAAAGTTTTGAAAATGTGTGTAAGCAGTTGAAAAAAAACTGTACATTTTATACATTTCACCTTTATCATTGTTTTTTTTTTCCCTCAATAAATATATAGGTGTTAATAGTGATAGTGTTAATGCTAGTTCGTGTGTAATGGTTTCAAAGTTTCTCCCTTTATAATTAATTCAACTCTGATCTTACACCCTTCAATGACAAATTGGATACTTCCGAGCTTTTCTGCAAAACTCCACCATAAGATGGCGCAATAAACAAAAAGTTTTACAAGACTTCAACCCCAACCTTGTCTAACCACAATATAGCAATCATTTATTTAAACTAGCACCCATGCATTCAAACCCTCAGAATAATTCTGCAATAAGTCAGGTGGTTGGAGAAATGTTCATTTCTGATCTTAATGTCTTGACCGCAGTGTTTGTAAAAAGCTGGACAATCTCATAGGCTACACTAGTTGTATCACAGTATTCTGAAAATTATTACGACTAACCGTGAAAAAAGAGATCAGAACATATGGATACAGATATTAAGTGCTTTAATTAAACAGGGCCACAAATGTGTAGAAAAATAGATAAATATTTAAAAAAAAAAAAACTGTACATGCATAAAAGTTTAAACCTGCAGTGTTTACAAACATTCTTTTTTTCCAGATTCATAATTCCATATTCCACAGAATGAATAGCCATATAAATGCTTTATCTTAGAATTTGTTATAAGAGATAGCACACATGCTTGCTTGTCATTTCCAGGAAATGTCTGACATTTTGATTGTCTCTGAACCAGTAAGTGTGAAATGATGTAGCTATGGCGTATTGAGAATACTGTAAGACATTCCTAGTGCCATGAGTGCGATTAGTAAAACACAAGTCCTTTACCATCATTCCTATACATGATTCTGAATTTGGCTGTATAAAATGCATCTTGCATGTTCTGTCAATCCAAAATTCACATGCGACACACTCAGCATTAGGTAATGTGATACCTGATCATTTGCCAAGGGGCCACTGACAACATTTACAGCGAAGACAAACATGTAACAAAAGCTTTAGCTGCATCATCATTCATTTATAAAACTAGAGATTCCTATTTACAATTACAGATTTACAACTGCCCTGATTCAATGCATTTCACACAGCCTTGCCATTAGTTTCAGGATTTAGCACACACTGAAGCTAGCAAAGCATTTACACTGAAATTGGCCAAAAAACAACACGCATACACACAAATATGCACACTTACTCCAGGAGTAAACTAGATGAGTGTCCCTGAGACAGATCAGCTGTAAAAAGCATGAGGAGTGTGAGAAGACTGATAGAGGTACAAAGAGGGTGAGAGACAGGTTTGATAATATGAAAACTAAATTTAGTGTGTGTAAATGGACAGTTTGTTTTCCAGCACTGTATTAAATCACAGTGAGGTTAAATAAAACCACTGGAAACATCCATCTGACCCTCGGCTAATTTCCTGAGATGACAAGGGCCATACATATAAACAAACTTCTGATGAATTATTCGATTCTGCAAAGAGTGATTGATACATACATTCCCCTTTAGTCATAAACATTTTGCTGTTCAGTTTTGCTTTTGCACTGAAGGTACCCTAGGTTATAGGGGCCCTGACCATATGGCTCTGAAGACGAATTATATTTTGTGTTCTCATCATTCTGTGTCTATGTAGAAGCATGTTATAGTTGTGTGTTGTTAGTTATGGTGGGAGTGTGTGGTGAGGTGAGTGTGTGATAGATTCGAAGTTGAGGTTGAGATGCTATTGTGTTGAATGGCATGTTGCTGGGCGGGACTTCCTGTTGGGCTATTTACTCCACCTAAACGTGAACATGAAAGGAGTTCATTAAAATGATGGATTTTCAAAATATATAAAATAATATTCACATTATATGGTAGAAAACACAATATAAATATAGCACCATTCAAAGGTTTGGGGCTGGTAAGATTCTAAAAATGTTTTTGAAAAGTCTTCTACTCTCACCAAGGCTGCATTTTAATCAAAATACAGTAATATTGTGAAATATTATAAACACTTTTAATAACTGTTTTCTATTTTAATAGAATATTTTAATAGAATATTTAATAGAATATTTTAATAATTTTTTCAGAATCCTGTAATTTATTTATGTCAAGCCATCACTCCAGTCGTCAGTGTCACCGCATCCTTCTTAAACATTTATCTCCTATCATTGTTGAAAACTGCTTAATATTAAATTGAACAAAATTCTTTACTGTTACTTTTGATCAATTTAATGCATCCTTGATAAATAAAATTATTCATTACATTAAAAATCTTACGGTAGTGAAAGAATTGAATACATTTTTATTAAAAATTGTTTTATGGTGTGTCAATGTGTCTGGACTTTCTTTATTTCTTTCAATTAAAATTATAATTAAAGAATTTTTTTTTCATTTACTCATTGTTATTCTTAATTCTATAAATGTTCACATTATTGTGATATGGTTTTTACTTATTTATTTTTACATATTTTTTTTATTTTTTTATATGGCATTTTAAAGCTGCAGTCCGGCATTTTTCCTCTTTGTCGCTAATTGCAGTAATTCGCGGAATTATCAACTTTATGTGAGTTGTGCCTCGGCATGGTACAGTGCTTATGAACACAATGTTTGAGGACAGTTGTGAGGCTGTCCGTCACACACCACATAAGAATTTTCACCCTAAATTGTCATCTGAACTAGAAAGAAACATCCACTTTTGTTCTGACCAACTAAAGCCAAGTTCACACTACATGATTTTAAGCCCGATTTATGCCCGATTTGCAAATCGCTGAGTCGCCGACAGGTCAGGGTGTTATCGCGTGCAAATCGCGGGAGATTAGCGGACGATGAACGCTTGCCAATCTGTTAGTATGAAAGAGCCAACAACTCAGCGAAAACGCTCGCAGACGCCTCTCAGACGCGTCGCCGAGCCCAGAAAAATATCTAGCCTGCTAGATATCCAGAGCAGTCGCGCGACTCAAACTCAGTGATGTCAATCATAGCAACGCATGGGTTGAGGACACCAGGTAAATCTTAGTTTTTCTCTCTTTTTTTGCATTTTTTCCCTCAGAGCAGATCATCGAGCAAACAGTGTGCAGTGTGTTCTCTTCTTCGCTGGGTATTGGCGCAATATTTATTTATTTATTGCGTGTTTTTTTCGTGACAAAACGTTGTTTGTTGACAAGATAGAATCGTTGGGTGACAGAGTTGTTGTCAACTTGTTATTTATTTGATTATTTTCAGGATTTAGACCGTAACATAGTACTGAAACAGCTCTGAGTCACAAATGATTTGCTCTTATCATCCGATCGTGGTTGTATCTCTATGCAGTGCGTTGTCAACTCGTGTAGTGAGTTACCTCCTGTTGTGGATCAATCACGTTGTGTTGTGTGGTGTGAACAGTTAACAACTTGAACACTCCAGATTTCACTGAGAGCAAGTCATGTAGTGTGAACCGCACAGGTCAGCCCGACATTTTAAAATAATGTAGTGTGAACAAGGCATAAGGGGAAAAAGCATTGCAGTAAATCGCGCTAATTAAATCTAACGACCGCATATCATATCAAATTATACTTTGTTCTCAAATTGTTAAATCTTAACAACATTTGCATTGCGTGACTACATTTAATGGCCTTCTGATATTATCCTTGTTTTCGCATGGCCCGGTTGCAGTCTCTTTTTCCAAACTCTCAGTAAGTATTTTGCATTGTGGGAGAATCGCTGGTGACTAGTTGTCACTGGTGATTGTCGTTTGAACCTTTCTGGATCCACCATCAAATTGATAAGTTTAATTATATCAAGTGCTGTGAAAAAAGGTTATAAATCTCCACCTCCAACATCCTCACACACAATATAGCTTGTACTAGCCGAGACTCCTTCTTTATGTGTACAGATGTGACGTAATGATGCAAAGACATGCTCAAATCTCCTGCGAAAATCCACCAGTAACACTGGAGCTAAAAACATTATTACAAGCTTACTGCTTTGAATCGAGCTATGGCAAGCAGAGAGTTTTGAACACTGGCTGGTTATATATTTGCTCAAAATTTTATTTTGGATCATTTTTAACCCAAAAAAAGCTACGGACTGCCGCTTTAAACAACTATAGTCCAATTATTATTTTTATTTTCAATTGACTTTTTTCTTTTGCATTCAATTTACTTTTTTCTTTGCCAAAAAAAAAAAAAAAACCATTTAAGCAATATATAATTTATTTGTATTGTTGTTATTATTATTGTAATTATTTTAGGGTGAAATATGAAATGCAGACAGGTTTTAATGTGATTCAACCAAAGAGACGATAGGAGGAGAGAATGACAAAATGATTCATACTAACTCTGTGTTTCTCTCTGTCTCACAGAGACAGGACAGTCTTTATGTGCAAGAAGAATTTGCTTCAGTTGAGTGACTTCTGTCCTGAGTGATGTCACCTCATTCTAAGAGAAGACACAAAAATAAATGAAAACAAAGCAGCAAATGCATGAATCTCTCTTGAAGTTTCAATTGTGTGTTACATAAGGTAGAGACATGTAAACCAAGCGTGAAAGTGTACCTGTAGCTGTAAGTTAGTGTGTGTAAGCTCCTCAGCCTTCCTCTCCAACGATGATACCCAGACTTTTCTCTTCTGTCTGCACCGCGTAGCAGCCGCTCTGTTTCTCTCCAGAAACTTCTGTCTGCGCTCATCAGGGTCATCTCCTGCTGTCCGTCGGCGTCTGCTCGCGGTCGGCTGGGAAGGAGACTGCGGGCAGTGTGTGTGTTTTGGTGAGGAGGACATCTATACAACACAGACATTGGATTAAATAACACAATAGTTTAATACAAACTGTAAAAGTCAGAGTTTGGTGCAAAAATCTAGACCTGTGTAGGTATTGGCTGATGTGAAAGGGGAGGGGCAGTCTGGTGGGAGGAGCCAGGATGCAAGTGCGTGGGTGGAGAGTGATGAGCATGGCTGTGATGTGATTGGTCTAGGCTTTGACGTTGATGTGCAAGTCTTTGCGGTGATTGGCTGTGGCAGTGCTGCTGGTATGTGTGATGATGAGATGAGGATTGTAAATGCGACAGTGGGTGCTGTTGTGACAACATCATCTCCATCATGTGGCAAAGAGGATTCTGACTGCCATTGGAAACTGCAGGCTGGATGTGAACTGGTATGACCTTTGACCTCTGAAGGATTAGAGATGGGGAAAGATGAACATCAATGTCATGTAACACTGTGCATAATTGCCATTTAAAATGGGAAAATCCTAAAGCCAGATTTGTTTTACCGACTTTTGTAGGCAACCATGTGTTTTTAATTTATAGATCTAAGGTTTCCTGTGAGTAGTGATTGTTTGTGATGGTAAGATTGCTTGGCACTTTTAAGTTTTTCAGAACACACAATCTACAAAGACGGCTTTGAAAAGTCAGATAATAACCAGGTCAACCTGAAGCCTTTGAAATTTAATCTCCTCCACGTTCTGAAGAGAATCAGCCCATGAGACTCTCCTGTATGTGTTGAGTGTGTGTGCGACTGTGCGTGCGTGCGTGAATGCAGCTTTTTAACAGGCAAGACCGCAACATTGCATGTGTCTGAATTAAATAACAAAATCAAGATGTCTACATTAGTTACAAAGCACTGCAGCATTATAATGCCTGCCTGACCTGTAATGTTTCTATAGAGACATCATAATCCTGTAACCATGGAGTCAAATCATTAGTATGGGGCTGTACCTGAAGGGAGGAGCATGAGCCAGAGTGGGCGGGGCCTGGTATGCCAATCATACTGGAATTCATTGACAACTGCGCCTCCATCTGTTATTTTTAAAATATATTAAATTAAGGCGCTGACGTAAAAAGAAATAGAGCTATTACTTTCAATCATTATTTTACAGTGCAGGTGGCTTTGAAATGCTCTCAGATTTACTTACATTCATGGATAATGTCCCAGGCATGGTGTTTGCTTGGGTGCTGTGCAGACAGCTGGGTGCAGATCTGAAATAAGTTTGAGGGATTCAGATAAGTAATGTAAAAAAGACTAAAAGTACATACAAACAATAATGTATTTACTCATGGGGTCAATTTAAAGCAGTTTAGACATTTTCAGAAAGTTAACACAGGTCTGCTATTTGGGGGCGGCATGATGTCCTACAACAAAATGAGAAAAGGTTAAGCATTAATTTGCAGCTTTTCAACATCTTTACAAAGACAAGCTGGCAAATTCTAAAGATGCTATGCTACATAAAAAAAAAATATTCTGAGTCCCAAATATGTCATTTACGATGCTGTATTGCATTAAATGACTTACTTTATGCATCTTCATATTTACTTGTAAAGCAAACTGTCTGCTTAACCAGAATATTATCAACAACCAGTGGTGGAGGAAGTACTGAATCTCAGTACTTAAGTAAAAGTAAAAATAACCAGATAAATATTTACTTTAGTAAAAGTAGAAGTAACACAATGACAACCATACTTAAGTAAAAAGTTAAAAGTACCTGATTTTAAATGTACTTTAAGTATTAAAAGTAAAAGTACTTGCATAACAATTGATTCTCTTAATGACTATTTTCTAATGATTAATAAAACATTTAATTCTAACTCATTCAACCTAATACTCCTATAATGATGTTCAATAATGATGGAAAAAAATTGTCACTATTTCTGAAACAAGCTTGCAGTTAGGCAACATAAACCATCCTTATCCTTACTAACTTATGTTAATAACTATGTTTGGCAGTAAACGCGATTAATTTATGGTGTAATTCTGAACCTCTTGTCTTGCCATGTTTCCTATGCACGTAAAAACAAATTTTCGCGTATAAATTGCACGATAGACAGAGACGCATTTAGTTGATGTATCTATGGCAACCAAACGTCACTGGTGAGACAAACGTTCAACGAACGGACGGTCATATTACGTTTTGGCAGGGGAAAAACTGATCAGAAAATGTAATGAAAATGTAACAGAAGTTGTAGAAATGTAGTGGAGTAGAAAGTATAATAATTGCTGCAAAATGTAACGAAGTAAAAGTAAAAAAGTATGCACTATTTATTCTACTTAAGTAAAGTAAAGATACATGAAAAATGTACTTAAGTAAAGTAACAAAGTATTTGTACTTCGTTACATTCCACCACTGTCAACAACACTGAAGTAGTGCGTGGTTTCAACGCATTCTCATCCTTTAACGTCATATAGAACGCTATATGACAAAACGGCGCTATACTACGCACATGGCACCCGTTATCGTTAATATAACACGCGCTATGAGGGCTAAGTTTAGGTGTGGGGTAGGGTGTGCGTGTCATATTCACGCTAAAGGATTTATAACGTTTTGGGTTCGCGTGTTATATTAACGATAAAGGGTGCCATGTGCGTAGTATTGCGCCGTTTTTGCATATAGCGTTCTATATGACGTTAAAGGATGAGAACGGGCTGGTAGTTTATCTATGTCAAGTTTGTGTCCTGTTTTCATTCTGTTACCTGCCTGTCTGAGTTCACGTTAATCTCCTTATTAATTAGTCATTCTGTTCAGGTTGTCATTATCAGTTCCCTTTGTTTGCCTCTTGTATTTACACCCTTTGGGACTGTTTACAAGACAATGGTGTCGTGTGTACGCGGAAAACTCAAAGGAAAAACTTCTCAGTTTTAAGTATATTGTTGTCGTCTAAACGTACCATTAGTTTCTATCGGCTTCCTTTGTCCGTTCTTGTCAATTTTAAGTGGTTGTGTTTGCCTTATTCTCCTGAGTTCTCCTGTAATTCTTGAGTGTTACATTAACCCCCTAGGCCCACACCAGGAAATTTCAACTACTGCCATGCGTCACAAACTTCCCAGACCAATCTCTGTGCACTTTCTACCTGACCAGCCTAAACACGTAAACGAAGGCATGCCTGCCCGGTGTAGGTGCTTGGTGGAATTTTGGTGCGGCCCACAACACTGCCCAGCAGAGGATCTCAGCCCCATTCCCACAGATCTAGAACCCAGCCAGCAATAATACCGCCACATGGATACGACACCGAGCCTTCCTCAAAAGGAGGGACTGAGGCTACCACGATGCATGAGCCAGTGCTAAGAAAAGGGTATGAGCCAAACATTTCCCCAGAGCATGAGCCTCCAGAGGCGTCTGAACAGGCGTGTGAGCCGGCAACACTGTAGCCCTTTCACACAGCGCACTGATCCTGGGAAATTGCCAGAACGCCTTCTGTGTGAACACGACCCGGGATTACCGGCATCGATGCCGGCAGGGGTGTGGCCAGGGATTTTGGGCCCCTTGAAAAAATAGGTACTGCTGCACACGTTCAATGAATAAAATCAATCTCTGGGGCCCCTAAAAGTGTGTGGGCCCTTAGAATCATCCTAACTTTTCCCCCCTTAGCGGCGCCCCTACCGGGTTGGGGACCTAGTAACATTGCCGGGATCAGTCCCGGAACGCGCACTGTGTGAACAAAAGCCAGGACCAATGCTGTAAGGGGTGTGTCATAGTGATGACGCTCGTGCCATCGCGCGACTCTGTTGCTCTAGAAGAAAGTTTGTGTTCGTCATCAACAAAGAGAGGACGAACAAATATGAGTAAACTGGAACGAAGCAGAGACCATGAGCTCTGTTTTCTCTGTGTTCTCTGTTTTTGTGCATGTTTTCGACACGTACGTTACATGTCTCATCCTGAGGTCATGTGCCTTTCCGGGATCGTTACGGGTTGTGTGTGAACACACTCAAAGATCCTGGCAAATCACTGGCAGTGTGAATGAACCGAAATCAAACATTCCCGGGACAAATGCCGGGTCACATTATCTGTGTATTTTCCGGAATCTCTGTGTGAAAGGGGCTTGTGTGACATCTTGGCATGGGAGCATTGATGGAGTTCGAGGGCCCATACTCCCACCACTGAGGGTGAAATGCAGCTGACTTCTGCAGTTCATTTTTATGATGAACTTGAAATAGAACTTTACCTTGATATACCCCTAATCGTCATATTTAGTTAGAAATCTCCTGTGTTGAAGGTTCATAGTCTCCTGTCCTGCACCACCGCTGGTTCTGCCCAGCACAAATCCCCCACATCTCCGGAGTTCCCACCCAGCCTCCTTCTCCCACCTCTTCTTCAAGCTCCCAGTCTCTGCTGTCTCCTGTCAATCCCTCAGCTCCTCCTCCTCTGCTTCCCCTCTGTGTCGTGGATCCACCTCAGGTCTTCCGGCATCCAGCTACTCTTAGAAGAAGGTGTCCCCTGGCTCCGCCTCCAGCCGCTGATCCCATCACCTTACCTCGGCCCATTGTCCAGACTCTTCCGTCTCGGCTCCTCCCCGTCTCGGCTCCACTTCCTCAGTTGCTCTTCATCCCTTCAGTACCAAGGTTCCTCCTCGGACGGTCAGGGTCCAGTGGTGTCACAGTGTCCCATCTGCGTCCAGGGCTCAACCACCATCGGATCTATCTCCTTTGCTTGTCCCTATGATGTTGGTGAGGGATTCTCGACCATGTTTCCTCCCTCAATTGACGCTGCGGTGGGCCATCTTCCTGGCTGGACTCTGGGTTCCTATATTGCCACTCATGCTCCTGGTTCCCCTCTGACTACTCCCTCCCTCCACTTCCCCATGGACTATGTTGTTTGCCCCTGACTGTGTTTGGTCCTGTCCTCTTCCACATCCTCCTCCAGAACCCTTCCCTCCCTCCTTAGTTGGACCTTGTATGGCACGAGAATGGGGGTGTAATGTCACTTTTGTGTCCTGTTTTCAATCTGCCTGTCTCGAGTTCTTGTTAACCTCCTTGGTTACTCAATGATTAGTCATTCTGTTTCCTTTGTCTGTTCTCGTCAATTTTAAGTGGTTGTATTTGCTTTATTCTCATGAGTTCTCCTGTACTTCCTGAGTGTTATAGTAAAGATTGTTGTAGTATTTCTATGGTCATGCGTTTTATTCACCACAGTCGCACGTGACAATCTATCAATAGATAATATTTATCTATTAATTATTGGTTTACTATAGCAACAGTAGGCTACTGTCACATTTATTTTCAGAATTGCCATTGGATGGTTTAAAAGTAAAAACTGCTTTATTTACAGTGAAAATAAGATATCTACATGCAGATCTGCAGAGTAGACAAAGTACCAACATTTTAAAATATCTATATATCTAAATTCAAATAAATAAAACCATTTGCCCATCCAGGATATCTGCCAACTCACCGTTCTATAGTCGAGAACCGGTCAATGAGAAAAGAAGAGTATGGGGGTATTCTGGTAAATGCATGCTATACTCACTGTTTATTTGAAGTAGAGTATGTGGCAGTGCATTGAGACTGAGTCTGTGAGCTGTGTGTGTGGAGCTGGTTCTGGTTCAGATGGGCCAGAGCACACTGCTGCTGTTGCTGAGGCCGAAACTGATGATGTTGACCCTGCTGTGGTTGTGTCTCAGTGTGAAGCTGGTTCTGAGCAGACACCTGAGCAGAAAAGTTCTATAAGCAAGAATATTTGTAGAATTTAGAAAACATTTATATGCTAAATATTCAATATATATAATACTTTAAAAAGATTTAATTTAATAAAATAAATGTATATAATTTCTCCTTCCTCTGCCTCTCTATTGACCTCTCCATCTGTGTGTGTATGAGAACTGTTTGATATGTAATACTCTTAATATGATCATCTGATAATCTGATCTGATTGCTTGGTTTTGTTTTTCACGCTAACGTCCACATGAACTCATACACACACATTGTTTTACTATTTGATACTACTTCATACAGAATGGACATTTATGCAAACATTTTTATTTACTTGCACATTTGTGTAAGCTTTTGAAACATGTATTTCATCCCACCGGTTTTGTCTCCTCCTCCACCTGTGACTGGTTAAGCTCCAGGTCAGTAAAGAGGCCTACTTCCTCACAGTCCCGTAAGAAACGGGTCGGAGTTGGAGTCTGATCTATAGATGAACAAAGAATACATGTTTATCGTGTATTCTTATAAAATGCTACTGGCAATATATAAAGGAAGTAACAACCCAATTGAACAATGAGATGTACTAAACACATGTAAACTGAGGAGGCATTGAAGATTTCTCAAGGTCATAGAGTGAAAACTTTAGATCAGTAGATCAATATCAAGTAACCTTCAGGCTTTCTAAACAAATGTAAAGAAACTATAGCCCTCTACTCAATGTCAAGAGCAGAGCTTGTCTCAAGTAATCTTCTGGCATGCTGGGAAAATGTTAAAAATTAACCCTATGTCATAAACATGAGCCTGATTTTGCTCGTGTTGTTTTGGTAATTTAGAGGTAGTCTAAACGAAACTGCTTTTTCTAGACTACTATGAGAGGGGTCAGAAGGTAAAGTTCTTCTTTTGTTTTTTATGTAAATGTTTCTGTCGCTGCAATGATGGCTCACAGACCCCGGAGGTCAAGGGTCGGGCTGATGTTTATATATCAGACATTGGGTTTCCAGGGTAACAGACAGTGTCTAAATCCTAAATTAAAGGAGATGGAGAGCATGACCTATCACGACACTCACACACACATTCACTTTTCACAGGCTATTCTATTACTGCCCTTGATCTGTATTGATACTGGTTGCATAGAAAATATTAATACTTGTTGATGATAAAACGTGTGTTTTTGTGTGAATAATTGGGTACCCACTCTTACCTGAAAGCATATTGTCACACTTAATAGAAGGGAATTTAAGTGTCATCTCATGTTTGTGTCTGTGAATTATTAGGTGATCTTCTCTTTGAAAGCGCTATGAGAACAAGAAACATAGTAGGCCGTGACAATACTGAAAGAGCCGCTGTTTTTCATGAAAGATATTACATAAAAGACACACATGTGTTTTCTGATGTTAAAGGGTTAGTTCACCCAAAAATGAAAATTAAGTCATTAATTACTCACCCCCATGCTGTACCAACCCTGTAAGACCTTCGTTCGTCTTCGGAACACAAATGAAGATATTTTTGATTAAATTTGAGAGCTGTATAACTACCACATAGGCTCCTAAGGGACTGGCTCTTGACGGCCCAGAAAGTCAAAGAAGAAAATGTTTAAATATTCCATGTGACTACCGTGGCTCAACTATAAGTTTATCAAGCGACGACGAGAATACTTTTTGTGCGAAAAAACAAACAAAAATAACGACTTTATTCGACTATTCCTTTTCTTCCTTGTTGGCCTGAAACGAGACTTCAATACGATTTCCACGACGCATGCGCGAGAATTGTGATCTCCTTTAAGTACTTCAGTTCAGTTCTCGCGCATGCGTCGTGGAAATCGTATGGAAGTCTCGTTTCAGGCCAACAAGGAAGAAAAGCAATAGTCGAATAAAGTCGTTATTTTTGTTTGTTTTTTCGCACAAAAAGTATTCTCGTTGTTGATAAACTTATAGTTGAGCCACTGTAGTCACATGGGATATTTAAACATTTTCTTCATTGACTTTCTGGGCCGTCAAGAGCCAGTCCCTTAGGAGCCTATGTGGTAGTTATACAGCTCTCAAATTTAATCAAAAATATCTTCATTTGTGCTCCGAAGACGAACGAAGGTCTTACGGGGTTGGTACAGCATGGGGGTGAGTAATTAATGACTTAATTTTCATTTTTGGGTGAACTAACCCTAATTGTAATACTTCAATTTACTGCACTCCAAGTGATGGCTAAAATGTATGATATCATAGCATACATAAAACACAGCCAGTCAGCCACCAGCAAACTGAACATTTTTCACTTACCTGCGAGCATCCAGGAGCAGTGCACACATATGGCCTGTTCTGATCAATATTCATCACTGTGATCTAAAAAAACCCCTAAACGTACATATACACACACATGCGCACACACACACACAGACAGACACATGCACACATGGGATATGACATTATAAAATGCTCATGACAAATAAACAGACAAACAGTCAAATAAAAACATCAAATATCTATCTATCTATCTATCTATCTATCTATCTATCTATCTATCTATCTATCTATCTATCTATCTATCTATCTATCTATCTATCTATCTATCTATCAACATACTTTCATACAAATATATAACAGACAGATCATAGATATAGCCTGCAGAAAAATGACACTGAATTAGTGAAATATAGTTTTTCAAACGCTTGGCGCTATTTCAATTTTTCTCAGTTCTGCATATTTTGCTCACATTTCCCTGTTTGAGTTCTCTTATCTTATTTAGTCAATACGTCTTAGTCGCACCTTTTATATATATTTTACAACACCCGCTACTTGGCCAGTCACTCATAAGGTGAGCATTCCTCTAGTCATGACATCATCATTTAGTTCAACCGGGCCAGAGTTTGAATTGGCAAGACGGGTACGGTGCTAAAATGTCTAACCGGCCTGCAGAATGACGTAATGTCGAAACCGGAGGACGCGGTGTCACGAATTTTACAAACCCAAACAACTAAGATCAGACATTCTAACCAGGGGCAATAATGTGATATTTTAGCGGTGAAAACATCGTGAAGTTGTATGAATCACTTTGGAATAGGCAATTTTACGTGTCGGCAGGTGTCATATTTTGGGAAAAATAGCTCATAATTATAGCAGCTAATAGCCAAATGATAACTTGATTAACCCAAAGTTAATGCTAATAGCCCACTACTCCCTCAAAACATGCGCACGTGTCCGATCAAACATGTAAAATTCAAACAGACTTTGAACAGTAAACTGTCAAACAGCCATTCGCCTAAAACGTAAGCTATTTGTTGACAAGTTTGTTGACAATCATTAGACTACTAAAGATTTACAAAGACACCCTTTTGGGATAGTCAACATCTTTTTATTCTAATACTCTTTTTTTAATCTGTTTTTGGTGGTGTCACACCCCCTCAAATAGACAAAACAGTTACGAACATTTCAATGAAACCGGCACTTTGACTGACACTAACTTGATCGTAAAACAACAACAACAGTAAAAAATAAATAAAAATAAAAATCCCAACAGCCGTGTACAAGAAACACGGTCAATTTGTGTTCGGAACTGTGGAATCACATTCACAGGCGAGTGTAAAACAGTAAAACTAACTTACCTAAACGCACGCAGACAGAGACTAGCAACGCTCCTCGCGCTCAGACGAAGCACGCTGAAGTGAAACGCGATTACAATATGATCTATTTACAGAAGCATTACATCACCTCATGGTGACGTCACGTGGGATTCCTGAACTTCTAAATCATTGCGGTCCGTTTTTTAAAAGGGAGGGGTTTTAAGACAACTCGCACCCGCCCACCGTTGAATGTAGCGGGCGTCCGATGCGGACATTGGCGCGTTGGGAGAAAAAAGGGAAATGGGAGGCGCTTCGCTCCGTGCGTGCTGCGCCAACAGCTGTCTGGAGCTGTGCGCGGGACGGTCCCGATGAGCGAATGGTGTGTGATGATAGGCCTATAGAGAGAAGAGAGAGAGAAAGGGCATGTATGAGCGTGTTAGCTCTTGGCTTAACTCTTTTAATTCCAGATAGTTGTTGTTGTTTGGGTTTTGGATTTCCAATTAAATAAACTGCTTGCTTTAGTCAAACTATTTCTTTAAATTTATGTTTCATTTTATTTTGTTGCCTGTTAATATAGCTATTAGGTGTTGTGGATTAATCATTATTAATTCCAAATTGAGCTCTTTTTATCAACAAATTAATAACAGCTATAGGCTACAAAATATGGTTGTATCAGTCTGTATCAAGCATGCTTTAGAACTTTGTCACTAACATCAACTTTTAGAGGGGTCAACTAAAATTAAAGCTCTCATCATGTGACAGTTTATTGTCATTTAAGACAGTTTAAACTTTTATTGGTCGCTGACATCTTTAAGTACACTATGTTTTGGACTGTTCAAATTAAAAGTAAATTTGGTCAGTGAGACGTTAGCTTTCTGTGTATTTCGAGTTCACTTTGCAGAAACAAGGCCCATTGTGTTTTTTAAAGGGGGGATAATTTAAGACAAACTTATTTATTCAAAATTTCAGAACTTAAGGCTTCATAAACAAAAAATGTAAAGCCACAAAGTGTGACCCCATCTGTCAGAGATGCTTTATATGATGACATTAGCCTGATGTAATGAAAACAGTTTGTTATTTAATAAAGTATAGCTCGAAAGGTTTTCAGTTTAACAGTGTCTAACCATGTTGTGTTAAACTACAGATGTCATGTTTTCATTTGAAAGAATGTTGTGAATTCATTCAGATTATCGGATGAGGGGTGTGTCTGATGTTTCAGAACAGCGTGGTTACCGCTAGGGAAATAGTGCAAGGAAAAGGCAGAACAAGTGGGAGTGAGAGAAAAAAGAGAGCGTGATTCATTAGCCTTCTGTAACTCAGAATGCTAGTAGCTGTTTCCTCAGCAACTCCACAAAACAGGAAGTGGTAATGATGTCACATCAAGCCTCAGCCTTAGCTGACTCCTACATCTTTGAGTATGAATCATTCACACAGAGACAATGCAGCGGAGGGCATGCACCCACAAGTCTCATATGACATCATCCTGTTTCTCCCATGATATAATTCACTGTAAAAAGGAAGTGTGTAAAGTTCACCTTTTGTTTCAGAATACAAATTGGTGATTTTTGTGCTTAATTAACAAAACCATTATTAAAATAATAACATATTTTTTTAGCAGATGTGAATATACAAAAGAGGAACAAAAATAGAGAACAATAACAAACAAAAAGAACAATTTGACTGACATCAGATGTTTATTCTTTTAATGTCATCTTCAATGGTTGGACATCTGAATGATTGTGTGTGTGTCATATGTCTGTTTATAATTTTTCCACATGCTTTGTAAGGTCACAAATTATCTGCAAAGGTCTTAAAGGGCACCTATTATGGAAAATTCACTTTTACATGGTGTTTGAACATAAATGTGTGTTGGCAGTGTGTGAGCAAAACCACCCTAGAATGATAAAAATCCACAAATTTTTACAATCTCAATAAATCATATGCACTGCCTCAGAACGAGCTGTTCTGAGCAGAGCCATGTATTCAGAGAGTTGCGACACGCTTTGATGTCGCCGCAAGGCTGTCACGTGGTTCATGGAAGCCCCAATAGTTCCAAAACAGACGCGGGCCGTCATGTTCTTCAATGGACAGACAGCAGCGATTGCATTATTAAACGGTAAATATAAAATGAAACGCACACCAAAGTACTTTTTAAGCTTTTATTGCGTTTGATTAATGTCAGTGTTGCATTTGGAGAGGCAGGGTGACAACTTATATGTTTTTTAGGCTATATTTTTGGAGGGAAAAGCTTGTGTTCATGTTCGCATTGGTAGTTGCACTGGCTTTAGCGGCTCTATACTTAACTTTTCCATGTCATTCATCTGATGATGGACGTCTCATGATATTTATTTTAGCACAACTGGGATGTAGGTTATTGATTCCCGTGATCTTGCTTATAAATTCCGATTCAGTCATTAGCCAACCGTGATCACGCAAAGACCCGTGGACCGGTGGCCCGTTCAGGATAACAATCACGACAACCAACGTAAAATATAAATAATTACGCTGTGCGTGTACAAATGAATGATTTGGGAGGGATATAGACTGCTCTCATAACATAGCAATGACCATATTTACAGTAATGTTCGGTAAATTTTAACTGTTAGGTATCTTTTCTATTTTGAATGTACTTTATTTTGTATAGTGCTATGGACCATTTAATATGTATGTCCTGAATAAAGATATGACGATGATGATGATGATGATGATAAGTTAATGAGTAAAATATTTGTTCCTAAATATGATCCATAACTGTTGGGATTCAATTCAGTGGCTAATGTAGCCCTTCATCCTACCCTGTTCATAGACTAAACCATTCATCAGAAAACACACACAAATACATTTATACGAGGTACTATATATTCCCCCCCCCACACACACACATATATATATATATGTATTTATTATGTATGCCTATATACATTACACAAACACATGTATAACCCTAAACCATTTACATAAATCAATTGTGTGTGTATGTATATCTAATATTATATATATATATATATATATATATATATATATATAATATTGTATATCTAATATTATATATATAATTTTTTATGTATTTTATAAATAATATAATAATAATATGTTATATATTTATATGATGTTATAAAAAATTATATTATTATATTATATATACATCACAGGTTACCATAAGTAACGTTAGAGAAGTGTTGGTCACGTAAGCTATATATCGCTGCAATTAACCTATTATCTTCCAATAAACATTTACTAGATCTGGCTACATAACATATAACTACAGACTAGATTCACGAGAGGTCGGCTAATGTGTGTAAAAGTAAAAAATACAGTAATTTCATTAATTTACCAGCGAGAGGACATCGGAAGCACTGAAAATGAATGGGGTTCAATGCTGGAACTATCAGTGGTTGGAACTAATGGGCGGGTCCATGACATGCGTTACTTCCGCATTCCTGAGTTACAATGGCGGTCTATGGGACTGTCAGAACTCTCTGAATACATGGCTCTGGTTCTGAGATTCAGCTCTTTGTGACGTAGAAAGGGAGACAGGGGTTTGATTGACAGTGTGGCTGTGGCCTAGACCCCGCCCTCGGTGATCTGTACACATCATCCTCCATTGTTTCAACGACGACAGCCGGTCTCTTGGAAACATAAGTATTCTGTCGTCGACTCGTGGGTTAATCCTGTTGTAGCTTAAAAGTTAATCCTCAACTGTGGATCGTCGTCTACTGTTTGCGATTCCACCGTCACATCCAGTAACAGTAAGTGTGTTTTATGATTTTTGAGCAAATAGTCTTTTCAGTCAATGTCAGCCAATTCAACAACAAATGCGTCTAAAGTTGTTGTCGTCGTAGGATGTCTTTGTAGGCTATATAATTTAAACCTTGTTTGTATAGTGTGTAACCACACGTTTATATATATTTAAAGATATTGTATTAAAAACTGCATATATGTTGTTGTTCTGTATGTTAGCCATCTCCTCACATTTGCCACAGAAGCACCCGTATGACAAGTAAACATGACGCCACAGGTCCCCGTCCCTCGCATAAATGTAATTTCGCTTGTACGTAGCAAACTTTATCACAGTATGTGTAGCTATGTAATTTCAAAAAAATTGCGCCAGCATTAGTGTTTATGTGTGTCTGTGTGTGTGTGTTGCACATGCCCATCATTTCAAAGGGAACGCGATTACAACGCTAAAGTACATAAATGTATCAAATAACCATACCGAGACATACTGGTCCATTCTCATTAATGTTTATTCTGCCGGAGTCTCTTCGTACTATTCCGATTCAAACGTACGCTGAATGACATTCAAAACAGCGCGTCTCTCACTCTCTTAGCCCTTCTGCTTACCGACTGCCATGCCCTCATCCAAAGGCAGGGCGGGGATATGCAGCTCATTTGCATTTAAAGCCGTATACCTCCGAAACAGGTCATTTTTAAGCAGGCCCCAAAATGACATTTTCAAATGGTTATTATAATAAATTAACTGTGGGGTATTTTGAGCTGAAACTTTACAAATACATTCTAGGGACACCAGAGACCAATATTACATCTTGTAAAAAGGGACATAATAGGTGCCCTTTAATGATTTACTGCATATGAGTATGATATTGCACTGACTCAATCAATCAAATTTGGAACTATATAAATCCTGAACTCTTTGACCTGGAATGTCCTCCTCACAGTTTGGCATCTGGTATCGGCTGCTTATGTTATGTGTATCTTGTGTGAGGCAGATGGATGAATTTGATCTGACTGCAATATGACATTATAAGGCACATCCCAAACAAATGTCTGTACATTTTTTTTTAGCTTTTCAGGATTTAAAATTACAAAGCTGAAGAGAAAATATTGTAGGCTATTTCATGTGTACATGTTTATGCAAGTCTGTTTATTTGAAAACAGTGCCATGGAAAATATTTGGTCATTTAGTCTCTCATGTATTTACATAGCCCAACCGCAGAGAACATTTATAACAGGGAGATTTAACAGATGATTAACAAGTGACGGTCAGCACACGCTCACAAACGGACATTCCTCATGCTCTTTGTGAACACAGCACCTTACATGGGTGTATGTGTCACACCTGACACGTTCTCCATCTTTTCGGGGTTTGAGGAAGTCAACATTTTTCTTCAGTAAAGAAATGCCAATTAGAGGTCTACTTCACGATTGTCACGGTAGATATGTTCTCTGCTTCCTTTTAGTCTCGTGTTTGTGTTGTTGTGTGAATGCATGTGTGAAGTGGGCATGAATGTATGTCATACCTAATCCACTCCAGCTGATCATCATTATCATCACCAGCTGCAATCCATTTCACCTCCCTATATATACTCACTACTGTTTCATATTCCTTGTCAGATCGTTGTTTGATGTTCGCCTTGTGGCTCTGGATTCCTCTCCCTGCTGGCGTTCTGGTCTTCGTCTTCGTGTTGGATTATCGTTGTCGTGTTGGATTCTTGTCTTCACCATCGTCACCGCTGCACTGTCGTCTGCACCGTACCTGATCATCTTGGCCCCTGCGTTACCAGTCTCCACATCCGCTTGTACTGATATTTGTTCACAAATAAACTGTGTTGACTCGCTATTGCTTCCTGTCTTTATAGCCAAGATGTCCATGTCTTTCTTTCTTCAGTCGAAAAGAAATTAAGGTTTTTGATGAAAACATTCCAGCATTTTTCTCCATTTAATGCACTTCAGTGGGAACCAATCGATTCAAGGTCCAAAAGACACTGCAAACTGTTCAAAGGGCTTTAAACGATTCCAGACAATGAACAAGGGTCTTATCAAGCGAAACGATCGCTCAATAAAAAAAAAAAAAAAAGTTTAAGTTTTATAAGCTCAAACGCTCGCCTTGCTCTTGCACGTTGATGACTCTCCTGCTCGAACTGAAGTGCAGTATATGGAGAAAATGCTGGATGTTTTCATCAAAAACCTTAAATTTTTTTCGACTGAAGAAAGAAAGACATTGACATCTTGGATGACATGGGGGTGAGTAAATTATCAGCAAAAGTTTTTTCAAAAGTAACTACTCCTTTTGAGAGAGACAGTAGAGTGCTTGAGACAACATGAATGCAAAATACAGTAAATAGCAGCACAGAGAGCTGCATTTGAAAAGTGAATTTTCACAGTTTAATGCTGCACAAAGACATAAGTTTATATGATTTTGTAAACAAAATTATATAATTAATTTATATGGAATTATGAATAATAAATCAAACGATGAATGAAATTATAAAATGATGATATTACACTAAGGCCTGTTTTCACAGAGAGGGCTTAAGCCATTGGAATAGCCCTTGTGGATCAATTCAAAATGTTACTTTTTAAGTAGAGGTAAGTATAAAACATTTTGAACTCAAAAACTAATAGAAAATCAAAGCCATCTTCAATTCAGTTTATTTGCCAGACTCGTGTCCAAAAAACACGAAAGAAGGACAGATGAAAACAAACAAAAACAAACAAGCAAACAAAAAAAGAAGCAAATACAAGAATAGACATTTCAGCCAAAGCACTCTCAGTCTGCATGTGTACCTGTACAGCACACAAAGAGATTTGAGAGTGCCACCATGATACTATTGGTAGACTCATCTAGACATTGCATAAACTTAAACATCACATTTCTTAAAAGGGCTTTCAGTGTCATTACTGGGTCCTAGTCTCCTACAGATCCAAACATAGCATTCCCTCCTTGAACCTTGAGTAAAATTCTCATTGCATCATTGTAAGCAACTTTTAACTTCTGCATGCTGGATTTTTAGGAAGACCACAGATAATATAGCTTTGAACAAAGACACTTTAACTTGAGTAGAGCAGTAACTAAACTTACTATGGTGTTTGCCTGTGCATATAACTTATGTCATCATCATCATTCATATCATCTGTAATACAATGACCAAGGAATTTAATCTTTTGGCAGACCTCAAGACAATTATTGGCTAGCATGAACAGGAAAATGAAACCAATTTGCATTTTAAAACTTTTGCACTTTTTCTGGAATTATATTTTATATCAAATTCCACCCCTAGTCAGAGCATATATTAAGAAGCTCCTGCTGCCCAGCACCACTCGGACTAATAACAAGGTCATCTGCATACATAAGGTGATTCACCAGCATGCCACCCATCATACAGCCAGTGTTGCAACCATTAAGTCTCCTGACAGTTCATCCATATATAAATTAAATGAGACAGAGGACAAGAATCCTCCCTGCCTAACACCAAGGAACACTCTAAAGGGGGCAGATATGCTATGATATCGAGCTTTCAGTAAGATTTTGTTTGGACGACAGCCAAGCTCTGCTGGTACACACAGTGGCTGGATTTGTGGTTTAGCACATACAGAACAGTACAGTTTTTCTCTCTCAAATATTACATGCACACACACAATTTTTTTTTATTGCACACATACAAACCACACTCTGATATCCATACTAACACAGGCACACATGTTAGCTGCATACTTTATCCAATTGGCTCTATAACAGAAAACAAGAATAAAGTGAGTATTTACTTTATAGGCAAAACCAGAGGAAATGCCAAAAAATCTGGAAAAAAGATTGTACGTTTTTTAATTTTGACGCCTTAGAATGAAAGCAGTTTAAATGGGTTTCAATGGGGACATTTTTGTGCACTTTGGAACTATTTTGTAACTTTGTAACTATAGATTTAGTAATAGAAATTCCAATAAAAATACACACGTGTGCCAAGTAAACATGATACAGATAATGATACAGAAAATAACAAAAATGACCATAAGGACACATAATTAAATTAGGACAGATAGAGCAGGTAGATAGGTATGTCAGTGCAAGCTGCTTTAAGTTAAGACAGCTCAAACATGTAGCTTATTTCAGTCTGAGAATAGGATTTAAGCCTTGTCTGTGAAATGGACATCATTTTTTTAAAGATAGGCTACCAAAAGGCGTGAAATTAATGAACACTGCATTACAATTCCATATGAAAAGATAGTATACTAAGTATGTTCTATGAACACTTGGAAGAGTCACAGCCTTTGTAATACCTGTGTAATTATCATTTTAAATTTAGTTTTAGTTTGGTTAGTTTAGTTTAATTTAGTTAATTTTAAGTTCATCTGGCTTCTTACAGTGGCACTATCAAACCTTACACATTTAAAGGCAGGGCAGCAAAAGATGCACGCACTGAAATAATCAATAATATAGTTGCTTATGTGGCACTTGTCAGTAAAGCATTCCTCGTTTTTCTCCGCTCAGGTGAACTGAACAGCAGCATGTTTGTTTGGCCGGTTCCTCCTCCTCCTCCTCCGTCATGCTGCTTTGCCCCCCATCCCCCTCCCATTGGCTGCCAGCCGTCTAAACAGCTCCAGCTGCAATCCCCGCTGCCGCTGCTGCTGCAACGAGCTGCCGGCTATTAGATCACCTCATCCCGCACAGCCTCTGCCTCCGCCGGTCTGCAAGCTCACGGACCATTGCCAACACTTCCATTATGACGGGCGTTGCGGCTGCCTCCTTCTTCTCCAACGTTTGCCGGTTTGGCGGATGCGGGCTGCACTTTGAGTCCCTGGCCGAGCTCATCGTTCATATCGAAGATAACCACATCGGTGAGTAACGTTAGCGCTCCGCTTTCGGCCTGCTGTCCCGCTAACCAGTCGCTCTCAAGCGGCAAGAAGGCGCGCCTGTGCGCTAAGCATTTGGCTGGGTTGTATGCAGTGACGCGCTAATTCACTTGCATGAACTCGCTGCAAATTTAATAACATTAGCATTGACTCTGTTTAAGTTAGTGTCGATAGATAGTCATAAGCAGGTTTCAGCGACGGGTGCACGGTTACTAGACGGTCCTCTGTTTAGATCTAGGCCTGCTTGTACGTGTGGCAAGCTGTATTAACATGTGTTGCTTGAAATAACTAGCAATGTTAGTAATTTTATGGTTTTCACTAGTCATAATTATAATTTTAGTGTTACTAGTTTATAGATTGGCTATTAGTACTTTATTCCAGAATTGAATATATAGCCTATTCATCACATAATAGAACAGTTCTGTTCCAGTTTTCTAGTACTAAACTTCAAACTTTATTAAATATATATTCCAGCTAAATAGTTGCTAGTAATATATTCCTAGAAATGGTATACATATGAATATTAGATATATACATAAATGGAATGAATATTTAACCACAGATTTTAATATAATTTAATAGGTACACTGAAAGAACTGCAATGAAACTGCAAGCGTTCACATGGGCGTCTTGCAGCCATCAGAGAGCAGATAAGATGATAGAGGCAGTGCCATCTGCAAAATGTAGGGGACATACATTTTTAGGTAAATATTAGTGCTGTCAAACGATTAAAATATTTAATTGCGATTAATTGCATTAATGTCATAGTTAACTTGTGATTAATAAGTTACAAGTTACGTACATTTTAATCTGTTCTAAATGTCCCTTGATTTCTTTTTGTCCCATTATTTTTTCTAAATTTCTCGTGCTCGCCACCCACTCAAAACGTAACGTTAACCAACTATTTGGCACCTGCAAGCCCAAACAAGTGTGTGCGGCGTGCATGTTGTTTTGTTCCCAGTCTAACTAGATCCGCTTGCGCTTTGGTTGACGAAGCAACAAAACGTCCTCGCGTGGCACAAGCCATTGAAATCAATGGGTTTCAGAGCGCAGCAACACGTCCTGTTGCATAAGCATGTGAAAAAAACTACAAAGTTGCTTGGACAAAAGGTCGCATGATAAAAAAATTGACGCTGTTAAAATGGGTTTGTGTTAATGCCGTTAATAACGTGTTTAACTGACAGCCATAGTAAACATAATGGGCAATATTTTACGTCATCTGAATGTATACATTTTTATTTTTCAAATAGCGACAGCCTATTCAATTAGTCGTCCCCTTGTAATTATAAGGTTCTATCTGACATTTTTGTCAAAATTGAGTTATACACATTCTTATTCTGTGACAATTTATTTACATTATGTGATGTGTTTTGTACATTTAGGGTCCCTGTTATTTTTATGTTTGAAAGAAACTTGTTCCCCATACACATTTTCCTATATGGAATGCAAAAACTTTGAAGCTCAATATCTCAAAACTCTTCAGAATGCAGATAGAACCTTATACTTCCAAGGGTGTTGGATTGCCAACGTGGTAATTCCACGTAGTGATAATTACAACATATATTACTACATGTATTACATACATTTTTATTCTGTTGCTGCTACTAATCATTACCCCAATAGTCACATGTATCTATTCCATTGTTATTGGCAATTAATTGCAAAACTTAGGCTAGACAAAACCTCAAAGAAATGCCACAATCAAGACCGCGGAGCAGAAATGAGGGAGAAACACCCAGGAACTCTTGTGTCTTTCCCTGCCATTATGCTTGGATAACACACCATGTCTCCTTCCATAAATAATAATAATCTCTACCAACGTCCGTTGCCATTATTTTTGGAATGACTTTTCGCGGAAGAAAAAAAAAGAGTCGCATAACATCGTTAATGGAAACGCTGTCATTTCACAATATTTTTTTATCGACATTCAGAAAAAAAACGCAAAAGTTTTGTGCAAATATGTATTGACGCCACTTAACCGAGCAAAAAGGTTTCACTCTGTTATGCAATTTTAAACGGTTAATCGTTTAACCGGTTAACCATGGACGCACCCCTACTTGCAATATAAACATCTTAGGATGAAAAATCTTAATATAAGTGCCATTTGTGCATTTTGTGTTTGTTTTTTCTACTTATAAAGTTACGGTATATTCAAGTTTTAAATTTAGGATATTTAATTTTTTGACACTTCAGTGTATTCTAAATACACTGTACACTTCTAAATATTCTTAAAAAGTAAACTTTCGTTGTCATTTGAAAGTGTGTTTCCCTACTTGCATTATTATGCAGTTATATTATGATAGAATTATATAATCAGTGGCATACAATGGTCTTAAAATTACACGTAATATTGTTACAATAACACGTAGCCTAATATTGTTTATTACAGTTATTTCTGGGACAATATATCACCCAACAAAAAGTAGTTATCGTGACAGGTCTATAAATCTATGCTAGTAACTAGTAAAAATACATTCTTGTTAATGGAATAAATGTAAATATGGCTTGCCATGTCTATCGTAATTAGTGCTTGCTGTGGAGATCCATTGTTTATGCTAATGTTGTGTATTCAAGCTGTCTGTCTGTCAACTGCCACAGGAATGATTCTCTGTTTAGATGCTTAACAGTTGCATGAAGATATACATTCAAAAAGTTTTATAAATATATTAATGCCAAGTTAGCGATCATTATATGAAACAGAATTAACTTTAGGTTTAAGAGGTGAACTGCAAAACTTGGTACTCTAAAAAGAAAACTCAACCCTCTAAAATTGTGATTAAAGAGATGCCAAATTTACCACTTTGATTCTAATTATTGCTTTAATAATTCAAATTGAAACTCTGAAAGCACATGTAGTTGTTATAACATGATTATGAAAAAGTATTGTCTTCACATCAATGCAAGGCGTAATGTTAAATATATATTGTCTATGTTAATTATTGTTTTAGCATTCAGTGACCTTACTAATACCCCTACTAAGACCTTTCTTAAAAGAATATTTGGATGAATTTCTAATCTGTGATGGAAAACTTATGCTTATATTTAACAGATTTGTAGTTTTGTTGCTGTTGTTGTTGTTGCTGTGCTTCTCTTATTTTGATGGCTGTGCCGCACTTGTCTCCATAGTGACTGACTGCAGACGTCACAATGGAAGGCCTCTGTCAGAAATGAAACACACCTGCACCCCAGTCTGTGTCTGTCACTGTAGCCTCATAAAAGATCAGCTGGTCTGATTTCCCTCAGGGGTCTGGATTTGATCTCAGAGCTCTTGTTTTAATGAGCACAATAATAATCAATAATAATCCTATTGAGTTGAAACCCCATGCTGTGGCTTGGTTTGGCAGTTTGCCAGTCATGAAGTAGATTGTTAAAATTTAAATTCAAAATTGTATGTGATTGTCATGATAAAATTATAACTTTAAATCATTAAGCAGCACCTCTATGCTTGAGTTAGTGCTAGTTTGTTCTTCACTATTAGTGCTGGGAGATTAATGTGTAAGCCTGACTGAGACAACCTATATTTTAGACAGCTGACATAAAAAATCCTTTCTTTCATCACTTCGGGAAACCGCACACACAAAGTCAAAGTTAGTGTCTGCGTATTACAATGAGCACACTGCGGGCCAGATCTACTAATGCTTTTACTAACGCTAAAGCGTATTTGTTTCGCAAAGTGTGCATAAAACCATTGCGAAGTATGTATGAACGTGACACACAGAGATGAAAGCACATGTGCTTTCATCTCTGTGTGTCCCGTTCGTACATACTTGCGTTGGGGGAACTGAAAATGGCAAAATGTGCTTTTCGTGTCATGCATATGCATTCATAGGATGGCCAAAGGCAAAGTGGGAGTGTCACATAAAGAGATGGGAGCCATCAGAGCCGGCCTGAGCCTTTTGGGGGCCCTAAGCAGAATTTGATTTGGGGGCCCCTCCCGAGTCACGTGTGCTTGATGATTATTGACACAAATATCACGCAATAATGATGCATTATAAATTAATACAGTGAGGTTATGTATAAATACAAAATAAATACTTAATAAAAAATGGATAGCCTACATATTTTTTTTTACTTTTACTTTACTCTTTTACTAACTCTTTGAAACTTCTTAAAACAAACTGTCTCAAAAAATATCAAATAAATTATTTGCTAAAATAATGACAACTGAGAAATCAAAAACATAATAAGAGCAAGGGTTCAACAATGACATTTATTGATGAAAACTGTAAAAATATTATTTCTCAATACAGTGTAACTGTCCACAAAATCGTTATTTTATTTTACAATAATTACAATTATTGTAACGGACTTTGCTAGATTGTACATGACAGAATCCAACAAAGTCTGTAATACCGGTAATAATGATGTACTGGCGCTCGTTGTATGAGTGTCTTGAGTTCTGAGTCTGTCATACCACAGAAAAATGTGTTATTAGCCACCCAGCCAAATTTGAATGATAAAAAAAATCCGGCAAGTACATAAAATAAGCTATCAAAATCATGAAAAAATTTGCAGATTCTCTGCTCTCAAACGCTGGGGGCGTGTCCGCTGGCTGCGCTGAAACCACGCCCACTAGCGGGAAAGCTGTTGACGGTGATATTAGCTGATTAGCTTTTGGAGACGGGAGGTTGAACACTGAGGGGTGAGAGCGTCGTTTCGGCCCCGTTCACCAGTAACAGCGGATTATCAGTGAATCCAAGTTGTCTCTGAGGAAAGTTTATAAAACGATCCAGTGTTAAACGATCACTACAGAGGAGCGGTGAGCGGATAATGAGTTTAACACTAATTGAGCGGGTGAATGCGAATGTGCTCGGGGAGTGTGTGTGGAGAGTGGGAGATCAGACTCTGTGCGTCATCAAATAGGGGGGTGTCCAGCAGCTCATGGGCTCCAGTGCGTCATCGAGCCCTGTTTTAGCCCCGGCTAATTAATCCGTAAAATTGCAATGGTGAAAAACTGTTTAACGGTCTAACTCCACATTTCAGTACTTCACAGTTCACAGTCTTTGTAATATGTTTTAGCAATACATATGTAACATTTATAATGTGTTTAGAACTTTTTTGTAGAATTGCCTTTACAGGGACTTTAATGTTTTGTTGCGCGTTTCTGAAAAAAATAAATAAATAAATATCGGCCGATATATTGGAATATCGGAGTTTAAAACCAACAAATATTTGTATCGGTATCTGCCTTCAAATTTCTTTATCGGTCGGGCTCTAGTTATCACAGTACTTGTGTTTGTAGTTTCAAAAAATTGCATCAACCTTATCACAGTGTGTGTGTGTCTGTGTGTGTGTTGCGCATTCATAATTGCAGAGTGTACGCGATTACAACTCTATAAATACATAAATGTAATAATGTATCAAATAACCATTCCGAGACATCCTGGTCCATTCTCATTTGTGTTTATTCTGCCGGAATCTCTTCATCATCTGGGTCTGATTCCGGTTCAAACATGTACTGCTGAATGCCATTTAAAACAGTGGGTCTTTCACTCTCAGCCATTCTGCTTCTACCGACTATTTATTGCCATAAGTATGCAAGTGACGCCCTCATCCAAAAGCAGGGCGGGGATATGCAGCTCATTTACATTTAAGGTGGTACACACCAAAACAGCTCTTTTTAAAACAGGCCCCAAAAATGTCACTTTCAAATGGTTTTAATAAATTAACTGTGGGGTATTTTATGCTGAAACTTCACAAGTAGATTCTGGTGACACCCGAGACCAATATTACATCTTGTAAAAAGGGGCATAATATGTGCCTTTTAAACTCGGTACGGAATCAAATTTGACAAATCTTCTTTTTATATGTAATATTTTTTATGTTAAATTACCAGGATAATTTCAAAAAGTTATAGTATCAGCAGTTAGAGGAGGAGGCCCATTCAATTTATGGTATAGTGGGTGGGGATAGGCGCTGATTACCTGATGAACTGCAGGTTTGGTTCATAACACGCACACTGCGGTTTCACATCAAGTGCTTTCTGCGTCTTGGCAATGGCGTTATAATTAGTACTGGCCCTCAGGGCCATAAGAGAGGCCTCAATAGCCGCGTTTCCACTGCCGGGCTAGGGCTGGGCCAGAGCTAACAGCGAGCCGAGCCGAGCTAGTGGCCTCGGGCCTCAAGCACCGGGCTTGCGTTTCCACTGCCGGGCCAGTAGCCCCACAGCGCTTAACCATAGTGTGCGCGCCGCAACCTCGAGATACAGAGTTAATTTTTAACACCTTTAATAACTGATTGGACCCCATTTGAAACGAAATTAATTTATAGAAATAAAACGCAGCAAGTAGGCTACGGAGCAGTTAAAGCCGCATTTCCATCACCCTTCAAACTGAAATTGCCACTTGAAAATAAGCGTCCATTTCACGTCAAAAACTCCTTGTCTGCAAATAATAATAATAATATAATAACCATCATCATTATTGTAACATTTTATTAGGCTGCGTATAGAAGACGCCTTTATCCAAAAAAGATAGAGCACAAATAAACACAATATTTTTGACGCATTATGTGTGTGGAGCACGCACTGATGGCTGCGAGACGCCCATGTGAATACTTGCAGTTTCATTGCATTTCTTTCAGTGGAAACAACTTAAAATACTCTTTCATTTCTGGTCATACAGAAAATAATAATACATTATTCGCAAATACATTTATTTGCGTAAACTCACAATAACAAGAAAACGTTGTGCTTTAACAATTAATCAAGGCGCGCTTCATGATCTCCGTGAACTGAAGCGCGAGACCTGAAACAGCCACCGCATTCGAATTTGTTCGTTTTAAATTGGACATTTAAAGCTTTAGTCTACAGGGGTTATATCCTTTGTAGATTAAAGCTTTAAATGTCCAATTTAAAACGAACAAATTCGAATCGAAAGCCAATATCTTCTGACTATGTAATTATGTAGCTAATTAATTTCTCTCTAAATGTGCATCCGGAGATGGAGATTTTTAGCCGAAAATGATTTAGAAAACAATAGTTTATTAATAAACAATTACTGCCTCGTTATTTTGTATTATTTTATTATCAGACACATTTATTATAGCTTATAAATCACCTTTCTGTAGGCTGTACGGCTCTTCTCATTCAGCACTGCGGGGAAAATATCATTTCCAGGTTCTAATTTGGCCTCAGAAAACCAGAAAAATATATATTTTTTTCATATTAATTTGTCAAATATTTTAAATGTTTAGGGGGCAAAAAAAAAATCAAACAAATATCTGAAAATTCGTCGATATGTAGCCTATAGCCTATATATTTTTGAATAGCATTTGGCATAGGCCTAGAGTTCAAATTAAAATGTTATGCAATTTTAAACGGTTAATAGGTTAAACATGGACACCCCTATGTGCATCTTGCTTCAGATCATAATGTTCCATAACACCGATAAACTCCGCCTTTTACCTTGAGCACGCCTCTAGCCCGAGCTGGCCCCCTCTGGCCCAAGGTATTCGACGGGCCAGAAATCCTGGCCGTTGGCCCTGAGGAAGCCCCGATCAAGCCCCGGAAGTGACAGTGGAAACGCGACTGGCCCTGGCACGCACTAGCACGGCCCGGCCCTGGCCCGGCAGTGGAAACGCGGCTAATTACATACAGAGAGGCCTTAAAAGCTGCTAGATCTGCTTATTTTTCAACCCTATTATAAGAAATTAAACAAAACCTGAGGTATTTATTTGAAACAGTTGCTAAACTGACTAAAAATAAAGTTTCAAGCCCAGATATTTCCAAGCAGCACAACAATAATGACTTTATTAACTTCTACTACAGCATCGCATCAGGGGGTACATTGTAGTCTCCCAAAGGAAAAATTAAATTCATTCATTGCTATAGGAGAGGAATAATTTTATAAACTCATTAAATCATCAAAATCGACAACATGTATGTTAGACCCTATACTGACTAAGCTATTGAAAGAGATGCTTCCAGAGGTCATAGATACTTTTCTCAATATCATTTAATTAATCATTGTCACTAGGATATGTACCAAAAACTTTTAAGCTGGCTATGATTAAACCATTTGTTAAAAAAACTTGATCATACAGAATTAGTCAATTACAGGCCGATCTCGAATCTACCTTTTCTGTCAAAGATACTAGAAAAAGGCTGAATCCTCACAACTATGTTCCTTTTTAGAAAGACATGAAATCTGTGAGGATTTCCAGTCAGGATTTAGACCATACCATAGTACTGAAACAGCTCTCTTTAGAGTCACAAATTATTTGCTCTTATCATCCGATCGTGGTTGTGTCTCTCTATTGGTGTTACTCGATCTTAGTGCTGCATTTGATACTATTGAAAGCAACATTATTTTAAATAGACTGGAACATTATGTTGGCATTAGTGGAATTGCATTAGCATGATTTAAATCATACTTATCTGACCGTTATCAGTTTGTAGCAGTAAATGGAGAGATGTCTTATTAATCACAAGTTCAGCATGGCGTACCACAAGGCTCAGTACTTGGACCGTTGCTGTTAACTCTGTACATGCTACCCTCAGGAGATATCATTAGGAAGCATGGCATTAGTTTTCACTGTTATGCTGATGATACTAAGCTCTATATTTTTTCAAGCCATGACAAAACTTACCAATTTACAAAATTAACCCCCCCCCCCAAAAAAAACAAACAAACAAACAAAAAACAAACAAACAAACAAACAGAGATTCTAATTATTGGACAAAAAACTTTGTCGTTGGTTAGGAACCTGGGTGTGCTCTTTGATACCAATCTTTCATTTGAAAGTCACATGAATAGTATCGGTAAAACCCTATTTTTCCATCTTAAAAATTAGGGCTTGCTAATAAATATTGATTTCTCGATATTAATCGATTCTCATTTTTACTAACCGATATCGATTCTTAAATCTCAAGAATCGATTAGTCATCCTGTTTCATTTGAATGAATGGAACAATGTATCGCGGCTGCGCGCATAATCTTTGTCCTTTGTTACTATTCATATTAAACGTCTCAATTTTCAAATTACGTCCATTTTCTTTAGAAATTCAAAAACATAAATAACGTTTTGGCGCTGTGGCGTGAAATCGCTCTGGCGCAGCTCAAGAGAAGCAGCAGCGCTGATCTCTCTTCCGGCTTAATAATACCAGTTACCGCGCGAAATAAAAATGAATGAGCATCTGAAAGTGTGTTAAAAGATAGAGTACAACTTATCGAAATCCGTATCATGTCACATTGATTCACTCATTCAGCGTTTCAACCGTGGAAAGACGTCAGTTGAACAGCTTGCAATCAATGTCATGTATCGTCATATTTACCTCAGAAAACCCACATACACTCGTTAGTCAGCTAGAAAAAAATAACTCTGGAGAGGAGCATTTTGCTAACTATATACACCATATTACACTTGCATTATAATCTTAATGTTCTTAAATATTTAATGCATATAAATCTGGCAAGTTTTTATGACAGCCACCATTTAAATGTTTATATTTCATATAATCTTCTTATTATAAAAACAAAAAAAGTGTAATTTAAGTGTTTGTATAGCTACAAAACAGTTCATTATTACCTTCATATTAGGCTAATGAAGCTTAGTAGGCTACAACTAGACTCCCATAGTTTACAGCATTAGTTAAGAGATTTGATTTCCTTGAGACAATTTGCCATTTATTGTAAGTGATATCCAAAATAATTAATATTGAATCGAATCGGAATCGAAATTGAATCGAATGGCAAGATTGTGAATCGAAATCGAATCGAATTGTGAAATTTGTGTCAATACCCAGCCCTATTAAAAATATATATAATTGACGTCATATGTTGTCATTGATAAATGCGGAACCATTATTTAATGCATTCATGACATCAAGGATAGATTAATGTAATGCTCTACTGGGTGGTTGCCCTGCACACTTAATAAACAAATTACAGCTGGTCCAAAGTGCAGCAGCTCGAGTTCTTACCAGAACCAGGAAGTATGACCATATTAGCCCGGTTCTGTCAACTCTGCATTGGCTGCCTATTAGACATCTTATAAATTTAAAATTATTGCTGATTACTTAGAAAGCACTTAAGGGTTTAGCTCCCCAGTACTTGATACCTACAGTAGAATATCAAAATCGACTGCTGGCGTTAGATCCTTTTCCTATTTAGCACCTAAATCTTGTAACAGTTTTCCTAACATTGTCTGGGAAGTAGAAACACTCAGTTCAAAGCTAGACTAAAAACACATCTCTTTGACCTAGCATACACATAACACACTAAAGACTTCTATAATTCAATGTTAGGCTGCATAGATTAGGTCAACTGGAACTGGGAACACTTCCCTTAAATCCTGATGTATTCATTACATCATAAGAAGAATGGCATCTACGCTAATATTAGTCTCTCTGTTGATCCCGAGGTTTAACGCAGTCCAGGCAGTGTCCAGATCTGATGAAGGACCTGCATCTGGACACAACGACAATGCAGTCCTGTAGTGTCAACTACTCTCTCTCCTGTGAAGGCCTCCTTCCCTTTACCTCTGTACAGATAATCGTTGTTGGATAATTCTAGTTCATGTGGTCACGCCGAAGCGATAAAATTCTGCATTATAAATTTTAAGCTTTAATTTAATTTATAAATTATAAATATGCCTGCACACATATGTTTAAACGCGCATACCTATAACTCTTAATATGCATGTGCACATCATCGCGTTTTTTTAAAGTTTGCATAGAGAGAACTTAAAAGGGTTAGTTCACCCAAAAATGAAAATTATGTCATTAATGACTCACTCTCATGTCGTTCCAAGCCCGTAAGACCTCTGTTCATCTTCGGCACACAGTTTAAGATATTTTAGATTTAGTCAGAGAGCTTTCTGTTCCTCAATTGAAAATGTATACCTTATACTGTCCTTGTCCAGAAAGGCAATACAGACATCATCAAAGTAGTCCATGTGACATCAGTGGGTTAGTTCGAATTGTTTGAAGCATTGAAAATACTTTTTGGTCCAAACATAGCAAAAACAGTGACTTTATTCAGCATTGTATTCTCTTGGAGCTTCAAATTCGAACTAACCCACTCATGTCACATGGACTACTTTGATGATGTCTGTATTGCCTTTATGGACAAGGACAGTATAAGGTACATACATTTTCAATGGAGGAACAGAATGCTCGTCGAGTAAATCTAAAATATCTTAAACTGTGTTCCGAAGATGAACGGAGGTCTTACGGGCTTGGAATGACATGAGGGTGAGTCATTAATGACATAATTTTCATTTTTGGGTGAACTAACCCGTTTTCTGTTAAAACAGTGTTGTGTTTGCGGTCGGAAGTGAATCAATCAAAACTAACTTTAGCTCGAAAATAATTATATTCTAGAGCTGCCATAAAGCCAAAATAATCTCTGTTTTATATCACTGTAAAGCCGCTTTGAAACAATCTACATATTAAAATGCAATGAAGATGACTTGACTTGATATGATTGATATATAGTTTTTTTTTTGTCCTCCATGTCATTTAAGTGATACAAGCAACATCATCTCAGATGTTAAATGGGTGGTATAATGTCCTTTTTCACAAGATGTAAAATAAGTCTCTGATGTCCCCAGAGTGTGTATGTGAAATTTTAGCTCAAAATATAAAATTTAGCTCTTGACCATGCAGTCATTCTTTCTTGACATTTTGAGGGAATACAAAGTTACATGAACTTATGTAATATTGCCTCCTTGTGGTAAAATTGTAGTGTTTTTACCACGACATGCAGGAGAGATGTTTGCAGACTGTCCGTCAGATATGTTCACTTACATTAGGTAGCCTAATCAAATGGTAGCACGAAAGAGCTGTCTTGTTGCCCCAAATAGAAAACTAAATTATATATTTGCTTTATTGACATATGGTTTGAATAAAATATATGGATAATTTGACATGAGTATCAAAGCTTCCTCAAAACTTTGCTGTGGGTCTTGATGCTGGTCAGGGTGAGTTTGAGAAAGACATGCATGCTTACAAACAAACAAAGAAAGCGAAAAGTTCATTGGGTATAACTGTGATAGTTGCCTAGGCCGAATGGAATTTTGCATTATGTCATACCCTCCCCGTGTCAGCGAGATGGTCCTCCGGGTATTCAGACATGTATTTTGGTAAGCTGTTGTTTAGTGTTGTGACAGTGGAAAATTGTTCAGACATGCCTATCTCATTTCCTCTCTATTGAATTTACATGTCGTAGGTAACAGGTGACACAACCCACTTTCCAGAAGAGGACGAAGCCTCTACAGCCGTGCCTCTAATACTCTGTCAAAAACTAAAACATCTGTTTGGTTTTGGTTAGGGGTAGGAAAATTTTCTTCCTATTTCAGTCAACTCAATATAATAAAGCAAATGCCCTTTAAAACTGACTATAATCATTATACACAGTCTTCTGAAATAAAGCAAGGTTATGGGATTTATATCCTGCCATGATTCAAAACTGAAAATAAAGTTCTGAAAGGTTGAAACTGTCGTTCTACCAGTGGTGGAAAGAGTACTGAAAAAACATGCTCAAGTAAAAGTACCAATACATTCCAAAAAATGTTGTGTGAGTAGAGTAAAAAGTACTTGTCCAAAAAACTACTTGTGTAAGAGTAAAAAAATTGCTTATTTAAAAGTACTGATGAGTAGTGAGTAGTGAGTACTGAGTGCGGATTCTACCCCTTATAATAAACACTGTGCACTACAATTTATTTAAAAAAATGCACATACTGTAATTCACATTATATTTTGTTCTTTGTAAGAATGATTTAAGAATATCTACCATTCATCTTTTTAAAATGCATCAAATCATATTATTTGGGGGGGGGGGGGAGCATTTAAAATTAGGCGAAAAGCCACTGGGCCTGAGCATGCTATTGTTGCACATAAAATATCAAGATTTATAACTGTGGAAATAATTCAAAAACCTTTAGAAACTCATATGATAGTTCAGCATCACACACACCAAGAGATGGGGGTTAAAAAGAGAGATTAAAAAAATACCCAATTTCTCTCCAAAACGGTACCAATGTTAGTGTTTTGATAAATGAGAATCACGAATATCAGATTACCTCAACTAATGCACTGAAAAAGGCTAAGATAGTGAGATAACACTAATTACACACTTTAATTCCATGCTATGGGCTATATGCACGCATAAGTTCCACATTTAACGTAAGGATGCTCGTCCATTTCCGGTTGTGTAGATTAAAGCCTAGAGTCTTCAATATTTACTGTCCTCCCGTCTTTGAAACGAAACGTACATACGTTTAGATGTAATTTTATATATAGTTATGTTTATTTAACATAATTTTAAAAAGAAGCATAAACACAACGAGGGGTGTCTGTTTTATCTGTTTTTGTGACTAACGTTTCATTAGTATAACCATGGAGAATAAAATTCAATATAAATTTTCGGTATTGCATTGGACTCTATGATCGGCGGAAGTTATCGAGCATCCTTAATCCTTCACCGGAAATAACGCCGTGCATAGAGCCCATTAAATATGTTACAATTTAAACGTAAATGAACATTGTTCTAGAAGGGTGGCATCATCCTTTACATTTTACACGGCTACATTTACTCGCATTGTAATGCTGATAATATAATTTGTAAGGAAAATTGAGCATTAAATAGGAAAGTTATATCCAGGAAACTTTTACAAAAGAAACAAACTGTTATAAACTGCTCCAAGACTTGGAGATGAAGATCCAAACGCAGCTTTATTTGAGGGAAATCCATAGGGGTAATCCAGTGTACAGGCAAGGGTCATACACAGATAGGCAGTTCAAAACAGAGGAACAAAGAAACAAACAAAACAGGCAGGGACCAGAGGCAAGAGAGAAATCCAGGGAACAATATCAAAAACCAGGAGACAAGAAAACCATGAGAACACTCAGAAATGCAGTGTAACACGTACAAGACTTCGCAAACAGTGAATTTGGACACAAGGTATATGTAGACAGACTAACAGGATGAGACACAGGTGAATGCAATCAGTGAATGAGGTACAGGTGAATGTGATCAGTGATGATTAGTCCGGGCAGTGAGTTCTGGGAAATGTAGTTTGTGAGTGATAGTCTTATCTGGAGTGCCCTCTGCAGATTCAAAAGGACACTCCAGCTGGTGACCGTTACATAGCCCCCCCTTTAAGGAGCGGATTCCAGACGCTCCTCAAAAATGTCCAGGAGGGAGGTGGAGCGGAGGCGGACCTGGGGGCGGGATGGAGGGCCAGGCTGGACGATTTTGATGGGCAGAGTGAAAGTCCTGAAGGAGAGCGGGATCCAGAATGTCCTCACGAGGAACCCAACACCTTTCCTCGGCACCAAAGCCCTCCCAGTCGACAAGGTATTCCAGATGGCCTCCCCGTCGTTGGGAGTCGAGGATCTCGTGAACTCGATAGATGTTATCGTCCTCAGGGTCCACGGGAGGAGGAGGCACGTCTTCAGCACCAGACCCTAGAAGGAAGAAGGAGTGAGAGGATTTGTGTAAGGCTTGAGCAGAGACACATGGAAGGACGGTGAAATACACTAGTGAGCAGGGAGTGATAACCGGTAGGTGACTTCGTTGATCTGCCTCTTTGTGGCAAACGGACCTATGTATCTGGGACTCAGCTTACGACAGGGCTGCCGGAGTCGAGAGCCATACCAATTGCCCGGGCTGGTATTGAGGCGTTGAGGAACGTCGGGCATCGGCTTGGCTCTTGTGTCTCCGGACAGCCCGCTGAAGATGGACATGTGCTGACTCCCAGAACCTCTCGCTCGTCTGGAACCAGTGATGGACTGCTGGGACGCTAGAAGGCTCTCCGGACCAGGGGAATAATGGAGGTTGGAAACCGAGTATACACTGGAACGGGGTGAGGCCGGTGGTGGATTGGCGAAGCGAATTCTGTGCATACTCGGCCCACGGCAGATAGCGAATCCAGCTGTCCTGGTGGTCATGGCAGTATGACCGCAGGTATCTCCCGATTTCCTGGATCTTTCGCTCAGTCTGGCCGTTGGACTGCGAATGGTACCCGGAAGTGAGGCTGACCGTGACCCCCAGGAGGTTGAAGAAGGCCTTCCAGACACATGAAATGAACTGGGGTCCACGGTCGGATACAATATCCTCAGGGATGCCAAAGTGACGGAACACTTGTTGGAATAGAGCTTCAGCAGTCTCAAAGGCGGTGGGTAACCCGGGGAGTGGAATGAGTTTACAGGCTTTTGAGAAACGGTCGACTACCACGAGGATGCAAGTATGAGAGTCGGAAACAGGCAGGTCGGTGATGAAGTCCACTCCTAGGTGGGACCAGGGTTAAGCGGGTAACGGTAGTGGCACAAGTTTCCCCTCTGGGAGTCGGCGAGGTACTTTAAACATGGCACAGACTGAGCAGCTTTTGACATACCGGGAGACATCCTGGGTCATATTAGGCCACCAGTAGCGTTGTTGTATGAACGAGAGGGTTTGGTGGCTGCCTGGGTGTCCAGAGCCCGGAGATATATGAACTGAGTCCATGAGGGACAGACGTAGTCGTGATGGTACATAAATCCGTCCCTCTGGACCTCCCGGCGGAGCAGGTTCTGTTTGGATGGCTTCGGCGATGTGGTCGTCCAGGCTCCACTGGATGGGACTGACCACTATGGCTGGAGGGAGAATGGTCTCAGGAACAGGTGGACTCGAGTCCGGTTGGGACTGGCGGGATAGAGCATCAGCTTTGATATTCTTGTATCCTGGGCGGTAAGTAACGGTAAAATTGAAGCGAGTGAAGAAGAGCGCCCAGCGGGCTTGGTGAGGGTTCAGTCGGCGAACTTCACAGAGATATTCCAGGTTACGATGGTCGGTGATGACAACGAAGGGGTGTTGAGCTCCCTCCAGCCAGTGTCTCCATTCCTCCAAGGCGAGCTTGATGGCCAATAGTTCCTGGTTGCCGAGATCATAATTCTGCTCCGCTGGGGACAGTTTCTTGGAAAAGAAGGCACATGGATGGAGTCGGAATGGATTCCCCTGCCGCTGGGAAAGGACAGCTCCTACCCCTGAAGTGGAGGCGTCAACTTCCACTAGGAAGGGGAGATCTGGATCCGGAAGGACGAGGGTAGGAGCTGAACTGAAGGTCCTCTTCAGCTCTTCGAAGGCGTTGATGGCATCCGTGGTCCAGGACAGAGACTTGGCCCCATGTTTGAGTAGTGAGGTGATGGGTGCGCTGATCTAACTGAAACCTTTGATGAAGCGGCGATAGAAATTAGCAAATCCCAAAAATCGTTGCAGTTCTTTGCGGGTGGCGGGTAGTGGCCAGTGGATGACAGCGTCCACCTTCCTCTGGTCCATGGTAATACCGTGACGAGTGATGACATAGTCCAGAAACTGTATGGTGGACTGATGGAACTCGCGCTTCTCCAGTTTCAAGTAGAGATGATGTTCTCTCAGGCGCTGAAGGACCGGTTGGACATGATGGACGTGCTCTGACAGGTTGGCCGAGTAGATGAGAATGTCATCGATATAAATGATGACGAATTGATTCAGGTAATCTCGGAAGATTTAATTCATAAAGCCTTGGAAGACAGCTGGTGATATGGACAAACCGAAGGGTATGACAAGATATTCGTAGTGTCCGGCTGGTGTAATGAACGCGGTTTTCCACTCGTCACCTTTACGGATCCTGATCAGATTGTAAGCGCTTCGGAGGTCAAGCTTGGAGAACATACGGGCACCTCGAAGTTGTTCTAGAGCCGCCGGGACCAGAGGAAGGGGATAACGGAACTTCACGACTGACTGATTGAGTGTCCGGTAATCGATACAGGGGCACAAGCCTCCGTCCTTTTTCCCAACGAAGGAGAAGCTAGAAGCGGCAGGGGAAGTCGAAGGACGGATGTATCCCTGTTTTAGCGCCTCCTGGATGTACTCCTCCATGGCCTTCTGTTCCGGGATGGACAACGGATAGATCTTACCGTGCGGAAGTACCGCCCCAGGCAGCAGGTCGATCGCACAGTCCTATGGCCGGTGAGGTGGTAGAGTAGTCGCCAGATGCTAACTGAAGACATCCTGGAACGCCTGGTATGGAGGAGGGATTTCGGGTTGTAGGTGAACGTTGGGGCTCTCCACCGAAGTGGAGGCTATGGGTATCTCAGAGTCCGGAGTGGATGAAGGCGGAATTTTTTTCTGTACATTCTGTAGACAATGATGGAAACAGAGTTCTGCAGGATCTCCCCGGTAGACCACTGAATGTTGGGTGAATGAACCTCCAACCACGGGTGTCCCAGGATGATCTCAGCAGTAGAACCCTCCAGCACCAAGAACGATATTTTGTCTTGATGAAGACTGCCGATCTGCATTAACACCTCAGGACTACGATGTCCAACTCGCCCGGGACCAAGAGGTTTTCAGAGGATGGACCGGATCTGAAGAATGTGAGGAATAGCTTTTTGACGAGTTTGGAAGCGTTGGAGAGTGGAGAGAGATATGAAATTTCTTGCAGAACCGGAGTCAATCAACGCTTGTACTGGAAGAGAGTGTTTACGGTAAGTGATGGTTACTGAGGTGTATTTCATTGATGAGATAGGGAGTGGAAGACGAACTGTACTCACCGCCGGCCGGGGTGGACTAACTGGACAGGTCAGAAGTTGATGACCGGCGGCCCCACAGTACAAGCAAAGCTGGTTCGTAATCCTAAGTTTGCGTTAAGTGGAAGACAGATGACTGGATCCAATCTCCATGGGTTCTGGTGCTGGAGGGCTTGAGCCTGATGAGGGGCGAGAAGGAGGAGGTGCAGGACAGTCGAGCTGATAGGCAGTGCGGCGTTGGTCAACACGAATGGATCGTTGGATGATATTTTCCTGACCCACGACATCATCGTAGATCGCTAGCTGTAAACAGATCTCAGGATTTAAACCATGTCGGTAGGCTGTAATCAACGCCGACTCGTTCCATCCAACGGTGGCTGCTAGAGTGCGAAATTGGAGAGCATATGCAGAAACTGATGATTTTCCCTTCTTAACCGGAATATTTGATCTTGTACGGAGATAGCATTGGCAGACTGAGGGAAAACTTCTAGAAAATGGGCTGAGAAAGCAGGAAAAGTCTGGACTACAGGACCACGATCCTTCCATAGGGCGTGGGCCCAGCGAAGGGCTCGTCCACTGAGCAGGGAAATGACAAACGCTACCTTAGATCGTTCCGTTGGAAATTGATGTGCATTCATCTCCATGTATAGCTCGCACTGTAGCATAAATCCGTTGCACTCCCCCTCCTCGCCTGAGCTGGCTGGGCCATGGGACTGACAGAGGCAGACGAAGAAACAGGCATGGTGGAAGTAGCGGGGGTGGATGAAACGATCCATGGAATAGTTGAGGCTGACGGTTGAGTAGCAGTGGCAGTCGTGGTTGTCGGTGTTTGCATCATGTTGGTCTGGTCTTCTGTCAAAAAGTCGGAAGACACAGAAGGGTAAGTTTTGCAAGTTTATTGAAACAGGCACGGTTAAGACTGGCAGGTGAGTCACTGGAATCAGAGGTTTGCAAATCCGGTTGAACTGGTTAGGCAGATGTAACGGGACTGGAGACAGGCGGAAGACGGGAGTCAGCAGGATGGAAACAAGACTGGTTTAGTAGGACGGGAGGACTGGATGAAGACTTTCGGGCAGGTAAGTATCAGGTGAGCAGAGATCGGGTTAGCAGGAGTCTGTTTGTCGCATGTGTCGACGAGACCAGACAATGAGTGAGTGAACTGAGGTGTCTTAAATAGTGAGGGTAGATTGGGTGAGGATTGCAGGCAGGTGGTGGTGACAGGTGACGATGATTAGAATTCCGGTGAAGCAGATCGAGTGGGCGGAGGGAAGGTGTCTGGCACTGAAGCTGGTGTTGGTGTATCCGTGACAAATACATTTCTTTCCCCGCACCCCTAGTTTTGGTTATCATCTCTATCGCGTTCACTCTCACGTGACATTGCCAATTCTTCATCATCATGAAAGATTATTATCTGTATGTATTTTAAAGCAGTATCAGCCTAAACATCTGATAATTAGAAAGCTGGATGACAGACTGCGCATCCTGTGAGTTTAAACCAAGTTATTTCACTTTGTGCTTAAACTGTCAAATACACAAGGTCATGTCAAAAACACACAAAGTTCATGTACACACAGTTGGTTATGCCTGTGAACATAAATGGCAAGTAAAGAAATCGCACATGTACTAAATCTTTGTACTAAAGTGAAAGCAGCTTAAAGGGTCACTCCACCTCTGGAATGATGAATGTGTATTAAAAATGGGTAATTTATTTAGAAGAACTGTGAAATTATTTTTGAATTTAGAGCTTTCTAGACTGAGAAAAGCCAGAAAATGTATTTTTGGCTAATGTGGATGAAAGACAATAACTCCCAGAATGCACTTGCTTCGCTGCCCTAGGAGGCCACGCCTACCAGTAACCGCACAGTAGTTAAACAACCAGTCTAGGCACTAGTGAGTCTCTGTGATGAGTCTGCCCAAAAATGTGTTTCGAGATCGCCCAAAATATCCGGGATTTGGCTTTTGCGTTCATCATTCATCATGTTAACTGTGGCAGAATGAGTGAAGAGTGAAGACCTTGTGGAGAACAACGCGAGGCCGGTGACGTGAGTACAGATGAGAGACAGCTGTGAGATGCACGTTACCGGTATCTTATCTCTCACGGAAGAGCGGGAATTTTCTTAGCAATGTTAAAACGCACATCAACCGATCACTTATTTATCGTTAATGTAAACACTACATTCAGATTCACCAAGTAAAATGAATTCAGTTAGATTGAAACAAAAGCTGCACATGTAAACAATGAATGGCGACTGCAGAAAGCAAAAGCTGAATCCCGGACATCGACGGCCGGACATGTCCGGGAAAAAGAGGCAGTAACCCCTAAAGTTACTTCTGAGCTTCCTCCACAGAGCAAGAGCCTGCTAGCTTACCTTCCAAAAAAGATGGCTGACACCATTAGGGCTGTCAATCTTCCTCTATAATACTATTCAAATTCCATTCCTTATTTAATGTAATATTCAAAATAATATTCGAATATTAAATGCTCAAATTTATCCTATTATTAATATTTACGACATTACACATTCTTATGGATCATCAATGCTACTATAGCCTGTGGTTGTTGTTACACGTTCGGCCCACTAGAGGGACATCTAACATTACTACAATAAACATTTAGGGGCTGTTTACACCTGGCCACTTCATGCGTTTTCTCAGATCGGATGGCTCTGATTTATCAAAACGATTCCATTTACACCTGGTCACATAAATGTGTTTTTGCAAAACAGATATAAATCCGATCTTCAATTCCCGCGCTATACAGATGTAATAAAGTGCACGTCACCGAAAGCAACAGATTTGAGCTGCATTTTATTGATCATCGGCTAATTTCAAAATCAGCAAAGACAGCAATAAGGGAGAGCGGCAACAGCCCTGGTAATATCATTTGATTCCTGTATTGAAATGATAAGAAATGATGAGATTGCGGCGTGTTGGCTTGATGAATAGGGGCTCAGATCTGAGGTGATGTGATCGTCATATCTCGTCGGAAGTTCCGGGAGTCTCCCTGATGGCCGCAAATTTGTTAAAATCTCCCGGAATCCGCGCATAACATACATAGCGCGCGGCGCGTGCATGGCAGAGAGGGAGTGAACGAGACCTTGCGAATGTGCCACGCGAAAGCTAGTCCCGCACTCTCCTATTGTTAATAAGAAAGCGATAAGGGGCCATTTACACCTGGTCACTTCGGAAGTATCTTTTTATTTTTAAATATAAATAAAAGCAATATTCGAATAGTAACTTTAGCATTCGAATAGTATTGATTTTTTTTTAATATTCAAATTATATTCGAATTTCGAAATTCGTTCCAACAGCCCTAGACACCATGGGTAATACCAATCCTCCATAATGCATCAGTCTGCGTATTCAGCTTTGTCCATATTTTCAAAGCGTTTCTGCTGGTGTAATCAAATGCACACTGGCACTGATCTGTGATTGGTCTGTTAGCGCATTAGGTCCATGGGTGGGTCTGAAAAGGTGGGAACTAGTGCTTGTAGTCTTTACAGAAATCCCCCTCTCTTACACTTCCCCCTACAATGACGTAAAATGGCGATTTTTGCGTCATTGTAGGAGGAAGTGAAAAAGGTAAATAGCAGATTTCTCTCGTGTCAGGGGAAAATGAGAGAGTGTTGCACGACCATTCAATAGTATAACTGTGTTTCTAACAATGGAAAGCCCATGTAAATGGGTGGAGTGACCCTTTAATATACAGTAGCTACCTACTGTTATATATGCTGATAATATAAATCAAACAACAAAAGAAATAACAAAAATCTTTTTATCATTATAGGCCAGGGTGGTTGTGTACATACACTGCCGAGACATTTATGTTCAAACACCATGTAAAAGTGAATTTTCCATATAGGTCCCCTTTAATATTATCTGAGCATTGCGTCAATGCAGGTTACTAATCATTTTCTGCTGACTGCGTAGCCATGGCAACAATGTAACTAAATTAAACTTAAGTGAACGATGAAGGGTTTTAGTGAAACACTGGAAGCGATAAGTAACAAAACATCAGCCCGAGCTATTTTTAATGGTCACCGCTAACATAACACAACTCTTTCACAAGTAACTAAAATTTTAAAGATAAACAATATATGAGCGCTGTTTGGAACTATTTAAAGAAATTGTGCTCTTCCTACCCTAGCATACTGCTTTAAATGCTGTTATTTTCTTAATATAACCCTACATATAAAACCATAAGGAATAAAGTTGGGCATGTTTCTTTCAGTGACCAGAAGATGTCAGGCTTGTTACACAATATGTGTTTGCCCTAGCTTGTAAATGTTTTATTCTTTTGAGGCCTGAAGAGTAGTATAACTAATATAGCTTTGAGGTTTGGTTGAGGTTGGTGATGAATAATCATGGCATATCCATATAAGGGAAGTGTTGCATCTTTATTATTCAATTTTGTTTCTGTTTACCGAGTTATATTATGGTGAATATTCGGTCCATATGTGTTTCTTAATCATTTTCTGAAGTTATACAATGGATTTGGGGGCATCTGTCTGAAATAATAGTCACAATAATTGCTATAGCCTAATAGTTTATGAAACTAATATCAAGAAATTACAAAGATAATTATAGAAGCTTATTCTGTTCATCTCTGTTCAGATCATTATGATCTAATTGTGTGAGTAAGAGAAATTAAATGACTCCTCGGGCCTCTTTATGAGCCAATTAGTGAGATCCAGTGGAAAACCCATTATACCAGCTTTCCTAGTCCCAAACAAAACCCAGTGTGTGTTTGTCTGTATGTGCTGGTGTGCATGATTTTGTGTGTGAAAGCTTATGTTTTTGTTTCCTTTCTCATATGTGTGCTCGTCCTTGAGCTTGCATGTGTTTGCGTGTACATACGGAAGTGTTTGGAGCGTTGTATCCTGCTGAGCTCCTAGAAGTGTAATTACAGACTCGTTTAGAGTTCTCTCCATCCCCTCCTTCCCGCCTGTCTTCCCCTCCTCCCCCCTTCCCTCCATCCGGAGACCTGCTGCTCTCGAGCGCATTAAAACACTCCCCTGCTTTTTAATTAGCCGTCTGGAAAACAAACCCGGCATTCCTGCAATGCCGCTCCATGCCAGGCTCCTCTGACTTACGCACAGACTCACACTAACAGGGACACACATATTGCTCTCTGTTGGTTATTGTGCTGTTCTCCACCACAGGGTGGCACATTTGCTCTTCTGGTGGTTTCAGCCCTCTTAAAAAGATTCCAGCTAATCCAAAATGTTCTTACAAGGATGTATTTTCGTCTAATTTAGATCCACCTGATCCCATATCAGTGTTCAGGACAGCAGTAAATAGCCCTGTGAGGTTTGAGAGGATTTAATGATATGGCTGTGAATAAAAGGCATGTTTATGGGAGAAAGTTCTTTAATGTCCTCACAGTTGGCCCAGTATTATTAGCCCTACATAAAGATTTCATAGGGATTTAATACTGGTCATGGCCCATTAAAATGCAATATTACTGCTACTGGTTGTGACGAGTGATGCTTTCAACTCAAGTTCCTGCTGCCTCAAGGATGGTTGTTGTTCGTACTGAATTATGACGGCCTCTATTGAAAGTTTATGATTTTGCTAAATGTGAAAATTAACTCCAGGGTGTTCAGTTTAAAAGGCACTGAATGTTAAGTGTGTGTGTGTGTGTTTCTTGCTGTATTTCCTTGCTACTTTTCCTGTGGAAAGACCTTGTGTGCCTCCATTTTCTAGGTGAAGGGAAATCATAAAATTGGAAAACATCAACCCTGCCCTCCCCTCCCGTCACTTTTCTGCACCTGGCACACATAATTACACTTCCCCCACGCATAATACCAGAATAAAGTTACGAAGATTTAAAAGAGCATTTCAGCCCACAAAAAATAAAAATTCTGTCATCATTTCTCAACCTCATGTTTTTGAAACCAATATAACTGCCTTCTTCCATGAAACACAAAGGAGATTTTAATTGCGGAATGTCCAGCAAAAAACAGCATTTCATAAAATGACATTTCATATATCATTTTTCATATAATGACAGTGAAAGTAAACCAAGGCTGCCATATATGATTTAAGTATGTTCCTTTAACAAATCTATCACACCGATTAAAAGACTTGTAATATAGTAAAAAGGAAACTTTCAACTTTTAGGATACTTTTTAGGATACTCTGGGGTTCCAGCCACTGATTTTTTATGAAAACGAGCAGCATAAACATTCTTCAAAATGTCTATTTTTATGTTCTATAAGTCATATACTAGTTTGGAATAACATGAGGGTGGGTAATTTCATTTTATTGTAGCTCTTTAAACTCTTATTTCAACTTTTCAACAAACCCCAATATAAAATTGTTATGTTTTGCAAGGATGTCACTCTAGATAACTCCTTGAAGGTGAATTTGTGACGCTAATTTGTGTATCTGTGCAAAGTTTAAGGGAAAATAAATGTAGAATGGGGTAAAAAATGCGGACGTGTAGTGTAGGTTAAACTAAAGATTCATGGGTAAAAATATACTTTCATACCAGTAGAGAAACTTTTGATAGATAGCCCACAGATAAGTATTTACTATTTGTTGTATTTCATTTTAACCATTCATTTGAATTTTTCACTTGTTTTTCATTTCTTAATTGCTAAATGTGAAGTGTGTTTAAGATTGAAAAGGCACACGACACCAGCAGGTAAAATGATTCGGAAATGCTATTAAACCACTGATGAAGACCACCTCAGTGGACCACCTGAGATACACAGATGTGTGTGTGTGTGTGTGTCCTCTTTATGAGGTGAGGAAGGCCTAATCCATGCACTGCTGACACCAAAAAGCACTCTGATTAGATTAAGGCAGAAGCAGACACAGGTTGACTGGTTTCCTTTAAAGAAGTCAAAGAAACTTATATTTTTACCATTCATTTGTCTTTTGGGGTTCAAATCATGCTTATTACAATTACAAATTGTGTGAAATGTGACAGAACGCAAAATATATTTATTCACATGCAAAATCTGGCACATTCTACAGAGCATTGAGTGTGCGTAGAAGTTGCTCCATGTTAAAGGAGAATAATGGTTAAGTGAACATGCTGGAATGCTTTTAATGGCTTTGAGTAATACCTCATTTAGACATGTGGGACCTATTATATACGCTGCCTGTTATACACAAATATAACTGTGCACACACATGCAATGCAACCATTTGAATGTGAAAAACCATGCTTTTCTTTTTCTTCTTTCTCCACATGGTCATTGAAACCTCTGTAAAATAATCATGCAGAATGTGCCAGCTTCACTCACACACACACACTCAACAGTGTGTCTTTTTTTCTCTTTGTGAGGTCTTCTGTGGACCATTTATGTTTTAATGAGCTCTAAGCAGCAATTAACATCCTACAATTCTCTCTCTTTCTCTCTCTCTCTCTCTCACACACACACACATACACATACATACAGTGTATGGTAAACAATAACTTTGTTAACATTTTGTGCAAGTATGTAGAAATAAGACACATACTGATCAGTCATCATTAGCCACATGAGGGCAGTCTTAGGCCATGATACAGATTATAATCAGACACACACACATACTTGGCAGAGGAACGTTTGAAGCATTGCCTGGTGTGCCTCAGGCACTGGAAGCTGCCTGCTGTCACAAGCAGAGTGGAAAAAGTTTGGTGGTGGTGGTGGTTGTGTTGGACCTGCAGGGCATTAGGGGTACTTGTTTGACTAAACTTACTGTAAGCACAACACAAAATAATGTTTCAAGATGTGATCATCAATGTAATACTGGATACACAGTGTTTGGCTTGACCTATATGTCTACATCTTTAACTTCAGCTTCATCCGGTGTGTTTTACAGTGATATATGTTTGTGTCTCTATCAGATACAGATCCCAGAGTTCTGGAGAGGCAGGAGCTGCAGCAGCCCACATACGTTGCCCTGAGCTACATTAATAGGTGTGTATGTTGAAATATGTAGTATAATTTGCTTCAAATATTGATAAAATTGTAATTATATTATAAAATGAAAACTATATTAACATTCAGAAGTTTGGGGTCAGTCATTTAGCTTCGTTGACACATTTAAAAATCTTGCCGACCCCAAACCTTTGAATGGTAGTGTATTGCTTGCATATAGAAATTCAAAATAACATGTATATGCATCAAATATAAATAAATAAATAAATACATGAAGCACTTGGGAGTTTTTTTGACACCTACAAGTGTAGTTTTTCTGTTTTGTATTAAAGGGTTAGTTCACCCAAAAATTAAGTCATTAATTACTCACCCCCATGCTGTTCCAACCCCGTAAGACCTTCGTTCATCTTCGGAACACAAATAAAGATATTTTTGATTGAATCTGAGAGCTGGATCAGTCCTACATAGACTGCCTAAGGGACTGGCTCTTGACGGCCCATAAAGTCATTAAAGAAAAGGTTTAAATATTCCATGTGCCTACAGCGGCTCAATTATAAGTTTATCAAGCGACGAGACTACTTTTTGTGCGAAAAAAACATAAATAACGACTTTATTCGACTATTCCATTACTTCCTTATGGGCGCATGCGCAAGAACTGAGACGAGGACGTTCTCATTCGACTACTTTTTGTTACCGGCTGCTCACCGCTTAGGAGTTTTACCGCCACCTACCGTATAAAATGATGATCCATATATAAGGCGCTCCGGATTATAAGGAACACTGTCGTTTTTTGAGAAGATTAAAGGCTTTTAAGTGCACCTTATAGTGCGGAAAATACGCAAATTGAAAAGCGTATGTACAGCGCGCATCTTCCTCTGCTTGTAAACAGAAAGTTTTGCGCTTCCAGCTATATCAGCACATCATCTTATACGGTAGGTGGCGGTAAAACTCCTAAGCGGTGAGCAGCCGGTAACAAGAAGTAGACGAAGGAGAACATCCTCGTCTCAGTTCTCGCGCATGCGCCCATAAGGAAGTAATGGAATAGTGGAATAAAGTCGTTATTTATGTTTTTTTCGCACAAAAAGTAGTCTCGTCGCTTGATAAACTTATAATTGAGCCGCTGTAGGCACATGGAATATATAAACCTTTTCTTTAATGACTTTATGGGCCGTCAAGAGCCAGTCCCTTAGGCAGTCTATCTAGGACTGATCCAGCTCTCAGATTCAATCAAAAATATCTTTATTTGTGTTCCGAAGATGAACGAAGGTCTTACGGGGTTGGAACAGCATGGGGGTGAGTAATTAATGACTTAATTTTCATTTTTGGGTGAACTAACCCTTTAAAGATTTAAATTAATTCCATGAACATAGTCCTCAGTTACACCAGTACCTGCACATTCAATCTCTTAATTTGGCTTATTGTTTGTTTGTTTGTTTTTTAAGATTCATGACTGAAGCAGCCCGCAGAGAGCAAGAAACTCAAAAGAAGAAGGTCCAACCCAAAATTGCTATATCAGTAACGGGAGGTGTATCGCGTAACAGTACAGCGACGCCTCCGCGACATAGCAACGGCAGCCTAACTCCACCCGTCACCCCTCCCATCACACCCTCGTCCTCCTTCCGCAGCAGCACACCTACAGGTTATTGGAGTTTGTGGGATTTTACATGATTATAAAGTTAGATTTATATATGAATATATACTGATATGAATATGCAATGTCAGTGTGCATGCCCTCAAAAGTTCCCATTGGTTTAAATCCAAGCTTTTGGTTCTATCAAGTTTTTGACCCTTTCTTTAAAACACCCTTAGAGGGGCCGAAATCAAGTCTTGGAATTAAACACCCACTGCTATGATTGGGTAACAGTTTTGCATTTTAAAATAATTTTCAGCGTCTCCGCCATTACACGTTTCTGATGTTGAAAAATGACAACTGGTAAAATTCAGCCTTACATTGTACATTGAGTTACAGTTCACAAAGGATAACTTGCAGTGTTTCATGTAAACAAATTATGAATGAATGTATCATCGTTTGTCTCACTGTTATTCTTTCATCGTTTTTTCAGTAAAGTGAAAATAAAGTGAGTACATATCAAACGATCTGTATCAGGCAAATCAATAGTGACACGTGGTAAAAAAAACATTGTTACTCTCACACACTTGTGAGTTGCGACATAACTGTCGAATCCAAATAGGGTAGTCTCTCTGAAAAGTCTGCGTCAAACTGTGTCTTGTTTAAAAAGCGAATCCAGAGTAAAATAAAATGAACAAACAAACTGTCTGCAGAGGCAGTCTTTCCTTGCACTAGGATGTCATACTGAGACAAATCTGAAACGAGTCATTTTGACAGCTTGGTTTATATAAAAGCTGCTTTTGGACTAATGTGGAAGTTGTGTTTAAGTTCTGAAACTTACAGGATATTTTTAACAGGGTAATTTCTACTAAGCCCTCTTATATGTCAAAAGGTCAAGGAATATTTGATTTCTCAATTCATGACCCATTTAAGTCTAAACTGAACTGCGGCAATAAAAACACATTAGAGCCCTAATGAAGAAACATTGGATAATTGGAGCAAAGGGCACATTTACACTCTCAGTTCTCATTAGTTCTTTCATCAGCTAATATATGAAGCAAATAAATGACTAATTAAAGAGTTTAACTTTTTGGTGCGCCTCAGGCAGTGAGTGTGATGAGGAGGAAGTGGAGTATGAAGACTCTGACAGCGACGAGTCCTGGACTACAGAAAGCGCCATCAGCTCAGAATCCATCCTCAGCTCCATGTGTATGAACGGAGGCGACGAGAAACCCTTTGCATGCCCTGTTCCAGGATGCAAGAAGAGATACAAGGTACTCCACTCACAACTATATATATACTATGTGGACAAAGAAATTGGGACTTGAATTTTGGCTTTTCAATCAGACCCTTTGCCACAGGTTTATACAATCAATTAGAGAAACTAAAGAGCTCAGTGAATTCAAGAATGGTACTAAAACAGCATGTCTGAAGTGTTCAAAACATCCATGGCATTAATATAAGCACAAAAACTGTGCGGGAGCTTCATAGAATAGGTTTCGGGGTTGGGCAAGGCTCCTTCCAGTGAAGAGAAATCTTAAAACCCCCCTGTGGTGAACATCAAGTATTTAATATTGTTTATATGCCTGTGTGGTGTTTTTAATGTGCTTTAAGACAAACCATGTGCAAATTCACAAGTCAACACCATTGCTGAATATGAAGAGTTTGGTTCCAAAACGCGATAAACGCCATTTAAAAAAAAAAATGAGTTACTGCAAAAATCTGACTTTTCAATACCGACCAGATACAAAACAATGTTTAATTTTACGTAAAATGGGATATCCGCCGTGTTATTATGTAATGTTTTCTCCCTTTCTTTCCAACAAACGCCAGTCTCCCTTTTCTGCAAAATGCCACATATCCGTTAAACCAATCACAACGCACCATTCCACGCAATGTAAACAGTAACGGCAGCGCTTTAACTAACCCGGCTTCCTAGGTTTTCTCTATTTTGTCCTTTCGATCAACAAACAAACAAAAAAATGAATAATTTTGACAGCATTGGTGAACCTGCGGAGGGTAAGGCATCCTGCATGGGTAAACGTGACATCGAAATCGAATCATTTACGTGAGGAAGAAGATGGACTCGGGAGGAGGAAATGCCGGCTGTTGCTTGTTCTCACACGACAGCATCAAACTTCTGTCACGCTGACACACTGACCCCCAGAGGATCTTTTGGAAAACTTTCAGTTGTTTTATTCAAAGTCAACGAAAACCGAGCAGGACCAAGCCAGTTTACAGCTGATCGCCGTCAAAAAAGTTCAGCGGCGACGTCCCAAGGTTGACAACAGCGATATGCATAATGTTAGATCATGCTTAATAAATCATTATTCATGATGATGTGCTCGTCTTAGTTAATGTTTTAATTAAGGTTTTGTTCATCCACGAAGTCATGAATGAAAAACGTTGAACTGTTAGTTCCTGATGATATTAATATGAATTAATGCATAATTCATTTATCCATGAATTCATGATAATTCATGACATGAACCCTTAAAGTGTTACCGAATATTGTTATATTAAAGCAATGGATTTATAGTATGCACAATTTTATTTTGATTAATTGCATTTTGAAAAAAAAAAAATATTGGATTTATTGCATTTTGGGGGAAAAAACGATCTGTTTTTATAATAAATCTTTGAAAATCAAAACCTGGATTTCATTTTTTATTGTTATTATAACCTACAAATGCTATGTGGAAATTTGAAACCGAAAATAGTGGTTTTCATCTTCCCATTTTCTTGCTAAAGAAAACACAGTTTTACTCAAATTCATCAAAATGGATTTATAGCGTTTTGGAACCAAACTCTTCATATTTTCTCCTTAAAACTGCAGCGTAAAAATGACAGTCTCAAAAACGCGGTTTGAAATCACTGGTGTTTCTGACGTCACAAACTACCTTGTAAACAATCATGTGAATGTGCCGGTGGTTTTAGCATGTCATTAACAGTGAACTAGCAGAGGGGTCTCGAGAGAGATTTCAGGTTATCCCTGTATATTTTTTTGTTGATTAGATTAGATTAGATTGGTTAGATTTAGCAATATAGCGGGTGTATGATGCATACTACGATGTTATGATGATGAACTATATGCCTTTCTCCACTGACGCTCTGAGTTGTTCAAAGCAATTGTTTGAAGGCTGAGTGAGATGGCGAACGGGAACATAGTTTGTGTTACATTAGCAACACATTATAAGCTGTTTGATAACATATTCAAGCAAAAGGGCTAGGCTAATCTTATAAATTACCACTATGTGTCCGACGTTGTAAAGAGTGACACCATTGTGCAGCGTTTACCTCAGTAAGTTGGCCGTGTGAATCTGTTAGCTGGCATGAGTGGAGGCGTGGCTAATTAGCATATTCAATATTAAATGTTCCGAGTATATTACATATTAAATGAACATTTAAATATTTCCTTTTGGTGATCAAAGATGAGTTTTAAAGGATTAGTTCACTTTTGAAAAAACTTTTGCTGATAATTTACTCACCCCCATGTCATCCAAGATGTCCATGTCTTTCTTTCCTCAGTCGAAAAGAAATTTAGGTTTTTGATGAAAACATTCCAGGATTTTTCTCCATATAATGGACTTCAATGGGAACCGGATGGTTCAAGGTCCGAAAGATAGTGTTAATAACAGTTTCAGATGCAGCTTCAAATGTCTTTAAACGACACCAGACGATGAATAAGGGTCTTATCATGCGAAACGATCGGTTATTTCAAAGCTTATTCCAAAAATGTAACTTTTCTACGGACAAATGCTAGCCTTTCTCCATTCTGTGAGGCGCGTTTGCAACGTCACGTAATACGTAATTACGTTCAAAAGGTCACGGGCGACGTAGCCAGAACTACAGAGTCAGAGTGTTTACAAGTTGAACGCATAGGTTGAACGTGAAAACTAACTCAAACGCCGTTTACAAAAAAGGAATTAAAAGGTAAAACAACGATGTCGGACGATTTTGATTCCGTACTTCCGGCTACGTCGCCCGTGACCTTTTGAACGTAATTACGTATTACGTGACGTTGCAAACGCGCCTCACAATATATTACAAGGCTAGCATTTGTCCTTAGAAAAGTTACATTTTTGGAATAAGTTTTGAAATAACCGATCGTTTCGCATAATAAGACCCTTATTCATCGTCTGATATCGTTTAAAGACATTTGAAGCTGCATCTGAAACAGTTATTAACTGTCTTTTGGACCCTGAACCATCCGGTTCCCATTGAAGTCCATTATATGGAGAAAAATCCTGGAATGTTTTCATCAAAAACCTAAATTTCTTTTCGACTGAGGAAAGAAAGACATGGACATCTTGGATGACATGGGGGTGAGTAAATTATCAGTAAAAGTTTTTTCAAAAGTGAACTAATCCTTTAAGGGATAAAATTATTGACTACAGGGGGACATTAATGCTTCATGATAGCTAGTCATTTTGGACAAAATTTGTGGGAAGGCCTTTATCTATTCCAGCATGGCTGTGCCCCAGTGCACAAAGCAAAGTGCATAGAGACTTGGTTGGGTGACATTGGTGTGGAAGAACATGACTGGCCTGCCTCAACCCCATCGAACACCTTTGGGATGAACTGGAATGTAGATTGCGAGCCAGACCTTCTCGTCCAACATCAGTGCCTGACTACACAAATGCTCTGTCTATTGGATTAATGGTCAAACCTTCCCACAGAAACACTTCATGGCCAAGTGTTATGATCCAGTGTCCCAATACTTTAGTCCATATAGAGAGTGTGTGTGTGTGTGTGTGTGTGTGTGTGTGTGTGTGTGTGTGTGTGTGTATATGTATATATATATATAGTAGTCAACATTTGAAGTGGATCAAAAAAGTTCATCAAAGTTGTTCTAAGACAATTATGGGTATTGTTCAAAATTCATGTATAATTTTGATGAAAGGCAACCACTTCAAATGTTGACTACTCTCTCTCTCTCTCTCTCTCTCTCTGTGTGTGTGTATATATATATATATATATATATATAGTATTATAGTGGTATAAGCTATTAAAAAAATAATAAAACTGTAGTTGGTCACATTAAATGCCATTTAGATGGTCTCCTCTTATGTAAAGATGGGAAAGCTGCAGATGATTACACTAAATGCTCTTAATTTCAGGAAAGTTCCTTAGGCTTGGTCTTATTCTTGCATTTTCCTCTAACTTCTCTTTCTTCCAGAATGTGAATGGTATTAAGTACCATGCTAAAAACGGACACAGGACACAGATCCGTGTGAGAAAGCCCTTCAAGTGTCGCTGTGGGAAAAGCTATAAAACCTCTCAAGGCCTTAGACATCACACCATCAACTTCCACCCACCCCTGTGATACACAGTCATTTTCACGTTTACCTATTCATCATTTCATTTACATTTCTGTATCATGTTAACTGGGATCAAGTGCTGATTTTGTTCTTTTTTTTCTCTTTCTGTGTGTGATTTTATATATGTATGTAGATATACTTGTACATTTGCACATTCCATGTATATCATTTCTTTTTAAAGTATCATTTATTTTTATTTAATTTTTAAGTGGCACAGCCACTGATAAATGAAAATTACTCTGAAGATTAGGACAACAAACCATTGTTTCCGATATTAAAGTCAATTCAGATAAAATGGTTTTAAATCGAAAAAGAAGAGTTGAGAGTTGAGGTATGTTGAAACGTGTACATATAAAATGATATAAAGACATTTCTATATATATTAGTAGCTAAGTTGTATTATCCAAATATTTTATTTTCCATTATATATTTTGCAGAACATTTATATTATGTTTTATACATGAACGTTATCTCCTTTTTATGGACCATTTCATATTTTTATTTGTTTTGTAGAGAACCGTCTTTTATTGTCTGAATTGGAAGGACATTGATCTCAGGTCACAATACAGCTGCCAACTTTCTGACAAACAAACCAGGAAACCGGAGAAACTCACTTCCACTCACTTCGTTCCAGAACATTCCACACACTATCAAAACGGCTGACTTTACACTGTGTAAAGTTGGCTTTCCAAAGTTTGTTTTGCATGTGGCTAGAATGAAGACAGCACCTTCATTGTAAAATTCAATTCTCTGCATGAGGCCTTTTCCAGACGACTGCAAGCAGTTATGTGGCTCATGCATCTAGTTGTATTTGAGTTCTGAGCAATATTTTATCCAACGATCCCCGAATGAAATCACACTTTTGTCGAAGCCAACAATAATCGCATTGGAAATGCGGTGCAACGACAGCCTGAAGAGAGACAAAGGGCAGATTTATTCTGCCCTGTTACCCCTGCTGCTTATATTCCAGCAGTGCAGAAGTGCCAAGTTATTCTTCTCCAACTGAAAAAGAAACATGGATGATCTGCCAAACACAACGGGTCACATCTGGGTATCCGGTTGGTGCCTGTTAGTGGAGGAGCCTTAAAGAGGACCTAAACTTCTGTTTGTGTACTCAGCCTTGCAGTATTTTTTTGTCAGTTTTAGCTCGTAAGATCCTTATTTCGGTCGTTGCTGTTGATTCGCTTTTATTTTTGACACATTTGGGACTGTCCTTGTGGTTGTTTTTGTGTAAATGTATTTGTTAGCCCTCTGCTTGCCTTGTATTCTAGGCTTGCTTAGCATGACACGACTTCCGGCTAAGCTGCTCTGCTGTCTCTTGGCTTGTAGTCTTACTGTTACAATCTTTGTTGTCAAAAGTATTAAATCTTTACGTTATATTGTTACTGCTAGTATTACAGTTCGATAGTGCCAGATGCATAGCTACGCCTGAATATATTTTCTCAACGTTAATTCTTGAACGGTTTTACATCGGTCCTGTTGTCCGCCAAATAAAGCATACCACAGTTTACACAAGTAAAACAACTTTTAAGAGCTTCAACTTTTTGTGCAGAGAAGAACCAAGTAAGCTTTCCTATCCGCTAGTCTGTTTTTCTCGGTAAGGGTCGGTCATTAAATTAAACAACACGGACCAAAAATGGCACTGCCAAATCTCCAGATATGAAGCTTGGAAAAACAAGATGCTGGTACAGTGATGGCATCAGATTGTGTTACCATGGATCTTTGATATGTATACCTTGGTATTTATATGGTACTTTAAGGTATTCTCAGGGTACATGTCCAAAAACATGGTAATACTTTTACCATGGTACTTTTTTTTGTCAGAGGTGCCAAGATGGGACAGAGAATTTAGAGTCGATATGGACAAAATGTTCCATGTTGTCCATATATTTGGTGTCAAATGGCCCCTGGGACCAGGATCTGTATTTAAACATTAAAATTGAGGACAATACCTATGATTTTTTTTTTTTTTTTTTTTGAAATTGAATGAATGGATAGTTTCTATAATTCAGATGCCAAAAACTGAAGCTAGGGAATGAAGACAGTGTTGGGTGCCTATCCATGAGTGACTCATTGTTGATGACTCACTGTCCTGTTATTTTCCAATTCATCCGGTGTCATGTTTGTTTATATGTGTGTATTTTTTGACGCTGTACCAGTAACCACATTTGTACCTCTTTTTGGCTACAGAGTCATTGGGTCTCACCTTTGACACACAAACTAGAACCTGTTAAACATGATTTTACTGGATAGGATCCGTGTGATTCCTCACACCTACAATGTAGTAATGTGACTGAGATGCATTTATTTTGGAGGGAGTTTGATATACTATATAGTGAATGTATTGTATTGCAAGTCTTTTGTAAAGTGCTTTTGAAATTATATTTTCGTACTGTATGTTTTTGTGGAAAATGTTTTGTGGAACCGAGGCAATTTGTATGCAAGATGATGTATGCGTGTTTTTGTGAGCGAGTGAGTGAGAGACTCTTTTGAGATGTCTTTATCCTTAAGCTGCAATGTAAACTTTAGGACAATGTTACAAAAATAAAGAAAACAAACAAGTATGGTGCCTGTTTCTGCATTTTATTGTCCATACAGTGTCGACGCGATGATTGGTTTGCAAGGAGAAACGTTCAAACTGCTGCTTGTAGCATTCTTTATTAATAAACATACACTTGATACACACAGACACAGAGCAACCCTAGGTTAAACGTCCTGGCATACTTACGGTATGAAGCATCAGCGGTGTTGGATAAATGGATTTTATTTTATTTAAATGTAAGATAGATGTCTGATAGAATGCTGGAAATGATAACTCCATCTAAACGTTTAATTGGTTTAATGCAAGATGTTTGAACCAATGATGCACTGAAAAGTTGCTGCTGAATTCATAGCTTTAGTTTTAGCACAGTGGTTCTCTGGATTAAGGATTTTTTTTATTTTTTTTTAGCCGAGCTTCAAGGAAGAGTTCACCTAAAAACTATTATTTTGTCATCATTATCATGTAAAAATAGGACATTTTAAAGGTAACTGGATTATTGAAAAAAGGTACCAGTAGAATAAATGGGACTGCTTTCAAACTTCATAAATGTAATGAATTCCTTGAGCCACAAAATCGGTCTGAATGATTCATTCACAGATCAAACTGATTCAGTTCTTTGGCTCAACCTAAATATGTTTAGACATAATATGTTTATTTTTATGATTTTTATGGTGTTTTTGTGCCCTTTTTGAAGTTTAAAAGCTCCAGTTCATGTGTACGTGTAAAAAGCACGTTTCGTTTCGCAGAAGAACTTCATATGGTTTTAGGCCCCGTCCACACTACTGCGTTTTCGTTTAAAAACGGAGAATTAAAACGAAAACGATCTCCGTCCACACTAGCTTTTTACCTGCGTATTAGAATTCATCTCCGTCCACACTAAAACGACTGAAAACGTGGATCACGTGACCATTCACCAACACTGGGCATGCGCGTGCCGGTGTAAACAGTGGTTGGCGAATCAGGGAAAGATTGACTGATGACTGATGACACCCAATCATAGAGCCGAGCGTGAGCCTCTGCGTCATCGTTTGTAAACTCCTCCGTTTTGTCTCGTCCACACTAAAACGCCCTCCGGAGATTCAAAACGCAAAACGCAGCTGCAGCGTTTCTAAACTTCTCCGTTTTAGGTCTTCGTTTTTCCCGTTTTAGTGTGGACGGGAGGTGCAAACGTAGCAAAAGGTCTCCGTTTTTAAACGAAAACGCAGTAGTGTGGACGGGGCCTTAGAACGACATGAGGATGATTAAATGACAATTTTCATTTGTAGGTGATCTGTACCTTTAAATGAGTGTATTAGTAAATGGTGTTTCACAAAGAAAAGGTTCACTGCCTCCGAGGTAACAGTTTTAGTCATTTTTAGTGAATAGGTTTTTATTAATTATCGCCATCTCTTTTTTTGGCCGAATAAACTTCATTACATCATTGGTCCTTTCAAATAAATACTTCATTTTCATAAACAATATCCTAAAGCTCTCTGCTCTCATTTTACAGTAGTACACAAAATTTACAAAAAAAAGTGCTTTACATTATTTTTTCACATCTATAACACCTGAAGACCATTAATGTAGTATTCTGTACCTAAATTAATGTTTATGTTCAAATCAAATATTCTGATGGCGAGTCCTCCTGACATGAGTTGTTCAGCAGTTACAACAAAGTGACAATATCAGCGTGTTTCGAACCCTGAATCACCTGAGGCGTTTTATATTGAACTAAAAGCAAACATCTATTGTTTTCATCTCTAATCCAAGTTGTCGAAGTTGAGAACATTGCCATCGAAGTGTGTGTGCACATGCTTTTCGTAGAGATGCTGTTGGCAGTCTAGGGGAAACTGCTCGCTGCAGACGGGACACACCCTCCAGTGAGACTCGACGTGTCGTTCGAAACTGCTTTGCTCAAAGTGTGGTGGGAAGATCACCTCACAAAGGGGACATCGCTTATGAACGTCAGGTCTGAGTGAGGATGACAGAAAGAAGGTGTTTTAAATAATGTGAGAAGTGTTTGGAATAAATGATATTGCTTATCACTTACTGCATACTACACAGTACTGTTTACTGCGTACATGCAAGTTCACAGTAGAAACTTATGACAGAGTAACCATTTTCATCTAGAGCTGTCAAATTGATAAATCGCAACTAATCTTATCTAACATAAAAGTTTGTAAATATATATATATGATATATACACACACACACGTGTGTAAACACATATACATTTACAAACGTTTATGTTTTTATGTCGACTTAACAGCACTAGTTTAAACCGTAGTACGCTAAACTGTCACAATTCAACAATTGGTACTCAGTTGTTATCTCAGAGGGAGAAAAAAAGCATTTTATCCCAATTTTGTGTACTTTTAGCAGTCAGATTAAAATATATATTTACTTATCAATTCCAGGGCTGGTTCAAAGCTTATTGGTTAATGCACTACATGGGTTATTATTATTAACTTAAACTAAAATAATAAAAAACAAATGCATTACTTGAAATAAAATAAACATTAACTGAAATATATTTTTAAATACACTTCTTTTACTCAGCTACAGTGTAGTTGCCAAGGCAACATTTCTCATTTTCATTGATTTCCACAAAAAAAAACAAAAAAAAAACACTGCACACTACAAAGAACATACTGTAGTATCTACAATATATATATTATTTAAAGGAGTTTATAGAACAAACTATTCATCTGTAATAAATTGTGTGCTTCATCGTCACATGACCTCAACCTGCATGTTTATTCAGCAAATGACCGTTCTCTGACAGTTTTGTCCAGCAGCATGTGTCCAAATTAAATCTGCTCATCATATAATGCAATCGTGTCTCTTAAGAAAATGTGGACTAAACTGCTCAATTCAAATGGATTACTTTTACAATTCTCTATTTTTGAAGCTGCAAAGTGCTAGTTGCATAGACTGTCAATAAAGGGACAGAAATCTCTCATATTTCATTAAAAATATCTTCATTTGTGTTCCGAAGATGAGCGAAAGTCGTATGGGTTTGGAAACGGTCCCGATTTTCAGGATTAATAGAAAGCTACAGGCAGGTGAGTTTGATCAGGATGGGAGCTAAACTCTGTAGGAAAGCAGATATCGACATCCAGAGTTACCCAGCCCTGACCTAAAGCTTTCTGCTCTCATTTTAAAGTACAAGTTTTAGTTTAATTTCAGTACACAAAATAAAATATTACGTTTCAAAATAATAAAATAAAAACTGATATTACTAGTCATTCGTCACTTTGGAAATGGAGAGTCAAGTGGGATACGGTAGTTTGTACAGTGTGCCACAGTTTTTAGTAAATATAGCACTTCTAGGTATTCTATGCATACAAACACCATACAGTAAACATACTGCAAACATAGTATGAGTAGTATGGTAACATTCAATTCTAAACATTTACCTGGTGTCAAAACAGAAGCTTGTGTGGCTCTCATTAGATTCCAGGCTCTGATGATCACAGACTGCAGGGGCCTCACCATCACCTCCCTAAGAAAGATATAAAACCAAAATGAAATCATTTCTTCTTGACTGAGACATAACAATACTATGTTCTTCAGCGGACACATTTAGCTAGCTGTCGCCTCTCTATTAAGACATAACAGCTACGATCTCTCCCAGCCACACACACACACACACACTTTCGACGAAAAGCCACGCCTGTCTGCACACAGCCGGCTTCCTGCAAAGGTTAATGGGCTTTTAACGCAGCAAACGAGAAAAGAGGAGAAAGGGGTCAGTGCCGATCTGCACCCTCAAATATCACAGGCCGGCACCCCCAGCCAATTAGCATAGCCCTCGTCAACATCTCTCTCTAACGAGCCTCTCCCCTCGTCACTCTAATCCACTAACGAGCTCAAAAGAGAAAAGCCTTAATTGCCGTTTCATGCAAATTAACCACCTCTGTTTTCACCTGTGAACTGAGGTCTGAGGGTGCGGGGAATGCAGAGGGCAGTGAGGAAGAGAAGACGGAAAAAGAAAAAGAAAGGGAAAGAGTTAGAATCAAAGGACGACAAGGTGCAAGTCAAGAGGAAAGGTCGAAAACAGAAAGAAAGGAAGAAGTAGAAGAGGTTGCTGAAGAGCGACAAAAAATAATTGCCACATATCAATTTAAAGACTGACAATAACACCCAGTTATTATCTCTGAAGCTTACGTAAAGCTTCAACATCGATATGGATAGATACGATAATCAAATGACTGTGCAAAAATGAATTTTCGATCAATCGCATCCAAAATAAAAGTCTGTGTTTACATAATATATTTGTGTGTTTTATATATAAACACACACACATGCATGTATATATTTAAGAAAATGTGTTATTCATTTATAAAATATTTATATTTATATAATTTAGATTATGTATTTATATATATATATACAGAATTTAAGCGCAAATAATTCTTAAATATATACATGCATGCATAGGTATTTATATATACAAAATAATTATATACAGCACACACAAATGTATTATATAAACACAGACTTTTATTTTGGATGCGATTAATCGCAATTAATTTTTGCACAGCCCTAATATATATATATTAGGGCTGTGCAAAGATTAATTGCGATTAATCGCATCCAAAATAAAAGTTTGTGTTTACATAATATATGAAGAGTTCAGATGCAAAAGCCTCTAAATGCCATTTGAAATTTTCTTCTTTAATGATGATTTTTGTCAAACTTGTATATTTAAATTTACTGAATTTAAATATACAAGTTTGACAAAAATCATCATTAAAGAAGAAAATTTCAAATGGCATTTAGAGGCTTTTGCATCTGAACTCTTCATATATTTGTGTGTGCTGTGTGTGTAATTATTTTGCATATATAAATAAATATGCATGCATGTACAGTATATATTTAAGAATTATTTGTGCTTAAATACTGTATACATATATATATATATATATATATATATATACAAAAACTATATTATATAGATATAAATATTTTATATATGAATAACACATTTTTTTTAAATATATACATGCATGTGTGTGCATTTATATATACAAAATAATTATATACAGCACACACAAATATATTATGTAAACACAGACTTTTATTTTGGATGCGATTAATCGCAATTAATTTTTGCACAGCCCTAATATATATATATAAAATATAGAGTGGTGAAGGTATAACGTCAGAATCCGGAAGTCTAATTCGCTGCTGGTTCCTTTAAGATTTTTTTCTATGGGGTTTTATTCAATGTTTTTTTTTTTTTTTTTTTAAATTTATATGTAAAATTAAAGCCTGTGGTAAACATAACTTGACTTTACTTTGACATTTTGTTATAATGTTTTGAAGCAGTTTCTAATAACAAACTAGATAAGTCAGCTTGGGGTGTGAGTGTGTGCAGAATACGTAAAAAAAGGTCAAAGTTAAAGTTATGTTAACCACAAGACTTATTTTACTCATAAATGATTTTAAGGAGGACAGCTTTTAGAATCTCCACGAGTTCAACACCATATTCAACAAGAAACTGTTACAGAAACATGAAGCAGTTCCAACTTTAAAACCAGAGGCAGCAGTTGTTGGGCCACAACCTGTAAGTAGGCTAAGACTTAACCATTTTAAATGTATTTGCATTCATAAATCCAGACGTTGCCTTGTGTTTTAGTTTTTTTCAAATGCCAGCGCTAGCTTTATTGCCAATAGGCTATCAGTTATGCTATTTTGTGTCTACGACAAACGCATACAAACATGAATTTTGTATAAGTGCTAATGTTGTAAATGTATTTATCATGTATATATGCTTTATGACGTTATTTTCGATTTGATCAAGAACGTAAACTTGCCACCGCTGTTTGAGTATAACATTAGCAGCCAGTCAGTTGCTATTGTTGCCAGTCAGATGCTATTGTGTTAAACAAACGTGTATAAAGTTTAAAAATGTAGCAAATTATCATTCAGAAACGTTTATTAAGAGCCGTGTGTGGTGAGGTTCTTCTGTTTGACTCTCTTCATCGCGGCTTTCTCGGTCTGATTCTGCCTCAAACTGTTACTGCAGTTCGACGCATATTTACATCTGGACCGGAGCTCATGACGTTCCCATTTCGCCCGTAAAGGTAATGGGCGTTAACTTTCCGGACAACGTAAGCGACAGTTTAGCCAATCACAACACACCGGGCCAAGCTAACCAATCTGAGCCCACGACGTGTTTCTGAGGGAGTGGTTTCATAGACTCAGGAAGTGAACCGCTCGTTCGAGGACAGAGGAGAGCGCGGCTGACAATAAACGTGAAGTTTATGAAAAATAAGACTTTTTAAAAACGAAAAACCGCAAATGCATGTTATATTGCACCCCATAAACACAATCATGCAAAAAAAAAAAAAAAACACACTCTACCCATCAAGCACTACATATAGTAGTCTGAAGTTACATTAAATCAGATCATTTCTATTGTACATCTCTGTAGCTGCCAAAATAATGTACACAACAGAAGCTGTTGTGGTGCTTTTTAAATATTTCCACTGTCCTTACACTAGGCCGCTCTTCAGGGGGATTCTCCAGGCCGTCAGGGGGGCTGAGACTGCGTGATGGCTGACTGCAGACCACAGGACCGCCCCAAGGTGGTGGAGCCAATGGAGGGGGGCGACAGGTTTCTTCTGGGGATAATGCACCATCTGCTCCATCTGAGGAACAAGAATTCAGCAAGTTTTGAACAGGGTTGTTACAAATTACATAAGTAACTAGATACTGAAACTTTCTCGATAATCTACTTACAAATACACTACACTATATATATATATATATATATATATATATCAACAAATAGTGTATTTGTTTGTGGCCTTGGGGGAGGGAATGGAGGTTAACGTGCCAGACTGCAATTTATACTGTGTGTGAAGAAAACGTCTCATGTTGAATTCAGGGCTATCGGAGTTAACGCAACAACAACGCATTAACAGTTAAAAAATAGTGTCAAAAAAGCATGCTGTATTTGAACCTATTAATCACACGTAGTTCCAGTGTTGGGTGTAACTAGCTACTAAGTAATTAGTTACTATAATTTAATTACTTTTCCCTTGAAAATGTAAAAGTAAGGGATTACTCTTCATTTATCTGTAATTTAATTACAGTTACTTCTGATGTAATTGAGGTAAATATTGTGTATAGATCAATCCGATCTCACAGCGATTCGTATGCATTTTATGAGGTGTCTAAATATTTCGACCGCACTCGTACAAATTCGTATAAATTATTGTAAAATATGTATGGAAAAAGTGTGAAATGTAATGAGATCAGACACAAAAAAATAGTGGGTTTAGCATCAAAATATATTGTCTGACGTTAAAAAAGTATGTTTTTATAATGTAACCTTCTTCACCTTGTTCAGTTTAAGGATAATTCATGCAATTTTATAGTATTTTTTTGAAAGAATTAAAACAGATGTCTATCCTTGTATTATTCAGCTGGTTGAGATTGATATGGGATTTTGAAAGTAATTAGTAATTAAAAGTAATTAAATACTTTTTAGAGAGAGTAATTCGTACAGTAATCTAATTACATTGTTGAAGAGGTAATTAGTAACTAGTAATTAATTACTTTTTTAGAGTAACTTACCCAACACTGCGTAGTTCAAGCCAGGGTTTTGACGTGATGCTTTAAAGTGACGTGACAATTTGCTGTTGCGCTTCATTTCAAGCGGCAGCACAGAGCACAAGTCTTTTCTACCACTTTGTCTTTAATACAAGTTATAGCATGAAAAAACATGCATGAATATCAAAAGGTGTTTTGAAAGTTGCAGTAGAACTCCTGAAATGTGTCATGTCTTATGTCTTAAGTAAGTTAATTATAGTAATGTACCAAATGAGAGGGTTCACTGTATAGTTTAAACTTTACAGCATTAGTTGGGAGAGATTGTTTCACCCCTTTAAAAAGAAATGTATTTACAAGAAATATTATATACACTTTAGAAATATATTTTCTAATATTGGCGCCCCGAAAAGTCTAAAACCGGCACTGAAGGTTAGAACATAAAAATGTTCATGTTCATGTTAGTTGCAGTAACTAATGTTAACAGATTTGATCTTAAAAATGTATTAGTAAAAGTATGCTGTACTACTATTGCTCATTGTTAGCTAATGTTAACTAATTTAGTTAACTACTAGTTAATTAATGTGTTAACAAATTAAACCTTATTTTATTATTTATTTACAACCCCAATTCCAGAAAAGTTGGGGCATTTTGTACAAATGCAATAAAATCAAGAATCTGTGATTTGTTAATTCTCTTGAACCTTTGTTTAATTGAAACAATTTCAAGTAAAAACAGTACAAAGTAAATATTTCTAATGTTTTCACTGACTAACTTAATTGCATTTTGTAAATATGAACAAACTTTGATTTTGATGGTAGCAACACTCCAAAAAAGTTGGGACAGAGGCATGTTTGCCACTGTCTCAAGCCTGTTTTATGCTTCTGCGTCGAATCGACGGCGTACCCCCGCAGACACCTATCCGTCGACGCGAACCCCTCTCCGACCCCTCCGCCGTAGCTCGACGTGCACCTCCAAAAATTTGTAACTACGTGTCGAGGCGACACAGACAGCAAGGGCTTTGATTGGTCAGATTAAACATAATTTCAGGAGTGTAGCTTTTCCGATTTCCCCCTCCTGTTATAGCGCTATTTTTAACATTTGCACCCTCGTTCTTTTAATTATAACACTCTTAAAGAAAGTAACGTTAAATAAAGAATTAAACTAAAAATAAACTGTTTTTTTATTTCATTGTTAATATATATGTCTATATTCTTTTCTTTCTTTCTCGCAACGTTTGTTTTGAAACACAGTTTGTTGTTTATTATCAATACAATGTTCACGGTTACATCATTGATAATACAGTACTAACCAAGTCTGCCACGGGACACATTATCCTGCCATAGCACAGTTCCATGTGGAGACTGAAAAAATCCTTCAAGTCATTCCGAACAGGTATCGTTATGGCAGCTCGGGTGGAACCTTTATTTTACCGTCTATGGGTGGAACGGGCCCTGGACATCCGTGTTGATTCTGTGGGGATAAAGTTTAGTGTCGTCTTGTTATTCAACGTCGATTAGCTCCAGCTGGCAGCTGCAACAACATTATCTCTCTTTCGCTCGCGGCGCACGGAACCAAAGAGATTCGCGAACCCCCCTAGCGTTCTGGCGGCGAAATGCACCGCGAAGCACCACAACCTCACGCAGAAGTATAAAACGGCCACGACGCCGTAGTAGTGACGACGTAGCTACGCCGTGGAGTTGACGGAGAAGCATAATGAGGCCTTCACACCACCCAGATAGCAAACTGACATTGAATCAACGTGGAAATATGACATCGAAACAACGTTGATCTGACATTGTTTTGCTCATCGAATTAACGTTGAACCAAGGTCAGACGCGTCATTCTTTCAAAACTAACGGAAAATCAAATTGAAATCAACGCGTTGTTTCAACGTTATGAAAGCAAACCAATTTTAGATTGTCATTTAGCTTTGAAGAATGCCGCGTCTGACGTTAGTTCAACGTTAATTCGATGAGCAAAATCAACGTTGTTTCAATGTCATGAGAGACGTCGTTTCCACGTTGATTCAATGTCAGTTTGCTGTCTGGGCACCTTTCCTTTTAAATACACATTTGAATCATTTGGGAATTGAGGATACTAACTGTTGCAGTTTTGCAAGTTGAATTTTTGCGTAATCTCGCCTGATATAAGACATCTGCTCAACAGCCGGTGGTCGTCGTTGCCTGATTCTGCTTTTGATGATTGGCTACACATTTTCAATAAGAGACCGATCTGGACTGCAGTCAAGCACATCCACTCTACAAAAAGTAGAGTGTCTAAAAAACCACAGTTGTAGCACATGCTGAATGAGGCCTGGCATTGTCTTGCTTCCCAGGAAAGATGTCATCTTGATGGCAGTTTATGTCTCTGACTGTACAATCCCAATATACGCCTCCATGTCAATGTACCTTCACACACATGAAAGTATCCCATGCCGTTTGCACTGATGCACCTCATACCATGACAGATGTTTGCTTTTGCATCTGTCGTTGATGAAAGTCAATGGTGAAAGACGTAAATTCTTGGCAATCTTGCACTGAGAAATGTGATTTTTGAATTGTTTGACAATTCTCTCATGATATTTGACACAAAGTGATGAGCCATAACCCATCTTTGCTTGCAAAGACTGAAAAGCTTTTTTACAGTCAATCACGATACCGTCTTCTATTATTGAGGACTGTTTTAAAAAGAGTTTAACTTGGATATTCTATAATCTTTTCACTTTTATTTTGCATCTGTCCCAACTTTTTTGTAGTGTGTTTCAGCCATCAAAATGGCTGATACACACTATATTTACAAAATACATTTATGTTGACCAGTGAAAACATTGGAAAACTTTTCTTTGTATTTTTGTCAGTCTAAAAATAAAGTTTAAGAGAATTAACAAACATCACAGATTGTGGATTTTATTGCATTTTACAAAATGTCCAAACTTTTCAGGAAATGAGTTTGTAAAATAAATGAATAGAATATAGCAGACTGAAGGGCACACCCACCTCGGGTCTCTTGCTCTGAATAGGGGTTCCCATACTGCAGTTCAGCAGGCTGTTGGGGTACCAGTGGAAGAGGAGGTGGGTCTTGTGGATACGGTAGTGGGTAACGCAGCACCACTGGCTCTCTGACCTTTGAATTTCGACTTCCTGCTGTCTCTCCTCTGTTCATACACTGCCGCAACTCCTGTAAGAGAAACAAAGAGTCAACGAAATTATTTGTAGAATGCATCTCACATGATAACAAAGTGAGTTCTCAACACACCCGACAGTAGCCTGGTTAAAACCAGACCATTCTCAGTTGTATAGACAAATCATTTTCAGAGGGGCGTCACCAACAGACATCGCAGGTAGACCTAAAACCAATCAGAGCGATGAAGGGGATGATGTATGCAGAGCTGCGGCGGGCGGAGAAACATCTCCGAGTGTTGGTCTTTGCTCGGTTTTTAACAAAAAAGGAAATGTTCAAATCGCTTAAAACAGACGCGATAGCTGATTCGAATGAGTGATGTTCGACGGCGGCATCCATATTTGTAATGTAGGCTACAAAATCTAGCTTCAAAATCCCAGCGCTGTCGTCATCGTGTAAAGTCCGCCCCAACGTTTCTGATTGATGCCGCGATTTCGACGGATTACTAACTTTCAGAGCAAATCTAAATTTGCCGGAAGTTATCTGGGTTTTCCCAGGCTAACCTGACAGGAAACACTTTTATTTATTGCTAACATCAGTAAAACTCAATACAAATTTGCAACCACTAAAAATGACTGAAATTGCAAAAGGCTTGATGAAAATAGGCTTGCTGTTCAAAAAACAAAACTGCAATAATCTCATTTTGATTGTTACAAATGAGACACAGGCTATTTAAACACTACATAACCTAAATAAAACTGCCTTTGGCCAAAAAATTCCAACCAAGAAATTGAAATCTTGAGTACTAATGTAACGCATAGTCAATAATACCAGTCTTTAAATACTACTTAAACAGAATATAACTCAATTTCCTTTTTTACTCTTTTTCCTGTTATTTCTTCCCCTCTCCTTTGACCCCATATCCATAAGCCATGATTAGAAGAATTATTCACACATTTAACATTTAACACAAGTGCTGATGGGTAATCAGGGAACTGAATGTGGCATTTAGCTGTGACTCTTGGGGCTCAAACACTCACACTCAGTCTGATTTCAGTGTCTTAAGTTGCTGAGAATCAAATTGAGGTATTTAATATTTAAACATAGTCGTTAACATTTAGCCGATAGAGCTAATAATACCAGCTTTGGAATAGCAAATAAATAACAAAAGACACAAGTATATAGCAACAAACTGTTCATTAGAACATAAATGACAAGAACAGGTTTATACAACAAACGCTTACCTTTTCCAGTCTCTCCTTTTCCCTGGTCACCACCACAAGACTTTCCCTCAGAGCGGACACCTCTCTGTCCTTCTCTGACAACTGAGTCTATGAATGAATTCATATCATTAATTTTGTGTGGCATCTGGACATATATTTTATAGCTGCACCTGAAAGTGAAGTGTGGGCACCAATTAGAGTTGCAAAAAGTCATAGATCAATTACTCATCATGTTGTTGGTCGACCTGGTTGGGCAGCTAAAACATACAGACTCCAACTGCTTTGCTGCCTCAAGTGTTACAAAACTTAACCAACACACCTTTAAATTCCAGAATTTGTGTAAACATAGACGAGAAGTCGTTATAGAAGTTTAACCTTGATATTTAATGCATCACAGAATTTGGACGTCAGGGCTCCAAATGCAACTAAATGCCTGGCATTTATGCCTCTGACATTTTCTGACCAACAAATTTAGATCAATATTTTGAAATGACTGGTTCAAGGTTTTTTAAAACAATTTTACAGAGGGCACACTCAAAAGCTGGGAGATGGCAACCCTCTATATGGACACACTTAAGCTCAAGTAGCCATTTTCTAGTATATATATCAGGGTTCGTACACCTTTTCCAAGGTCAAATTCAAGCACTTTTCAAGCACTTTCAAGGTCCATTTTAAAGTTTTTTCCAGGACCTTATTCACCGTAAATTACAAACCAATACATAGTAAAAAAATATTATTTTGCGGTTTTTCCACATTAAAAGTATGAAATAAACAGGCAAAATTGTGTTTCGTAATAGCAGAAGGATCAGATATTGAAGCAAAACACAGGTTTTATTTTTCAAAATGTTGTTAGAGGATTTGATCTAAATGACATGCAGTAGGGGTGGGCGGTATGACCAAAATTCTGTTTCACGGTATGACTAATTTTATTTCACGGTAACGATATATTTCACGTTATAGTTATTTATACATGTAGTTATTCTCCAAAAATCATCATAAAGGGCTTTATATACTAAATAAACCCAAATACTTCAGAAATGAAAAGTTATTTTCCTTGTTTGACTCTTATTTGGCAAATAATTTATTTGGCAAACTATTTTGATAGCTAAATATAGTGAAAAAACATATTAACTTTTAGAAGAACTTCCCCCATCTGACTGATATTAAATACAACTCATAGGTGCAATTAAACTTTAAATAAAGTGTTGCTGAATCATTTTTCAATCTCATGTTATTGCTTACCTTATCAATCAGTTTATAATATCAAAATATTTTATTTTGAACTATTCTATTCATAATAATTTAGTAACTTCCTTTTAATTTGGTAGGATAATATTAGCAATACTATTATGTTTAAATGTGTTCCCCGGTACATTTTTTGCCATGTCTGCTTATTATACTTAGTTTTTTAAGGGGCTTGTTCTGCTCTTTTTGTACCTGGAGCTTTCAAGAGACGTTCAGAATCAGTTGTTGTGTCAACTGTCAAGTTCAGAAGTGACTAGAAGGAGAGCAGCAGTATGAAAACCGTACAGCAGCTACTGTTAATGTTGACTAAGCAGTTATACACACCTATATTATACACACCTTGTAACTGCGTCATTATTTAATATCATGTTACCACAGCCGGGGTACACACTGAAACACCGAGCTCCCTCTCAGTGCGCGCGCGTCCTTTGCATCAGTAAAATGCGATCGGTTCATTTGAGCGTCAGGTTGTATCACGGATCGAATCAAATGAAGATTTTATCAGCTGGTTCAGAGGCCAATTGTTTAGAGTTAGAAATGTATAATTCGCGCTGCATATTTAGTAATTTTGCCTCAGGTACCGAATCCGAGACTACCTGGAGGAGGTGCTCCGAGTTCGGCTGCTCCCGAACCATGCCGCGGTTCGCGTGAATGTGAAAGAATCACGGACAGGACTCCGGTGCGCACTTAGTAAAGTGACCTGTGCATGCGTTTTACTTTTAGCTGATTATGATGTAAAATAAAAACACATGTATAAGGGATGATAGTGTTGATGATTTACCTTGGATACGAGTGAGAGTAAGTCTACAGTGTATTCGCACACACATATAGCGCGTGGACTCAGGCTAACAAATTATTAGAAGTCCACTGCCTCCTGCGTTTGCAATCAGTAGACAGCCAAATGCGATACACAGTAAACCTGTTGTTCACTCAGCTGCGCATAATAACAACACAATATATTGACCCGCGTTCTGTTTTCTATCATGCGTCGTGCACGTTTGTGATGACGTAAGATGCACGCAAACACACCAGGATTTAATAGAATCAAGTTGAGTGTGAAACCAGGCCAACGCTGCGGGGGGCGCCGGTAACAAACGCGCTCGGGCCGCAGCAAATGATTTATTTCGCCATTTAATAAACAAAATATTCAGTCAGATAGGTATTTGTTGTGAAAGAAACAGTTACAATTTCAAGCACTTTCAAGCATTTTATCCAAAATTTAAGCACTTTTCAAACCTTGAAAACACAACATCAAAATTCAAGCATTTTCAAGGATTTCAAGCACCCGTACGAACCCTGATATATATATATGAAGAGCTCTTTTCCAAAACGCTATAAATCCATTTCAATAGTTTTCAGGAAAACTAAAATTTTTTACCTAGACCCACACATTTTGTGAATATTCAAATTATCCTGTTTAAATGTTTTATTGGTTCAGTCTGAACATTTTGAACAATAATTATTAAATCAAACAACAATATTGTTAATGATAATTTAAAAGTTAATTTTATTTTTTTCCAAAACGCTATAAATCCATCCATTTTTTGTATCATTTTTAGTAAAGTCATTTTTAGTAAAGAGTCAAACCTCAAACAAATAGTACCAATTTCAACATATGCATGAAAAAAACGAGTTATTAAAAATGATCAATATATGATAACGATATTCAAAAAAGGGATGGGCACCCCACCAGCACATGCACACACACACAGGCTACATAACATGTGAGCAAAGCGGAGCAGCATGACGCTTAAATATAAGTTAAAAAAAAACAAAATAAACATAAAATATACGTTTCACATTTGTTTTTAATAATATTACATTACTTATTTTTATTATTTCATCTATGTTGAGTAGGCTATGAAAAGGGAACCGCATGAGATGAGTAAGATAGGATCAAAATTCAAAAGCTGCCCAATATCGGAAAATATTTGGAGTGCGTCAGACATGATTTTGACCACTTATTAAGTTTTGTTTTGTAGAAAGCTTGTAAATTTCGTTTCATATAAATTGTATCTTCATTTTAATAAATGTTAAATCGACAATTTGACTGGATTAATACATTAGAAGTAAATATCAGACAATATAATCAGGACACAGAGGCGCGCAGGTGAACCGGAGCGCGTCTCATAATATGAACCGAAACACCGCGATGCTTGCCTCACACAGGCCTGAGAACTAAGCTACAGAAAGCTTTAAATATCTACTTTTAAACAAAATAATTAAAAACTAAAATAAATTGGCAACTCTCTGCGTATGTAGGCTAATTCGAAGTATGCGTTTCTATAGGCCTATGCGCGTTCACTGCGAAGATGGCGAGTAAGCATCATCAACTTTATCTTTGCTGCTGACACTGACAGAAAACACTAGTTTATTAATAAACAATTCAAATGTTTCATGGATAATTATTACTTTTGCCGGTTCTTTGTGGCAAGCTTTATGCATACGTTGAAATGCGGAATAGGCAATTAAAAACGCTCATATGGTTTCTCTCCCATTTAATTAAATCAATATATGTGATTACTGATAATACAAATGGCTTAAATGATCTACTACTAGTCGACTAGAAAACTAGGACTCATTTTGAGGAATGAATGAACATAATAAACCTCTGTTCAGAGTGCCGCCGTGCTGGATTGCGTGGAGCGCTCATTGAATTTGAGGATTTATCGTGTTTAGGCTAAAAACAGGGCTGGCGCTTATCGCGGCTTGGAAAGAAACTGTATCTTGCAGTACATTTTAAACAAGGAAATATAGCGATTTGGCATGAAACGTTGATGGAGCAGTGAAAGGGTTCTGTCCACAGCAGAATGACACGACAAACTCGTTTTTTTTAAAAATGGCGTTTATCGTGTTTTGGAAAAGAGCTCTTCATATATATATATAATCTTACTCTGCAGACTTTTTAGATGAAATGCAAGATTCTGTCAAGAGCACTAATTTTTTGCAGTCAGTCTGTTTGATTGTTTGATTAACATTAAAAAACACAGACAGCAGCAGGAATATTAGGCTGTTGTCACTTTAAGATATAATGCAGGGATCCAATATACTGAGACTGTCCACATGCGTTTTATTTCTCCACTGTTTACGTTTACCTAACAGCCAACCAATTATGTTTACTATGATACTCACCAAGGCTGGCATTTAGACATCATTTTGTGTGAAATTGTCCGTTCATCTATTAATCTTTTTGCATTTTACAGAGAAAAAAAATCATTCATAGCTTGCGAATTAAGGTTTGTATTTAAAACATTTTTGGTGAACTATCCATTTAAATTGGGATAGTTCACCAAACTAAAAAAAATTAAACTGAAGAAGAGAGCTCAATTCAGCATTTGTGCGATGTCATATGCAGCTTTATGGGCACGTGCTCCAGATGTGCAGTTTGTGCACACAAAACTTCACACATCATGCACAAATTATCTTTTGTGTCTTCTTGTGCTTGAGCATTTAAATTGTCAAGACTTAAAAATGCATGCATTTGATAGACTTTCATGACGACACAGCACTGTTCCAATTGGGACAGTGACCGTTCAGTCAACAAGCCCTGCATGTGCTTCCTCTATCTCACTTGGTTAAAGGGTTAGTTCACCCAAAAATGAAAATTTTGTCATTAATGACTCACCCTCATGTCGTTCCAAGCCCGTTAGACCTCTGTTCATCTTCAGAACACAGTTTAAGATATTTTAGATTTAGTCGGCGAGCTTTCTGTCCCTCCATTGAAAATGTATGTACCTTATACTGTCCTTGTCCATAAAGGCAATACAGACATCATCAAAGTAGTCCATGTGACATGAGTGGGTTAGTTCGAATTTTTTGAAGCATCGGAAATACTTTTTGGTCCAAACATAGCAAAAACAACGACTTTATTCAGTATTGTATTCTCTTCCGGTTCTGTTGTCATTGCTCGTTTCCAATCACGATTCCAATGACGCTGCTGACGTGTTATCTTGTGCGCCCGATTAGGACAATTAGGACATCCGCGACATGCACACTTTCAAACCATTTTTTAAAAATATTGCAATACCAAAATACAAACAATATAGAAAAGCTTGAATACAGCGCGCGTCTCCATCAGACTGTAAACGAAGCTCGGGCGCACAAGATTACACGTCAGCTGCGTCATTGGAATCGTGAACGAGCAATGACAACAGAACCAGAAGAGAATACAATGCTGAATAAAGTTGTTGTTTTTGCTATGTTTGGACCAAAAAGTATTTTCAATGCTTCAAAAAATTCGAACTAACCCACTCATGTCACATGGACTACTTTGATGATGTCTGTATTGCCTTTATGGACAAGGACAGTATAAGGTACATACATTTCCAATGGAGGAACAGAAAGCTCTCAGACTAAATCTAAAATATCTTAAACTGTGTTCCGAAGATGAACGGAGGTCTTGCGGGCTTGGAACGACATGAGGGTGAGTCATTAATGACATAATTTTCATTTTTGGGTGAACTAACCCTTTAATTAAAGACATTTTTTAGTAGCCTCTCATGAAATTTGGTCACATATGTGAGTTATTGTAAATAAAACATGTAACATATGTTACAGTGACTGTAAAATTGTAAAAGTATTACATACATTTTTTGTAACATTATAAATGTCTCTGCTGTCACGTTTTGATCAATTTAATGTGTCCTCGCAGAATAAAAGTAGGTGGTCTAATGCCCTTTTCATAAGATGTAAAAAGTCTTTGATGTCCAAAATACTCAACAGCTCAAAATACTCAACAGATATTTTTATATAGCATGTTAAAATAGTTTTTGTGTCTGTTCCTTTAAATGCCAATGAGCTGCTGCTCCAGGCACAGAGGGCATGGCGAGCTCATGTCCTTTTACCTCACACAGACATGCACTGAAAATTTCCAAAACGTTTAGCCTTTTATGTTCAAACTGGAGTTCGACAATAATGGAGAGACTCAAGAAGAGGTGACAACATGTATAAGCAGTAGATTAATTTATGTAGCTTGTAGTTATCTTCTAGTCATGATAATCTATAAATTGTGTTCCAGGGGCAGGGTTTATGCAAATTTTAAGGGTTTGTGATGTCACTAACCCGGGAGGAATGTCATGTAGTCTCTACCAGCCGTTTGTTGTAGTCCTTAAAAAGCAATTTCTTTCAAAGAAAATATCTCCCTTTGCTTTGAACTTTGAGAGTTGTAACTTTGCAGATGTTGTTTATGTACAAACAGCAACATTACACACTAACTAAAGTTAGAAAAGTGAAATCATAATCAACCACCCCTTTAATTTCTTTTAAACGTACTGACCCCAAACTTTTGAATGGTAGTATATATTAGACATTTTATAGACATATTTGGATTTTGACATTCACCTTTGTATCAAAAAGAGCCTGGACAATCTATTAATTTTTTTTATCTATATCTCTTTTTGCATTTTACAGAAGAAAAAAAAAATCATTCATAGCTTGCGAATTAGGGTTCGTGTTTAAAACATTTTTTGTGAACTATCCTTTAAATTTAAATCCAGTCCTATATAAGAGTGTAGGTTTAAGTTTATTAACGGAGACGTCAAGTTTGAGTGAGAGTATGTATAACTGAGACAAATTAATAAATGGGCTGCCTGCAACCTCCTTACTATGTCTTTGTAACTAGAGATCTATCATCTAACAGAGAAAAAAAGCAAAGACTACTAGCTTATTTTCTGCTGATCTCATTCTATTTCTCTCTTTCTGAGTTAAAGAAACAGGCATTTACAAATCTTGTATATGCCTGTTTGGGTTTGAAGTTTAGTTGAAATGGCTTTACTAAGATCTTACCCTGCTCTGAAGTAAACAGTCATAAAGCATCCGGTGAGAAAGTGTGTACGCGTTTAAACATGCTGTAAATAAAAGACTTTCCTTTTGATGGTGTCTCCAGCTTTGTCTAAATACTCAGACAAGAAGAGACCTTTATGACCCCCTTTCCACTTGGCCAGCTCTGTCCTTTATGAGTTCTGCTGCACACACACACACACACACACAAACTGACGACTGACGGAAATGTGATACCTCAGTGAAACAGACCTAAAATAAAACAATCAACCCGTGGAAGTTTTTCTCGTGTGCACGGACATCTTACGCAAATGAATGTAAGTATCTGTGGCTGGCTCTTCTCTGTGGGATTAAAGGAACCTGAATCGTGCATGTGCCCCTGTGTGTGTGTGTGTGTTTACATACTTGAAACTGCTTCTTCTCATTGGCTAGCAGAAGCTTCAGGTTTTCATTGACGGTGCACTGCTCTCTCCATTTCTCCTCCATGCTGGCAAGCTCAGCTTCTACTGACACGCTACACTCCTCCTCCTCCTCCTCTTCATCATCATCTTCCTCCTCCTCCTGTCCAGTTCTACCTTCATCATCCCTCTGTCTCTCGGCATCTCTTTGCATTGAAGGTTTGATCTCAGCAGGATGTTGATCTTTCAAATATAAGATGACAATAACAATAACAGCCAATAACAAACAATTATGTACATTTTGAAACCAATAACAAATATATTGGCCTATATATGAAATGTACTTTACATTTTCTGAGATCAGTTACAATAAAAATATTAATATGCTTCAGAATACACAACTACGAACTATTGAAATAAATATATATAATTCAAAAGTTATGTTGTAAAATATTACAATTTGAAAATGACTTTCTAAATAAAAAATGTAAAAATGAAATTTAGTCTTGCGTTGGCTGAACATTCAGCATCATTACTCTAGTCTTCAGTGTCACATGATCCTTCACAAATCATTCTAATATGTGGATTTATCATCGATGTTGAAAATGGTGGTGGTGCTTAATATTTTTGAAATCTTTTATTACTGTAAACTTCTACGAACGTTCGGTTATATAACGGAAATAGTTTGATGATGTGTGATGGAGATTCATTTCTGAGCATGTCAATACCTATGGGAGGTGTCTCTGCATCTGGGGTGTGTAACTCCAGTGTGGTCTCTGTAGAGGCATCATTCCTGCTGGAGTCCTAAAACACGTACAAGATTTCTCTCAGAACGTGATGTCATGCTCTACAAGGTCAAACATTATTCAGAATTTATTAATGAATTTGCTGCATTTCCGGGGGGATATTTTTATTGCTCATGATAAAATACTACTGATTGGTGATTTTAATATTCATGTCTGTTATACATCTTTAACTTTGTCCAGGGAGTTTTTAAATCTTATTGAGTCTTTTGACCTTGTTCAGTGGGTATCTGGCCCTACGCATCAACAGGGTCATACTTTGGACTTGATTTTAACCCATGGACTATCTGTTTCAGATATCACTATTAGCAATGCCAATTTTTCTGATCATATGCCTGTATTTTTCTCTGTTCCATATTCTGGTCAAACTCTAAACAATCAGTCCATGGGGCGTATGTTAGATTGTCTAAATGAACTGAAGTCATGGCTTTCAAGTAATTTTTTAAACTTAAATGAAATTAAATTAAATTATTATTTTCGGCCCCAAAGAAAACTGCGTTTTCGATTTTGACCAGGGTTGTCTCTCCCCTTATAACACAAAGTGTGCCAGAAATTTGGCAGTGTTTCCGCTACATTCATTCTCCCGTGGCGGGCCGCCACACTTAAAATCCTCCCGCCACGGCTGCAGCTTCTCAGTGACGTCCGACATTCTGCATATTGTGTTATTTTGTTAAGCCTAAAGGCATAAAAAAACTTTGTAAAGCACAATCAAGTTTTCACACTATACTCCAAGACTTCTAAAGTCATTCAATAGCATAATGTGTGGTAAAATTAATATTTTAGTCGCTGAGTTAAAGTTAACGGAAAGTCATCTCGCCTCAGTCATTCTCCATTCAGCATTCACACAACACGTCGCGTTCGGTTGCGACAGTAACACGACGACACTCTCTTCAAGATCAATGTTCCCAATATTATACTTTATTTGTAGATAAAGCATAAAGGTCTATATTATTTGCATAAAATGACTTTATCTTGCTGGAGTGGAGTTTATTGCCCTTTCTAAATCACATTCCCTTCTCCCGGGTGTATGATTACAGCATTGGAGTCGAGAGAGTGCGCTATTGTTCTTCATGCGCGCTGAAATTTAAAACTGTTAAAATAAAAGGCTCAAAAAACTGTTGCATAGATAGAATACACTACGCATTAGTGCTGCAAGATGAATCATATCGCAATCGTAATAGCGATCTCAAACCTATGCAATTATAACGCAAAATGCCGCGATTAAATATTAAATAAACAAATTAGGACTATTAACGCAGCATCTCTTCTTTTTTGTCATCCTTTGACCAGTCATGATCCCGCTCTTATTCGTGCAAATGCCTTTTCGCATTTTGCACGACAAGAAGTGAAAAGCTGCCTGTGAATGCCCTAGAATATATGAGACTCGCAGAAAGACGCGTGCCATAATGCGCATGCACTGACCGCGTGCCAGAATATACAGTTCTCTTTCGAGCTTGAACGAACAATAGCACACACAATTATGCCAAAATGTCGTTTTGTCTAGTATCTTCATAACATAAGAAGTCTTATGGACGAAAAGAGTTGTGCGCTATGAGGCGCGTGAGATCCGCGTCTCGGCAACGGGTGCTCTTAAAGGGCCAGCGGCGAATAAAGCGTTCTGTCAGTAAAGTTAATCAAAGAACGAAGGGAAATTAGAAAATTACTCACTGATCTTGACTAAAGAACTTTTGTAGCTTTAATAAGGATTATTCTATATATAAATAAATGTGACTTGACTATATATAATTTATGATTCATGCAGCGCAGACTGTTTGATAACTTTATTTAATTTCTGTACCTAATAAGACAGGAAGGGCACAATAAATATGTTTTTTTATTATGGGTTTATGTGGGGATTATTTAAAGTTCACTTCATCTAAAAGATGCAATTTTTTTTAAGCCTATAATTAAAAAAAAAAGTTGATAGCTTACAATTGTAATGATGGAATCACTTTAATGTTGGTTTGGTTGATGGTTTATTGATCATTATAGGTGTTATCAATCATTTAGTTGTTGTTTTTAGTTTAAGTTGAGAAATAAACATCAATACACAGAATGATCACTAATCTGTGTGTGCATTTTACTTTAGAACCAAGCAAGTTGGACTCATGAAACCATTTTATTATATCAGAATCGCAAATCGCAATTGCAATATTGGCTCAAAAATGGCAATGACATTTTCCCCAAATCGTGCAGCCCTACTAAGCATAGATTTAATCCCCTTCCCTTCGCTATGTTCTTTTCAATGTGAAGCGTTGCGTGCTGTGACTTGGTGTTGCTTCAAGTGCATCATTCTGCACACGGGATGCGCATGATCGCTTATAATACTTTGGGGAGACAAGGGGGCGTGGCCTAAGGGAATATCACTCGTGGGCCACGCCCCCTCCCCCTGGGGAAATGGGCCTGCCCCCACAGCTTGGAAAAATCCTAGAGGAAACACTGTTTGGGCTTCCTTTTTGACTCCAGTTTAAACTTTGATAAACAGATCTCCTCGGTTATCAAATAATGCTTTCATCAACTTCGCCTTCTCAGTAAAGTGAAGCCCGTCTTATCCAGGAGAAATTTGGAAACAGCTGTTCATGCATTTATTACATCGAGGCTTGATTACTGTAATTCTCTGTATTATGGTATTTCTCAGGCTTCCATCTCGTGTCTACAGTTGGTCCAAAATACTGCCGCTAGACTACTTGAAGGGAAGCGAAAGTTTAACCACATAACACCTATCTTAATGTCTGTGCACTGGCTCCCAGTAAAGTATAGGATTGAGTTTAAAATTTTATTATTTGTCTATAAAACTCAGAATAACTTGGCTCCAGAATATGTAACTGATCTTCTGACTCCGTACATTCCTTCTAGAAACCTGAGATCCTCTGACCGTGGCCATCTTACAGTCCCTAAAGTTAAACTCAAAAAATATGGTGAGCGTGCTTTTGCTGCTGCTGGGCCGAAGCTGTGGAATAGCCTTCCTCCAGCAATTAGGCAAGCTCCATCTATCTGTACCTTTAAATCTCAACTCAAGACTCATCTATTCACCCTGGCTTTTAACACCCTGTAATCTGTCTTCCTGTTTTCTCTGTTTTTCTATTCTTTTTATTTATTATTATTTTTTTTGAGTGCCTTCTTGTCTCGTTTGGTTTTAAGTTTGTATTGCAGTTTTATATCTGTGTCTCTTTTATTCCTTGTAAAGCACTTTGGTCAACTTCGGTTGTGTTTTAAATGTGCTCTATAAATAAATAATTGATTGATTGAAGGTCATTAATCATTCTAAGAGCATAAGATTAATTGTTGCGTTTTCATGAATTTTACAACTGGGTGGAGCCACAATTGCAGTAGCTCACCCCCTGCTGCATCTCCTGTTGCTGAGTTAGTTTGGTGACTTGTCTTCGCAACCGTTGGCACTCTCTGTATTTCTCTTTGTAATGCTCTGCAGCCATATTCAGACGCAGCTTTAGTTCCTCAACCTCCTTTTGTAACTCCGCCTCCAGCTCTGACACCACACCCACTCCAGCCCTACCCTGAAATTAAAATAAAGCATAAGAGTCACCTCTCAGTTCACATTGTGTCTAAACAAACCATGAGGTTTTTTTTTAATTGTTATTAATAGATCTTCTCAGTCAAATAAACATAAGGAAAGGTCAGTTGTGGTTACCACTTCCTGTGATGCCTGGCTTCTCATCCTGTCCAGCTGATTCTGAGCATGCCTGCATTCTTCCTGGGCTTCAACTAAACAGGCTCGTAGGTCCTCAGCCTCCTGGCGGGCACGGTACAGCTCAGCCATGGTGCGATCCCGCCCGCCAGAGGCGTCACGTAACTCAGAGCCCAACATGGCTGCCTGTTGCCGCATGGCCTGGAGCTGCTCCTCAGCTTGACGCAACCGCTCTTTAAGACCCTGGAAATGCACACAAATGACTTAGAAATAGGACGCATGATTTACAAAACCAGTCAGAAGTAGAAGTGCAATAATTAAGGAATAACTCAGATTTTTGATGTATTTTTTTCAGCTCACCAAAGCTGCATTTAATTAATTCAAAATTTAGTAAAACAGTAATATTATGAAAAAGTAGGCTAATAATTTGAAAATTCAGCTTTTTCATCGCAAGAATAAATTACATTATAAAACATATTACAATAGAAAAGTTCTCTCAAATATTGTTCACAAATCTGTCTTAATCAATGACTACCCAGACAGCAAACTGACATTGAATCAACGTGGAAACGACGTCTCTCATGACATTGAAACAACGTCGATTTTGCTCATCGAATTAACGTTTAACCAACGTCAGACGCGGCATTCTTCAAAGCTAAATGAAAATCGAAAATTGGTTTGCTTTCATAACGTTGAAACAACGCGTTGATTTCAAGTTGATTTTCCGTTAGTTTTGAAAGAATGACGCGTCTGACGTTGGTTCAACGTTAATTCGATGAGCAAAACAATGTCAGATCAACGTTGTTTCGATGTCATATTTCCACGTTGATTCAATGTCAGTCTGCTATCTGGGTACGTTTACATGCAGCCAATAACCAGTTCAAAACTGGGATATTAGCAATAACCCGGTCGCGAACGGCCATGTAAACACCGGCAAAAACCCGAATTTGCTCATATCCCGGGTTTTAAAAACCGGGATATTATACCTTTTCTAACCCAAATTTTTGGTCATGTAAACGCGTATCGGCATGTCCGCAAAGTGATTTGTGTTGTGCGCATGTTCTATTCGCAAGGAATCTCTGTCTTTTGAGTAGAGAAACTTCTCGGCGCATACAAAAATCCGCGCGAAGAATACCGGAAGTAAACATGGCGAGACCAGGTGAGACACAGCTCAGCATACTTTTGGAGCGAGGTCAGTAACATTACCAGCATCAAAGCGCAAACAAAGGCGACCGCTATCTGCCCCGAACTATTATCTGCGTGCTGCTGTTGTTGTTGTCTTTAAATACAGGAAGAAGAATCGGAAATGACGCATATTGCATCTTAAGGTTGTCTGTACGTCCAGACGCTAACCGCGCGTCACCGTTTACATCGGGATATTGCAATTCCATGTATACAGGAGAAACTCTCTCTGCTCACGCATGTAAACAGGTTATTCATAATGTTTCAGAAACCCGAATAGTGACCTCAACCCGACCACAACCCGAAAATTGGCTGCATGTAAACGTAGTCTGTGTTAGTGAGCAGTTCTCCTTTGCCGCGATAATCCATCCACCTCACAGGTGTGGCATATCAAAATACTGATTAGACAGGATGATTATTGCACAGGTGTGCCTTAAGGCCAATTTATACTTCTGCGTAGGGTGCGCGCAGTAGGTACGGCGTAGCATACGCAGAGACGCGTCCCATACCGCGTACCCTTCGCCGTAGCCTGACGCGCACCTCCTCAAAAATGTAACTACACGTCGCGACAACGCGGACCGCAAGATCTGTGATTGGTCGGCTTGGTAGCATCGCATTTCCTCCTACGCATTTCCGCACGTGCCTTCTCACGCATTTCCACACGTACCATCTCCTCCGACGTCTTCTCTCATTTCTGCCTTTTAGTTTTAGTAATTTCACTAAAATTAACTGTTTTTCCAACTCAATAAGCTCCAAGTCCAACATGATCCGCTCTGTTTCAGGCTTGTAATAACCTAGCCGCACCTCGGGGAATGTAAACAGTGGAACATTAAAACCCTCCGCCGCCAACTAGCGTTTCGGAGCAGTACTGCAGAGCAACCAAGACCTGAACGCAAAAGTATAAATGCTCACAAAGGCGTCGCCTACGTGCGTAGCCAACCCGTTCAGAACGGCGTACCCTCGACGCAGAAGTATAAATTGGCCTTTAGGCTAGCCACAATAAAAGGCTACTCTAAAATGTGCAGTTTTATCACACATCACAATGCCACAGATGTCCCAAGTTTTGAAGGACCGTGCAATTGGCATGCTGAATGCAGGAATGTCCACCAGAGCTGGTGCCCGTGAATTGAATGTTAATTTCTCTACTATAAACCGTCTCCAAAGGCGTTTCAGAGAATTTGGCAGTACATCCAATCGGCCTCACAACCATCGGACCAACACTCCACAGACAGCAATCAACAACCTGATCAACTCTATGAGATGTGTTGCACTGCATGAGGCAAATGGTGGTCACACCAGATACTGATTGTTTTTTCGGACTGGTTTGACTAACAACCTTTTCATTGCTATTAAAGTGAAATTACTGAACCTAAACATAGCGTGATAAAATGGTTTTGGCACTGGAAGTCTTCATATATTCTTTAAACAGACGTCTCTTACGGCATAAGTGGGGTCTGTGTCTCTATCCGTGCGTAGTCTGTGCAGTTCCTCCTGGTACCGTGCGATGGTGACCTCTCTGTTCAGCTCCACTGCCTTCAGCATCTGCAGCTCTGCACTGAGTTTTGTGTTTTCCAGCTCGGCGCTACGCACATGAGACTGCAAGTGTGCACACACAATGTGGATGAATGCATGTCATACGATTGATTAATCACACTTTATAACCTGTAGATCCTACATACACTCACTTTGTTAAGATCCCTCTCGTCTCTTTCATTCTTCAGTTGAGTTTGCAGACCGTCCCTCTCAGAAATCACCTTCTGCAGCCTGTTTTTTAAACTGGATGACACAAAAAATGAAATGCAGCATATAAATACTCCCCTTTCCATATATAGAACATAGAGAATAAAAGTCTGGGATTCAAAATCAAATTCAAACCTGAAAATAACCGAAACATTATGGAATAAAATTACGATTTTTTTTTTTTTTGTCACCTGTCAAGTAATCAAATTTGTGAGTGACATTGATCAAGTGAACTTTTTTGTACAAATGATTAGATGTTTTTTACCTCCACTCATCTTTGGATGATAATCTAAAATCATTCTGGAGAACATGATCATCAGGTTTATAAGTATTGCTGTCATAATGCATTAAACCGTTACTTCTTCAAATCAATTTTCCCTCAAATTATTATGCTGATAATAGAAAAAAAATATTTTTATGGCACCTTTCACAATATATATTGTTTCAAAGCAGCTTCACAGAAAATTCTTCTTTCAAATGTAAGGCAGTATTCAATCAGAAATAAAAAAAAAAATCTGACTATGCAGTCAGACTTAAATCAAATCGAAAAATTAAAGCATTTTAACTAGTTGTCTCAGACATATGGAACCCACTGTAAATATGTAAATAATATTAATGTCAGGTAATGTGTGTATGGGCCTTACCAGTCCAGTTCAGTCTCTTTAAGAACAGCTTTTTGTGTGATTTCTAGCAGGTCTTGTTCAAGCTGTCTTACTCTGGCTTGAGCCTCCTCCTTCTCCTCACACAGGACTTTCTGCAGCTCCTGCTATTGGACAGCAAATGCTATCAATCATAAGTTTAGCATAGCTTCCAGCCAATCAAAATCCTCAACAGCAAAAAAGATGCAACTGCCAAATTAGATTCAAAAGCGTTCCAACCAATTATTTTAAACAATTATATATATATATACACTCACCGGCCACTTTATTAGGTACACCTGTCCAACTGCTCGTTAACACTTAATTTCTAAGCAGCCAATCACATGGCGGCAACTCAGTGCATTTAGGCATGTAGACATGGTCAAGACAATCTCCTGCAGTTCAAACCGAGCATCAGTAAGGGGAAGGAAGGTGATTTGAGTGACTTTGAACGTGGCATGATTGTTGGTGCCAGAAGGGCTGGTCTGAGTATTTCAGAAACTGCTAATCTACTGGGATTTTCACGCACAACCATCTCTAGGGTTTACAGAGAATGGTCCGAAAAAGAAAAAACATCCAGTGAGCGGCAGTTCTGTGGGCGGAAATGCCTTGTTGATGCCAGAGGTCAGAGGAGAATGGCCAGACTGGTTCGAGCTGATAGAAGGGCAACAGTGACTCAAATAACCACCCATTACAACCAAGGTGGGCAGAAGAGCATCTCTGAACGCACAGTACGTCGAACTTTGAGGCAGATGGGCTACAGCAGCAGAAGACCACACCGGGTGCCACTCCTTTCAGCTGAGAACAGGAAACTGAGGCTACAATTTGCACAAGCTCATCGAAATTGGACAATAGAAGATTGGAAAAACGTTGCCTGGTCTGATGAGTCTCGATTTCTGCTGCGACATTCGGATGGTAGGGTCAGAATTTGGCGTCTACAACATGAAAGCATGGATCCATCCTGCCTTGTATCAACGGTTCAGGCTGGTGGTGGTGGTGTCATGGTGTGGGGAATATTTTCTTGGCACTCTTTGGGCCCCTTGGTACCAATTGAGCATCGTTGCAACGCCACAGCCTACCTGAGTATTGTTGCTGACCATGTCCATCCCTTTATGACCACAATGTACCCAACTTCTGATGGCTACTTTCAGCAGGATAATGCGCCATGTCATAAAGCTGGAATCATCTCAGACTGGTTTCTTGAACATGACAATGAGTTCGCTGTACTCAAATGGCCTCCACAGTCACCAGATCTCAATCCAATAGAGCATCTTTGGGATGTGGTGGAACGGGAGATTCGCATCATGGATGTGCAGCCGACAAATCTGCGGCAACTGTGTGATGCCATCATGTCGATATGGACCAAACTCCCTGAGGAATGCTTCCAGCACCAGCCACGAAGAATTGAGGCAGTTCTGAAGGCAAAAGGGGGTCCAACCCGTTACTAGCATGGGGTACCTAATAAAGTGGCCGGTGAGTGTATATATATATAATGTTTAAAATAATTGGTATCTGTATTCTGTACCAATTGTATTGGTACCAATTGTACCAATACAAATAATTGGTATCTGTACCAATTGTATTGGTACCAATTGTACCAATACAAATCTGTACCATTGGTATCTGTATATCTGTATATATATATATATATATATATATATATATATATTCTTCTAACAAACAGTTTATATGTTATTAGTCTAGTACAACAACAAAGGGTCGTCTGTAGGGAATGACAGAATTCATAGACACTTTTAATAATGTGGTAGTTTACAAGACACTTGAAGAGAAGAGAAGAAAACTATGACCAAAATATTCCAGTAATTAGCCTGATTGAGTCAATCCCCAAACTACATTTTTCCAATAGTATAATGTCAGAATGAAAGGAAGGGGGCTTCAATTTCACTTTTGTTGCGGTGGCTCATATTTAACAGTCGTCATCAGTAAATCACAGTAACATCTGGTTCTGAAAGCACGCATACACGCCTTGTCCTCCGGCTAATCTGGTGACTAGTGGTGTTTTACGGCCAATGATGTTTCGGAATTGCAGCACAGGCAAATAAAATGTGCGGTCGTAAAATTAGCAGCCGCAAAATATACACTTATGTTTTCAGGATAAAGAGGAAATCTATTTTCATATGTAAGATCTGACAGTTTAACAGACACACGCACACTTATGGCATATGAAAGGGTTTGTGTGACTGGGGTGTGAGAGAGAATTATAAAAGTGTTAATGTTTTATTTGTGGTGTTCTTTGTCCTTTGTGACACTCATAATTCACACTTACACACTTCAAAAGGGTCTCCAGAAAAAAAACACTAGGGGGCGCTGAAAGACCAAAAAAAAAAAAAAAACCAACCAAATCTTATCCTGGTGTTTTCTGGGCCCTTTTTGAGTTTAATATGCTTGCTGTGCACGCAAACATCGGCACCACATCACAACCAAATGGAATGACTTTTTTTTTTTTTTTTGCATATTCTTTGCTGATGTTGAGGAAAAAATGCAATTTTGTGGACAGGATTTAAACATGGTACAAAGTATTAAATAGATTAAATTAGCCAAACATGTTTAAAGGGACAGTTCCCCCAAAAGTGAAAATTATGTCATTAAAGGTGCCATATGGAATAATTGAGGTAAAAATATCCGAAAAATGAGCTACACGCATCAAAAGAATGAGAAGAAATAAGTGCAATGATGTCATTAAAAAACTGACAAGTTATAGTGCTGCCGAGATATAAACCTAAATTAGCATGCTAAACTACTAGCCCCGGCCCGGCAGGTGTCGTAATACCAGTTTCGGCCATGGGAGGCGGTATGCGGGCGGGCAACGTTACCACCAGCCAAACTGCTGTACACGAGTGAGTCGCGCTCGTGCCAGCTTGTGTGTGTACTTGAACCTGATGTCAGTCGTGTGGAAATACAGCCCACTACTACATTTCAGTTCAGGGAAGAGTTCAAAAAATGACTGCTCGATATTATGCATGAGGAATACATTTTGGTAAGTTGTAGCATACCGTCTCTTTCAACAGAGTTCATGTTCTTTTTCCATTAGCTAGTAGAGACGATCGTTTCACGTGCACTGGGGATCTGTGGTGTAACATGTACAAGGGCCAAAACTGTATTTTTTCTTTGAATTCCGTAATAAAATTGACAGAATCTGAGAGCTTAACTAACATGCTTGCTAAGTGTCAATTGCGTGTGTCTCACGGTGAATTCGTTAAGAGTTGGCAGCTCTGAATGGCGCTAGCTTGATCAACATCAGCGAATGCTGTCTGTCAAATTAATTCAAACTAACAATAAAAGTGTAATATGAACAAAACGAATACCATAAACTTCAAATAATTGCCCAAGCTTTTATTTTCCCATGTCGTCGAAATGCACCAGCTTGTTTTTGAGACAGGCGTCTATGAGGCGGTCTTCATCATTTAGTGTTGAGATGTTGTTCATTAAATCTCTGATCTCTAAAAATCTCCAAATGCTCCACGTGAAACTGCGGTCTTCCAACCTTTTACTATCATGTCAAATGATTTGAATAACATGCTCGATGGTAGGAGCACAACTCATTTTCTGGAGTTATACTGCCCCCATCTGTTATGGAATATGGAGTAGGATTTGATTCATTATGTCAGATGGTACCTTTAAAGGCACAATATGTAATTTTTTTGCCACAAGAGGGCGCAGTTTCCAACAATAACAATAAGGCGTAGGTTGATGACGCAGTGATGAGCTGAATGATGGGACTTGATGTCAAGCTGATGGATCTAATAATGTTTATGGATGAGTGCAAACATTCATGTTTTTTAACATTACAGTGGTATGAAGCAGGTTGCTAAAGAAACAGATATCACAGGCGAGTAAAGGAATAAGGACATTAATTCAACGAACTACCTGCAAGTGCTGGATTTAATCACACAGGTCAGTTTATTATATGAATTAAACGTCTGAGGTAACGCAGCGCTGCTTCACTTGGTTTAACGTTACACTATCACACTAAACAGCATTTAAATGTCTGTTGAAAGTTATATATGTTATCCTACGTGTTAGTTCGTTTGATATACAAAACTAGCAGTAAGCTAGATCAACATTAGAATAACATATCTAACATTTCATCATGTTGAGCGAACGTTATATAACATTGATTTGTTTTATGTACATTTGCTCACCTATCTAATAAAGCTGACTCGCGAAGCTCTGTCAAGTCCAAGTTAGTCGCGGACATGGAGCTCTCAGCAGCTCAAAAACGCCACACTGATATTGATCCTCATTTTAGACTCTTCAAGTCTACTTGCCATGATCTATGTTTGAAAGAAACCATAGACATATACACTAGACCTCACCTTGGGGTTCTAAGCATGCGTCAAAACCGCCGCCATCTTGGAACAGGGGTCTTGTCATAGGAAGTAGCTAGGTAAGGCTGCTATCTCTGCCTTTACTTCGAATTCATTGATGGTGGCGGACTTTTGTGCAGCGTATGATGTTCACGGATGAAATCTGAACTAAGAAGAATGTTTTTTAAAAAAAAATAAAAATTTTGTTTTCTTTCTGGAATCAATGATAAATACATGTCTGACCGTTGGAACAAACCAAAAGAACAAGAAAAATCGCATTCATGATGATTTATGGTGATTTTATTTGCGTTAGACCTGCGTCTACTACATTGACGCTGATGCATTAAAGTGGAGGGGCTCCCCTGTTTCAAGATGGCGGCTCTATTGACGCATTCGTTCCAATGAACTGCCGTAGCCAAGGTGAGGTCTAGTGTATATGTCTATGGAAAGAAATAAGAACTGCGTGCCGCTAAACGTCGTGCACTACGCAGTTGTCCACGTCTGTCACCATGGTTACCTCATGGCTATGGCAGAATGAATGGAAACCAGGGATAGCGCGGATATTGCTTCATTGACAGGCGACATTTTTTTCTGGGACGGCCACTTAATTAATATAGGAATTTCTCTGAAATAAAATATCTTCGGAGACTTACACAAGTACTGCAGGAAATATATCATACTGTGCTAGTGATTTTTGGATATTTTATTACAAAATTCTTACATATTGTTAGCCTGACTTCATCATACTCGTATCCTAGTCAGAATGTGAGTCTGATACTGCTCCGAATCCTGTAGGAAGGACGCCAAACACATCTTTCCGATCAACAAATGCCTTGATTGCAGTTCTCTGTTCGTCTTTTAAAATTAATGCGCTGTCGATTTCTTTTACAACAAGCGCGATAGCATCTCAATTCTCCAGCTGCAGTCAACTTTGAGGGAAATCAGTTCAACCCAAGCGCTTTTTGATAAAGTGATGATTACGTAACTGCATATCATCTGTCCATCATCGTATAAAGCCCGCCCTGGCAATTTGATTGGAACTGATTATATCATAATTACTCCTCAATGGATCGTTCCCGACCAAAAAATTTGTGGGCGGGGTTCGGGCTGGGATCCAGACTAACATATTGTACCTTTAATTACCCTCACTTCTTTCCAATCCCATGAGACTTTCGTTCAACTTCGTAATGCAAACTGGATGCAAAAACTGGATCATCTTTATACTATATCCAGTGTTGACAGCGTCAGTGATTATAATGAGTTCTATTTGATGTGATGAGACACTCACATCCAGTGTAGGCAAATGTCAGCCGTTAAGCAACTGAATGCCAGTGGGTGGGGCCTATGGTCTGATGATGTACTATTTCCTGATGTCTTATGGAAATCTTTTTGCACTTGTGACATCACAGATCCTGCATTATCAAAACAAGCCATTTTTGGAGCTTGATTAAATAAAATGCTTTGTTCATGATAAGGAGGACATTTAAGCTATAAAACTAACAGGATGTAGACCTAATATGTCAAAAGATCAAGGCAAATTTGATTTCTCATGTCATGACCCCTTTGAAATATATTGCAAAAGAAAATGTTAAGAATATTTCACAATATTTTCACAAACATAAATCTTACAGACCCCAAACGTTTGAGCGGTAGTGTATATCGCCTACATTAAAAGTAACATGGTATTAACATATAATACATGTACCATTATACCGTCGCATTCCTGTCTTTTGTAAAGGACAGATAAGACTAATTTACATGTACAACAAAGAAAACAAGGTTTAGAAAATGCAGATGAAAATTAATTCTTAGCTATTAATGGGAAAGAATAAATATAGCGCCATCAACATTAACCAACAAAATGAAAAAGTTTTTTAAAAGACGTTAAAGCATTTAACTTGACATTATGACAAACACCCTCTCTTCAAAACCCCGCCTTCCAAAGGCACATCAGCCAATTGAATGCCTGCAAACCCAAAGACGCAAAATGATTGACAGTTAAAGATTGTTTCTGATAAACAATAATAAAAAAAAAACCCAGATGTGTTTCACCACTGTGTTTGTGTCTTCTGTAGCGTCTCAAACATGACACAGCATACTAAGAACGTGGAGCTAGACCTTCCACTACCAAACGTTTCTCTTTTTTAATAGCCCAAATGTGTTCTGTGTGAAAGGCCTCTAAGACAATTTTTTAATTTTCACAAAGCACTAGGCTGTCCCAAAGACAGTTGTAAATTCTCCGGACACCTTTCGGCAATGTCTATCAGGCACATTTTATGTGTGGCATTCCAAAAAAGAAATCACTTACAGCACCTTTAAATATCACCAAATCAAGTATGAAAAACAGAAGATGAGAGAGACAGAGAGAGGAAGAGAGAGAAAATCGCGTGACTGGCTGCTGTTGTCCCACTGAATGGGCAGGTCTCCTTTCAGTTGAGTGGTTTTGGTGGACATTTACTCCTGGCTGTGTGTTCACGATTGACGTCACGTCTACCCTCTGTGGTCGACATGGCACCGCCATGATAACAGTTGCCCAAGTCAGCTTTTCTCTGCCTCTCTCCGTTTCTCAAACTCCCAGCTCTCTTACTCTCAGTAAATCATCCACAGCACCATCAGAATTACGTATGGATAAATCACACGACTTTACGGGGAAGGTCAGTAATGCACACAGAGACACGCACAGCCATTATCTGATAAGATAAAGTGCTCTGTGGGAGTAAGTTCACCGTCAGTCAAACAGAAAGGCGTTTTACACTTGGAGACAGAAAGTCTTGAAGCACAAATGTGAACATACACACACAGGAGAGTGCTTTGATGTGCGGATAACTTGAACTTGTGATCTCTGGTGTGTTATATGCTGCTCAAACACTGTGTGTGTGCAAGCCATCTTTGCTGCTTCATTGGCTGGCCACCATTATATGCGAGTGTGTGTTTAGTACCTGGTTCTGTTGTCTCTGCCGCTCCTGGAGCTGATCTCTCTCCTGCGTGAGGAGGCGTAGTGCTTTCTGAAGCTCTTTGCACTCCTGTTGAACTTCCTCCACACGCTGCTGCTCACAAACACAGATAGTAAGCCAAAAAATAACACTCACAAGATCTGTTCCAAAAACTAGTGAGCTGACTTGCGATCTACATGATAGATGACTTGATTTGGACACTCAAAGTCAGCAATTCTCCACGCCACAAACAACTCAACTTATTTGGATAATGTTTAAAACTTCATTTTTGATAAGATAAAGTTTGATACTGTAATAAACAATAAGAACACACAAATAATGGCTAAAATAATCCATGTTTATAATAATCCTACTTTTTAGGGTGTGTTCATGTTTGGTTCAATTAAAATGAACTCTGGTTCGATTAATCTGTTCAAGCGGGCCAAGATGCGCTGAAAAGATGGGCCTCGGACCATTTCCAAACGAACTCGAATGAAATATGAACGCAACACGGACCAAAGACATTTAAACTAACCAAAAACAGGAAGCTGAGACCCTAAAACGGACAGAATGCTTAAGCATACCTGCTTTTTTGTAATAGTTGTGATGTTGCCATCACAGTTCGATACAGGCATCAGAACCGCGTAGCAGATGTTTGTTTGTGTGTGTGACTGAGGTATTCCTGCCACTGTTTTGACTCCTTTACTAGTCAAAATGCCATCATATATAGGCTAAACACACACAACAAGCTCATTTATCCCAGCACACAGCATAGTTTGTTGTGGATGTTCGGTAACTTCCATCGTGAAATATAGATAATAAAAGCCGACCAATCAGGTTGTGAACATATCCCTAAGCTATTATGTTCGGTATCTTTCAGTGATGCGCGGGTTGATCCGAAATGAGCGGGTGCCTGCGGTCACCCGCGGTTACCCGCAGTTACGGGTCATCCAAAAATGTTTTTAATGATATTCGGGTCGCGGTCGGTCGGGTCGTTTGAAAAAAGATGCCAATTAAACATTTGTATTAGTACTAGACACAATTTTTGATGAAATATACAGCCCTACACATTATTGGCTGAATAACTGGCACGACACACAAGCTCAGTCTAAACAGTTCTCAGTTCGAGAACCGCTGTCCCTGTGCGTTCGGTAGTACGCAGTATCTATGCGCAGTATCAGCTGCTCGTGCTCATCACTTCTCTCAACAGTGGCACCAAGTCTCGGTTCAGTGAACTGTTGGAGTTACTGGAGTAAAAAAGAATTCAGGATATTGATTTATTTCGATTCGGAGGCGACTGTCAGGCATGTCTGAAAGTAAGTAACTAACTTGTGGATCAGCACTGACGCAAGACGCGAACTGTTTCGAACGATTCAGTTTGATTTAGTGTAGGTTCGACCGGTTCACTAAAAAGAACCGGTTCAAAAGAACGATTCGTTCACGAACCGGCCATGTCGACGATCACTACAGTCTGCAGAGATGGAGGCGGCAAGAGAAAAGGTGAAGACTGGGGAGTGGAAGCTCCGCAAATACACAAATAGAAAGAGTAAAAGTGTGGGAGACATTTGCTGAAATAATGAAATATGATGACCAAAGTGCTGGCTTTGCCTTATTATGTGTAGGCCAGGCCTACGTCTTCTTGCGATGCTGTTACACGTCTATGGCCCAATAACGCTCCGATGAGCATTTACTACTTCTAAAAAATGCGGTCAGGAAGCGGGTCGGGTAAAATATTTTTTTACTTTTTTTTTGCGGTCCGAGTCGCGGGCGGGTAGTTGAAAACGTCGGTCGGTTGCGGTTTGTTTATACATTGACCCGCGCATCACTGGTATCTTTAGGTTCGGTGTTAAAATGCCAATGTGAACGCCAAGCGGATCAGGACTAAATGTTTTTTTTGTGTGTTTTTTTGGCCCGGAAGCGTACCAAGCAAAGTTATCTAACAAGTGTGTGAACAAACCATTAATCGAGGCTTTTTACTACTGAACCAAACAATTTTTTATGAATATATTCATTGTCGTTATGAATGTCATTTATTTTTAATCACTCTAATAAGTACCTCACTATGGAACAGGGCAAAGGTTTGCACTCTTGTGTGTGTGATTTGCATACCTCAAGTAGTCCGCTCTTTGTTGTCACAACCAGTATGTCCGAGTTCCCCTCATCTTCCACTGTCAGTAGCTCCTCCCCTGTGGGCGTAGCTGGGCGGAACTGGAACGGCGTGCTCGCACCTCTGATCTCACCCGTATGTGTGACGTAGCAGAACTGATAAAACTCACCATCACTACGGGGAACGTAATAACCTAGGAAACACCATCCAGAGTATTTGATTATCCAGTTTGTCTACCTGAATATAGACCATTTCACAAGATGTAAACAACACTGGTCCAGAAGCACTTCCTGTTTCAGTTTGTAACTGTTTTCTTTATTTCACATGTAAAGAAAACATCTTAAAGATGTTTGTTTAACTTTTTGATTTAGTTTTAAATGTTCTGTTGGTTGTATTTTATCCCAGCTTTTATGTAGTGTTAAAAAACTGAAACAGGAAGTGCTTCTGGACCAGTGTTGTTTACATCTTGTGAAATGGTCTATAGTCTTTAACTAACAACAAAAAAGCCGTTTGAAAACAAAGAAAAACATAAAACACTAAATCTCCCAAAAAAACAAAAAAAACATCAAAGATTAATTTAGCACCAACTGTCAAACAAAGAGGCATTATGTAGTATTGATTGCTAGTGGTTGAAATGGGTACTGCAGTCCAAATTCAAAATATTTGAGTGTTCACCCAAAAAGGACAATTCACCATTGGCTAAGCCCCGCCCCCTTAGTTACTGTTGCTACAGCTGTGACAGCTCTCCCTACTGAAATGTTATCAAACTTTTATGAAGCAGCAAATAAAGTGTCCGATAGAAGTGGGCAAAAGGGGCTGCAATATGCGTTCGGAGGCTATATTCAAGACTAGGGATGCACCGATCCACATTTTTTCACTTCCGATCCGATCCCGATACCCGACTTTGGATATCGGCCGATACCGATACTTTTCCGATACCAGAGCTGTGTTTGCTTTAATATTATTTATCATTATTGTTAATTTTATATGATGTTGAAATAAACTCCTCTCTACAGGCAAGGATGATATGTGCGTATGTATGTCAGTATATATATTAAACAATAGATAGACAATTAAACAAAGATACACATTATACAGGCCTACACAGTGCTTTAATTTCAGGAAGGTCTACTAACTGTTACGGAACAGACTCCAGAGTACACAGGGGAATTGATGATAACCAGCTTTATTGGTATAACAGAAGGTAAGTCACAGAGGGAATGGATGACAGTGCTGGACGGCGGAAGATGGATATGCCAATCGACTGTCCTTACTGGTGATGAGGAAGAATGGTGTAGGTAATAGAAGGATCTCTTGATGCTTTAGGAGAGGAACGGAGAGATCGCTGGAGATCGTACGGAGATCGCAGGAGCTTGGAGTGATGTATGGAGTAATCGCTGGAGATCAGGGATATCGCTGGAGATGCTGGAGATAATGGAGATAATGCTGGATAGCTGGTAAGATAGCAACGACGTGAGTCTGTACATCTACAAACGAGACCAGACAAAGTGACTGTGGCTAACGAGTGCTTAAATACATCCTGTGAAGAGTGTCTGATGTCGTGCAGGTGTGTGAATAATTAATACTCAGGTGAAGGTGATCTCTGTGATGATGTGGTGATGGAACCTGGCTGATCTCTGACAGTACCCCCCCCTCCACGGCCCGCTCCCGAGGGCCGTGGACCCCGACGTCGTGGTGGTCGACCTCTTCCTCGGGGTGCTGGGCGGTCTGGGTGAGTATCGTGGAAAGTGGTGAGGAGGGTCGGATCTAGTATATCCTCCCTGGGTGTCCATGAACGTTCCTCAGGTCCATAGCCTTCCCAGTCCACTAAATACTCTAGACGACCGCCACGACGTCGGGAGTCCAAAATTTCCTTGACAGTGTAGACTGTTCCATCCTCAAGTACCAATGGCAGGGGGGGTTCTTCCACAGGTTCAGGTTCTGTTGAGGGAATAGGAACAGGTGAGTAATAGGGCTTGAGAAGTGATACATGAAAGGTAGGATGAATTCTGTAGTGTGGGGGTAACTGTAGTTGGTAAGAAACTGGATTAATTTGCCGTGTGATGATGAAGGGACCAATGTATCTGGGACTCAGCTTCTTGCAAGGCAGGCGTAGCTTGATATCCCTTGTAGAGAGCCATACCTTCTGTCCAGGCTGGTAAATGGGTGGTTCAGCTCTTCGGGTGTCTGCCTGGACCCTTTGTCTGCGCACCGCCCTCTGGATGTGATGATGGGCGTCGTCCCAGACTCTCTCACTCTCTCGGAACCAATAGTCAACCGACGGAACATCAGAGGGTTCTCCTGACCACAGAAACAATGGAGGCTGGTAACCGAGTACGCACTGGAAGGGAGTGAGACCAGTAACAGACTGACGTAGTGAGTTCTGGGCGTACTCGGCCCAGCCTAAGAATTGGTGCCAGGAGTTCTGATGACCATGACAGAAGGTTCTCAGGAAGCGTCCAATTTCCTGAATCTTTCTCTCCGTTTGCCCATTGGTCTGAGGATGGTAACCTGACGACAAGCTAACGGCCACCCCCAGGAGTTTGAAGAAAGCTTTCCAGACCTGGGAAATGAACTGCGGCCCTCTGTCTGAAACAATATCCTCTGGAATTCCGTAATATCGGAACACGTGGTTGAACAGCAACTCGGCTGTTTCCAGGGCAGTAGGAAGTCCTCTTAATGGGATGAGACGGCAGGACTTGGAAAAGCGATCAACAATTACAAAGATGCAGGTATTACCTTCTGAGGGTGGTAGGTCAGTAGCGAAATCAACTCCTAGATGTGACCAGGGGCGTCGGGGAATGGGTAGTGGAAGGAGCTTGCCGGATGGAAGATGACGTGGGTTCTTGGTGATAGCACAGTCTGAGCATCCCTGGACGAATCTTCTCACATCCCTTGCCATGTTGGGCCACCAGAAGCGATCTTGAAGCAGTGAGAGGGTGCGATTTGCCCCAGGATGACCAGTGCCCACGGACGAATGTGCAGAGTGTATAAGGTTATTGCGTTGTGACCGAGGAACAAAGAGGTGATTGGGTGGACATCCTGGCGGAGATGGGTTAGCGACACTGGAGGAGGTGATCTGTTGATGTAGAGACCATTTAATGGGACTCAGAAGAATCTTTTGGGGCAAGATGGGTTCAGGATCCTCTGTGTTTTCCTCGGGATTGTAGAGACGAGATAAAGCATCTGCTTTGAGGTTCTTTGTACCAGGACGATATGAAATGTCAAAGTTAAAACGGGTGAAGAACAAAGCCCATCTCGCCTGCCGGGGATTAAGTCGTTTGGCCTCTCGGAGATATTGCAGATTTTTATGATCAGTGAGAACTGTGAATCTTTCCTTGGCCCCCTCTAACCAGTGTCTCCATTCTTCCAGAGCAAGCTTGATGGCTAGTAGTTCTCTATTGCCAATGTCGTAATTCATCTCTGCTGGGGAAAGTTTCTTTGAGAAGTAAGCGCATGGATGAAGACGGGCCGGGTTTCCCTGCTGCTGTGATAGCACCGCTCCCACCCCTGTAGTAGAGGCATCTACCTCTACGATGAAAGGCTTGGTAGGATCTGGATGGGTAAGGAGTGGTGCTTGTGTGAAGGAGTCCTTTAAGCTTTGGAAAGCTAAGGTGGCTGCAGGTGTCCAAGACAGAGACTTGGGTTTCTTTCGGAGCAGGTTTGTTAGGGGTGACGTGATGGTACTGTAGTTGGGGATAAATCGGCGGTAGAAGTTAGAAAATCCCAGAAAGCGTTGTAACTCCTTGATGGTGGTAGGTGTTGGCCAGTCCCGGACTGCATTTACCTTCTCCTCGTCCATCTGAATACCATGCTTACTAATCCAGTAACCGAGAAACTTTACGGATGGTTGATGGAAAGTACATTTCTCAGCTTTGAGGAAGAGTTGGTGTTTTCGGAGACGTTGGAGGACCTCCGCTACGTGATGGCAATGTTCGGCCAGACTCCGGGAGTATATCAGAATATCATCTATGTAAACGATAACGGAGTGATGAAGGAAATCTCGGAGCACCTCGTGCATGAAATCCTGGAATACGGAGGGGGCGTTTACTAAACCATACGGCATGACCAAGTACTCATAGTGGCCAGTAGGTGTCACAAAGGCGGTCTTCCACTCGTCTCCCTCCCGTATCCGGACGAGGTTATAAGCGCTGCGGAGGTCCAATTTGGTAAACACGGTGGCCCCACGAAGTTGCTCAAGAGCTGTTGGAACCAGAGGAAGTGGGTACCTGAACTTGACAGTGATGTTATTGAGTGCTCTGTAATCTATGCAGGGCCGTAAGCCTCCGTCCTTCTTAGCTACAAAGAAAAAACTAGACGCAGCAGGGGAAGTGGAAGGGCGGATGTAGCCTTGTTGGAGTGCTTCTGCAATGTATTCTTCCATAGCCTTCTGTTCCGGAAGAGAGAGTGGATAGATTTTACCGTGGGGCACTGGTTCATCTGGCAGGAGATCTATGGCGCAATCCCACGGTCGGTGTGGTGGTAGAGATGAAGCTTTTCTAGGACAGAAGACATCGCTGAAGTGAGCATAACAGGTGGGAATTTCCAGAGACTGTTTCTCTACTGGACTCTCGATGGATGTGGAGTGAACGGAGAGAGGAGTGATGGGTCGAGGCAGACACGTAAAACAGTTTGGAAAACAGTTATCACCCCACTTCAGAATTTCTCCGGTGGTCCAGGAAAGTGATGGATTGTGTTGTGCCAGCCATGGAAGTCCCAAAACGATATCAACAGTGGAGTTCTCCAGAACCAGGAGAGAAATGGATTCGCTGTGCAGGAGTCCAACCTGTAATTGGAGGGGTCCTATGGTGTAACGTACATTATTTTTGTTGAGTGGCTTACCGATTATTGATTGAACCTGGTATTGGACCGGATTGCGCCTCTTCGGGAGGTTGAGCTGGCGGCAGAGGGAGCCGGAGATGAAGTTGCCAGCTGACCCGGAGTCGAGAAGGGCGTAGACTGGAATCGAGAGATGGGAAGTAGAAATGGTTACTTGGGTAGTAAGCGGTTTCATACTGCTGGGGAAGCTCTGGATTACACTCACCCATGGACGTGGTGGACGAATGGGGCAGACGGAAATGAGGTGTCCTGCATCGCCACAATACAAACAGAGACCCTGGGTCATCCTCCTCTGTCGCTCAGAACGTGAAAGACGGGTGCTGTCAACTTGCATGGGGACTAGTTCTTGAGAACTGGCTAGTTCGGGTTGACGAGATGGAAGAGGTGAAAACTGACTCTGCATATCTCCTAGGCATGGTTGCATACGACGATCGGTGCGGATGGCGAGATGCATGAACCTTTCCAGACCAATGGCGTCGTCGTAGGCGGCGAGATGTAGTCGTAGCCCTGGATTTAAACCTTGCCGATAGGTAGTAAGGAGAGAACGCTCGTTCCACCCACTGGCTGTTGCTAGGGTTCGAAACTTAAGAGTGTAATCGGAGACTGAATCAGCATTTTGTTTGAGATGATATAATTTCTCACCCGTGGTTGAATCACCATCTGGAATTCCGAAGACCTCTCGGAAATGATCAATAAAGTTGTTGAATGTACGTGTGACTGCAGTTTCTTGATTCCAGATAGTTTGAGCCCAATGCAGAGCTCGCCCTCTCAATAAGGAAATGACATATGCGATTTTCGCGCGTTCTGTGGGATAACGCGGAGACTGCATCTCCAAAGCCAGTGAGCACTGTAGTAGAAATCCCTCGCACTCCTCCGCCACGCCAGAGAAGGGCGCTGGAGTGGCTATGGGACTGACGGTGGCGTGTGGCGAAGAAGGATCGATGTCGGATGATGCGGAAGCGGCTGACGACAGTGCATGTTTGAAGACGTCCACCAACTCTTCGAATGATTCAGGGGAACTCATTTTACAGCTGTTCTATTATATAATAGGGTCTGGTCTTCTGTTACGGAACAGACTCCAGAGTACACAGGGGAATTGATGATAACCAGCTTTATTGGTATAACAGAAGGTAAGTCACAGAGGGAATGGATGACAGTGCTGGACGGCGGAAGATGGATATGCCAATCGACTGTCCTTACTGGTGATGAGGAAGAATGGTGTAGGTAATAGAAGGATCTCTTGATGCTTTAGGAGAGGAACGGAGAGATCGCTGGAGATCGTACGGAGATCGCAGGAGCTTGGAGTGATGTATGGAGTAATCGCTGGAGATCAGGGATATCGCTGGAGATGCTGGAGATAATGGAGATAATGCTGGATAGCTGGTAAGATAGCAACGACGTGAGTCTGTACATCTACAAACGAGACCAGACAAAGTGACTGTGGCTAACGAGTGCTTAAATACATCCTGTGAAGAGTGTCTGATGTCGTGCAGGTGTGTGAATAATTAATACTCAGGTGAAGGTGATCTCTGTGATGATGTGGTGATGGAACCTGGCTGATCTCTGACACTAACATTATTCAGGTATGGTCTAAAAAAAATTATAATAAAGTAATCAAAAGTAAAATAGCACTGCAAAGCTTACCGTAGATAGATTTATGCTTATTAGAGCTGAAGTAATTCATTCAAGAGCTGTGAGTGATTTTCTCTTTGCCTTTTGTTGTTTGACTCTCAGTAATGTCGCAATCGTCACATTTTGCAGTCTGTATAATTTTAAAAAGAAGCATAAACACAACGAGGGGTGTCTGTTTTTATCTGTTTTTGTGACTAACGTTTCATTAGTATAACCATGGAGTATAAAATTCAATATAAATTCTCGGTATTGCATTGGACTCTATGATCGGCGGAAGTTATCGAGCATCCTTAATCCTTCACCGGAAATAACGCCGTGCATAGAGCCCATTAATCTTTGCACAGCCCTAATATATATATATTAGGGCTGTGCAAAAATTAATTGCGATTAATCGCATCCAAAATAAAAGTCTGTGTTTACATACTGCCCCTTTAAGAACGAGTTCAGATTTCATATCTACTGATGCACCATATTTTCTCCCAACTACTTCCATAACTACGTTCATTTTAGACTTAAACGGTTTAAGTGTTAATCTCCAAGCCGGTCGGTTTGACATTTTTCTTGTGCAGGCTACATTTGATCGTTTAGACGCGCATATGAAGCCCAGATTATAATTTGCTTGTCTTGTTGCAGTCTGTTTCGGAGCGCGCGCGCATTGGGAACAGCATTTCTTGCGCAAATTTTGTGCTTTTGATAGCTCTCTTTATTATTAAAAGTGTCCCGCAATTTAGCAACAGCAGAGCCTGCATTTTACAACAATCACAGATCGTGCTGATTCTGTCTTAAAGTTTTAGTATTAAGGAGAAATGACAGCGCACCGCCGCGATGGGAAGAAAGTTGGCTAGACAGAATGCGGCTATTGTTTTTAATGTTTTTTTACCTCAATATATTCTTTAATCTTTGGAAATCAGACTAATATCATAGATATAACCAGGCTACGTTTCCTCTGTCGTCACTCATTAAGCAGGGCTGTCGTGTTGTGCGTGCTGTGGGACTGCGTGAGAGATCTCTCTCTTTCTCTTCTGGACTGCGAATTGCAAACATGCATCACAGACAAATAGTTTAATTAATACGGCTTTGCAAACATTGCATTTTGCGGTCTTGCTCTGCTGCGGTGTTACCAGTGTGAAGTATTTCCACACAGCGAACATGTTGGTAGCTCAATCCTATCCTGCTAGCTGGCTGCAAACTGCGGAATGGATTTCCTGAGTGGGGGTCTGTGTGTCTCATTGAGCCCTATTTTTTACAGTCTATGATTGAGCTGCACCTCCGTTCAGGATATCCATTCCACAGTTTGCAGCCAGCTAGCAGACTAGCAGGCCCGGGGAATCCCTTTTGCAGTCATTTCAGCAGACAACGTTAAAGCGCAGACATGGATCATAAATATCGGATTTCTCCGCAGGTTGGAATGGAAAAATCCGATACGTGAATTACGCTGGTATCGGTCCCGATACCGATACTGGATCGGATCGGCCCCATCCCTATTCAAGACATACAGGTGAAACGCAAGAAACAACAAGGCATCCAAATAGGCTAGAGGCAAAAGCATAACGTTACCGGTCACAGTCCAAAAATGAACCACCGAAGATCCTAATCGAGACGGAGGCTGTGACTAACAATATCAGGGAGCAACACTGTTCATGCAAAGCTGGGTAGGTCTCTACTCACTTCTATAATCGTTATTACAAAGCAAACGGACTACACGAGTATAATGTTGTATTTATTAGCATTGTGTGCTAGCGTATCAACAACCGGTATGAGAACCGAAATCATAACCTAAAACATTATAAAACGGTCTACCTAACTAGTATAACTTCACAGTAAGGTTAGAAGTAAAAAAAAAGATGTGCTTGTTGATGTTTGAGGGGTTTAGCTGACTGAGGACGTCCATACAGTTTAATCCAAAGACGACACTTGTCAGGATTTGACTTCGGTTTTGGGAACCCCCCTCCAACCGCTCTGGGAAACGCGTATCTGTGTTACAAATGCCCGAGGCACAATGTTTAACCACATTTTTGATAAAACTACGACGGTAATAGCCTGCCGAGACCAAAAGTATGAGACGCCTGTGTTGAAAATCAATGGAGCGCTGCAAAAAAGTGTCCGACCTCTGTGGGAGCTCGTTCTTGGCTGCGCTGTGATTGGTCAATCTACATTCTAGGACGTGGCTTAGCCAAAGGCGAATTCTGTCCTTTATAACTCTCTCATGTCGTTCCAAAACTGTAAGACTTCTGTTCATCTTCGGAACACAAATGAAGATTTTTTTTGATGAAATCGGAGAGCTCTCTGTCCCTCCATAGTCAGCAACGCAACTGAAACGTTGACGCTTCAAAATGTTCATTAAGAGATCATAAAAATAATCCATTTGAATAGAGCGGATTAGTCCAATTTGTTTCGAAGTGACTCGATCACTTTATATGATGAAAAGATTGAATTTAGGCATTTATTTACATATAAACATTGATCAGTGGACAGGAACAGAAGCTCAACCGAACCTGCTTGACAAACGAAAACAAACCTCTTGCTGAAGCTCAAACGTGCTGCATAACACTTGAGAATGAATCTCATTGGTTCTTGCTGAAGCTCAAAACGTGCTGCGTAACACGAGAATGAACCTCATTGGTTCTTGCTGAAGCTCAAACGTGCTGCGTAACACGAGAATGAGCCTCATTGGTTTTTGCTGAAGCTGAAACATGCTGAGTAACACACGAGAATGAATCTCTTTGGTTCTTGGTGAAGCTCAAATGTGCTGCATAACATGAGAATGAATCTCATTGGTTTTTGCTGAAGCTCAAACATGCTGCGTAACACACGAGAATGAACCTCATTGGTTCTCACATGTCAAGCGAAAATGTTTGAGCTTACGTTAACCACAACTGATATGTGACTTGAACAGATTTGTAAACTCAATCTGTTCATCATATAAAGCGATAGTTTCAGTAAACCGCTCAATTCATATGGATTAGTTTTACGATCTCTTCATTAACTTTTTGAAGTGTCAGTTGCATAGCTGTCAATTGAGACTGCAGAAAGCTCTCAGATTTCATCAAAAAGATCTTAATTTGCGTTCCGAAGATGAACGAAAGTCTTACAGGTTTGGAACGACATGAGGGTGAGTAAGTAATGACAGAATTTTTGGGTGAACTATCCCTTTAACACATCGGCCTACTAACATATAACAGAAAAGCTACTTGCATAGCAACCCTTTTGGGTGAACTGTTTCTTTATGAAAAGATTACATCTTTTTAATTAAAATAACAACAACAATACAAATAATCAACTTGGTTTCTTGCAAAAAGAAAAAAAAAACTAAACTAAACTAACAAACTCATTTTTAGTCATAATGTAATTAATTATAACACTTATTTCCACAATCCAAAGAAACCATGATAGATAAAAGCAAGTTTGACCATCCAATCAATTCTCAACAAAAATATGGAAGTAAAATGAGTTGTATAAGGCATTACATATTGATTTTAGGTGTGTTTGTGTGAGTGCATACCCTGAAAGATGATGGTACGGTGAACAGTGGATCCCTCGGTGTAGTTTTCAGGCATGGGAGACCAGAGGAACGTATAGTAGTCTCGTGCACTGCTCCAGCCCACCTAACACACACACAAACACACACAGGAAACATGAAGTGAGAACTAAAATTTCTGTGACCAGACCAATGAAGGCCTTTAAAAAACAGTTACAGTAAAACATATAAATCAAAGACTAGTTCATTAGACTAGCTTGGCCATAACAATACATGTGAAACTACATAAACACAGACTATATAAAAGTTGAAGGAACACTCAGTCAAAACAGAGATGGAAAGAGAGGGAGAAAAAAGACAGAAACATTACTTGCTATCAAAACATTAAACACAGACAGTCTCCACGAGAGATCTAAAGTCCTAATACTTTCTGTCATATCAATTTCATAGGTTATATACATCAATAAGATCAGGGTGGAATGGAAACACTTAGCCTCCCTTCTGCACTAATTAGCCAGCAGCGAAAAGGGGGCACAGTGTGTGTGTTTGTGTGTGTAAGGTTGGAAAAGGGGGTGTAATGGAAAAAAAAGACCGGGGAAAAGGTGAAAATTTTATAATGGCTTCAAAGGCGCCTAAAATTGTGTGGTTACTCAAAAATTGTGTGTGCATGTGGATTACATCATTTCTGCCTTTGAAGCAAGTGTAAAATCTTCACCTCCAAAACCACCCATTGTGGGTGCGCAAATGAGTGATTATATGGTTTTATAGCTTTTTTTAAATAAAATATGATGGAAATTAAATACAGATTGTAATCCACCATCATAATCATGCCAAATACAGTTATATCTTACAGTTACAAAAAAAAAAAACACACACACACACACACACACAGTCAGCAATTTGTCTTCATAATTTTTCACAACTCTACCTGACATTTACTTTGATTACAATTTATCACATCTGTAATCTCTTTTTTTACGGAAAGTATTCTGCTTTCATCTGGCACACAGTCATCTGTGAAGAAATCACCTATTAATTACAGAGAAGAAAAGAGGAAAGAGAGAGAGAGAAGGCATCCGAGTGTGTTTCAAGCAAGCCATGCTTGTACATACAGGACCGATCAATGATAAATTAAATAATAAGAGGGCTGACATAACTATAAATCAAGTGCATAAGAACATGTTCGGCATGTGCGCGACAACTTAATTATATACCTGTTTGAGTGCGTGTGTATGTGTGTGTCTGTGCATAAACCTATGTATGTGTATATGCATGATTACACAGCATTTTTGAGAATTGCTTAAAGGTAGCCTATTTATTTAACATGCCTCAACATCCTCCTTGATAAAGAGTACTATGTTTGTTGTTTAGAATACTATGAATATGCATAGATTACTATGTTTGAGTTTCCCATTTTTTAAAACCACTGAAGACTTTATACAACATTCACAGGGAAATTACAAGCACAAATTAAAAAGCTGCTACTTATAACTATACAAATAAAAATATCAAATACAGTTATTTAGATATAATAATAATATATATTAGAAAATATTCCATTAAATAGTATAAAACTGAACTTTTCCTTTTTTTAATTGAAAAACGAGCTCAATCCTTTTAATTATATTTTAGCTAACAGAAAATGTAAGTAATTTTTAAACTGTTATGCAATTCACCGCTGTCTGTACAGAGAAGTACCTTCTTGATACCACCAGAGGGAGCCTGTTGTTCACTAAGTACAAAGCACAGGTTAAGGCGTGTATTAAATGTGTGTGCGTGCCTGAGAATAATTCCTATATTTCCTCATTGATTATTTGAATATGAGTCCATAGATATTGTCAGAATTTATCCATCGCTTTTAATATGGTCTATAATAAGTCGAACTACTATCTAAATATGAATTATACATGGCATGTAATGCTTGTTATTTCACTAGATCTTATTGCATACACAAATATGACTAAAGGAAATGCATAAGGAAGGATTCAATTGTCAAACGGCAACAGCATCCAGCACAACAGCATATGCATGCAAACAGACACACACACACACACCGCAACCCTTTTCCCTCATAAACTTACTATCAAAAACGAGTGATATTGAGTGGATTAAACATCTTTTTTCCAATCCACATTTTCCCCTGCAGCCCACCACTCTAAATGCTGTCTGGAAAGATCTGGTTCATTTTAAGTGCTTTTAACATGAGTCATAAACTGTCATTGTATCTTAACAAGATGTTAAGTTTCCGTGCACTCATTTCCTCTTGATTAAGTGCGACATTAAATTTCAACATAAAAGGAAGAGCGAGAAAATAAATCGGATAGGCCATGCACAGACCAGATATTTGTGGACTTGGATGAAATAACACATATACTAACCTTAAAGATGCCAACCCAGTCTTTTGGATGTGGGGTGATGAAAGAGGTGAGTGTGTAATGACATTCAAGCGCTGCCTGCGGGAGGAAGCTTTTCCCAACATTCTGGAAGATGACATGGGCAAAGTTGGATGTCTCCATGACAACACTTCCTCCTACACCTGCAGATACTCCCGTGTTACAGGCTGACGACAACATAAGTGCTCAAGGAAAGCCTGTGATTGGTCTATCTGAAACAAGAAGGAATAAAAACTCACAAAGGGATAATGAAGACTGAGATTTTCTCTTTCAAAATATAAGGGTCGGATAATAATATAATAAAATATAATAAAAGGGTCGGAGATGATGTTCGGTCATTATTGCAAAATAAACCCCAACTGAGACCTCTATGACCTTGAAGGAGTTTTCTTAAAATTATTATTTTGCATTATTACTTGTCTATTTACCAAATAAATAACAAAATGGACTTGAAATACTGATTTGATTTGAAATCAATTATTAGTGCGGTCAAATCGATTCATTGTGATTAATTGCATCTAACATAAAAGTTTGTGTATGCACAGTTTTGTGCAAAAGTCATTTGGCATGTTAGTATTTCATCAAAAAAAAAAATGAGTTTAAGCCAGTTATTATATAAATAATTTACCAATGTCAGTAGGAAATATCAGTTTACATTTCCAAATATTAATTTTGCCATTAATTGTAATAATCCAGAGATAGTTTTGTATGCACAAGGTGTCTGACAACATACATTATTCTCCACATGGAGATCTGATCTCACCATCGAGTCTGGGATTACATGAAAAAACTGTGGTAACATCTCCAAGATGCTTGAAGAAACCAACCTGTGTGTAACTATATATATATATATATATATATATATATATATACACATACATACATACTTGTTTTTTTAACAAACTTTTATGCTAGATGCGCTTAACTGAGAATAATTGATTTGACAGCGCTTGACATTACTTCTAGAGACCATGGAAAAACCCATAACACAGGCACAGCTAAATGAAAGGTAACAATGTTGCCCTGGAAGTTTTTGGAAACATTTTGTTGTGATTAACCAATCAGAATCAAGTATTACATGAAGCTTAAATAACATCTCTCCTGGTTCATTTTAATTCCCGAGATATTCACATAAGTTTATATTTAGTTCATGATGTTACCGTGAAGGTTTAATGATATTATAAAATTTCATGATGGTGTGTTAAGCCTTACTCAAATTGCAATAAACTATATATCATTCTACTGAATAAAAATGTTATAGATGCTTAAGTATTTCCTAGCTGACATACATTTGGTTCAGGCCTAAGTGGAGCTGCATGAAGAAGACCTGCCCTGTTTCAGGCCGGATGGGGCGATGCCGAGAAGGCCTGTATAGATGCCAGTGGCTGCTGATGCTGATGTCATCACTGTTCAGGCCTTTCACTTCAATGACAGCTCGAATAAAGGAATATAGAAAATCACATAGGCGTACTGAACTCATTACACGTAACACTCACTCTTGATCTTACTAAAACGTGATATTCTTAAACCAAAAGCCACTTTCTAGATACATATCACTTGCATCATGTTGCTAACTATCAAGTCACTGCGGGTTTTAATGATAGTTAGAAGTATACTAGTAAGTTAGATGATATAGCATTTATTCTATATATCATTCGACAAAATCACTGCCGGTGTCTTTAAAGGATGAGCCGATAAAACGAGTTTTAATCACTCCACTGCAATCCCACCCCTAAATACATCGAGATGGACCGCATGCAATTCCATCATATATTTCCAAGATTATCGCTATATGTACATATTATAGTCATCGCTCAATAAATCGGTTATACCTGTAATCCATGTTTACTTGAAGATCTGTAACTCTTGTTGGTTAGATTGCAAGACAACGCAGATTAAGCGAGTCTGTCATGTAGCTGCTGAACCGGGTGTCAACATGTTTTGGGAATCTTGAAACGTCATTGCTACTTCCGGTCGGTTGCGCACTGTGATTGGTTTATTTACCCTTGTCACAGAGATTCGCTGTTTACTATTGGTTAGTGAATAACCCCAACAAAATAAGGACGGGACTGGGGGGTCCAACTCTTTTCGACAAATTCGGTTCTTTCGGACTGGAACCGACTGGAGCCGGTTAAAAAAAAAACTTGGTTCACTTTAAATGTTCTGATATTAGCTTACTGATTTAGTTCAATTCGTAAACGAATCCTTTCAGTCCGACTCACCAAAACACACTGCTTCACCAAAACATGCGTGGACATTATGGAAAAATGCCAATCATTACCCAATACGTTTTGGAATGGTCATTGTATGCAATCTTTGATCATTTAATATATTTAGTGTGAAATTAGATTAAGTTCAAAATTCCTAGATATGTACGGCTGTTTTTGCAGTATACGTATAAAGAATATGTGTATATAAAAAATAGGGTGATAAGCAAGCAAATCACGAATCTAATGCACTAAAATGTGAGTAATGACAAAATCCATAAGAAAACGAAACACTAATATTGGGGATTGTTTTTAAATGACAGTTCCCAGGTCTTATGAAAAAAATATTTGTCATTACTTTCTTAATACTGGATTAAATATTTTAAAATCATTTATGAATATTAACCTCACAAACAACAATTTCTTGTAAAGAAAAATTTTAGACATAACTAAAATTACTAAAGAAATGTACACGTTTAACCCTAAACTATTGGTGCAGTCAGTGTTCTTGGAAAATTTATTTTGTTTTTTTTATTTATTAATTGCAAGCGTAAAAAGTCTAGCCATATTTAATCTTTTAAGAAGTATCAACTTAACTCTATTAAAAGAAATCGTAGCAGGATGAACTTGGGGAGAAACTGCTTCGGAGCCGTTTAAAACTGCATGATATCCATAGGATGATATCTCGCCGACAAATCCTTATCAGTGATTGGAGGAATGGTGCTGTCAATCATAGAGCCCGCCCCCTGAGTTCCTGACTCGTTCACTGTCAATGCTCTGAGGTCAAGAGAAATAACCATGGCCGCTTTGTTTAGAGGGTGGCGGAATGGTCGGATTTTTTATAAAAGAAGCAATACACATGTGGAGCTCACTTTGGGTATGTTATTTCTGCATTCATTCTAAATTGACAGTGCAAAGGGATTAAAGCACCGCTAATGTACGTTGTTGCACAGAGCACTTTGGAAATGTACATTTGATTTGTATTTTAGTCTGCACACTATGTGAACATACACAGTACTTTCATATCAAAATATGTGAACAGACATTGTGCACACTAACCAAGTCACTGTTTGCTCTTTTTTTTTGTCACCTCATTTAGTCATTTTATCAATAGTTTTTAAAGACATTCAAAAAAAAATGTATTGTCTAAAATTTAGACAATACATTTTTTTTAATGTCTTTAAAAACTATTGATAGTGATGGTTAAATAAATGTATGTTTATCTAGCAAAGATGTGCTCAATGTTGTATTATATTAATTTGATTGATTAGACTCCTGATATACTGACATTACATTGATTTTTACATGTTTACTGATTCATCCCTATGTTAAACATCTTCTGCTGCCGTTGTGGTACACTATTTGACTTTTATGACTTTTAGTTTAAATAGAGAAGATTGTATTTTACTTTTTTTCTGTGTATGGCTTTTCAGTATCTTGTAGTAGATCAATGGCCTCCAAGACCCCAGTGGGTTTTATTGGACTGGGCAACATGGGGACACCTATGGCTAGAAACTTACTGAAGCATGGATATCCTGTCATTGCTACTGATGTCTTCCCAGAGTCTTGCAAAGAGCTTCAGGATTCAGGAGCACAGGTATAAGTGTATGTTTCTCACAAAATGCTTTCGAAACAAAATAAATCACCATCGTTCCCTTGTTTGCTTTATGTTTAGACTGTACAGATCTGTGAATGAGTCTATGAGAATAATTTCCCTGCTTTTCCTCTCAGATCTTGGATACCCCCGCTGATGTGGCCGATAAAGCTGACCGCATCATCACCATGCTACCATCCAGCCCCAATGTCATTGAGGTTTACACAGGTTCCAATGGCATCCTTAAGTACGTCCTCTCTGAATAAACTGTCAGCAGTGTTAACTTTTAAATCCATATTTACTGATTTTTAACCTATTGGAGAAAGTGCTCTATTCCTACTTTTATAGCAAAATTAGTTTCAGTTGCATATATGAATCTGCACAGCTCTTGTCTAGATTATTTATAATGATTAACTTTAGTCTAAGAATTGTTCCTAGGCTTAAATCTGGGAAAATCTGGTCTGTGGTGTTTTACAGGAGAATATGAGCTTGGAGGGGAGGCATGTAAAATGTAATTCTAAAGGAACATTATATGTTATAGTATTGGAGCAATAGTTTACAACACTACACTAGTAGTTGGCCAACATTTGCTTTTTAACGGCTGATGACTGGTTTATACGCTACCTTTCAAAAGTTTGGGGTCAATACAGTTGTTGTTGTTGTTGTTGTTGTTTTTTTAAAAGGACTGTATATTTTATTTAGCAAGAACCTTAATTCTTTTCATCAAATAATCCCAAAAATGAATTGCATGTATCATTCCAAAAAAAATATTAAATTGTTTTTTAACATTGATAATAATATATAATGTTTATTGTGCAACAAATCAGCACATTAGAGTGATTTCTGAAGGATCATGTGACTGAAAACTGAAGTAATGGTGCTGAAAATGTAGAGTTGCCATCAAAGGAATAAATGACATTTTAAAATATATTAAAGTAAAATATAAAAAAACAGTTATTTTAAATTGTAATAACATTTTACAATATTAGTGTTTTTACCATTTTTTTTAATCAAATAAATGCAGCCTTGATTAGCATACATTTTTTTTTTCAAAAACATTAAAAGATCTTACTGACCCCAAGCTTTTGCCAGGTAGCAAAATGATTTTACACAATATTTATTTAAATTATTTGTTTATTATATATATATATATATATATATATAATATAGACAAGTATATATATATATATATATATATATATATATATATAGACAAGTAAATGTTTAGCTCTGACATTACTTGGAATGCTCATCTGTATTTCAAGTTAATATTTTTGGTATGAGCGGTTCAGATGAAAAAAAAAAATCCTAAAAAAAAACATCCATCCATCATAAAATATAGGCCAACGTAACATCTAAATTTGGTTTGCAAAACACAATAGACCTGCTTGAATATTCCTAAGCTTTTAGACTTCTGTTCCTTGATTTTGTCCTCTTCTTCAGGAAGATAAAAAAAGGCACCCTCCTCATTGACTCCAGCACCATCGACCCATCAGTGTCCAAGGAGATGGCTGTTGCTGCTGAAAAGAGGGGTGCAGTGTTCATGGATGCTCCGGTGTCAGGAGGTATGACCAATCTGGAAACAACCTCTTATTACCACCAATGTAATTTTCTTCTGAGTTTGATTGACAAGATCACGTTGTTTTGATTTCTTGGAAGTGCTGGAGATGCAGTTACAGTGTCACGTGTCATTTAGGATTTATTGTGGTCCGTAGGTTCACAGATGTGCTACAGATATATGTACATATCGTCTGTTCACGTCATTTTGGATATTTTTGTTACTCATTTTGATTTCCTGTATAGAAAGCTTTAGATGTTTGTTCCTATGGCTAATGCTCTATTTAAAGATCAGTTAGATATAGCATCACTGAAGTTAACCTGTAAGCTCAGCCTCAGAAAGTTTCAATTTTATAATTTAAGAAAAAAAACTGTTAATTTTAAAATGTCTTTACTAATTTTAGTCCCTTTTAGTACGCATTTATGTTTGAATTTATGTTTGTAATTGTTAACCTCAAAGGTAGGGTGGGCAATTTCAAAGAAGCTAGCAATAGCAAGCTAGCTTTGAAAGCATTTGATCCCTTCAGAGTGTCTCCAAAACCTTGCCTCCTCCAAATCACACGAATGCACACAGCGGAGCCTGTCCCTCATCACGGACTGTGTTAAATTACCTCATGTCTCAAACCACATAACATTAGAATTAGTGCTGTCAAACAATTAAAATACAGTGGTATGAATAAGTTTTGGCACCCATGCTAAAGTTGCCTAAAAAGAGGAATAAAAAATCATCTTTTGGATATTGATCTTAATGCCTAAATTAGAAAAATGAGGAAAACTCCATCCTTTAAGGACACCAATTTTCTTTGTGAATGAATAATGTATCATAAATAAATAAATGTTTTTTCCTTAAAATACAGGGTGCATAAGTCAGGGCACCCCATGTTAAATTCCCATAGAGTCAGGCAGATTTTTATTTTTTAAAGCCAGTTATTTCGTGGATCCAGGATAATATGCATCCTGATAAAGTTCCCTTGGCCTTTGGAATTAAAATAGCCCCACATCATCACACACCTTTCACCACACCTAGAGATTGGCATGGGGTACTTTCCATAAGATCATCTTTCAATGCAAATCAAACCAGCTATTAGGCTAACTGAAGTAAAACCGTGCCAATCTCTAGGTGTGGTGGAAGGTGTGTGATGATGTGGGGCTATTTTAATTCCAAAGGCCAAGGGAACTTTATCAGGATGCATATTATCCTGGATCCATGAAATAACTGGCTTTTAAAAATAAAAATCTGCCTGACTCTTTGGGAATTTAACATAGGGGTGCCCCGACTTATGCACCCTGTATTTTAAGGAAAAACATTTATTTATTTATGATACATTATTCATTCACAAAGAAAATTGGTGTCCTTAAAGGTTGGAGTTTTCCTCATTTTTCTAATTAAGGCATTAAGATCAATATCCAAAAGATGATTTTTTAATCCTCTTTTTAGGCAACTTTAGCATGGGTGCCAACTTATTCATACCACTGTATTTAATCACAATTAGTCGCATAATATTTTTATCTATTCTAAATGTCTCTTGTTTTTCTTTTTGCCCCATTATTATTTTTTTTTCCTTCTCATTTTAATGCTCTTATCAACATGGAAAAGTGGATCGGCTTGCTTTGTGCAAATGTTTTTTTATTGAAAAAAACATTGGCATATACTGTGTTCAATTTGACACTAACATTCTGACTTGGAGCAAATAATCTCTTACACAATGTAACACTGTCTGTCAATAAAAGGGTGAAAGAAATACTGAGGAGGTACTGATATTGACGAGGGGGCGCAGAAGTCGCATCAGCTGTGTGTGTGCTCGGCCACAATTAAGTGGTATTTCAGACTGGATGTGCTGTGAAGATGATGGCTCAGTTCACAACGACAAAACGAACAGATCACTTTGGTCTTATCAATGGAACCATTTGGCAACTAGAAAACTTTCCAATCAGAATCGTATTGGCATCAATTCCGGCGTCTCATGCTCGTCATCCACTCAAAACGTAACGTTAACCGACTATTTGGCCGGCTCGCAAGCCCAAGCAAGTGTGTGCGGCGTGCCTGTTGTTTTGTTTCCGGTCTAGCTAGATCCGCTTGCGCTTTGGTCGATGAAGCCATGGACAAGCAACAAAACGTCCTGTTGCAAAAGCATGTGAAAAAGGCTACAAAGGTTGCTAGGCCAAAAAGGTCTTTAAAAGGTCGTTAATTGGTCGTTAATCATTAATAACGAGTTTAACTGACAGCCCTAATTAGAATAATAATGAACATAAACAATTTACAGAGCTCTTACTTGTACCACGTGACTGCTGCAGATTAATTTCTCCATTGATAGTGTTGACATAGAAACACAAAAAATCCAAGTCTGAGGATGCGATCATGTCTGAGTAGAACGTCACAGCTGCCATCTTGTATTTACAGTTACGACATGATGGCATGAACATAGCTCGTTTTTTTGTTCAGGAGGCTCTCAGTGACTGTGTCTATAACTATGCATAGCCTTATGCAATGCATGAGCTTGGAGGTATGGATATACATGTTGACAGGGAAGTAGGACATCGTATCATTGCATCGGACTGAATGCAATGATTGGACGGACATTATTTTTAGTTCCTAAGACTTCCACGGGAGATAAATGGACATTTTCTAAAATATTTAGAACACTTCTATGAATGATTGCTATCAAGATGTGAAGAGAGTTTGATTAGGGTTGGAGCCAAACTCTGCAGAACATTGGCACTTTTCTGTGGTGTGATCTGTGTTAAAAGTGATTGAATCTGCTTGGAAGAATATCTGATCTCAAATTGTGAATATCCAACATGTAGAAATTTACAATCAGAAATCCTGTTTTGTGGGGGGAACCCCAACGACAAATGCGCACAACCTCTGTAGATTGTCACCTGGAACAAAACGATACCCAATCAGAAAGCGAGCTAACGGAGACCGTTTTCTTTTTTCCCCTAGCGATTTTTCTTGAAAACAGTCCAAATTTCTTCACCATATTTGTTTACTCTAAAGTCACATTTGACCACAAGATATTTTGCAAGATTTCCTGTGCTCACAGTTGGGACTTGTTTGTGAATTAATCTGTTATGTGTGTGGTGTACTGTCCTGGTCACATTGATTGCAGCACTCGACATACTATTGGAACACAACTGTTAAATCTGTTAAATTTCTTTTTTGTTTGTTTATCGTCATGTTTCGTTTCGAAAATCTGATAATCTGAGATTTTAAAAGTCTTTTAGTGTGAACCAGCCTCTAGTGTCAGTGCAGCTAAATCAATTTCTGTAGAGTTAATATAAAGAAACCTACAGTTTTCCAGAAACACAAGCACACTGCAGTTATATTATGCAGATTCTCTGGGAAGGCTCTGTGACAGGGCCCTTAATGGCCTGAGCCGCTATGGAGGACAGCGCTGTCAGTAGATTTCACTTTGATGGAGCCGTAATGTTGGCTCTCCCAGTGCCTGGGCCTTTCATGTAGATAAAAGGCCATAAAGAGCTGAGAAACTGCCCTGGACAAGCACATGTTTAAGATGCACAACTTGTGTGAGTGGGGAAACTCCTCAGGCATTAAAGCTTTGCTGGATGTATGTTTACTGATTGGCGTCTGTAGTGCAGACAAGATTTTAAAGAGCCTGTGTTTGGACTAGGCTATAAAAAAGTGAATGGGTGTATGTGTCCATGCCCTTGGACTAGACTGTGATCTAATCCCTCCTTAACATCTTAGCTGTTACGATTTGCCATTTTCCCCACATTATATCCTTCTTTCCTTTTGGCTGGAAGCCAAATGGAGAGACCAGAAACTTGTTACAAAACTTTTTTGCAAAATAAAGTGAAAAAAGTGAATCATGAAGCAAAAAAGTAGAATTTTAAAGACTATCCTGGAACGTTTTAGAGACGCCGCTTGAAAAACAAGTTTTTAACTAGCAATGCTAGTAAAGTTTGAGAGGAGTGCCCCCGACAAATCTTGTGAGAATCATGATATGTTTTACGGCAACGACATCACACACACATCAACAACAACAAATGAAGCACGAAGACGCTTGCGCCCATTTCAGACGTTATACTCGACGGTGAAAAAAAGCAAAGAAAACGCAGTCGGAAGAGACTAGGAAAAGGAAAAGAGAATCTGACTCAAGAGTCCCACTCAGTTGGGCTTTTCACTTGTTGGCGCGAGCTAAAAAGCACCACTAGATGCAACAGTGATGCTGACCTGACAATCTTTTTGATTGATTTATAAGTCAATCTTTCTAAGTTTTTGTGCATTTTATTTTGTGATTTCACCGGAATGAATAGAGATTTTCCGCAACAGCAATGGATTGAAGAGCGCCGTCCGAGTTAAGACTGCGTGCATGCCACCAGAAGAGATGCTATGTATACATGACACTGATAGCAGCGGACACGAGAGCTCAGGTTGAATTCAAAAACACATCTCTAATTTAAGGCACACTATGCAAGATTTGTACCTTAATATAACAGCTTCAAAGTGGTATCAGGCCGTGAGTGCAGAGCCGCTCTGCGTGAGTGGTGTTTATGACACTATCATTAAATACTCATTCTCCACAGTGACTCTAGGGGGCGTTGTTTGACAAAAACGGAATTCCTGCATAGTGTGCCTTATAGACCTTTCTCACAATAACCGGAAATACGTAATCGTTGTGGAAGCAACACATCAGAAAAACATACTCGGGGAAGAGAAAATTGATCAGAGTCTTCACAACTTCGAAAAAAATTTAAACTTGTCATGGTCCAGTTTTTGATGACTTTGTAAAATGGTGTGGTGATGCTTGTCTGCAGCTTAATGTATCTAAGACCAAAGATATGACTATTGATTTCAGAACTGAAGCTCATTCTTCCCAATATACGTTCTTTAAAGGTGAGAAGGTGGCGTATGTGGAAAGTTATATATATTTAGGGACTATTATTTACAATAAACTGCGTTTTAATGTGAATACCAAAAAGAAGTCTGTCAGTTTTATTCAACAGTTATGCTCTTATTTTGCACTGCTCTTGCTATAGAACTATCAAAGATGAAGAACAATTTATACAAATATTAATTTATGCCTTGTACAATCAGATTGTTAAATACTCAGAATGGTATAGGCCTTATGTAGCCCCGCCCCTTTTCAGCGTTGCGCTCGTTGTCTTTTGACTTCCGGTCTGTATTTTTACAGCGATCTTGAATAGGTATGAATGAACTGCTCGTAAAAAAAATTCTCGGTCGACATTTGTTAAGACATCTGCTTTACAATGCTTATGATAAACATTACAATGCTAATGATAACTTTTGGTAATTCTACAATAAGTAAATTCACTTCACCAGCTAATTACTCCTCGACAGCGATGCCATAGAGATATACAGAGAACCGCAAAAATGGAAGTTCAAAGACAATATTCTAAAGATGACAGCACCCACGTTTCTCTGGTGCATAAGGTCTAAATAGAGCTGGTAAGTCCTGCCCCTTCCCCTTCCCCCGCTGGACCTCTAGGTTGAAAAATCTTCAATGTAAGTGAATGAGAGAAAATAATTATTTTCTAATCGTGTTTGAATTTTACAATGAATGTGAACATGTTGTCTGAATTTTTTAATATTATTTTTCATGTAAAGAATGCTACAATTTACTGGGAATAATTTTCATACGGTTAGACTTTGTGTGAGAGCACTTTGTGGACTACAACTCTTCGCTGCTTTCGACGCGTTTGATATACAGTATGTCACCACCACTAGCACACGGATCCCGCTAAACATGCCTGTGTCTTTGGTGCACTTCACCGTACAAAACACACAGGCACCTCGATCTAAATCCTTAGATTATCGCACCGTGATTTGTGGAGGGAAAATGTGTTACGCGGTGACGTCCTCGTTATGTCTATTCCACAACTGCCAGCTAAAGAATCATACAATATACTGTCAAACTCATTACATGAGAAATTATATAAAAAATTCACAGACAACCTATGTTCACATTCATGGCACAATTCAAACAGGATCAGAAAATAATTTTTTTCTCTCATTCACTTGCATTGACGCTTTTTCAACCTAGAGGTCCACTTGGAGTTTTACGAATAGGCGGGACTTACCAGCACTATAGCGGAGGATTTTCTTTTTCCGGGTGGGTAGCCTATATTATTGGTACACCTAAGTGTCAATCATTCTGGTGATATGTTATGTTTACGTAAGGCCATCGTACGTGCTCGTCCCTATGTAGTTTTCGCTTTCAGGTGTATTACCGGCAGTGGTGGAGGAAGTACTGAATCTCAGTACTTAAGTAAAAGTACAAATACCCAGATAAATATTTACTTTAGTAAAAATAGAAGTAACACAATGACAACCATACTTAAGTAAAAAGTACTTTATTTTAAATGTACTTTAAGTATTAAAAGGTAAAAGTACTTGCATAACAATTTATTATCTTAATGTCTATTTTCTAATGATTAATAAAACATTTAATTCTAACTCATTCAACCTAATACTCCTATAATGATGTTCAATAATCAAAAAAGTCACCATTTCTGAAACAAGCTTGCAATTAGGCAATATACACATCATGCTTATCCTTACTATATGTTAATAACTATGTTTGGCAGTAAACGAGATGAATTTATGGTGTAATTCTGAACCTCTTGGCTTGCCATAATCCTAACCAAACCAAACATATATTACACACGGTGTGTTTCCTATGCACGTAAAAACAAATTTTCGCGTATGAGTTGCACGATAAACACACTGCGTATGAGACGCATTTAGTGTGACCGGGTTGATATACTGTATCTATGGCAACCAAACGTCATTGGTGAGACAAACGTGCAACGAACGGACGGTCAGATTACGTTTTGGCAGGGGAAAAACTGATCAGAAAATGTAACGAAAATGTAACAGAAGTTGTAGAAATGTAGTGGAGTAGAAAGTATAATAATTGCTGCAAAATGTAACGAAGTAAAAGTAAAAAGTTGGCACTATTTATTGTACTTAAGTAAAATAAAGATACGTGAAAAATGTACTTAAGTAAAGTAACGAAGTATTTGTACTTCGTTACATTCCACCACTGATTACCGGTATGTGTGATGAGTTACGGTTTCAGCCATTGCTTTGAAAATGACTGAGGGTCGAAAGAGAAAAAAATGTATACAAAGTGTATGATAAGAAGAGAAAGGCTATAGAAAATAGAAACAAGACCAGAGTGATTTTGGGTGAATATTTCACATGCTGGCGTGCGCTAAAAGCACAGGTTGGGCTTACCACTGATGCCGCAGTTGTGAAGATTTTACTGGACAGGTAAAGTTTGTCATGCTATTTGGAGAAATCCATTTAAAATCACTGCTAGTAAAAGTCAATGTAAGCTATGATTAGCGATGCTAGCCCTGGCACAAGTCATGCACCGCGTAGACATGGTAAACATCTCAATTTGTCTAAAGTAGCCTTTTGACCAAATGATAAATGATATCACGCTGAAATATTCTTAAACCTTGTGTGTTCATTTCCGATAATTCCAATGTGTTAACCATACAAGCTACTTCTCCATTGCATATCATGTCTTGAGTCCTCGGTCACTTGAGTCACATCGATCAGTATAATAAGTAAATAAAACACGGAAGGGCATTTGACATTTTGTCTTTTTTTATGAATGTTTTTGAGTTAGTTTATAATTTGCAACATAATTGTGTAAGTCGTAATAGGCGTTCCCTCTCGGGAGTGCATGTGCATTTTTAAAAAATTGGAGAGGGCGGGTCTTCTCTAAAATTCAGAAAGATCCTCCGCTATACCTTTAATATTTTAAATTTATATGTAGCCTACTGTTGTGTGTTCTTATTTATATTGTGGTGTATATTTTTATGTGTTTATTACGTGGCATACAAATTGCCCGGGATCTTTATAAAGTGGAACATGAACTGGCATGTTAGTGAATTTATTTTTTGGACAAAAAAAGCAACATGCAAAACTCTCGGGGGAAAAGAGAATATAGACTAAGTGCGTATCCAAATGTTATCAATATACAAAAAAGTATTAACCAAGCAGAAAAAAACAAATAGGGAGGGGAGGGAACTACTTCATAATACACAAATCATAATACATAAATAATAAACATAAACAATGGCAGGTTAGTGGATTGTGACATGAGAAGTAGAAAAGATCACAGGATCAATAACATCCCGCCGGATAGCCTGAATCCATTTCTGTCGAATTTCATCAACAGGGAACTGAGGGAAGGAATGAAAACAACAGATATGGCTGCTTTTGGGAATAACAAAAAAGACCGGTACGCAAAAACTCTTTCTATTTGCTTGCGCTATTTGTTCTGACCGGAGCGGAAGAAGATTACCACGACAATTGTGTATTTCCAGCCCGTTCTCATCCTTTAACGTCATATAGAGCGCTATATGACAAAACGGCGCTATACTACGCACATGGCACCCGTTATCGTTAATATAACACGCGAACCCAAGACGTTATAATGAATATGAATATGAATGTGAATATGTTAAAGGATGAGAATGCGTTGGTATTTCCGGGCACAAATAGGGAAGTTGTGAGAAAGGTCCAATAACTATAAAAAGTGAATGAGGAAAATCATGCAAAGATGACAAAAAGAGTTATAAAAGTAGTCTGTACAACTCCTGCATCATAATTCCAAATCCTTGGAAGCTATAAAATAGCTTTATGCATAATATTAAGAATAAATATTATGAATAATTACAAGTAACTAACCCTTAACCATAACTCTATAGTAAGTAACATGTTATTAATATTAAATTATTTGAGTAAGTACTATGTAACTACATGACCTTAAAATAAAGTGCAACCCATTTGGATCAGTCCCATTGTAATTGCATAATTGCGTTGATGCATAATTAAAAAAAATATATATATAGTTTTCTGTTCCATAGAAATTCAAACAAATGAACTCTCCCTTTTTTGCCCATTCATTTGACCAAAAAAATAAAGCAATATCATGTCAAATGCATTTTATAGATCACATTAAAAGTGCTATCAGATCAAAAATACAACACTACAAATTGCATGAAGCAATCAGCATTCAATTAATCCAAACATAGTACAGATAAACAATAGATTATGACCTGAGAGAATGAATACGTGTCAATAGTGCGGGACAACAAATATTTTTGTTTTTATGGCCTCCACACTTTTATCAGGTCTACGGGGAACATTTATCAGACCGCATTAGAAAACACAGCTGCACTTCTAAACAGAGTGCCCAGAAGGTGGCACTCCAGCTATCATGACGCCATTGTGCCGGTTCACAGCAATCTCCCATTGCCTGTCTTCTCACATCAGGTCTCTGTTGTGGAAAGGAGAATTTTCAAGTGTGTGTGAAAGCATGTTGTATTTTTTTTAAAGCTGATTTTCTTTTGATATAATTTTATACTCTTGGTTTTGTGTTCCTCTCTCTGTGCGTCACTAAGGTTTGGCCCGTCAGGCTATGTTTCTCAAATAATACACTCGTAAAATGACGAAGGAACTCTGTCTCTCTTTCTTTTTCTCTCTCTTTGTCCTTTTTTGCGTAGATTTGTAATAAACTCGAAGGCACAAACCTCACTGTCTGCTGTTGCAGAATTGGACCCACAACAAACCCCCGGCTAACGTCACACTCTCTGAAACGTGGGGTGTGTGGCCATGGCCGCGTCTAACAAGTGCTCGGCTAGTTAACAGTAATTACCCACATTCCTCGGTTTTTGCTGAGATTGCGGCCACTCTGTTGCTCACTCTCACCCTGAAGCTCACGTGGGAAAACTTTGACCCTCTGTGCGAGAGAGCGTTTGTGTGACAGTTTTGTGTGTGGTGGGACTGGGTTGAATCTGTTTATTTAGCATTTTGTAGGGTAGTGTTTGTGCTTAACCTCAAGTCAGTGTGGTATTTACTAACATACGCAAGTCATAATGTATATTTATCTGACGTGGTCACTAACGGGGCCATATTCACTTTTAACAGTTAAACTACCCTTTGTTTTTTTCTTGTCTCAAATGTATGCCCTCACTGAAAGTGTGAAATTGTCTTCTTTTCTTCTCTCCCATTTATTATCACTGATCTAACAGCCTGCATGCATGAGCTGTCTCAATGGAACAGCCTTCACCCATCAAGCCAATATGTAGATCAGCACTAATAAAGGAGAAAATAACAGTCTCAGGGTTTCAGATGGTCCTTTCAAAATGCATTACAAGTTTATGTGTTAATATGTCAACTAAGTCCCTCATGTGACCAAACAGACATGAAGAAGATATTTACACAATTGTTTTAAATCAGTACTTTAGTCAGACCAGTTTTGACTATTAAATGTGGGGGACTTTTCATCATAAACTTTCTCATTTTCACACATAGCAAATAAAAAATAAATAAACATGAAAAGTAATATTAAATATGTTAATCAGACAGACTAATGATGATATTTCTTCTTTCACACAAATACCTTTTTGGCAGTCCCTACCCCCTAAATATCTGCCAAAATAGAGTTTTCAGTGCCTTTTTTGATAGATAATTGTTATATATATTTAAATTGTTTATACAATATTATACAAATATATTATTTATGCATGTGCTCCAGCATATGTTGCATATCACATCTCCTTTTTTTATTTCTGTTTTCAAATATGTGTGAATCTAACAAGATTTTTCATGTTTCTTAGTATTCAGTATTAATGGGGTCTGTTAAGCTGTTTGCTGATACTATTAATAACTCACTCATAACGGTATCTTCGCTATCCTGATGGGACAGCAGATGCCCCTTCACAATAAAAAAATCTGTTTTTTAGATTGACCAGAAACATCACTCATGGAGAGGTGGGACCCCAGATACGTCCTAATGTAGATCAGCTTTCCCCGTGCCGTTTTTGGGCTCTTTGAGTGCACTCATTAATATCTCTGCCCTCTGTCGGCCGGAGCAGGTGGGGGAGGAAGAGGCTGGCTGATAGATAGGTGAGTGACAGAGGAATTAGCATAACAAGATCCTAGCTGGGAAGGCCAGGGACTGGGAGACGTGTGTGAAGGGGGTTGTCTGTGTCTGTCCTGAACTCCAGATGGAAACAGACCCATAGCAGCTGTCTAACTGGGACTTTTATAGCACTGTGTGTGTGTGTGTGTGTTTGTGTTATATCGTTGAGTCTGATTGAGCAGGAAAGAGTAATCAGATATTACCATTTCAAGCAATTTTAAGCCTAACTCTTTCAATGTCTGTATATTCTGATGCATTATCTGTACATGACTGACACTAAGAAGGGAATTAAAGCTGTCCATCATGTTCTGGCGTCATCTGGTATGCACTTAATGCCCCCTGTCGAGGAACTGTCATTCAATCCCCCCCCAAACACACACTTTAAACAGTCACTGTGGATCAAAGATGTGTGTGTAAAAGATGAGTGTTATTAAGCAGCTTTTAAGTCCTCAATTATGGATATTTTTAAAAAGCTGATGATGGTACTATTAGGGGAGCATGTGTAAAGGGCCGCTAATCAGCATCCAGGAGCCGATACACTGATGGCTTCTGGTATGGGAGAGCATTGATTCTAGATCATTCTTCACTTGTTGTCCACACTCAAAGGGACCGTGTGGTCGCATGCAATGGATGTGGGTTACGATGGTGGTGATTAAAGTCCTGCTTATCTGAATGATGACGATTATCCAATCGCTGCCTCTGTATGTGCAAGACTCTCTTGTAACCATGAGAAGGTTTACATTTTTGTGTGGTGGCTTGTAAACTTTTTTTGCCTCTGTGATTCTATCAGTATGCCACAAGAGCTGCTGGCATAGAAACTATAAATCCATGTGAAGTTCTCATGTGTCTGTGTTTTTATATACAAAATGAAGTGTATTAAGTTTTCTTGGAGTTTTAATTTGTCTGAGAAAATATCTCCTCTTGGTTGTAATTATAAGGTTTAGCCACATGAAGCTAGTAAATATGTTTGTTCCTGTTACGCAAGTTAGAGCATTCCCACTGCATCAAAAGCCAAAAAATACAAAACGGTTTCTTAAAGGGATAATTCACATAAACTAACTATGCCAATAACAATCTAATGCCATAATTTACTCACCCTCATAGTGAGTATGACTTACTTTCTTCTGTGACATACAATCATGCCTTTTTAGGCATGTAAAACAATATATAAGAATCTAAAACAAAAATCCATAAAATCACATTGTACGATTTAAGTAATTCGATTGCATTTTATTGCATGACGCAAGTATTTGATATCCTACCAACCAGTAAATTCCGGCTCTCTCAGACCTGTTAGTTTCTCTTTAAGGCTATGTTTACACGGAAACGATTCTGAAGAGAAAACGCAAAGTGGCGTTGCGTCATCTTTTTTTGTTCTGCGTTTAGACGAGTGTTTTGTGTGGGAAATCCGCGTGCAAATGGAGACGCAAAAGTGTGTGAAATTCAATGTAGTATGCACTTCAGGCGGCTAGGAGTGCATACTACAACAACACCAAGTCCACGCACCTGCGTACAACTTTCACCGTCAAGCAGACTTTTGCGTTTTTACCGTTTACACGGGAACGCGGCGGTGGAGCGTTTTTAAGATTTCCACTCTGGAGGGTGGTTTCACTTTTTTGCGTTTTTGAGCCTCAAAAACGCCGTTGTCGTGTGAACAAAAGGCACATCCGATAAAATATTTTTAGGTTTTCACCCGCGAGCGTTCTCGTGTAAACTGGGCCTAAGAAGCCCTCCTGTTCTCCACTCATTTACCTGTATTAAAGGGTTAGTTCACCCAAAAATGAAAATTCTGTCAGTATTTACTCACCCTCATGTTGTTCCAACCCCGTAAGACCTTCGTTCATCTTCGGAACACAAATTAAGATATTTAAGATATTAAGATCGCTCCTGCATACAGTCCATAGCCTTCTTGAGGGACTGGCTCTTGCTGTCCTCGAAAAGTCATTAAAGACATCGTTAAAATAGTCCAAGTGACTACAGGGGTTCAATCTTAAGTTTATCAAACGACGAGAACACTTTTGTGCGCAAAAAAACAACAAAAATAACGACTTTATTTCAACTATTCACTTCCTTCTCCATGAGCCTGTAAGTCAGTTAAAGTAGTGTGATTGCGTAGAGCTACGTCACACGTAGGCTCACTATTGGCCGACTCTGGTCATGTGTGTGATGCGTGTGACGTACAATAACAGAAGCTTACGCTATTAAACTAGTAACCTGACTCGCGCAGAGGGAGAAATAAACAAATAGTTGAAATAAAGTCGTTATTTTTGTTGTTTTTTTGTGCACAAAAGTGTTCTCGTCGTTTGAAACTTAAGATTGAGCCCCTGTAGTCACTTGGACTATTTTAACGATGTCTTTAATGACTTTTCGAGGACAGCAAGAGCCAGTCCCTCAAGAAGGCTATGGACTGTATGCAGGAGCGATCTTAATATCTTAAATATCTTAATTTGTGTTCCGAAGATGAACGAAGGTCTTACGGGGTTGGAACAACATGAGGGTGAGTAAATACTGACAGGATTTTCATTTTTGGGTGAACTAACCCTTTAACTGCACCTGTTTGAACCCCTTACTTGTATTAAAGACACCTGTCCACACACTCAATCAACATACTCCAACCTCTCCGCAATGGCCAAGACCAGAGAGCTGTGTAAGGACATCAGATAAAATTGTAGACCTGCATAAGGCTTGGATGGGCTACAGGACAATAGCAGGGCTCCAGACTAACTTTTTTTACTAGGAGCGCTGTTGCCCCTGACTGAAAATTTTAGGAGCGCAAGCAAAAAATTTAGGGGCACACCTTAAATAAGCTTGCAATGCAATTATTAAAATTTCCCACAAAATAACTGTAATACTGACAAATTCTTTAACAATAAATAGACTTAACATTATGATATGCTGTTTTATTTTAACTTCACAGGGCTCCAGACCCAAAGTTAAGGGCAGCATCACCTCAAATGAGAACTCACAGTTCTATTAAAAAAAAAAAAAAAAAAAAAAAAAAAAATCTGGTAGCACTGGGGCTAACAATAAATCTCTAAGCTTAATTTAGGGTGTAGATGAAATTAACTTTAGTTTTTATCATTTATAATGTCTTAATATTAATTAATAAAAGTAGTGAAAATATGTATATGGAGTGAAAATAGCCAATAAACATCCTACTGTTTACAATGGTATTATTATTATTATTTTAAGTGTTTAAATAAGAGTTTTCCAACATCTTAAAATTGTTCGTTTAAGGACAATCTGTAAAGGATGAACAATGTGTTGTGTTGGTATGGTAATCACATAAAAAATACAAAAAAATAAAACATTTATATGATATTATTGAAGTGCTGGGAAAGGATGTGTAGTAGGCTACTTACACATTATCATATTTATGGTAAGAGTTAACTTGCCTAAATACATGGTTCTGTTAGGCTGATTTGTGGACTGAAAGCCTTCTATAAGTGTTTTTCCTGGTTTCCACGTCAGCGCTGTTTGATCTGATATGGTTTATAGTGCTAACAGAACTCTGCGCCGAATCGGAGTGTTCACTGGATCTCGTGGTGTTGATGTTATTAATTCTGAGGCGAATTCAATGGATTTCTTCATTGGCTCTAGTAACAGTGTTGCGTGAGCGAGATCGGCCCGCGACTGGCAAGTTCCGGGCTTTATTTTGTCAATGGTTCGGATCGCTGTTGCAGCTCCACGGTCCTAATCATATATGAGTGGCGTATTTTCGTTCCACTTTCATTTTGTTTGCATTCGCTGCTAGGTAACGACTAACGAGTCGATAGATCGCTGATTGCTCAGACGCACATCAGTTTGTGATATTTGTTTCTGTCTCCTTCCCACAAACGTTTACGCGCGCTATTCTTGTCACAGATTCATTGACGCGCCTCTTCCACGCTTACCATGCGTTTAACGTGTGGCAAATTTACTGGTCGCACATGTGCGACTGGATGTAAAATTCAGTCGCACACTCTCAATTTTTGGTCGCAAAATGCGACCATTTGGTCGCAGTCTGGAGCCCTGAATAGGCGAGCAGCTTGGTGAGAAGGCAACAACAGTTGGTGCAATCATTAGAAAATGGAAGAAGTTCAAGATGACGTCAATCTCCCTTGGTCTGGAGCTCTATGTAAGATCTCACCTCGTGGTGCATCAATGTTCATGAGGAAGGTGAGGGATCAATCCAGAACTACATGACGGGACCTGTTCAATGACCTGAAGAGAGCTGGGACCACAGTCTCAAAGAAAACCATTTGTAACACACTATGCCGTCAAGGATTAAAATCCTGCAGCCCATGCAAGGTCCCCCTGTTCAAACCAGCACATATCCAGGCCTGTCTGAAGTTTGCCAATGGCCATCTGGATGATCTAGAGGAGGAATGGGAGAAGGTCATGTGGTCTGATTAGACCAAAAAGCTCTATTTTTGTCTCAAGTCCACTCGCCATGTTTGGAGGAAGAAGGAAGATGAGTACAACCCCAAGAACATCATCCCAACCGTGAAGCATGGAAGTGGATTCATCTTTTAATAATAAACTAAAATACAGGAGATCATTCAAATATGCAGAAGAACAGAATTCCACAGGTATTGTCAACAAGAACATACTAAACAAGGTGTGGCTAAACTAAACAAGGTATATATAGACACAGGACTAAATAAATAAGTTAACAATGGGCAAGTGGACACAATGGATTACTATGGTAACAGATAGGCGCAAACACTAAAAAACTGGGTGACTGGGAAATCAGGGTGACACCGCTGGTCTGGAAGGCCAAGGCAGAGCTGACAGCTTGTGGGACTGAGGCGGAGGTGGGGACCCAGAAGGCCGCATTCGAGCTGGAGTGACACAGGACAACGGTGGTGTTGGAAGGTGGAGCCCGGGGGAGCCGAATGGTTTGAGGTGTAGCCAGAGGCCTGGAATCCTGTGGAAAGGCTAGGGCGACCTCAGACCAAGGTGGTGCCAGAGGTACCAGGGAGCCTTGCGGAGCCAGTGGCATGGCGATCTACTATGGAGACGAGGGAGCATGGAGTCAAGGTGGAGCCTGTTGGTTGGAGGCATGGGGCCAGAGATGGAGGGATTCTCACACCAAGGTGGAACTGGGGACTGGGAGGCCCAAGGTGGATCCAAACCATTGTGTGGTGCCACTGGAGCAGGAGCTTGGCTGGACCACTGGAGACTGAGGTGACCTGGAGCTGGGCGGGACCAGCAGATGGTGAAGGACTTGAGAATAGGAGGGAACCAGGGAGTCCATTATATTACTTGAGCTCGTAGAAAGCAAATTTACCTCAGGGTTGGGGGCAAGGGTGGGACCCAACTCCACGCAGACCAAGTCCTCTAAAATTTCTACCCAGACAGTCTTGGGTGCTGACTTTCGCACCTGGTCTGACGTAGTGGTTGACTCTGATGGAATAGATTGTTATCCAGATATGGTGTGTAAGAATCCCTCTGGGGAGCGGGCTGAATTATCCATTGAGCTCATAATGAAGGTCGGTTCTTCTGTGAAGATGTGGTTCAATGAAACGAAGGAGAATTTCAAAGTCCAAGAATTCATCTTTTAATAATAAACCAAAATATTCAAGAGATCATACAAATATCAACATGACATCATGACTTTTGCGTAAACATATACGCCACTTTCGCGCCAGGTGGCGTGTTATCTCTACGCATTTTGAGCTATCCGCGTGTATCCGCGTGTATGCGTATATGTCTACGCCATTAACGTCCGCGTCATTCCGCGTGTCTGTACACGCAGTCAAATCTCTAGTCATAAATGCCATTAACCCCAGTGACGGTTAAGTTTAGGGATGGGGTTGAGGTAAGTCATATCTTTTTCTTTCCTAGGATGGTAAGGGAACAGTCATAAATGCCATTAACCCCAGTGATGGTTAGTTTTAGGGACGGGATTGAGGTAAGTCATATATTTATATAACGTTAATTCAACGGCGTTCATAAACACGCTGAAAGGCGATTATGCGTCTTGATAGCACGCCAAAAATGGAAATACGAATTGGCGTGGCATACACGCGCTATTTCATGAGATCAGTCTGCAAATATGCAGAAGAACAGAAAACCACAGGTAGTCAACAAGAATCAAGAAGAACAGACTGATCTAAAATGGGGGGTATATACACAAGTCTAAACGAGTAATTTAACAATGGGCAGGTGGAGACAGTAGGTTACTGTCCTAACAGTAACAGCTCTCTAGTAGTCAGCACATTGACCAGCGAGTTGGCCCTTTTAAGAGTGGTCTCAATCGCAGAATCCTTTCAGGGCAGTGAAATGTTCGCTCCCTAAAAACTGCCATGATTCACTGTGAAAACCAGGGAGCATGTTCCCTTAAAAGGTGCAGTGTGTAGATTTTAGCGACATCTAGTGGTTCGGTTGCGAGTTTCACTAATGTCTCAGGCCACTGCTCACCCCTCCCTTTTGAAGAAGCTATGGTTGCTCAAACAGGACAAACATATTGTCGTCTGAGACAGCAGAGAATAGCCAAAGTAAGCCAAGAGTGTGTTATATTGTCACTGTTTCTGAACCACAGTCCATTATAAACCACATCATGGATAAAGTTTACAAAGCCATAGTCAAGTAAGGATCAAGGGTCTTAATGTATAATGTAGTAATAGTAATCAGCCGATTGTCTCGCAAACGTAACCAGCACATTTCTCCCCACACACTGAAAAAAATATGCTTTATCTAATCAATAAAATTGTGGCAACATATTACAAGCAATATTATTAATTAAATTGTACAAAATAGAATTAATTAGAATGTTAATTGTATTAACTATTACTCCATTCTAATTTGTTCAATTTAATAAATGATATTGCTTGTAATCTGTTGCCACATTTTTATTGATTAGATAAAGCATATTCATTTTTACAGTGCATAGCAAACCCATGATACAGCAAGGGAGAAGAACCACATGAAACTATCCAACTACATTTTTTTTTTTTTAACAGAGTAGTAAAAGTTTAGCTGGGTAATATGAGCTGTTATGCTTTAGGGCTGTGGCTGAGCTGGTTAAAGTGTAAAGCATACGTACTTGACACGTCTTCATGAGCGCAAAGGTGCGCACTGCAAAAATTATGTGATTGTAACAGTGCGCGCGGCTTCACCCCCTAGACACCATTTACTACACACAAATTAATAAATAATAATGAATAAAAAGCTTGTTTTTTTTTTTTTTTCTTTCTCTGGTTCTGAAAACTCTTCATGAACGACTTAAAATGCTTCCAAGATCTTTTTGTCGACCGAAGTCGACGGGTTGATGATCCCTGTAACGTTACTGTTTTACGGTCAATAGTACTAATCAGCTGATTGTCAAAGCCATTACAAAGTGAGGGAGAAGAACTAAGTTACATGAAACAATCCAACTACATATTTTACACCACTGACAAGGGAAAAGTCACTACTCACGGTGTACTCTGCGGCTTCTCTTTCAAGGTGTGAACACTGTTTCTGTAATGCTGTTTGTTCGCTGTCGGCTACAAGACGTCACAATATGTCAACCTTCATAGAAGGGGGTGTCTGCGGTTATGTAGATGTAAATGTCTCATTCTAAGCTAATAAAAACATAACGGTTCATTGAGTAAGGTCTTTATACACCATTAAATATATAGTTATGGATCTTATATTGCATTTCCGTCATTAGATCTTCAGAAATATTACACATTGCACTTTAACCAGAAGTTCTGAAGCAGGAATGTTTTTATGTTTTTAATTATGTCATTACATTTCAGCGTAAACATGACAGGTAATGAACATAATCTAGCTAACATTTTTAAATTGTTTACAGTGCTTAATTGAGCACTTATATGTAACAAACAAAATGTTCAAATAATATTACAAGTAATGTCAGAAAGATATTACCTCTGATGTTGTCCTTAAATACAGCGATGTTGTTCAACACTGTCCCAATGTGTAGTGAGCCAGCCTTCTGAACTTACCCTTTAAGTCACTTATAACACGCATTTAAGACTACAACGTGCCAACCATCTTCCCAAACTTGTAACGAGAAGCACTTATAAATAGTCTGTTGTCTACAAAAAAAATCACAAAAAATATGATTTCATACTTGTATTGATGTATTCAATATAATTATTATATTTATCTTTAAAATATGTATTTTAATTTTATATTATATTTACAATAATTATATATATAATCACAAAATTTGGGGGAAAATTGTGCAGCCTTGTGGAGCCTGATGCCCCATGTGTCAGTGTTGATGTTTGTTTCTTTTTCTTTTCTTTTTCTTCATGCAGTATTGTTTTGGACCCCAATGGTCTTCATTATATGCAAAAACAATAGTTTTTATAGATCAATAGTTGGAACACGAGGGAAAGAAATGTTTTGGAACATGAGGGAGAGAAAATCATAAAAAGTGCAGTATGAGGAAAAATTAAACTGGCTTTTGAAAACTCATTTTGAGGAGTTTAAGTGGCATGAGGACTGTATGCCTTTATAGGCCTGATTATCCAATGTGGACAAATATAGCTTTGATTGTAAAACTGAATGAATCATTGACATCCTCTGATATAGCGTCTATTTTATTGAGGTTTGCCTAATGTTTTTACAGCGGTGTTTCTCGTATTGGAAACACAATAAGAACAGTTCCTAGAATGTTCTCTCGAGATCTCTTTAATGCCCTGCCAGCGCAGTCGTTTAGAGAGACAATCACTTTCGAATCCCTTTTGTCTGTTTGCAATCAATGCTGGTCTTTTTACAGTCAAAAAGAAAAAGTTATTGATCAGCTCAGGAGGCTAGCTGATAGATCGCAAGTGTGTTTGTGTGTGTATGCATCTGTTGGGGTGGGCTGGAAAAAGAAATGATTTAGTAATTTAGAGTCTTTATTACTCTCCGCAGTTCTAGAGGTTTGTTGAAAGAAGACAAGAGGTTGCATTGGGGTTTTATTCACACACAATAAAAGATCAGAGATCTACACGCTCGTTGAGGTGGTTCAACGTCTTGCACTGCCTGGGAAAAGAGGCTCATATCCACAAATAATGTAACTGTGGTACTAATTAAATGTTTTTGGTGTTTTAAAAAGTACTTAAAGCTTTAAGTGGCTTTTTTGAATGGTTAAGATGCTGGAAAGAGTTTGGGGTAACTAACACCACAAACAACTGTGTACGTCTCTGTCAGCGTTCCCATTCATGTGGGTTTCTTCATTATGTATTTGCTGTTATAGACTTCGATTTGACTTTCTACTTGAGTACTTTGGCTGACTGGATTATGTTTTCAGCTATCAATAAGAGATGCTCGGTCAGTCAGTTGAACACATTTTACCATTTGAAATATTTATTTTGCAGTTTCAATAACACAGTTTAGAAGACATTATACATAATTGACTGCAGAATGCAGAATGTATTCCAAAGAGCCACATAATAAACTACTATACTTTACTCCTTTGGTGTGATATTTGTATTTTTGTATTCCTCTGTGTTTGCATTTTGTTCCTGCATTGACTTTACATGGATTATTATTAACTTTGTTAATATGCTAATGTGATAAATCAGTTTATTTTTAATAGTGTGCACATTTTTAAAAAGGTAAAACTGCATATTAATTTTTGTTTATCGATAAACAAAGAACACAAATGCGCACACATTTACTTTAAGGGAATAAGGGATAAGGGAAATGACAGACACGCTGAGCTAATGAGAGAATTATTGATGGCTGATAAGTAAGGCAAAATCAATACAGGGGAAGTCATAAACTCTCTTTTCCTTTCTCTCATTCTTTCCTTATCCCCTGTTTACTCGATCTATCTTGCATCAGCTCTTTTCTCTTAGTCTTTAATAATTAACTTCAACATTATTAGCTTCTCAGTATAAACAGCCTATTCATTAGTGTTGACACACAAACAGACCACTCATCTCAAAGCACTGTATGCTTTTTTTTTCTCCCAGATCACATTGTATCCAGTGTTTGATATAAATTAGGATGAATTGGATTGTTGTGTGTGTGTGTGTGTTTATGTGGGTATTTAGGGTTTTAATGCAGCAGATGAGGTTGTAATGTTAAAAAAAAAAAAAAAATTGGCCAATTTTATTGCTTTAATTGCATTCTAATCGGGCAAATCCCTGGACACACGTATCTATGTCAGCAGCATTAAAAGCACCCCTCCCATGTAGAACATGGCACGCTTTAACGTGATTGGCCACACTTGGTCATCTTAAGGCGTGGCGCTTAATTGAACATGATAAAGTGTAAAGTTAATTACCCCTTAGAGCTGTCACTCATACCCCAGGGGGCGTGTTCACTTAGGGGGAGGAGTGTCGCTTTAGGCACAGCTGTCGTACGCAAGAGTATGTGTTTGTGGGGAGGAGGACAATGGGTCCTTGTCCTTAGAGAGTTGTGAAGGATGATTTGGACAATTGGCTTTTAAAGGCAAACACTCAAATGTTGTCCCGCTGGTGCCAGACAGCTTATTAATACCCTCCTCTGCCCCAAAACACACACACATTCAATGTTGAATGAATCCTGTTCTGCTTTAGTTAAATTAGCAAGTTCCATTTGATTTTGATTTTTTTAAGTGTCTAATCTATATAATAAGTGTACAAATTAAATGATGATTACATCTTAAAAAAATCTTTGGATCTTTGAAAATGTAACATGTCTGTACTAGTGTCTTTTTTTTTTTTTGTACCATGCTTTTCTTAGAAGTACTTTGGAGTACCATGTAAATAGCATAAATATATTGAATATTTCTTGTTAATTATTTTGTTGTATTTATTTTGTTTTATTTTAATGTAGTATCTTGACATAACCGTCTTGATAAAATGATTCCACCACAGCACTGAATTAAATGGCTATCATTGATTTTTAGCAAATTTTGTAATGATGACTGTGTTCTGTCCAGGTGTTGGTGCAGCTAGTCTGGCTAAACTCACCTTCATGGTAGGCGGGGTCGAGGAGGAATATAATGCTGCACAGGAGCTGCTCACCTGTATGGGAGCAGAAGTAGTATACTGTGGCCAAGTGGGAAGTGGACAGGTAAATATACGCAAACATTAATGTCCTTTAGACTGTAATTTATAATGTAGTAACGTTATGGTGACATCAACATTACTTTAAAGAATACCGTGATCTATCTTCTACAATGCCAAAGACAGTTTACTTTCTGCTTAAAGACATTAAAGGTAAGGTTGGCAACTTCGGAGAGGCTAGAATAAGCAAGTTAGCTGTGAAATCATGACAGTTAAAGTCTCCAAAGCCATGCCTCCACCAAAACACAATGAACGTTCATTGCCAGAGCAGAGTATTCACAGCGTTACGAGAGACTGTGTTAAATTATGTCTCAAAGCACATAACATTGCAATAATAATGAACATAAACAACTCTGACTGCAGATTAATTTAGCCGTTGATGGTGTCGAACCGAAAAGGCTGCCACAATTGGACATTTTTTTTTGGTCCTGAGAATTCCACTGAAGATATACACTGCACTAAAGGATTATTAGGAACACCTGATAAATTTCTCATTAATGCAATTATCTAATCAACCAGTCACATGGCTGTTGCTTCAATGCATTTAGCGGTGTGGTCCTGGTCAAGACAATCTCCTGAACTCCAAACTGAATGTCAGAATGGGAAAGAACAGTGATTTAAGCAATTTTGAGCATGGCATGGTTGTTGGTGCCACACGGGCTGGTCGGGATATTTCACAATCTCCTCAGTTACTGGGATTTTCACGCACAACCATTTCTAGGGTTTACAAAGAATGGTGTGAAAAAGGAAAAACTGTAACACTTTAGAATACTGTATCTTACTTACTGCATAACTAATAAGGAATTAATGAAGAACTAATAGGTAATTCTTCATTCACTACTTCTTCACTACTGTTAACTACTAAGGAAGATGTGTTAACTAATCAGTATGTAATATAATTTTATGATTGTGTTAAGTATCAGTTAGTTAATCAATAGCTAATGAATTCTGTCATACCTCCTGAAGATCTACTATTAATTATCTATTAATTAAGGTTCAAGAAAAATAACTATGAAGTAACTACTAATTAACAGTCATACACTGTAGTCGGTTTGTCATTCTTCAGCACTAATAAGAAAGATAAGTGCAGACATTTACCTATAGGCTATGATCTGCAAAAAAGCAAAAACATATCATGGATATTACACCTTATTATTATACTTAGTTCTTATACATTTTAAACTTCTTTTGCCCCATTCAAGTTTTGGCAATATCGCGGTAGCCACATACACTGAGCCTGGGTTCTCCCAAGGTTTTTTTCTCCATTCTGTCACCTGATGGAGTTTTGGTTCCTTGCCACTGTTGCCTTTTTCACCTCTCTTCGCCTTTGTCGCTATTGGCTTTTGGCTTGCTTAGTTGGGGATATTTAACATTTAATTTAACAATACTATTATAACATTGTTTTCCTGTTATCTATGTGAAGCTGCTTTGAAACAATTTGTATTGTAAAAAGCGCTATATAAATAAAGGTGACTTGACTTGACAGTGATTTGGTGACACAAGAGCGCGGGCATTTGCATCCTCCTCTGGAGAGTTCTCAGCACCGCCGTTTTGGTGCATTTCTTTAGCGAAATACAGATTTGTGTACGTTTTATTTAATCCATAAAATCATTACTGTGCTGTAAATCATTTTGTTTTATGTGCTGTTACTGTGCTGTAAGTCATTTTAGCAACATACAAGGACACGATGTCAGTTACCCTATAGCTAGCTAAATCTATTTACATCAGATGTTAAAATCTCTTCTCAGAGCTGTGCACTGTTATGGGCAGGTTATGGAGTCAAGACTTTTTTTTTATTCTAAAATGTTTGTTAAATGAGTTTAAACGTAAACAGTATTATACATGTTAAAACGAAATAAAAAAATTTACAGTAAGTTTGATTTGAGTCAGAAGTATGTGGTAATTCCCTATGTTGTCACTTTAGAATACTGTTTCAGGTTCTAAGTAATTCTTGAAGGACTATCTAATAATTATTTATTAATTACTAATAAGTTCCTTATATTTTCACTTTAGAAGACAAGTTTCAGATTATAAGTAGCCTAATTCCTGGATAATTATTTGATAATTCTTTATTAATTACTAATGGGTTCCCTATATGTTCACTTTAGAATACTGTTCCAGCTTAATTCCTGCAGAATTATTTGATACTTATTTATTAATTACTTATAAGTTCCCAATACTTTCAGTTTCCCTCAGTCGTTGCCTCAAATACATGAATTTACTCAGTGGCATTCTATGCTGAGGAAAACAGACACACACAGTACTGTATATAAAATATACAAATAATCTGAGGTTAGTTTTGCATGACTGTTCAGTAGTTACTTCTTAGTTATTTTTCTTGAACCTTAATTAGTAGATAATTAGTAGTAGTTCTTCAGGAGGTATGACAGAATTCATTAGTTATTGATTAACTAACTGATACTTAACACAATCATAAAATTATATTACATACTTATTAGTTAACTCATCTTCCTTAGTAGTTAACCGTAGTGAAGAAGTAGTTAATGAAGAATTACCTATTAGTTCGTCAATAATTCCTTATTAATTCTGCAGTAAGTAAGATACAGTATTCTAAAGTGTTACCGAAAAAACATCCAGTATGCAGCAGTCCTGCCTTGTTGATGCTAGAGGTCAGAGGAGAATGGGCCGACTGATTCAAACTGATAGAAGAGCAACTTTGACTGAAATAACCACTCGTTACAACCGAGGTATGCAGCAAAGCATTTGTGAAGCCACAACACACACAACCTTGAGGCGGGTGGGCTACAACAGCAGAACACCCCCACAGGTACCACTACAAAAAAAGAGGCTACAATTTGCAAAAGCTCACCAAAATTGGGCAGTTGAAGACTGGACAAATGTTGCCTGGTCTGATGAGTCTCGATTTCTGTTAGAATTTGGTGAAAACACAATGAGAACATGGATCCATCATGCCTTGTTACCACTGTGCAGGCTGGTGGTGGATGTGGTGTAATGGTGTGGGGGATTTTTTCTTGGCACACTTTAGTCCCCTTAGTGCCAATTGGGCACCGTTTAAATGCCGTGGCCTACTTGAGCATCGTTTCTAACCATGTCCATTTCTTTATGGCCACCATGTCCTCTGATGGCTATTTCCAGCAGGATAATACACCATGTCACTAAGATTGAATCATTTCAAATTGGTTTCTTGAACATGACAATGAGCTCACTGTACTAAAATGGCCCCCACAGTCACCAGATCTCAACCCAATAGAGCATCTTTGGGATGTGGTGGAACAGGAGCATCAACTGCAAGATGCTATCCTATCAATATGGCCCAACATTTCTAAAGAATGCTTTCAGCACCTTGTTGAATCAATGCCAAGTAGAATTAAGGCAGTTTTAAAGGAGAACGGGGTTCAAACACAGTATTAGTATGTTGTTTCTAATAATCCTTTATGTGAGTGTATGTCATTTAAAAATATCGATATATGTAGACCACTTCCATTATTGATTGCTATCAGGATGTGAAGACAATTTTAACCAGTATAACAAAAAGTGTTTATGAAAAACATTGCCTACCCTACCTTTAAGAGGCATTGTTGTTTATTGCATAGATTTACTTTTTGTATGCATTTAAAACATATTCCGTCATTGTTTTTGTACATTTTTTATTAGCCTTTGCGATTTAGTTAATGAAACAGTCAGTTTAGATCACTCTTAAATGGTAAGGAATCTTGTTAAAAATAAACTTTCCATTTTTATATTGTTAGTTTTTCTACTATTTATACTTCTACTATATCCTGTGTCAAGTTTCTGAACACCCATCAGCAGTGGTGGGGGGAACGCATTACAGATAAGAGGAGTTACGTAATCAGATTACTTTTTCAAGTAACTCATTTTACAACGATCAAATAAGTAACGCAGTTTTGTTGTGTTTTGTTTTTCATTTACACTTCTCCTGTCCCATTTCGAGATAAATTGAAAAGTGAGGTTCAGAGGTGTCCTGTGCACTGTGTAAACATGATTCTTAGACTAAATGTGAGCATAAATTTACTCATCACACTTGCACAAAAATAGATGAACTATTCCTTAAAATGAATAAAAAGAGTGAAATGCAATAATTAATGTTAAATACAAATCTACTTTTATGTATTTAATCTCACTTTATTAACCAATGTCTTTGCTGCTTACTTTCGATGATCCAGTTCAACCATATTAATAAGCAGAAATTATTTTAGATACACATCACATATCAATTTTTATTGCTGAAGAGTATTGAACTTTCTTCGTCATATTGTTCTGCAATCTAGAAAGGTTTGTTTGAGCTGCGCCCTCTACTGTACAACCATAATGTCCATTTCATTCAGCCTGAGGCCAAAAATAGCCAAAACTAGAATTTTTTGTTTAGTTTTTTTGTTATTAAAAAGCAAACGAGCAAGCCCAGCCCAGGTGAGAAAAGTAACTCAAAAGTAACATAATACATTACTTTTCATTATAAGTTACTAAGAAATCCAATTAGTGAAAAATTTTAGGGAGTAATGCAATATTGTAATGCATTCATTTTAAAAGTAACTTTGCCCAACACTGACCATTAGGAATGTTTTGTTGATCTTTTTTATGTCAAAGTTTTTGCAGCTTCTTTTCTTTTAAGTTCTGAAAGTTACAGTATGTATTCATAGTAGCTTGATATAATATTATATTATATATGTGATATGAGATATATATACTCATTTAATACTAAAAAAACAACTATGTGGTGGAGATGCATATTATTAGATGGCATTAGACTCCTTGTGTTAATTTATACATAACACATTTCTAACGTAATGACAAAAAAGACCAAAGGTTACTACAAATCCTTTAAAGTAAATTACTTCTATGGCTAAACTGATGTTTTGCTATTTTCTCTTTCAGGCAGCAAAAATCTGCAACAACATGCTGTTAGCAATTGGCATGATTGGTACAGCGGAGACCATGAACCTCGGAATTAGGTGAAGATGTGTGTGCGTGTGTGTTTGTGTGTGAGAAAGAGAGAGAGAGAGAGAGAGAGAGAGAATGAGAATGAGGGTGCTGTCTAAAATGAAAAAAAAAAAAAGTTTTAAAAGTAGACCAAATGTTCTCTGCTCTAGATTCAAGCTGCTTTAAACTTCCACATGATAACTTTGTGTAAGAAACAGACTGAAATTTAAGGGGTCTTTTTACGGTGATTTTGCACAAACAAAAAGTTAATAAAAAAATGTAAAAAAAAAAAAAATAATAATAATGACCCTTTCTCTGCATCGCTCCATTTTAGTGCTGTGGCTCCTTTGAGGCTTTTACAGAAAATCTTGCCATCCGCTCTCAAATCTCTTTTTCGTTCATTTAAATTCGGTTCGCCACGTTTGACAACAGGGATGACAGACACCATTGTTTGTTATAACAGATCGCCATGTGCCTATTGTTTTTAAGTTTAAAAGAGTTTGTTCTTAGTATGTTCCATTTAAAAGACATCCTGTGGAAATGTGTAGGCACTATCTTTTCTTATTAGTACTGACGAGTGCAGAACATGATTTTTAAAAATAAATATTTTTAAAGTGAGAAGAGGGTAAAATGGTAACAGAAGATATTGGTAGGCAGTTTTGCTAGCATATACAGGTTAGATTCAACAGATTCACTTGTATATGAGATATGTTTTCATATTCACTTGAGTGCAGTCTTAAAATCTAGCACACACCAAGTGATGTTATCTCTCTTTTCAGAGGGGTGTAGGCATCTGCACACTCATATACACTTATGCAGACTCATTTAGATGCCTTGGGTTCCTGACTGTCATAAATCTCCCATGCTGCACTGCAGCCTGTCTTCTCATGCAGCAAACTGCACATAGAGAATGTAAAGAGGATTCATGTTCGACTAAGATATTATGATTTTGTTTTTTTGTTTTTTTTTCCACCGGAAAGCAAAGGGCTGCAAGGGATGAATAATTAATCTCTCACTAGGGACAATTATATTAAAAAATATGTCCACCTTTCATGTAGTTTCTTTTGTTCTTTCTGGTTTTACCTGCATTGTTTTTTGTTTTCAGTTTTGATTCCCAGTTGCCAAAATGGAGGACGTCTAAATTAAGTATTCATTTTGTATAAAATTAAAGTAATACAATTTAAATAGAAATGCAATGTGACATGATTGCAAACTTCCACAAAAATTCGAGAAACATTGTTGTAAATATTTATTTTACAATAAATTTGGTAACAAGGTTGAATGCAGTCAACACTGAAATTTGTGTAAAAATAATAATCCGATGATTTATTTGTCAATACAGTAAGTGGTTACACTTTACAATAAAGTTCCATTAGTTAACATTAAATAACAATAATCAATGCATTTGTTAACGTATTTATTAATCTTTGTCAACATTAGTTAATAAAAATACAACTGTTCATTGTTAGTTCAAGTTAGCTCAGGTCCAATAAATAACATTTACAGATACAAAATTTGATTTTAATAATGCATTAGTAAATGTTTAAATTAGGGCTTTCAAATGATTAATCACGATTAATCACATCCAAAATAAAGGTTTGTGTTTACATAATATATGTGGATGCACTGTGTATAATTATTTTGTACACAAACATGCATGTATATTTAAGAAACAATTTTTAATTTATATATAAAATATTTTTATTTATATATAATATAAATTATATACTGTATAAATCTATATACAGAATATACAATGAAAATATTTCTTAAATATATACAAGCATATATACAGTATATATATATATATATATATAAAACAATTATACACAGTGCACCCACATATATTATGTAAACAAAAACTTTTATTTTGCATGCAATTAATCATTTGACAGCCCTAGTTTAAATTAATTTTACTAAGATTAATGCTTTAGAAGCATGTTTCGTTGTTAGTTTATGTTAACTTGGTTAACAATTAATTAATGTTAACTCATGGTAAAGTGAGCTATTGTAAAGTGTTACCCAATTGGGTCAATAATTGAAAAGTGTTTACTGTGATTCATTCAACATTGAATTCATATTGTGTCAACATTTTGGCCTATATGATTTTAATCAAACCTCCCACGTCCCACCCCCTAAAAAAACATTTGATTTGCCTCTAACACTTTTAAAAGAGTAATGGGACACTGTTCCCTCTTTGTAGAAAGTCATTTTACTTTTTTTTCCCCCCCAACAAATGCTGAGTGTCTAGTCATGCGTGATGTTTCGTTTGGAAAAGAAGTGTCCCCAAACGACCGTTATCTCCCCTCTTGCTGGCTCGCTCTTTCTCCATCTATCTTCACTTATGCATGCATATGCTGCTGTCTACACTTTACAAACAGTAGCTAAAACTGAGAATGAGCCCTATTTTTTAATGATGCCACATACACACTAAATTGAGAGGCTTTGAAAGTTCATCCACTACACAAACACACAGCCTGTGTACAGATGTTTAAAAAGATAATTGACATTTGGTAATAAACTCGTTTGTTGCCTCTTAAAGACATTAATAAAATTGTGGCCTCTGTGTGTTTGCTTATAAGACTGTGTTTATAATCTTGAGAGCATCAGGGTTTGATGAAGATGAAATGAGAACAAGAGGCATAGTGTATAAACATAAGTCTTTAACAAAATGGGGCCCCCTTCTAATGCAGTGATCAAACATCAAACGCCTCTAGTTTATTTCCTCCTTTCCTTAATCTTAAACTGTAATTTACCCATCCTGTTTAACCAGACTCTCACATCTGTTTTCCTTTCCCTCGCTGCCATGGTATTAACCTGCAAACACTTTACACTCCAAATCTGCCCAAGCGTCTTTAGAAAGTGACTCTTTCATGTAAATTTGATGTTTAAATGCTTTGCATAATATCCATATATGAAGAATGAGTGCTATACAAAGCATTTTAACTGTGAAGGTGCTTCCTCTTCACACACACACACACACACACACTCGTTTCCCGTGCAGAGAGAGTGATTTGTGTTCTAGCAGAGAAGCCAGGTTGCAGTTGAGGCGGTAACCTTTTCAGTCACTGACCCAGAACGCGTGTATGTGTGTGAGAGTGTGTGTATGAGTGTGAGCTGGGGGAAGGAGGGAGACGATGTTGAACATATGTCACCGGTTGTCCCCAAGAGACCGAGAGACACAGACATAAAGGGAGAGTGAGAGAGAACAGGAGATTGATACGAGGTCAGTCAGTGGGCTGTTTACAGACATTAAAACCCCCCAAAAACAACTGTCAAATGACAACATAGCTCACAAACACACACATTGAGATTACATTTCCCAAAACAGTCTGTAAAAACAGACAGAGTGAGACAGACGGATGGATGGAATAATAGAAAAGGGAAAGAAATAGACTTTTTATGCACAGCTGTGTGCCCTTGTATCTTAATTATTGCATAGACTTATAAAAGGCTTGGTGTATGTGAGTGTGTGTGTGTATATGAAGGCGCGGCCCACTGAATGAGAGACAGGTGGAGTTACTGTATAACTGCCCTTAAACACTCATCATAGTTTAATAGACATAAGAAAGCTAAAAAGCGCACTTTACTGTCTCTCCGCCGTGAGTGTGCACGCACACGCGTGTGTGTCGAGATGCTCTTGATGTGGTCATATTTATGTTCTTGTTAAAGCAAGAGGCGGCAGCTCTTTGCCCAGTTACACATCATACGCAGATTTCCCTCTTTTATCCCTCTTCTCTTCATCATCCTGATAGGGACAGGGGCTCTTTTTCTCTAACTCTTCATTTATTCAAAAACACATAAAGTTAATTTCAATGATAAAGTTGAAAATGCCACAGTAAGTCAATTGTCGTAATCTATCTTCATTGTCCCTATCATAATGATAGGGACAAAGTCTAAATATTTTATTATTTCTTAGAAAATAAAATATTTTCAATACTTTAAAATCTATTAAATCATCTATGTTATCAGATAATTCGACCTCTTTCTCACAATCCAAGTTCATTTCATGTTGAGTGAACATTCAAACATTGAACATCCCTAATACATACACACACATACATGTATATGTATATATATGTGTGTGTGTGTGTGTGTGTGTGTGTATTAGGGATGCACAGAAATGAAAGTTATGGGCCGAAATAAATATAGGCCAAAAACCTAAACCAAAAATACTTTTTAAAAATGATTTAATATATTAAATTCGGAGGGTTATAATATAATGGTATTAAAATTAGAATGAAATGAGAAATGAAATTATATATTAATAAAGAATAATGAAATTCAATCATTTTAATGATACTGATTTATTTCAAATACAATCCAGTAAATAAAATAACATATTTATTGAAGAGTAACACACTAAAATTGTGCAGAAAATATTTTCATATTAAATTAATATATATATATTTTTATTAGGTTCTATGAATCAGATTTAACAGATGACCAATTATCCCAAAAAATGTATAGTCCTACAAAGCCATTATTATTATCGGAGCATGTGAGCAGATAGCACGGAGTGGATCAGTAAACAAGAGGGTGGCGTAATTTTACCAGCATTGCCCAGCTCGGCTATACACACCATGTTACAGCACAGAAGGGCTATTGCTAACGGAAACAAGTCTAATACATAGAAGTTTCATGTCGCCACGTTATTTGAACGGAATTAGCTTTTCCGGTGAGTGGTTAATGAGTGGAGCATTCGCATGGGCCGTGAGCAACTGTGAGCCGAGTGTGTGTGGGTGTATTTATGATTTATTTTGTATAAAAATGAAATATTCAAAAAAGTGTTTCATAATATATTCATAATATTCAAAGTGTAAAGTAAATATGCTATTATTTTTCAATTGATGTCTTGAACAATATGTTTAGAGTGATTAGATCAAAAACCAACATCAAGACAAAGAGTATATTTCTAAGAACTTGGCACACATTTATTTTTATTTAATCTTCATGTCTTTTTTGTAATATCATCATAGAGACATGAGGATGAACGCTTTTGACAGTAAAAAAGCACCTAACAATGCCTTAGCAACCACACACTTATCATCATGACAACCATTTTCTTTAGGAAATGTCACAAATAGTTGTGTTTGCTGTCTGTCAGTTTCTTTCTTTATTATTCAATGTTATTTAGGTGCACAATCATTTGTAAAGCAGCAAGGGCCATTTCACTCAGATCTACTTTAAATGCAGGACTGAAATCACCACGGTTACTCTTATAGGGGGACAGATTGGTGGGGGTGAGTTAATAAGACAGCTGCTTGTGTCAGAGTTTTATTACCCCTGCATTTGTGTGGGGGACAACAAGCGAGAGAGTGGAAAATGATGAACTGCAGCTCCTGTTAAATATCAATACTGTATTATCCAGGCCCACTTTCCACTTAGGGATGATCTAGTCCTGAGCCTAAAGGTCAGTAGTCTGTCTGACCTCTGTCCTTTGACCTTTTTCTCTGTTTCTTTTTTCGATCAGACTGGGTTTGGATCCGAAGCTGCTGGCGAAGATTCTGAACATGAGCTCGGGGCGATGTTGGTCCAGCGACACGTATAACCCCGTTCCAGGTGTAATGGAAGGGGTGCCGTCCGCAAACAACTACCAGGGAGGCTTTGGCACATTGTTAATGGCTAAAGTAAGTGAAGGCTTTTTTTTTGTTGTTGTTCTTTCTTTTAAACATATATATATATATATATATGTGATTTGACCTATCGGTTAGCCCCGCCCCCTTAGTTACTGTTGCTAACTCGGACAAACAAGCAGTTGCTTACTGTCTTACATTGTTGCATTTAAGTAGGACTTAAATATGCCATATAAAAGATTTTAAAATACATATGGTGTGTAACTAGATTAGTTTGGAAGCAAGAGATCACGGTTGTCACGATCGCAGGAGACAACATCCATGAACAACACTGTTCATATATATACCGCAGGGTCAGATTAGATTTAATTACATTTAACCAGTTTAATATGGAGAGGCACTGAATTGTTGATCAGTCTGTACATGACATGAGAACAGTTAGCTAGTTAGATTTGCACGTTAGCATGGACTCACTAAGTTTAATTGTAACTTAATGAGAGTATAACAACCAGAAAATGAATGTTTTCGTCTTCATTGGGATTGGGGGTTTATCCTTAGGGAACCAGGTTACTGCGCCCACATCATTAGATTAATACGCAGCTTAATCCAAAGCAGACATTTTCCTCTGTCTTGGTTGGTTTTAGGAAATGGAATAAAATAAATTCCATTGCCCATCAGGATATCTGCATTCAGTGTTGCAAATATCCCAGGCATATCGTTTTACCATTTTTGTAGCATAAAAACCACCAAACCAATGAGAGCTTTGGATCTTCCAATGTTTCTCTATGGCGCTGAAACCTAAAGACGTCCGAGTTCCAGTCCCCGTGCAACTGATACTCAACTGCCATTGGCTCATCTGCATTTTAGGGGAGGGGCTTACTGATAGGTCTATTGAGCAGACGTGTTCACGTTTTTAATTGCCACGGTTGGCGAGTGATGTAATCGGTGTGCTTCTGAACACTGTGTGACACAACGGAAACACAGACTATCGCAGCAAGCCTATACACTGTATTTCCCGGAAAGAAAAAAAATGCATTGTTGCAAAAAAAATCAAAAATAAAACGCAGATAAGTATATTCAGAAATAATGTAAAATACCACTTAATATAAAATGAAACATTATAACACCATAAACATGTATTTTATTTTCCCCTCACTATACAATAAATACTTTGTTTTTCTGAATATTGTTAAAATTTAATGATAAAATACAAGTATAAGTCAAACATAAATTATAGTGACATTCTTTATTAGTCAGCATTTATTATAAATGGCTATATGTACTGTATGTGTATTTTTAGTGTGTGAGTATATTTTATATATATATATAATTTATTTCTATATATTAAAGACTATAACAATGTTGTGTTCTCAGGATCTTGGTTTTGCTCAGAACACTGCGACCAGTATTCGGACCCCCATTCCTCTTGGTTCTTTGGCACACCAGATCTTCCGCGCCATGTGTGCTGGTGGCTACTCTAACAAAGACTTTTCCTCCGTCTTCCAGTTCTTAAGAGAGGAGGGGGTACAATAGGTCTGTGTAATCCGGTTCAAGTGAATGTGACCCAGACTCTGTGTGTGTTAAAACAAACATTATGATAAGCCGGTTCAGCTTTGATATGCATGTGTGTCTGTTTTGAAAGGGATGTTGTACGTTGAAGCTAATTAAGTCTGATAACTCTGTTAGGTTGTAGCCTGATGTTAACATTCAAATCTTTGCAGAACCATTTTTAACTAGTTCTGTATGACCGGTTCAAACTGTTACTCAAATACCTAAGCTTCCTTACATCACACATTTACGTGCAATCGTTGACAATCATGCGTTTTCGTTTCATTTTACTTCAACCCAGTTCCGAGCCAAAATTGATTTTAGGTCCTGATCAGATGCTGCTAAAAAGGATCCATAAGACATACCTCATTCATGCCAGTTTTGCTTAAACTGAATCTAAACTGTGAAAACTGTTACAGAAAATTTGTAGATCCCTCTTTTTTTCTGGATTTTGCACACATTGAATAGTTTATGTTCACATCTCTATATCATTTTTGCCTGATTCCAACCATGATTTCTCTCGTTCTCCATTTCTTTTTCACTGAACAAAAGGCTTTAAGCCACCCTGGCATGTATGTACATTTGTATAGTCTTTTTGTAAAGGTGCTGTATTGAGAATGAGCCGTCTCAATTGTCTCCTGCTTTATAGAGGTCCTGTTGAGACTCTCACTACAAAGAGACCGATGCCATCTGTGCTAGGCACATACACTCGCCCATGTCCTCTACACAAAAAATGTTCTTGTTCCTATTTTCTCCTCAATAAAAAAGTTAATTACGTTAATAACTGTCGATTCACACCCCAAACTCACACTGTTGGTTGCACAAATGTGACTGTGTTAGGCTGGTCGGGATGGTCAAACGAAAAGAAAAAAGTTTTGATACCACTGCGGTGTTTATGTGTTGGTTTTCGATGAAATCAGCCTAAAAATGGCTTTTTTATATAGTTGTCCCTGCAGTTTAATCTGAGAGTATTTTAAACATGACCTTTATGCTGTCTCGCTGATATATTGCTATTTATAACTTTCGCCTATACATGAGTGTTTAACAAGTCTGCGTTTGTGTTTGATGTCTGTTTAACTAAAGGGCCGGTGTGTATCAGTTAGGTAAGGACAAGGGACTTGACATCACTTTCAGGTTTAGATGTTAGCATAAGTTAGCTATAACGAGAAAATCAAAGATTTACAGGTGTACATGTAAAAATGATCACCGTTTATTGCTTGTAATGTTTACAAAAGGAGAAGTGAGGTTGAAGTAACAGTACAAATGAAGTAGTCCCATTCACCGCCCTCTGACTTCCTGTCCTGGTGCTGGTCCTCCGACGTCTGCGGCTTTTCCATTGTTCTTTACACGTGCTCGCATGCACTCATGCTCCACAAATGATTCCCTTATTTCCATCATCACAATCAGAAAGCCAACAAAACAAGGCATCACCCGTGGGCTCTTTAATAGTGTTTTTGGTCTTTCGTTCATGTGTTTTTATTATTTCGGCAGTGCTGTTTGTGTCTGTAGACAGCCTCAGACAGGCCAGCCCAGTCTGAACTAGTCCAGAGGTCGTTAAAACCGCTCTTATCCTCAACTTTTAATTGTAGGACTTAATTTTATGACCAATGCTCGTGATGTGTAGTTATGTGGCTGTAGTCTCAGACAGTCCTACACACTATAAGTGCACTAATTGTTTAACTGAGACTGCCGGTTGTTAACTGGGAGCTTAAAGACTGTAGCTGGATAAGCACGTTTTAAACTGAAATGCAGACATTATAGCTTTGCTAAATGCTGAGTTTTAGTGAATAGTGATGCTTTACTGAATGTTTTAAAAATAATATGTATTGATTTATTTTAATTTTTATTACTATTAATTGAGTTGAATTAGGAGCAATAAACCTCTGGTTTGCATCTAATTATAGATCACAAAATTCATAGTCCACACCTTTTTTAACTTATCAATAATGTGTAAACATCTAGGCCATGTTGTTAAAAGGGGCTGTAAACTAAGTCTCATATGGCCAGATTTATGTAGTCTATAGCATCAAACATACTTTATATTCATCATAGACATATACACTAGACCTCACCTTGGCTACGGCAGTTCATTGGAACGAATGCGTCAATAGAGCCGCCATCTTGAAACAGGCGAGCCCCTCCACTTTAATGCATCAGCGTCAATGTAGTAGACACAGGTGTAACGGTAATAAAATCACCATAAATCATTATGAATGCAATTTTTCTTGTTTTTTTGGTTTGTTCCAACGGTCAGACATGTATTTATCATTGATTCCAGAAAGACATTTTTTTTTTTTTTTTAAACATTCTTCCTAGTTTAGATTTCATCCGTGAACATCATACGCTGCACAAAAGTCCGCCACCATCAATGAATTCGACGTAAAGGCAAAGATAGCAGCGTTACCTAGCTACTTCCTATGACAAGACCCCTGTTCCAAGATGGCGGCGGTTTTAACGCATGCTTAGAGCCCCAAGGTGAGGTCTAGTGTATATGTCTATGTATATTCATAACAGTGTAATTTAGGGTGTGTTCACTCTTTACATGTTTGGTTCGATTAAAACGAACCCTAGAGCGATTGCTCATCCGAACCCTGGTGCGCACCGAACAAGCCGATCGAGATGCGCTGAAAAGATGGGCCTCGGGCCACTTCCAAATGAACTCTGATGCGGTTCGATTGATATATGAACGCAACATGGAGCAAAGACATGTCAATGAACCAAAAATGGGAAGATGAGACCCTAAAAAGGACAGAATGCGCATGCATAATGTTTTTTTTTTTTTTTTTCCATCAGTCGGGATGTTGCCTTCACAGTTAGGTACAGGCATCAGAACCACGTCTCCTCGCAACAGATGTTTTGTTTGTGTGTGTGACAGAGGGATTCCTGCTGCTGTTTTGACTCCTTCACACATTTTATAAGCTCTTTAAGAGTTCTTAGCTGTTCAAAATACCATCATGCAGGCTACACACGTACAACGAGAGCTTTTATCCCGGCACACAACATTGTTTTGGATGTTCCGGAAATTCCTTCTCAAAATGGGCAATACGTTTTAATAGCTGACCAATCAGGTAGCCGATACATTTTTTTATCCGGACGAAGCAAACTGAACTACATGTGTGATCACACCCTTAATTACATATTTTGTTGGTGAATCGCTATAACCAGATGCTCTTTATGCTAGATGTTTTCTTACCACTGTCATTTTTATGTATTTATCTTGTTATTGAGAGGAATGCATACTTGTATATTCTTCATCTAAACTTCTCTCTCACCATGGTAGACCGCTTCGGGATGTTCGTTTACAGTTTATCGCTGCAAAGGTGTTTCCAACTTCTTTTTACTGCAAAGCAAAGAATGAAAAACTACTTCGCCGTGAGTATATTGGGCATTGAATCACATTCAGCTTCTTGTGTGTTATATGTGCACTAGTGCGAGCACAAGGATTAAGTGTCTGGCTGTAGTTCACTTAACGGCCACCGTATCGCAAACTACAACGGAAAAGAATTAATAATAATAATAATAATAATAATAATAATATTGTCTTAGATAGCCTAGCGCTTTTCTTGGCACTCAAAGCGCTTTGCATAGAAGGGGGAATCTCCTCAACCACCATCAATGTGCAGCATCCACCTGGCAGCCATATTGTGCCAAAACACACACCACACACCAGCTCACTGGTGGAGAGGAGACAGTGATGAAGCCAATCAGTATATGTATGTATGTATATATATATATCTATGTGTGTGTGTGTATATGTGTATATATATCTATGTGTGTGTATATATATATATATATATATATATATATATATATATGTTTTTTTTTATTTATTTATTTTTTTATTTAACAGTCAGACATACATACAAACAAACCAACATAGTGCAGTGGTGAGCAAACTTGTAAATCCATGATTCAAGCAGTGGCAAGAGTGATTTAAGTGTTTGATCTAAGTGTGTATGTGAGCGGGTGTGAGTGTGGGTATGTGTATGTGTGTGTAAACAAAGTAACCATTTATTATTTATTACCATTGTCATTACATCACCATCCCACTGCCCACTACCACCATACTGTCCATATTGTGTTTGTAGATTTTTATTTCCATCCTTCCTCCTATGTAACAATTGCCATTGTCAATCCTGTATAAAATATAATATGATATAATAAAATAATATAATATAAGATAATATAATATAATATAAGATAACCTTCCCCCACATCTCATCAGTCCCTATCTTTTCCTTATTTTACTGTTTTGTTTTTTTTGTGTGTGTGTGTGTGTGTGTTATGTGCAATGTCTAAAGTGCATTAAAAGAGGGAGTACAGTGCGAGAGTGTCTCAAATTGGGCCAGAGATGCTGTCCTGTTGAAACCACTTCTCGCCTGTCTTGGTGTTTGGCGTGTTTTTTTTTTTTTCCTATTCTATGTTGTGGTGCATTAAAAACCCATGAAGAAATAAGGGGGAAGTTATTGCAATCCTGATGACAATGACACTTATTTCTAGTTCTACATTCTAATTCTACAGCATTAACAATGGGAATATTGATGATAATAATAATAATAATAATAATAATAATAATAGGAATAATAATAATAAATGACAATGATGATGGCAGTGGTGATCACAACGGTGAGAGCAAAAGACAGCAACAACAGCAATTACAACAATGAAACAATAACAAAAAGAATACAAGTGAAAATAGTAATCATAACAGTAACAGTAAAGATAGTAATAACAACTAGAACGTACATTTCCAGACGAAAATGTGAAGTGGTGCTTGCAGTGGCAAAACTCACCACCCGGTTGCTAGGGTGTTCTGGGTGGTTGCTAGTTGGTTGTCAGGGTATTCTGGGTGGTTGCTATGCAGTTGCTAGGGTATTATGGGTGGTTGCCAATGTGTTCTGGGTAGTTGCTAAGGTGTTGCTAGGTGGTTGCTAGGGTGTTCTGGGTGGTTGCTAGGGTGTTGCTAGGTTGTTACTAGGCGGTTGTTAGGGTGTTCTGGATGGTTGCTAGGTGGTTGCTAGGGTGTTTCTAAGGTGTTCTGGAAGGTTGCTAGGCAGTTGCTAGGGTGTTGCTCAGTGGTTGCTAAGGTGTTGCTAGGTGGTTGCTAGGGTGTTGCTAGGCGGTTGCTAGGGTGTTCTGGGTGGTTGATAGGGTGTTGCTAGGTGGTTGCTAGGGTGTTGCTAAGGTGTTCTGGATGGTTGCTAGGCGGTTGCTAGGGTGTTGCTCGGTGGTTGCTATGGTGTTGCTAGGTGGTTGCTAGGGTGTTCTGGGTGGTTGCTAAGGTGTTGCTAGGTGGTTGCTATGGTGTTTGGGGTGGTTGCTAGGGTGTTGCTAGGTGGTTGCTAGGGTGTTGCTAAGGTGTTCTGGATAGTTTCTAGGTGGTTGCTAGGGTGTTGCTATGCGGTTGCTAGGGTGTTCTGGGTGGTTGCTATGGTGTTGTTAGGTTGTTGCTAGGGTATTCTGGGTAGTTGCTATGGTATTACTAGGTGGTTGGTAGTGTTCACATATGGTTATTATAGAGTTTTTATATTGTTCATGGCATGATTTAGCACTTAGCTAATCAATATTAGCATGTAGCTATTCACAGCTAGCATGTTTAGCATTTTGAAAGTTCTATGTGCTAGCATGAGTCAAAAGACCCAACCCCCATCGTGATACAATGTTCTGATGCTGAGATATAGCTGTTACAAAATGGTTGCTAGGGTACTCTGTTTGGTTGCTAGGGAGTGGCTTGGCAGCTTCCAATCATGAAGCTCCAAAGTCAATGCGAATGTATAAACCAACCCCCATCTCTATACGATGTTCTGATAAAGAGATGTAGGCCTTGCAAAATGGTTGCTAGGGTACTCTTTTTGGTTGCTAGGGAGTGGCTTGGCAGCTGCCAATCATGAATCTCCAAAGGCTGCTTGTCAGTATAATTGATATAATACAACTCCCAAGCCTGTATGACATTCAGAATGGAAGATATCCCTCTTTAAAATTTGGTTGCTAAGGTGCTCGATAATGGTTGCTAGGGTGTGGCCAGAAATTGTTGAGGTGATTCATGATTGGCTGTTTGCTACCCCGAGTCAAACGAGACCACCCTTGTGTTTCTATGACACTTCTATCCGGAGATATCCCTTTGATCTCTTTCAATGGAAGTCTATGGGAGTTGTTGCTAAGGTGCTCTATATGGTTGCTAGGGCGTGGCTTGATAGCTTCACAATGATCCTGAGAGACTGATTGGTCGTCTGAGTAAAATGAGCCCGCCCCCTTGTCTCTATGACACTATGATCCAGAGCTATGTTCAATACAAAATCCCTATGCAATTTACCATAGTAGGAAAAACACATGCATTTGATGGGACATCCATTTATGGGTAGCTCCTGCCCCCCAGGGGTGCAACTTTTACCCCATTGTGAGGTATGTTCTTACAGAGGTTGCCAGCCTCTTCAAATGTGGCAAATCACACATTTTTCCGAAATCGTTGTTCGGAGCTATGAGTCGTCAAAGTTTGTCTCAATGTTAAGTCTATGGGATTTTTTGGAAATTTGTTCGCCCCTGGGTCGAACACCGTACCCCCGATCTCTGATAAAAGTGATAGGACACTTCTCTTCAATAGGCCGCACGATTTGATGCCTCATTCATGGGTCTGTGACAAAAACTGTGGACGTAGGAGTGCGCCAAACTTTTTCCTGCAATAGTATAATGCTATACTAGAAATTTTAAATAACATTGGGGTCAATGGGGGAAAATTTGGGCAGCTCCTGCCCCCCAGGGGTGCAACTTTTACCCCATTGTGAGGTATGTTCTTACAGAGCCTGTCAGCCTCTTCAAATGTGGTAAATCACAGGCTTCTGTGAAATCCTCGCTCGGAGCTATGAGTCGTCAAAGTTTGTCGCAATGTTAAGTCTATGGGATTTTTGGGAAATTTGTTCGCCCTTCGGGCGAACATCGTACCCCCGATCGCTTAGAAAAGTCATAGCACACCATTCCCGAATATTCCGCACGTTTTGAGACCTCATTCATGGGTGTGTGACAAAAACTGCGGGAGGAGTAGCGTGCCAAACTTTTGGGCCCACTCAAAAAACACAATAGTAATAGTGTTGCCTTGCTTTCAGCAAGCACCACTAATGATGACAGAGACAAGTTCAAACAATTAAAATGCACAAATATTCGTGGGTTGGTTAAGAAGGTGGGAGGAGTCGGAGTTATGAACAGAGAGAGGATTCATAGCTGTAAGAGGTCAGAAAGTGTTGGACGGCAGAGGTCAGTTTCAGATGTGTAATTATGAAGGGGAGATGCGAGTTCCATTGCAATGAAGTCTGTAATAAGATTTTTCCAAATGTTAATGTGTAATTTATTTCTGGTTTTCCAGTTCATGAGGATAGCTTTCTTGGCGAGTATTTTAGAGTTTATAGTTTTATCAGTGATTATTGTGAGATCTCCCAGCAAGCAAAGGGAAGGCGACATTGGGATGTGGCAGCCAACTAATAGTGGATAGTAATTGTGTGACCTCTTTCCAAAAGTGTTTGATTGGAGTGCAGTGGCTGGGTTGCATGGATGTATGTATCTGTAGAATTTTGATTGCGATGTGTGCAAACTTCTGATGCGAAACCAATTTTAGCTAATCTATCGCCTGTGTAATGTGTTCTGTGAAGTATTTTGTATTGTATTAACTGAAGATTCGCATTTTTGGACATGAGATAGATGTTTTTACAGATTTGGGTCCAGAAGTTGGCATCAGGGGCTATTGAAAGATCGTTTTCCCATTTTATTGTTGGTAAGTATATGGACTGAAGTTGATTTGACATCGTTTGGTATATTTTAGAGAGCAGTTTCTTTGGAGAGGAAATGTTGACCAAGTCTGATATTACCGGTGGAAGTTCTAAATTTGTATCTCTGATGTTTATTTTTGTCAGGACAGAAGATTTGATTTGTAGGTATTTTAGAAATTCGTTGTTCCCGATGCCATACTCCTGGGCCAGTTGTGGAAATGGTTTAAATGTGTTGGATTTGAAAATATGCTTAATGTGGGTGATGCCTCTTTCCGCCCATGTGTGAAAATTCAATGTTTTTCTTATTGCTTATAAAGTCACGGTTGTTCCAAAGTGGGGTGAGATTAGATGGAGCTAGTGTAGAGTTTGTGATTTGGTGAAATTTCCACCAGGCTGTCAGAGTGGTGGCTATAGTTACTGCATTAAAACATGTGTGTTTGATTGATTTGGTGAGGAACGGTATGTCAGCTATATTTAAATCTTTGCATAGTGATTGTTCTATATCTAGCCATATAATATCAGATTTGGTGGGGTGAATCCATTTGTATATGTATTGCAGTTGGTTAGCCATTGAGTAATACTTGAAATTTGGTGCTTCTAGTCCTCCTTGAACCTTACTCTTTTGTAGTGTAGTGAGTTTTATCCTTGGCGTTTTATTTTTCCAGTAGAAGCCTAGTGATTTAAACCAAGTGAGTGTGGGGTGGGTTGGAATCATTGAGAATAGGTAATTAATTTTCGGTAAAATCGTCATTTTTATTGCTGCTTTCCTGCCGATTATGGAGATTGAGAGGTTGAGCCACCTGAGCAAATCGTCTTCTATTTTTTTTAGCAGTGGTGTGAAGTTGAGTGTTACCAACTCTGACAGTCTGGAGGAAATCTTAATGCCTTAGTAAGTGATGTGATCATGACATATAGGTATAGGTGATTGATGGGGTGCCACATCCCATTTGGTTTTATGTAAAGGGAGGATGGAAGATTTATTCCAGTTTATTGCATAATTGGATATTTTTGAGAAGGACTGGATTGTTTTAATTGTTTCTTGAGTAGATGTTAGGGGTTCTTGTATATATAGTAGGATATCATCTGCATAGAGAGAGATTTTATGTGTTTGTTGTGGTGTTTCAATACCTTTGATTGTTGGGTTTTTACGGATAGCTGCTGCTAAAGGTTCAATAAAAATCGTGAATAGGGATGGAGAGAGTGGACATCCCTGCCTCATCCCCCTGTGCAGTGTGAAGCTTTGTGATGTTAGTCCGTTTGTTGTGACTGTTTGTTGTTGATGTTATAATTGCATTAATGAGAAATTGAAAAGGTGTTCCTAATAATCCTTTAGGTGACACACTCACCTAAAGGATTATTAGGAACACCTTTTCAATTTCTCATTAATGCAATTATATAATCAACCAATCACATGGCAGTTGCTTCAATGCATTTAGGGGTGTGGTCCTGGTCAAGACAATCTCCTGAACTCCAAACTGAATGTCAGAATGTGAATGAAAGCTGACTTAAGCAATTTTGAGAGTGCCGTGGTTGTTGGTGCCAGATGGGCCAGTCTGAGTATTTCACAATCTGCTCAGTACTGGGATTTTCATGCACAACCATTTCTAGGGTTTACAAAGAATGGTGTGAAAAGGGAAAACATCCAGTATGCGGCAGTCCTGTGGGCGAAAATGCCTTGTTGATGCTAGAGGTCAGAGGAGAATGGGCCGACTGATTCAAGTTGATAGAAGAGCAACTTTGACTGAAATACCCACTCGTTACAACCGAGGTATGCAGCAAAGCATTTGTGAAGCCACAACACGCACAACTTGAGGCGGATGGGCTACAACAGCAGAATACCCCACCGGGCACCACTCATCTCCACTACAAATAGGAAAAAGAGGCTACAATTTGCAAGAGCTTACCAAAATTGGGCAATTGAAGACTGGAAAAATGTTGCCTGGTCTGATGAGTCTCGATTTCTGTTAGAATTTGGCGTAAATAGAATGCGAACATGGATCCATCATGCCTTGTTACCACTGTGCAGGCTGCTGGTGGTGGTGTAATGGTGTGGGGTATGTTGGCACACTTTAGGCCCCTTAGTGCCAATTGGACATCGGTTAAATGCCACGGCCTACCTGAGCATCGTTTCTGACCATTTCCATCCCTTTATGGCCACCATGTACCCATCCTCTGATGGCTACTTCCAGCAGGATAATGCACCATGTCACAAAGCTCGAATCATTTCAAATTGGTTTCTTGAACATGACAATGAGTTCTGTCTGTACTAAAATGGACCCCACAGTCACCAGATCTCAACCCAATAGAGCATCTTTGGGATGTGGTGGAATGGGAGCTTTGTGCCCTGGATGTGCATCCCACAAATCTCCATCAAATGTAGGGGGATTATTAGGAGGCCATGATGGACAGAGACCAATGGGCAAATTGGCTAGGATACAGGGGTTACATCCCTACTCTTTTTATGGGGGACCTTGGAATTCTCTTATTCTCAACAAAACTTTATTTTATCAAAATTACAGTTAAAATAATAGTATTATGAAATAATTTGAATCAACTCAAATGTGTTTGTATAGTTCTTTTCACAATCCATATTGTTTCAAAGCAGCTTTACAGAAAGTGCATTTCAGAAATGTACATAGAAAAAATATAGTTAGTTAATCATGTATTAATTTAGTGCATAACATATCGCCAGCGTTAAGCCGTCTCTTCACAGGCGTTTAGGCAGATAACAGCAGAAAAGCAGATGGGAAATAATTAGCATAGCTGCTGTTCATAATATTAATGCATTCGATCTGATTCAACAGTAGTATAAAAGGTAAGCATTATGTGAATGCTTGGCTAAAGAGATGCATCTTTAATCTAGTTTTAAACTGGGACAGCGGGACTGAGCCTCGAACAATGTCAGGAAGGCTATTCCAGAGTTTAGGAGCTAAATGTGAGAACTCTCTCCCTCCTTTAATGGACTTGGATATCTTAGAAATGACCAGAAGCCTCGAATTTAGTGATCTTAATTAATGCGATGGATTGCAAGGTGATAGAAGGTCCATTGAATACACAGGAGCTAGACCATTTAGGGCTTTATATGGGTCAGTATTAATACTTTGTAATTGATATATGGAACTCAATAGGTGACCAGTGTAGAGATGATAAAATGGTGTTATATGGTCATGTTTTCTTGACCTATTAAGAACTCTAGCAGCTGCATTTTGGGTCCCACTTTAAATTAAGTGGCTTTAAGTACTATGTACTTACATTGAAACAAATAATTTGATGCAATGGACTTGTTGTGTACATACATGTTTTTACATTGTACGTACATTTTAAAAATACCAGCATGTAATTACAGCTGTAACTAATTTATGTAATTACATCTGTAATTGCATCCCTCACTTAAACCCACTCTTAAACCTACCCATACCACCACACCTGTCCCTAACCTTACCTGTTTTACAATACAACATGAGCACAATAAGTACATTGTACTTTTTTTTCAATGTAAGTACATAGTACTTAAAGCCACTTAATATAAAGTGGGACCGCATTTTGCACTAACTGTAGCTTGTTTATTGAGAATGCAGGACAAACAGCTAATAAAGCATTACAGTTATCTAGTCTCAAGGTCATGAATGCATGAACTAACTTTTCTGCACCAGAAACAGATAGCATGTTACGTAGTTTAACAATGTTTCTGACTCGCTGACACAGTTTAAAACTAGATTAAAGACGCTTCTCTTTAGTCAAGCATTCACATAATGCTTACCTTCTAGTCCTCTGTTATGCCATACGGAACCGTTTGCCACTGAAACTGCTTAACGCACCAGTGGGGCTCGACAGCCTTTTAGACAAACGGGTCGGCGCGTATGGTTGGGTTGCGGAGAGTTCAGGTTACGGAGAGTTTGTGAATTATAACGGAAATCATTATGAACATCAGCTATGCTAATTATTTCCCATCTGCCTTTCTGCTGTTATCTCGGGACGCTTGTCCCGAGAAAAATGGCATTCGTCAGGTCCAGTTTTGTGTCCAGCCTCCCACGGGGATTTCGGATGCCCCAACACCTGTGATGAGACGACTCAACGCCTGTGAAGAGACGACTCAACGCCTGCGATATGTTATGGCGCCGTTTTATTCATAAACAATATTTATATTTAATATTTATATTTAAACAATATGAATGTAAGCCAGAGGAGAACTGGCCCCCGACTGAGCCTGGGTTCTCCCAAGGTTTTTTCTCCATCCAATCTGATGGAGTTTTGGTTCCTTGCCACTGTCGCCTTGCTTTTGGCTTGCTTTGAGCTTGCTCAGTTGGGATTATTTAGTGTTTAGCAATGTTGTTGATCTGTGTTGTGCTACTTTCATGTTATCAGTGCGAAGCTGCTTTGATACAATCTGTATTGTGAAAAGCGCTATATAAATAAATGTGACTTGACTTGACTTGACTTCTAAGGTGGAATAGATCTTTGAGTTCAGCTCATGAAAAATGGGGGCGAGAACAAAAGTGTTGCGTTTATAATTTTGTTCAGTGTACTTTTAAAACACTAGCTAAATGCATCAGGAATAGTCTCAAATTGAACCATACCTTGTTTTAAAAGTTTTTTATAGGTTATATAAGATACGCCCAATCTGAGAAAGAGACCAATTTTCAGCAATAATTCAGACATGCCATGAATGGGTGTCATTAGCTGCCCAGACGATGTGCTGTCCAGTCTGACCTCGGAGAACATCTACAACTTTTGAGCGTCAGCCATGTTGAGTGTGATTCATATTTGGGGTTTAATTTGTCCTCGTTTACGAGGGGAATGCTGGGTGCTGTGGTTTTCTCATTAACAGGACATGAAAGGAGCTGTAAAGAGAGCAGTGGTGAAACCGGCCCACACTGACGTCTGTGCATTCACACACACGGACATGCAGACTCTTTAGACAGGCCTGGTCTCACATAGTGGTCATAAGCATCTCAACCCACCCTGCCAATCAAGATGTCATCCAGTTTTAAACATGCTAATTTAAAGGATCTTTTGAGATGAGCTACTGTTCAAAAGTCGGTAAGATATATACTGTATATATATGTATATATACATATACATATATATACATTACTTTTATTCCACAAAGATGCAATGAATTGATCAAAAGTGACAGTAAAGAGTTCTCTTTCTAAAAAATACTGTTTATTTAAACTTTGTATCCATCAAAGTTTTTTTTTTAAAATGTATCACGTTAATGTTTCCATAAAAATATTAAGTGTTACACATTTATTTACACATTTATTAAGTTGACATTTGCAAAGTTTCTCATATTCAATAGAATGTCTGTTGTGTTGGGGGACCATCAAAATAAAAGTGTTGGCAGATATTTTGTAGACAAGGATAGTAATACTCTAATAAGAGTTAGTTGACTAGTTGCAAAGTTACTTAGAGTTATTTGAATGTGGACAATTAAATAAGTGTTACGATATTGAGCAGCCCAACATTGAGAATAGCAAGAAATGTTTCTTCAGAATGCTGCAAATCAGAATGATTTCTGAAAGGTCATGTGACACTGAAGGACTGGACTCATGTGAGATAAAAAGCTTTACCATCAAACACATTAAAAATACTTTTTACCGTTTGAACTGAACATTTATGCATGCCATGTACAGTTGCTGCCTCTTCAAAGATACACTTTACACAAGTATTGTTTAAGTGAGTTTCAGGCCAGTTGAGAGAAACTGTCACTTGTGCTTTTGGGCTAATACTGCAATGTCACTAAATGTTTGCAAGTATCACTTGTAATATACTTGGAAGCATCCATAAGAGTGGTTTGAAATGATAAACAATCAGTAATGTTTTGATGTAACATTTTAGGCCTATGTTTTGCTCCATACATCTGTACATTTTACAGAGCACAAAAAAGGTAAATGAGGCTGATAATTAATCATTTTAAAGGGGTGATGAACTGAGAAATCACAATTTTTTGACATCTAAGAGGTCATCATATTATAAGAATATCCTGTAAGTTTCAGAACTGAAAATGTCCTTGTTAGTCCAATAAAAGCTTTTATTGACACCAGCCTCTGCAAACGACTCGTTTTTAAAAATGGGGAACTGTGACTGTTATGAACTGCTCCGAGACTTGGAGATGAAGATCCAAATGCAGCTTTAATTTAAGAATAGTCGTACAGGCAGGGTCGAGAATCAGCAGACAGGACAATGGAGAATACACAATGGGAATCCAAGAAACAGGCAGAGGTCAGGGCAGACAGCAATAATCAGAATCCAAAAACAATCCAAAGTCAAAAACCAGAAAACAAACACTGAAAACGCTCAGAAATGCAGACACACAGTACAACAAGACTTCGCAAACACTGAATGTGAACACAAGGTATAGACACACCAACAGGATGAGACACAGGTGAATGCAATCAGTGAATGAGGTACAGGTGAATGTGATCAGTGATGATGAGTCCGGGCAGTGAGTTCTGGGAAATGTAGTTGTGAGTGAAACATGAACATCTGGTGTGGAGTGCCCTCTGGTGACTCTCAAGGGCACTCCACCTGGTGACCGTTACAATGACGCCAAAAAGGATAAAACAGAAGAAGAAGAAGATCAACTCCTACTTCACTACTTCACTCCTAGATCAACATGGCCAGTTTAGCCCTTCCGAGCTAACACAGTCTCATCCCAAAAAGTCATATAACTGACGTTTTGGGACGTATTTTGACCATACGTCAATATCCGCCTTTTTAGGGCCCCCTTAAACGTCGGTAGATGGCGATCCCGGGCCGTCATACAACTGACGCTTTACCTTTAACGTCAGTTAGGTGACGGTTAGGTTTAGGGTTAGGTTTAGGTATGGGGTAGAGTTAGGATCCCATAACCTCATCTACCGACGTTTAAGGGGGCCCTAAAAAGGCGAATATTGACGTATGGTCAAAAGACGTCCCAAAACGTCAGTTATATGACGTCTTGGGATGAGACCGGGTTAGCCGAGCTAAATAACACAGACCTACCTTGTGATGACAAACCGGATCGAGATACCGAGCAATATAAAATATTGTGCAGTGCCTGGTTGTGGAAGAAGACAGTCGCTGCATATGCTTCCTCTGGATTCCAATAGGACTGCATGGTTAAACTTTATTTTTAATGATGTTCCAGCTGATGAGTGTAAAACATTGTCTGTCCAGACTGATCTCATGAAGTAGCGTGTGTATTCGTATTTCCATTTTTGGCGTGCTATCAAGACGCATAATCGCCTTTCAGCGTGTTTATGAACGCCGTTGACTTAACGTTATATAAATATATGACTTACCTCAACCCCGTCCCTAAACCTAACCGTCACTGGGGTTAATGGCATTTATGACTGTTCCCTTACCATCCTAGGAAAAAAAAGATATGACTTACCTCAACCCCATCCCTAAACTTAACAGTCACTGGGGTTAATGGCATTTATGACTGGAGATTTGACTGCGTGTTCAGACCCGCGGAATGACGCGGACGTTAATGGCGTAGACATATATGCATACACGCGGATAGCTCAAAATGCGTGGAGACAACACGCCACCTGACTCGAAAGTGGTGTATATGTGTACGCAAAAGTCATGATGTCATGTTGCAGAGTCAGTTCGCTTCATTTCACTGAGGATTGTTTTGTAAGCAAGACTGGATTTGCAGACCGATTAAGATTAAAGAACGATGCTGTGCCGTCTATATTGGATGTGACAGGAATGGTGCAACTCACGGAGTCAAACATGTATTGGCGAATCATTCCAGTTGCCATTTTACAACATTGGACGTTTTCAAAACAACTTCCCCCACGTGCACCGACGGGTGAGTCTAAACTCATAATATGCAAAACTGTTATCCACTCACAGCAGTGGGCATTTATTTCCAAGTCTTCAGTGCGAGACGCCCATAAAAACAGAGCGTTTTCAAAACCTGGCGTAGAAAATAGCCTATTACTTATTCATTTTGATGTTTTTGAATGTAAAAACCAAGTGAACGTCATAAGTTGACCTCAGACAACAATATGTTAAAATTTTAAAATCCAGTTCATGGTTTTATATTGTTTTTATCTTATACATAATACATTACTAGTTTTCGTTTTTAATTCCAAATATTAAAAAAAATAACTTAAGCTTAAAGAATCAAGTAATGGACTGTGGTTTCGATTTGAATTAATATATTTCAGAATATTTTATTTGAGAGTCTCTGCCTTTAAATTACTATTTAATACTGGGAAGTTTTGAATGTGGCTGATTGTACAATATGTTTTCCTGTATTTCTCCAGCTTAATAAATAGCTGAAATATAGATTTTTCCTTTACAAGACACCAAAAAGACAGCAACAATATACCACAGGTAGGCCTATCATCTTCTGAGGATGGATACCTTTTAAAGAGTGTACAAGGGGAGAGCTACAGTGTACAACAGGAAGCCTGTCAAAAATGGACAGATGGGAAACAATTGTGGATTAACAATTGCATTTAAGAACCACTGATTAATGGTGTAAAAAAAAGAGATGAAAAATAAAGAGAGGGCAGAACGAAAGAGGATGATACATTTTGCACCACTGGGAGTCTGTGGCTTTCTCTCATTACATTCCTGTTGCCCAGTCCTTTAAAAGTGCTTAAGATGATTAAGTGTGTGAGAGGCACTAGATTAGCCAATTAGTCACATCCCACGACATATCTGCATATGTACTCATGTTGTGCAGTGGGAGGTCCCTCTCTGTCTTCTTGTGTCTGTGTGTGTGTGTTATGGAGGTCAGGTAAAAAAGGCCTACACTAATTGCCCTTTCCCCAGTGAGTGTGTGTATGTATGTAGACTCATTTAGATTCCTCTGTGGTGAGCCCTCAGTGCATTCCACTGTGTTCATTATCATACTCTAATAACTAGAACTGCGGCTTTTACAGAGAGATGCATGCGTAAGTGCCCTAGGGGTAGGAGGTGGGGAGGGGTGTTCAGGCTAGTATATCAAGGGCCCTTGATTCATTCCCAATGTCTTGAAAGGGCAATCTGTAATTTCAGACACTATACATCACTTGGTGCTTCCCAATGCATCTTGTGTTTTGGAACACAGCGGTGGCATCTCAAAAGAAGTGTGCATGTTGTTAAACAATTAATATAATATAATATAATATAATATAAATGGCACTTTTTGGGGCTATAGTGAGCTTAATTTTTTTTTTGCTTCTTATTATAAATATATCATGCCTTTCCTGAGCTTTTTTTTTCGGAGCATGTATGTGCTTGTTTTGTGTATTATGTGAATCTTTCCCCATTGCTCTCTCTCTGTATAATGTCATGTATGAGTAACGAGCGATGTCCTCCGACATTCATCATCCGCTCTTGCATGTGTTCGGAGGATCTTCATTATATTAATTACTCTTATTGGAAGAGTGATCATCGACCCAATCAGAATCCATCACATGCTGGTTCCCGTGGTGATCAGAATCCACCGCCAGCCGGTTCCCATGACGATTGGCCTGGTAAATGATGACAGTAGTGCAAGGGCTGATGGCACACTGTACCTCACGGGGTGGGTATTGTACATTTATTTATATTAGCACAGGCTAGGCTAACAGCAGTCTACTGCTGGCCGATACTTCTCTGCCAAATTTTATAGTTCAACTTATTACTCTGACAGGTTTATTAAAATTTCCTAGTGCTTTTGTGTGGAAATAACCCATTATTTAAATTGTGTGTTGCTGTGTATACCTTATTGTGATACCTGGGCCTTCAGAAGCAAACATATCTGACACTAAAATGCTCTCACAACTGCTTTATTGTTCCACATCATAATTCTAAAAACCAGTGAAATGCATTTGTCAGATCACATTTTATATTTCCATGTCAATTGTACCCTAGTGGGGTTTCTTTCTGACGATATTTGGTTTATTTTTCTCCTCTTTATGTTTCAAAATTGACTTTGACAGCCTCTAAACACTTCATCAGGGATTGTTTGGCGACACTAATTGGGTTGGATGAACCAGGGCAATCAAGTTGTATAAATTAGGCAATATAACAACGTAATCAATACACCTAAGCGTGCCACTTTAACAGCGGAATTCGCATTATGGAGATAAAGCTCTTAAAGCCATCATGTCGTAATGAAAGAACAACTGTTTCCAATACCACTGCTGCTGCACTTGATGTTTGCTTCATGGTCAATTGACTTGGCGGTTCATCCATGCCTCTGTTAATTGAACGAAGTAAGAAGGCAAGAGATAGAGAGACTGAGAGGGGGAGTTGGTGTTGAAAAGATGGTAGAAAAATGTGTGCTAGAGAGAGAAAGTGATTTAGCACTAAAGCACCATTGATTAGCTGTTCAGCTTTGCAGTGTTTCTTGGCCAACTCAGCCTCATCACAGCAACACAAACACATAAACACCCATAATTGGCTCATTTAGAGATGGGAGGAGCCTGTGGATAATGGACCCGGGATGTTGCCATTGTTCTTCTGCAGGGATAGCCAATGACAAACTTTAAACTGTGTGTGTGTGTGTGTGTGTGTTTGCATCTATACAAAAGCAAAACAACACATTCTCACCGCAAGGCGTCACCTTTGACCATGCTTCAATATTTGACGTTTTAGGCGCCCTTTAGCGTCACTTACATGACGGCGTCATCTCACTGACGCTAAAGGAAAGCATCAGTTAGAGGACGCGGTTAGGTTTAGGTCTGGGGTGGGGGTAGGGTACATGCGATCCTAGGGCGTCATCTAACTGACGCTAAAGGGCGCCTAAAGCGTCAGATATTGAAGCATGGTCAAATGCTTCCCAAGGCGTCAGTTAGGTGACGCCTTGGGGGTGAGAATGGGCTGAAGCAAAAGCAAAAGCGAGTGTGTGTGTTTTGAATAATGGAGAGAAAAGATACGGAGGACAAAGGTGGTCACAGTGTATCGTTTTCCTTCACTTTTCCCACAGCTCCCATCATTCATCACCCCATCACGCCCTCTCGATGGGGTGGAACTGGCCAGGGGCTTCTGGGATAGGGTGCTGGACAGGGAATGATGGGATACCGCAGTCGCAATGTCATCACTAATCTGGCGCTCTCATCCACTGAGCTAAATCTTCATCTATCAGCGAGACCCTGTGCCATTAAAGTTGCTGCACACACTTACACACGCACACATACTCAATGAAGCATTGGGCTGGGCAGATGGAGTAAATATAGATAGAATTGGTTTGATTGGAATAGAAAAGGCCAGTGAGTTCCTGTGTGGCTGTCAGAGGGTAAAGATAACAAATGGACATGGGGTTGCCCTCTCTGCCTTTCTAACACACACAACATATAAAAATACACACAACACTTTTTCCTTTTTCTTGTTGTTAGCTAACAGGTAATTTTTTAAACATTCACACACTGGAAATTCTGTGCTTCTATATTGCATTTGTAATATCTGATGCAGAATATTATATTTCTGCAATGCATGGTGCATGAAGTTAAAATACAATACGAGTCAAACTCTTGACTGGATGAGAGGTTGAGATGGATGAGAACAGAACACAAAACATGGCCAAATATACAGAAAAGTTGTATGTGGCTCAAGTTGCCACAACAGAATCATGCCTTAAGTTGTGAGGTAACGGAAGCAGTGGTGATTCTTTTCTTCTGTATTGTGATGTACATCCAAGTAAAATGAAGTATCGAAATAGAAAAAGACTGGGGTCAAAAGATTTCTGGTGTCACATCATGAAGAACTGATTTTTCATGTAATATTTTTTCATGTAATTATAAAATGTGCTGCACCATGGCCAAACGTATTGGTAGTGACATAAGTGTTGTGTTTCGCAAAGCTTGCTGCATCAGTTTGTGTGGTGTTGATTCACTTAGATTATTGTGCAGAGTGATCAGTCAGTCATATTTTTTAATAAAGCACATTTAAAAACAACAGCTGTTGGCCAAAGTGCTGTACAAAGTTTAAAGTGATAACATTAAAACTAAAACACAACTATGTTGAGCAAATGTGATGACTAGGGTTGGGTATCGAGAATCGAGTATCGATTGGAATCGAGACTAACTTTTCGTTTTTCCCGGAATCGTTCAAAAGTTAAAATTTCGATTCCTAGTTTCGATATTCACAGTACGCTGAGCGGAAGAAGAAACCGCTGAACAACACCAATGAAGAAGCGTCTACCAGAAGTGTTGGCATAACCACGCCAGTCGAACATGAGTACCTTACGTCGGCGATCCAAAGTGTGGCTTCACTTTTCTAAAAATAACAAAATCTTGGCAAAATGCAAAATTTGTGATAAAAGGAGTATTTTTACAGAAGGAGTATTTCCTTCAGAAAGGATTATTTCCTTCAGAAAGGCCGTTGGTTAGCAAGGTTAGCTAAACTTTTTTGACCCTGCCTCTTAAAAGAATCGGAATCGAGAATCGTTAGAACCCGGAATCGAAACAAGGAATCGGAATCGGAATCAGAATCGTTCAAATTCAAACGATACCCAACCCTAGTGATGACAAAAAATTAATTGTTAAGAAGCAATGTAAAACCATCAGGCACGAAAAGGGACAATCACCTATCAGTTCGAGAGGTGTCCTGCAACACTCAACTTTAAGCTATTGGAAGATCAGAGGTGTGTAGATATATGATGTTATGAAATAAGATCAAATACACTATTTGACTGCATGGAAGCCAGTGAAGAGAGACCAGCACTGGCAAAATAGTTTCCCTATTGTTTGTTGAAGGTGCATTGCGCGAGTCTCTGAGTTTTTGCAGAACTATGCATGCTCTGGTGACAACAGAAACTGCAACCAGAGGTGTGCACGCTCATGGTCCACACGCACACGCACGCTTGCACGAGCTGTTCATAACCAAAGGAGCACCAGCCGCACAAATCTTTTGTTTTTTGTTATAATGTCTTCAGAAATAATAAAGTTATAAATCTGCAAGTCCTTTTAAATATATGAAAGAAAAGGCATTTAAGTAAATTACACACTTATGTGTAAGGGGAAAACAGGGGTAGTAGAAAACTTTGTTTTTTGTTTCCATTTATCTCCATGTTATGTGCTTATATCCACTTATGATATTATTAGGAAACACGTTTATGAACAATATAAGTTATTACTTTGTATAGGATCCCATTTGAGCCCTAGAGCAGACCGGAGATCTCTCCATTTATTGAAAGCCTTCCCGATGTTGACTCTTATTCCGACGCCTGGCATTAGACAAAAGTTTTTTTTTCTTTGTCTTACGTGGAGTTTGCGTTGGGGTTTGGAATGAACTATAAGCCGGTCTCTTTGAAACCATCTTCTACTTTTGTCGAAAGTTGACTAAAGTTTTGTCGCTCAAGTTGTCTTCGCTTATACGGAGAATGGCGGCGAATACACAAACCAGCCAGACATAGCCAGTTGAGTGTGATGTCACGCCCAGTCTCAAATTCAGCCCTGAATCCTACTTATTTATTTTACTGTAAAGGATTATAGAGGCAATCGCAGTGATCAGTGAATGGCTCATTCAGCCGATCAGGCAATTGTTTAAGTACGTGGGTATTTTTAATATGTGTACAAAGGGAACTGTACTGCGCTAATTACTATTACGATGCTAATCGTTTCAGAGGGTCGATTACCACATTTTGATGTCCAATGACTACGAGAGTAATGAAGAAAAAGCAGTTGTACTAAATTGTGTCTCAGGCCCTGAAGTATGGTAAATCCTCGGCGACAATAAATTCCAGTGTATAATCTGAATATTACTGAATATTTATCTCGCTGATGTATGACTCTCAAATGTGGTTCTACAATAAAGAAATAATGTAATCAGTAACATAAAACTGTATAGATATGCAATTAACTCGACAGAAATGCTGAAACATTACAGCTCTATATAATGGATGATTACATTTGTCACTATTAACATAATATTTCACATAATCAGGTAACTGCACTCTCATTTAACATAAAATATAATGTAGCAGCCGTACATGAATCTAAACAGTGAACAAGTGACAATAAAAATAATAATATAAGCCTAAATGTATAACTCACAATCTTCAATGATGCACATTCAGGAATCGTCACTATGGAAACTTCAGTGCAAAGTACCGTCCGCTGCCAATCAAGCGAACAAATATCCTATTCTGCAGTTCACAAGGTGAAGGCACTGCAGAAAGTGATGTTAATCTATCTTATTTCACAGTTTACAGGTAAGATTACAGGACTAAACTTTCCCTCAGGATCCGAACGGAAGAAATATGATCTGCTTTCGCGCGAACTTATTAAACCACACCCCCTCACATTCAAATCAATGACCAACATGATAGCGGCACAGCTTTTATAATAAATGAACACAAACTGAACATGGGCTTTTTTACAATATGAAATGTTGTGCAATGCACCTTAAAAGTCAAAGCCTAGAAGCAGCATTTTGAACAAGCTGGAGATGTGACAGCAAAGGCTTTGAAACACCCAGTTACACATTACAACAATCGAGTCTGGATGAAATAAAAGCTTGTACTAAAAGACTCCAAATTAAATGACTTCAGTTAGTCTATCCACCTTATTCTGCTCTAAACATGACAACGACTACACGGTTGTTAACTTCCGGTTCTAGTTTATGCTTTTTTGCCATGTGTTTTAGATTGTGTCATCCCCACATCGCTAAACTAAATCAAATGTGGTCTGATGTTATTAAATCACAGATAAAAACAAAATGAACGTTTTTCTTTTCTTCATAACTTCCAAAGGATAGGCTAGCGGATTGACTGCACGATCTCCCTAATCCAGCACGAACATCTGACATTTTCTATCACCCCGACTGCTGCCCTTTGACTCTTGTCTAACTCTGCTTTCAAAGATGAATAGTCTATATTTCTCAGGCCTGTAAGGTTAGCATAACGGTACATCGAGTTTCAGAGATGATACAAAAGGATCCAAGAGCAAAAGGAGTTCAATGCAAAAGTCTTTAATGTCCAACAAAAATCAGCTTTCAGATAGCTCAGAACTAGAACAGAAAAACTCTCAGCGTGAATGGTCATTGAAGAAGGCAGCTGAGCGGAGAGAATTGCGGATGCGGCTCACCACAGCAGGACGCAGGCAAACAGAAGGCAACAAGGTGAATACTGCTACACAAGACAAGACACAGGTAAGATTCCTTTGACTGACAAAATGAGAGAGCGTTACTCACACAATAATCCGACATAGAACAGAGAGAACAAACAGCAGAAGTAGACTGAGTAGAAGACACAGGTGAGAGCGCAAAGCAGCGGGAACGCTGATTGTGATGATCAACAGGTGAAACATGACAGTATGTGTGTGCGCTGGAGAGTGAGAGAGATAGGTGTAATTAAGTGTGTGTGGTAGTATGAAGGTGAGAGAGAGAACAGAGAAGTACCCAGATACTGACATGTAGGGTCACATTACGTGCTTTTACATGCAAAAACAGCACAATAAAGAAACACCCCCTTCCATTTTCTTTTCTTTTTTGTAACAGCCGGACCCCTCATTTGACCAAATAAACACAAACAAACAAACAAATATATATATACGATAAGGGATGCAATTGTTAAAATCTAGGCCTACTTAAAGGTGCAATGTGTAAAAAGTTGAGTATCTATTAACAGAAATGCAATATGACATCCATTTTCAGTGGTGTATTAAGAACTTACTTAATAAACCGTAATGTTTTTATTACCTTAGAATGAGACATTTATATCTCCATAACTGCGGGAATCCCCTTATGAAGGTCGCCATGAGACGTCATCTTTCTACCGTAGCCAAACGCGAACAAACAGCGCTACAGAACGCGTTTCATCACTATCTTGAAAGAGAGGCAGCAGAAAGCTGGAAGCTAGCCTTAAATTCCGTGAGTAGTGACTTTTCCTTTGTGAGTGGTGTAAAATACGTAGTTGGGATTGTTTCATGTAACTTAGTTACAGTATCCCTCGCTGTGTTGTGACTTTGTTATGTGGGGATAAATGTGCTGGTTAATTTCGTGAGACAGCTGATTAGTACTCATGTCATTGACCGTAAAACAGTAATGTTACAGGAATCACTAACTCGTCGATCTTGGAAGAGATCTAAATCGATTGCGAAGAGTTTTCAAAATCAGAGAAAACTATTGTGTATTAGTAAATGGTGTCTATGGGATTCGGAGGTGCGCACACTGTTACGTGTCATTTTTGGACTCATGCGGACACGTTGAGTGTAAACAAGGTGGAGTGTTTAACCAGTTCAGTACTGACCACAGTAACAGCTCATAATCCAGCTAAACGTTTACTACTGTTAGAAAAAAAATATATAGCTGCATAGTTTCGTGTGGTTCTTCTCCCTCGCTGTATCATGGGTTTGCTATGTGATGTGGGGAGAAATGTGCTGCTGGTTACGTTTGTGAGACAATCAGCTGATTACTATTATTATATCAAATTATATATTAAAACCCTTGATCTGACTATGGCTTTGTAAACTGTATCCATGATGTGGTTTATAATGGACTGTGGTACAGAAACAGTAACAATGTTACACACTCTTGTCTTACTCTAGCTATTCTCTGCTGTCTCAGCCGACGAGATGTTTGTCCCGTTTTATCAACCTTCGAAAGGGAGGGGTGAGCAGTGTGCTGAGCCCTCAGTGCAAACCTGGTGCAAACTCGCAACCGAACCGCTAGAATCGCTAAAAATCTCACACTGCACCTTTAAGTGGTTCATTGTTGATGGTCATTAAATTATGTTTATTAACAAAGTTCAGGAGGAACACATTCAGATTATCTATCCAATCATCATGTCATTCCAACAAGCTGTCAACAATTCGCCTTTGGCTAAGCCACTCCCTAGAATGTAGATTGACGAGCTCCCACAGAGGTCCGACACTTTTTCACAGCGCTCCGTTTACTTTCAACACAGGCATCTCATATTTTTGGTCTCGGCAAGCTATCACTGTCATAGTTTTATCCAAAATATGGTTAAACGTTGTGCCTTGGGCATTTGCAACACAGATACGCGTTTCCCAGAGAGGTTGGAGAGGTCTTCCATAGACCCCTTTTCAGTTGGTAAACATGGTGATGTTTTTTTGTGGGTGGAGCTTAGGTGGAGGCAGAAAGATCCCTCTGGCCGCTTCACTAACGCTAGTTAGCAAGGATTGTTAGCTTGTTTTTTAACAATGACTGGAGAAAATCTGATATTATCTTAATGTGTAAGGTCACTCAGTGTCCAGAACCGCAATTGTTATTTCCAAAAGTTATTTTTAACAGACAGAACCAGATTGGCCCACCTGTAGCTGCCTACACGCTCACTCAATGCATGGATGATCTGACAATACATGGATGATCGTACGTTACCTCGGTTGAGTGGCCTGACTTCTACACCTACCTTATAGAGAAACCAATGGTAAATAGAAACTGAGGGCATATAAATCTTTAGATGCCTATATGGTCCTGTACAAGACTTGTGTGTACGATCCGCAGTTCTGCCGAGCCAGCTCCGAGACCACGACAATGTAAAGAGTGACATTACAGTGCGATTTTAATGATGTGAATATTTTCTAGAAATAAAAGTTGCAGATACAGCATATTCATTTTTCATCAATTCTTACACCAAACAATAGGGGTGTAACGGTACACAAAAATCACGGTTCGGTACGTACCTCGGTTTTAAAGTTACGGTTCGGTACGTTTTCCATACAGCAAAAAGAAAGAAATGCCAGAGAAATTTCCCATTTGTTTAACGAAAAAATATTTTTAAATAAGTGTGAGTTTTCCTAGATCTTGAAACTTTCAGGGTTATAAATGGGGGTCATCTTTGAAGGATGAACAAATAATGTTTTGGTCATCACATTAAAAATAACATTTAAATATTTATTTATATAATATTTGAATTTTGAAGTGCTGGAAAAAGATGTGTGAAGTACTTGAAAGCCTTTCACCATTCCAGCCAAACTGGTTCCAGTTAGTGTTGCTATATTAAATCCATGGTAAATGTTGCTGGTCTGTGGACGAAAGTATTACTAGTTCATTCACGGCACAATGTTTCTCCTGGTTTCCATGACAGCGCTGTTTGATCTAATGGAGATCTACGGTTAATAACGGATAAATGTGAATGCTTCTCACTAGATCTCGCAGCGATGTTATTACCTCAGTGGCGAATTCAAATCTTTTCTTTACCGGATCTCTTAGCGCTGTGTAGTAACAGTGTTGCTTGATCGAGATCGGCTCGCGCTTCACACATGTTGCTGGTCCGAACTGATAAACGATCCATGAAGCACATAACGAGTAGTTTCGTTCTGTTTACATTACGCTTGCGATTTGATGTTGCGCAACGTTGTGTTGGCCGCGTCAGCACGAATTTTGCCGGCAGGAAAAATGGTCCAAGCAATCGTTCGGTTTGTATGCGTACCGAACCGGAAGCCTCGAACCGAAACGGTTCAATACGAATACATGTACCGTTACACCCCTACCAAACAACACAACAAGATGACATTTAATAATAGTAACAATTATTTAAGCTCCTTATTATAGCCGAATCTGTGCTGTTTTGTATTGGCCGCCTCCAGTTTTCACTTTGTTTTGCCTCCAGCTAGCGCCGTGACGTAACTGTGACGTCGGCGCAAAAGGGGTCTATAGGGCGGGACCAAAATGGGTGTTCCATTTTGGTTATTCTATGGTCACATAGCAACGTTAAAAAGAGGACATTTAGGTTGTCAGCAGAACGTTTGCACACTTCCCTGTTAGTCAGATGGGGACGTTTCATTTGGAAATGCAAAGTTGTCATAAAAACATTGTGTGCTTTTGTTCACAATGTAAATGAATGATGGATTCCTGCTTTGTATTTTACAGGACAAGTTCGGTATTTTACAATTAAAGCCCTGTTTTAAGATCGTTTCTGATGAAATAGAATGGTTAAGATTGTTTTTTAGAATGACAGATGCTGCTGTCCCGAGAATTTTCAGTTTCTGTGGTTGCACCCCCCCCCACCTTCACAACACCCCAGACCACTCAGTGAGTTTCACGTCTTTGTAAACTAAATTTTTTATGCGTTTTATGAACGATTGTTCCTGTGCACCTATGCATATGCAGCATCTGTCTAAAAAACAAATCTGAACCATTCTATTTCATCTGAAACAAACTATAAAACAGGGCTTTAATTGTAAAATACCAAACTTGTCCTTCAAAGGTTCCTGTAATGTTACCAAAGGTTCTGAAAATATTCAGTAAACATGATGAAAGGACCTAAATAGGACCAAAAAATAACATTCTAGCCTAACCTGCAAACGTTCTGTAGAGAACTACAGGGAATGTAGTGTAGAGAACTACATGGAACGTCCTAGTAATGGTCCCTTAAACATTTCCAGAATCTCCTGAATGTTCCCTGAAGGTCTGCCAAATTACGTCCTCCAACCCCTTAAAGAACGCCACATCATGACCGTCTCTGAACATTTTGGGAACGTCACCAGGCGACGACCTTGACACTAGAGTACCATTGGTAGTCTTTGCATTGTGTTATTGCTCATTTAGAGTTTACAGAATTCTCTCCTAAAATGACGGTGGTCCATGTGACCAGATATAGCTTTAGGGAGGAAATGGCTGTTTGTGTAAACAGATTACCCTGAAAATGTAATTTCACGTAAAAACTTAATTTCACATAAAAACATAGATAAACTTGCTTAAATAAGAGATAAGGATTACAAATAAGGCTTTTTTTAAGTTCTGCTTTGAGCCTACAGCATGATTTTCATCTAACTACGGCGATCCACTTATGGTGCAAACTAAGCGGACTGACCAACCCGATCTCACGACCAAGTCGTACGAATTCGACGAATGATTAAAAAGTGGCTAATTCGTAACAATTCATATGACCTCACTCGTGCGAATTAATACGATTTTGCTAAACCGTACATATTTTACGAATTGGCCAATTCGTATGAATTCACACGAATGACCTACCCCTTACCCCGCCCCTAAACCTAACCATCACGTGGGTTTAGACAAATCGTACAAATTAGTACGAGTGAGGTCGTACGAATTAGTACGAATTAGACACTTTTTAATCATGCGTCGAATTCGTACGAATTGGTCGTGAGATAGTGTTGGACTGACACACACACACACATGAAAACACACACACACACACACACACACACACACACACACGAAAACACCCCTCTTTAACAGAGCGCATTGAGGCTCTATCTATCCTCTAAAGCTCATTGATTCTGTCAAGCTTCAAATGGAGAGGAGTCCAACCCTCTCTCTCTCTTTCTCTTGCCCTCCTTCCTTTACCACCCCAACATGCACACTTATTTTTCTTTTTCTACCTCAGCCAACCTTCTCCTTTGCTATCATTCCCCCCTTTCATTCTGAAAATCAATATTGATTATTATCTTTTAAGAGTCATGTCTATTCTGCAGCAGAAGCGAGGCAGCATAGCAGTATTTTATTTCACATCATCATCATCATTTCTACTGTGCAGGAGTTACTACTTATCAGTGCGCATAAATTCCAAGAGAAGAGAAAAGGATGTGAGGGAAATGAGAATGAGGAGAGGAGAGAGAGGAAGACATACAACCTAAGGCAGCCCATATTGATTTCTTTTATGAAGTGAGGAGAGGAAAGGTGTGTATGTGTTCAAATCACACATTAACTTTGTATGCTAAGTTACCATTTTAGCTTTATTGCCTTCAATTAACATTTTCAAAGCCATGACAATCATAATCTTAAAATATATTACATGTTTTCCAGAGAGTGTGTACTTTGAATTTGTGTGTCCTATAACTGTGTGTGTGTGTGTGTGTGTGTGTGTCCTGGTGGTGTTGGAGCTCCATCACACTGTTTCTGATTGGTCCATGATTACTATTGACACTCTGATGATGGACATGAATAAAAGTGACTGTGATGAGATAAGACTTTTACAAGGCCATCTCTCACCCACCTTTATCACCTGTGTGTATGTGTGTGAGTGAGTGAGTGTGTGTCTGAGTACTGGACAGGGCATTCAGAGAACAGGGAATGAGAATAGAGTGAAATGGTGAGAGAAAGAGAGTTGGGAGCTCATATTCAGTAGGGGTTTTTTTTTTCAGCTGTTGCTGATAAATCTAAATCTGTTGCTGATGAAAATCTGCAAAATCCATCAAAGTGGAGGTCAGCCATTAATCCCCGAAGTATTTATGAATTGCGTGCATGTAAGGGAACTTTAAATCTACTTGCAGTGTGTGGTGTGTGTACCTGTCTGTTAAACAGCCCCTGGATGTATTTTTTGAAAAGAGATGATCTTGCAGTTTTTGTAACAACATTTTCCATAAGGTGAAAGAGACAGAATAGAGAGAGAGAGAGAGAGAATACAATAGACAGAGGGGAATTCAAGAGGTCAACTGATTGTAAGTGAGACCCATAAAAGTTCCATTAACCTGTTCAGAGTTAAGAGCTTGTTCAGCTTGGCTACAGACAACTAGCACAAACAGAACATCACCATAAAAATACAGGTTACACTGGAGTCCTGCTATCTTCAACATACTTGATCTGGTCGAGCTTAAAGCCGTGCATTTCCTCTGAATGAGTCACAACACAGAGACGCCAGTGTGTGTGTTGAAGTTTGAATGTGCATGATTTAATGTGCTTGACTTCTACTCTCAAAGTGAGTGGCTCAAACACAAACAATGAGTTATCTTTAAAGTTGTCCATTAGAGATGGAAACTCAGATCCACCTTCTGTGTGTCCATCCCTTTTTCTTTCATCCCTTCTTTCCTATTCTTCTTCCTAATCAATAAAATCTATTCTTATTCCATTCGAACTTGAGTTTTGTCAGGCCCTGTCCCAAATGGTACACTCTATGTGCACTTGTGGTCTTGATGTATGGCATGTGTAGATTTACTTATAAATTTACTTTGTAAATTCTGCTAAAACTATTGTATCATTTAGGGTTGTGGACAATTTAGTTGAGATAAGGAAGCCACTTCAATTTTATGAATATTACCATCAGCATGTTTGATGAGTAGAATTAAAATTAATTAAGTCTTAAAAAAAATTAAAGTGAAGATCAAGGTAAACGTTAAAATCCTTGTTTGAGTGTCACCTAGACATTTGCATTTACTTAATAAATTTTAGCATATTTATTTATTTTTTCTATGGGGTGCATTAGAATATATTAGCAGAATGCATTACTGTACATGTGTTGAATTTGAATTGCAATTTAGTCAAATTCCTCTTCCTTTCATTCCAACTGAAATTCAAACTTTATGTGGAATGTGGCCAATTGAATTCAATTCAGTAGTTCTTTTGTTTTCAATGTGACATAGGGCTGTCCAAAATGGCAATGTGTTGTTGCTTTCTGAAATCTGTTATTCTTCCTTGAATCCATCTGAATATGAAGACAAAATTGTAGATACTATTGTAAGTATAGCTTAATCTAATGAAAGCTTGAGCAAGCAGCTTAGCCAATGCACATAGCTCATGTCTTGAATCTTTAACAGCAGCTAGCGTGCAGAGGGGGAAAACCAGGACACCCCTGTCATGCGCCAATGATTCTCCTGTCAGTGTGCGCTCCTTGTCCTGTTGCCTTCTGGGGGTTGGGGGTTGGAGCATATCGGACACAAGTAAAAGGGCCAGAGAGCTGTAATGAAAACACATCACTTGTTCCCAGGGTTACAGCATCACACGCATACAGTACTCGCAAACACCACTTCATCACTTCTTATCGTTCTTTCTAAAAGTTTAGGTAAAATATTCACCTGTATTAGCAATTGCCAGTATAGGCCTATAGAGTATAAATACTCACGAGGTTTGTTTTTGTTTGAACTGTACATTTTTACAATATACATTGATATTCTTCAGCATGCATTAGTTATTTTGGTATTTCACAATGCTATAGATTTCTCAGATAGAGAACGGATGGGAAAACTCAGGGTTTGGCATGGTTGCCGAGCAGCTCGGCGGCATGGTTGCCGAGTAATAAAGCATAGTGCTGTAAAATAAAACGAGGTGTGGAGAGAGCTGGAGAGCACTGCAAAGCCATTGGCTCCCTGAGTCATCATAAAACAATAACTCACTCCCATAAAACAAAGTGCTTATTAAATTATTTTAGACAATATCGCATGATTTGGGCGCACTTCAGCTGTGCTTCACTCTTGCAGCTGCGTGAGAAAATAAATTGAAGAGTAACTTCAGCAGCATTGGCACTTACCAATGTACATGAACGTGAATGCAATAGGATATTTACATATTCCTAATTGTGATCACAATTCAGTTGTTGAAGGTGTTTATGATTTTTGTTAATCAGCAATTTCAAAAAAGTAATTTTATAAAATAAAACATACGAATATAATAAACTGAATTGATAATAGATCTACCATCTTCAATAAAACCTAAATATAACTGAACACAAAACTGGTCAGATGGATGTTTGCGATGTGCTATTGTTACAATAGATGTTTGGGTTCACACAATTCAATTTATTTGTGTTAGCCGACTAGTGCAGAGACATGAGAAAGGGGTGGAGTTATTAGATTATAAAAAACAGACAACCATGACCTTGACTATTGATTTTATATTGTTGGTGACACTAAATGATTTTCGTGGTTGTTTTAAATGTCCTTAGAGCCTCTAATAAAATGGGTTTATTTTAAAATGAAAATGTTTTACTATTTCTGTCTTCATGATTATTAATGACTTAACCAGTGTGCACTTACAAGTCCAGCTTATCCAAATAACAGTTTTTAAAGCATCTTAATCCTATTCCATTTGTGCAGTGTATTTGGACTATAAGATTTCCTCACCAAGTCACCAAAGTGAATAAATAATATAAACCTTTTGCTCTTTATGTATGCTTTCTTTTAAAATTAAGATTACATTTAAATGTAGCTACGGCTTCAAATATCTGTATTAATAATTCAATCTGGATTCCGTCTTTTATCTATTAAGATTGTTTTGACATTTGATAAACACAATGTTTTCTCATAACTCATGGCTCTGGATCCAGAATTACATTACATCCATAAGCTGCTTGGAAGGTGAAATTAACCATCATACTGTCAGTGGACGGACCAAATTTGTATTTTACACCCTAAGCCAAAAATGGTAAAATACCATATGCTCATAATTCCTTTTTGTGGATTTTGTTATTAAAACTACAGTACACATTAGTGCTCATATCGAGATTGCGATAAAATGTACGTCAATAACAATGATGAACTCTGGATATTTGCACTCGATATAATCTAACAGACTATCACACAGCAGAAATTATTGCGAACAAAAGCCAGTCAGTACATTATAGAGTCACTTCAAAAGCTTTTCAATGAGAAAAACAAGTGTCAAATATACTCAATGAAACTGAAATTTAACTGGAAGATCTCCATGACAATCTGTGAAAATAAAAGTTTAACTTCAACAAATTATGACAGAAATATATCACTACTGTATCCTAAAATGTACACTGTAAAACAAATTGCCAAGGAATTTATAGGATTGAAGAGAATTGTTTTTCAATAAATTACTGTGGTCAGAAATGTACTGTGAAATCAATGCATGCTGGATCATTTTCTTACAAATTACTGTGAATAAACTGCAGAATGATGCTGACATCAGCATTTCAAATTGTTGTCTTTAACCATGCCAAACATTCTATACTATACATTTTATTATTTACCAGTGCAATTGTTTTGAAGTCACCATAATGGTGATTAGTGTTCCATTGGCTTGGGATCTTGGACCCTCTGTTCTCCCAATTCAGAAATGTGACAAATAAAAAAAAATAAAAAAACATTTATTAAAAGGATGACAAGCTAGAATATGAAATAGTTTAGTCAAACTATTCTTAGCAAGAATATGAAAATTTCTTTTAGTATGATTTAAGCATGAAGATTTACCAATAACTTTTTAAAATCTTTATTGGTCTAAATCTTTATAAAACTTTTAAATCTTTCACAATAGTGAAGAAACTGCTGAGATACATCTTTGAAAGAGGACATAACCAAACCACAACAATGGTGACACTCAACAAATAATGAAAACACCAATACAACATTACCAAATCTACCAACAACGCAAACTGCTAACAATGAAGCAAAAAAAAAAAAAAAAAAGATCAGCAGCACAAAACCAACAAGAATCAAGAAACTCCACAGCATAATCTATTCATGCTGCACTGCATGCTGGGAGCCTTCATAGTACATATGCACTAGAAATACAAAATGATGTTGTTTGTTTAGAATAAATAGAATTGTGTGTTTAGAGCTGAGTGTTTTCCAAACTCACAGTAAACTCACAGTAAAATCATGTTTTTTTACAACTTTTTTAGTGCAGTATATAAGTACTACTGTGAAATTACTGTGAAAGTAATGCCATTATTAACCCATAAAATGTACTGTAATTTCACATTAAAATGTGTATTCTTATAACAGTAACAATAACAGTGTATTCTTATCAAAATAATAATTATACTATTATTATTTCTTGGAAATATTATACAACCAGGATATTTTTTTTTCATACATGCATACAGTCATTAAATGCATACAGTTTTGTTGCGCAGTATATTATTTGACAAAAAATAAAAATGCAATGTTTTGTTTTGTTGTAAATTGTTTGTTATATTTTCATTAAAAACTTAATTAAATTGTTAAAGAAAACACAGAATTTAGGGAAAAATAAAATGGATTTCATGGGGCCCTAAATTGAAGGGTATATACTGTGGACTGTACAGTATAGTTTACATGTTTGTATGAATTCTCAAAGCCTAACAAATATGTGTAGAGCATTTCCTTCCCCAATAATGGTAAATTCATATTGTGATAAATATCTATGTTGAATGATATGGAAAAAAAATATTGTAATAATATTTTTGGACATTTCGCCCAGCCCTACTTCACTGAGGTTTGTTAGTGGATATGCATGGAATATGTCCACTTTGATCAAGTTTAATAACAACCTTCTAAGGAAGAGCCAATAATCCAATGATCCATCTTGCACCCTAACCAGCAGGAGAGATTCTGGCTTCATCTCAGCTCTGAGCATTGACCGGGTTAAACACATTGCTTGGCCTCTGTCTCTCTCTCACTCGCTAGTAAATGAAGAATGTGGGGGCATCGACAGGCCGCTCTTTTGATATGGGAATCCATCAGTATAGGCAATGAAGAGCTGGACAGAGCCACTATTACTGGAGATGGACACAGTAGATCTATATATATATATATATATATATATATATATATAGAGAGAGAGAGAGAGAGAGAGAGAGAGAGAGAGAGAGAGAGTAACTCTACCAGGGGTTTATAGCTAAATATTATTTATGACTCTCTGAGGTGAAATTGACCATACATCCTTAAGTGTGCATTGCCATGGACAAAACACTGAACAATAGTGTTCTAATACAGCACTGAATAATTAAATTGACTGTGTATATCTTACCAATATGATTTTGCTCTAAGCTTTAAAGATCACCAAAACACATACAGCCATTGGGATTTACAGTATCCTTCTCAAAGTAAAAATAAATAAATCTATATTATAGATTGTATTCTTGAAAAATATCATGTTAACTATTATGCTAAGAGGCAAACGTTACATTTTGATATATTTTCTGTAGTCTTTTCTCATTTGGATCTCTTTCATTGAGTATCTACATATTTTACATACAAGCCTCAACTATCAAGTGTGTCAATTCATCTAAAATGTGTGATGCTGGAGTACCCATATTGAAAACCAATGATCATTTGAGTGCTCAGAAAGATTTAGATTTACATTCTGAATGCAGGAAAACACCTCAGTAACATGATTTTCTCATATGCATGAGAGCAAATGCAATTGCATTCCCTTGTAGAGAACAAAGAAATTCTTGGGATATTAATGATTAATCTAAGATATTAAATTAAATTGCACAGATGTTTTTCACCTTAGTGAACATATACCACAGCTCTATTGTTTGAAATCATAATATTTATTCAGGTATTAATAATCAGAATGTTTAACTCCTTCTGCCCTTTGTGTTTCTACATTTTCCTCGGGCTCTCCAAGGTGAGTAATGATGTGAACCTATGTTTGAGTGCTTTGTTACCAATATAACTTATAAAAGGTTATTTGAAGGACTGAAAAGCCAGTATGTCTAATATTCAGTGATGTTTCTGAAATGTTTTGTTTTCACTATTATCTGTTGCAAGATAACCCACATTTCAAGTGAGGCTGGAAGAGTGAGGCTGAAGAGTAAAGCTTCTGCAAAATGATCAACCCAGACTAATTTCTTACAGTAAATGGTGCAGATCATTTTAATATTCTTAAAGACATCCTTTAAACAGCATTGTTTTTTTTTATTAAACAAATATTATTGGAAATTTTTCTCAGATATGTAAGGAGGTTGCAACTTATGACCAAGTATGATCTTATGACTAAAAAATACTTAGTATTTGACTTTGTATGACAAACAAAATCTGATTCTCGAGTTAGCCTGATCAAGACTGCTTCTGAGACATGAGCTTCCCTCTACACCTGGGAGGAGGAAATTGAATATGCTAAGAAACGCTATAAATCTGAAGCAGAAGCCAATCTCAGGCCTAACTTGGCTGCCTTGGTAAAAAAAAGAAAAAAAAAGAACAATAAGCTGTGCTGATTTGCTAGATAAAGACATGCACTTCAATATCATACGCTAAATAACCAGTTCTATAACAGTAAAACGGTATTCATCATGCTTGCTCTCTTTTGAGGTTTTTTTTTTTTCTTGGAGCAACTGACGTTGCTTTGTTTCTTCAGCCTGGACTCACTGTCTTCGGTGCACCGTAAATAACGCGGATAGACGCAAGAGCAATATGACTTTCACACACCCGATTGATTTAATGTGACCTCTACTTTCGTAATATGACTGGATGCCTATTTAACCAGATGAAGGCTCAGATTGTCTCGTACACTTGTGCATTAATTTCCCATTCATCATCATTAGGCAGTGAGCGGTTCATTCACGCCTTGCTCTGCCTGCTGTATATTAGAACGTAAACAGCCCTTTAAACAGTCGCCGCCTTCAGATGCGCTCTAACGGACAGATGCGCGGGACCGCCCCTACCTACGGAGTATTGTCGCTCCAGAAATAAAGGAAACGAGATGTCAAATCTTGTTCTCACAATTAAAGTCATATGATCTTCATCACTCTCTTTTTCATAGATGTAGTACTATTGGTGTGTAATATTTTCATCTGACTATTTTCATTCATTAATACATTTTTAAGATGATGGATATGCAGAGAGGTGACATGCACCGAGGTTATATATCCAGACTGATGTTGTTATATCAGAGAACAGATGAATTAGTCCGAGGGCTGAAAGTAAGCAATTCGACTATAAGACTGAAAATAACTTTATGAACGGACATAGGTTTTATTTTATTTATTATTATTAGGCCAATATTTATTTTAGCCCACGTGCTTGTTGGTGCAGAAAAATCGGCGTTGGTTACGCGCATGAAATTACACATTTTAAGTAGGCTATCAAACATGCTGAAATTTATTAGACGTTGGTGAATATCAGCCTTTTGTGGTAGGCTATTTTTTTTCCTTTTATTATTAATCGTCAATTGAGTCGTTGGCCATTTATTACCTTTGCCTTTGGTAATTTAATGTAACAAGCGGACATAAATCCGACTTTGAGTTAACTGCTCTGGTTTAAATGGCGTATTATTCCAAACATATGCATTTTAATCAACTTGGTCACACTTACAAGAACTGCTTCTAATAAGGCCATCAATCACGTGCGGAACCAGGACGTTCAGATGGGGGCTCGAGTGTGGGAGGAGGTAAATTGTTTTGGGCAAGCGATCACAAGCAATTGTTGACATTTTGTTTGTAACATATGAGATGAAAAGAACAAAATGGAAACACCTATTTTCAAAGAATTATTTTAAAACATTTAGCCTAGTTTAAAAAAAAAGACTGAACATGCTATAACCACACATACACGGTTAATTGAAAAACAAACAAACAAGATTATTATTTTCTGTTTTTAAAATAATTAAATATATATGCAATTTCTGCAATTCTGAAAAAAAAATGTTTTTAATTCTTTAAACTGATACAGGGCCGTAACTTTTATATTTGAATTTTTTTTGATATTCTACTTTTGGCTAGTCAGTTTGACATGGAAACAATATCCAACCTTCTCTATTATGTCAAGAAAGCTTCAATTTGCCGCTCCAGGTGCCACAATTACGCAGACAACCCAGCTAATTAACGTGAGTTGCTTGGTGAGGTTGAGGCACCATCGATCTTTCTGCATTCCATTATTTCCACAAGACACTCCATTCCAATATTTCTATTACAGCGCCGGGAATCCCGGGATATTGCCTGTACTAACGGTGCCCGGCCCGGGGACTATACAGCTCGTTGAGATAAAGATATTCAGTTATGTCCAAGCTATTAGATAATGTCAATGTTTCAGATGAGAAAATAGAGGCCATTAATAAGAGATAAAGGTGACAAACTGTTATTTGAAAGCAATACTTTTGTGTCATATTTAAGATTGCTGCTGTCCTAATTTTATTGTCATATTTGTCGTCGGTTGTCTTTCATTTTCATTCTCAGCCTCTTCACATCTGAATGATTTGGTGGTTGTTTGTCTTTCAGAAAGAGATACATTTGCGAATAGAATAAATTCATTCTACAATTATTGGAAGAAAGTAGCTTATTACTTACAGTGTTCCATCACTAATTTCAAATATTTTCAAATTACACCTGGCGTTTTAAGAATAAACATTAGTCACTCGTCACTTTTCGTTTGAAATAGTTTATTATGAAATTCAATTTAACCAGAACAATACTGACCCATTTTTCGCGCATTTTCCACAATCCGAAATGAACCAATAACTGAGCAGAAAAGATGTAACTATATATAAAAGACAACTTGATGCAAGAGTTTAATTCAAAATACATAAATGGAAAAACATTATGGTCAATGAATCAATAAATAATGCCATCTGATTATGTCCATATAGATATTAGCGTTATTTATGCGGGATTTAGCATTTTACTGGGTGGATATTTACTGGGGATACTGGGTGGAAGGCCGGGAAGAGGCGGTAAGGGATGGTATTCAGCTGATGGTATGCGGGTAAGACAGACATCTCTAGCTCGCCCCAATTTGCCGCATGTGATTGTCCAATGGATCTCTAGCGCATGTTCTCCCGTCAAGCCAGCAAGCCTCGCATGGAGCTTCTTAATCCGCTCCCCTGGCGCCTTGTTACCGGTTTGGCAGACAAGTCTCAGAGCGTGCAGCATTATCATTAATTCAACATTCAAAATTTCTCCCTTCCGAATATATCACTCCTTAATTTCCCTCGCATCTGCACATTTCGGTGTGCTACCGGGACCGGGTGTTCGTGGAGGAGGAATAATGAGGCAACCATGCCCGGTTAACAAATCCCCTTGTTAAAAAGCTAGATGAAAAACATCGTTTTAATGTGAAAACTGCATGTGGGTCAATTTGTATGGTTATGAAAGAGTATAAATTATCATAGATTCTTGCGCTATATCCTTCAGTCATTTTTTACAAATACATTTCATTGTCTCCTTTGTCACATTTTTGTTTAGGGGGTAGCCTACTTAAAATGTATTTGAGTTAATATGACATCTCTGTTATCAGTAGGCCTATCTTTATTTCTCCAAAGATTATTTAAAAGCCCGTGACCTGACAGTGTTAAAATAAGACTCTGCACAACAGATAGCTTCGTAACTGCAAAATATCCACAGTTTCGAAACCTTAAAAGCAGATTGCTTTTGTGTTGTGCAAGCTGCTTTGAGTAGTTCATGCGTTGACTTGTTAAATACTGCCAAAGTTCCCAAAGCCTATATCCGGATAATCGAAGAATCAATGGCCTCTTTCGGTCGTCTTATCTGGTTAGTGGCACTTCCTCCCTCTGGTCCAAAGACACTGAAGTTGATTTGCTGATGACTGCTGGCGAGAACGTGAGGAAGGCCTCAGTCCTGGTCGTGGGCGAACAGGAGAAGTCTGCGTTATTGGACCTATGTGGGAGCCCGTTTGATTGACTGGCAGCGTGACAGGCTAGGCAAGAGCATGGGCTTCCCCCAGGACCAAGCCCGTGACCCGGGCTGGGGTACAGTGAAGGGTGTCTGAAGGCGCAGAGTAGATCAGGACGCGGGTATGGATGCGAAAGCACCCGAAAGCTGTCCAGCGAGCGCAGAGGATTGGAGAATGGACTCCCAGTAGCAGAGGCTGAACCTGCAGTCACACCGCTGAGTGGAGAGTAGTAAGGTAAAGGAAGGTGAGATTGGAATGGATAGGGCAGGCTGCCCGTGGCTGCAGCATGGCTCATCATATAGGTGTAAAAGGCGGGGTCGGCAGGATGCGGCCATGTCATAGCCAGCCGCTGTCTCTTGTCCTTCATGCGACGGTTCTGAAACCAAACCTGTAACCAAAAGCAGCAAAGCAGAAGTAAAATAATAGTAAAGACTGGGGCCTAGTGCATGTAAGCAAAGCCAACTTGGATAAGAAATAAACCAAGATGAATGCTCCCATATTTATGGGCAAATAACAAGGCCTATGATGCATACATATAGAATTGTGATCTCTGTATTTCTTATCGTAATTGTAAACCATTCTCATTGTTTGATTAGCTTGCCTGCATTGATTGGAGCAATCTTGGCAGAGTTTTACCTTTATTGTTGTTTCCGGTAAATTTAGGGCAGCCGCCAACTCGCACCTACGTGGCCTGGACACGTAATTTTCCCGGTAAAACTCTTTCTCCAGTCGTGATATCTGATCCCTCGTAAAAGCTGTTCGATACCTTCGCATCTGGTCAGAAGCATAGTTGAGAGAACCGGGGCCTGAGCCAATTTTGTTGTCCATGCCGACTTCTTTACCGTGGTTCGGCGAGCCCATCGCCAGTCCTTCCAGAAAATAAACATATCGGTAAGCAGAAACCTTAAAATGGATGTTTAGTTTCAGTATGAACTAAGAGTTCATACTACATCTCTTGCTAATGATTTTTGGTTGCTTGATAACAAATAAAAAATTAGCCTATGAGTCTGAATTCAGTTGCGTTTTTTAATATTACTCAATCATTTCGGACAAACGTAGCGCAAACAACAAGAACAACAACAAGAACAACAAAACAAAACCAAAAAAATCATAAAATCTTCCGAGATTAAGACTGCATGTTTTTATTAGCTTTTCTTTATCAATCTCAAGTGAAAATCGAATAAAAGATGTAGCCTACTCTTAATCTCTAAAATATTATGATTTATTTTCAAACAAATGCTCGGCTTTGATATTGCATTTAATTTGAATGAATGTGCACTTTGGAAGAAAATTATTTGAATCATTCATTTGTTGATTATTAAAAACAGGAATATAATTCATTAAAATGTGCACTTTTTCTTTAAATAACGTTTAATAGTATGAAAAAGTATGATTTGTGAGACTCCGTAAGAATTTTAAAGATCACATTATGATACACAGTTGCAACCGTATTTACAAAAAAAGGAGAAATAAAAAAAAGTTAATGAGATGTTAGATTGGTGTGATGACTTAACAACTTGTTAAAGCCCAGACAACACCCCGATACACAGTGGCCTTGTAATTGACTCGTTCATTCAAAAAGCTTGCAATAACGTTACAGAAGCTGACAATCGAACGGTGCACACGAGCAGTGAGCTACGCTGCAGATCGATTGAACCTGATAAAATGCTCGCGTGTACCATTCTCTCTCAGCGAGAATTTACAAACATGTGAAGAAAATGTGGATAAATAAATACAAATAAAACAAGAATACTCTGAGCCGTATTTTTTTTTACCTTGTCCACTCGGGTAATCCATGCTTTCTGGGGTACAGCTGACATCTATTTCCTCATAGATATCTGATTCCGCATCCGAGCTGCTGGCCTCTTTGTTGGGAATGTCTGACAGGTCCCTGTCCGGTGCGGAGGGCTTGCTAGCAACTGTCACATCTCCGTACTTTGCGCTACGGTGTCCCTTTGTCGCGTCATCCACTAGGTTTTGCGAATAAGGCACTGGGCTTAGTCTGTTCTGGTTAATCTGTTTGTCCGGTAACTTGCGCATGGGGTCTCCGGTAGCTTCCGTCAAATTAGAGCTAGTTTTGGCAGAGAGTGCGCCAACCTGACCACCCTCGGCGCGCATCAGCGTGTCCTTAGCGCTGTCCATAACCGTTAGACGAGAGCAGACGGCCAGATCTCTCGGAGATTGTTAAGACAGTTTGGAGCAGCTAACGCAGACGAGGAGCTGTGCGATGCGAACGCTCGAGAGTGCTGCACGAACTCTGGGAGGGATCACCATTGCCCTCTCTCTCCTCACGCGCTGTCATTGTTAATAGGGCAGTCGTCATAATAGAAGGCTGCGTGACGCCACGCGTCGATTTAGAGTTAATAAACAGAGTGGGAGAGTAGTCTAGCAGAGACAGAGGTGAATTCAAGGCTACATCGCCGAATATTAGAAGCATGAAAGATGCTTTACCTTTTTTAACACGTTTAAATTACAAGACATTCACACTTTATGATTGTGTCATAATAAAGTGTTTGACTCTGCATTGTCCATATTTGTCCCTGAGATATTTCGTAATTTAATTTAATATGTAGCCTATGTTATTATTGTGTTATAATTACAATTATCCGTGGACCCAAGAATATCAATGGCATTTTTGTTTTACTGGACTCAGATAATCTTCTCAAATAGCCTAAGAGAAGAAAGTGTGGTTGAGGGCTTTTTGATGGATTAAAAAAACCTAATGTCCATTAACGAGGACAGTCAAGGTTGGAATAATGTGATAAAACGCATATATGGTAAAGCCCTATCTATTATCTCCCTGTCTTAAGCCCACTTGGATAGGAAGGAGTCATAATGGCAGCCTTTCGGAATATATTAGCACATGTTCTTCACCGATCAACACAGTCAGTGCGCGTTGGAGGACGTCAGACTGAATGGGAATATTCCGAAGATGAGGAGGGCTGTCTCTCTGCCAGTGGCGTAATTTGAAGTGTACAAGTTCCATCCTTTCTTCAACGCATCATCTCGTCACGCTCTCTTCCCTTCGCATTTCCTCCCGCCCTAACTCGATCTTCCAAAGTGGTGTCAAGTAAAGTGCAAAAAGGTCAGGCCCCCGTGACCAGGAGTAAGAATAACAGGCTATTTGACATTTAATTAGATTTGTTTGAGCCGCGCCAACAATGCCCTCACCGCCTGGCGGGAAGCAGCTTTCCAGTTTTATCTCTGGAATGTTTGAATTTGAACTCTAGGTTGCAGATGATTAGACTATATTCACAATTTTAACACGTAGGCCTACATTTTTTGGTTACACTTTATCTTAAGGTGACTTATTTACATTGTAGCTATTAACTCAAATAAGTACTGAACAGCCTAAAATTAATTAACATGTAGCCTAGTTATGGTTAGTTACTTGTAATTACGCATAATTGACTTACATAATTTACTTAAGTACATGTAATAACGCGTTCTTAAATACCCTTTTTGGAATTCCACGTATTCCAATGTCAAATGAACCACAAAATAGGTAATAAACAAAGAAGAAAAAGGCCAATATAAAATATTGGTCTTCAAATACTGCCCATCATTACAATATGCAAATTCGTTTTTTTTTTTCTCCTGTAGGCCTAGCTATTATTAAATTGTATGTTGCACCTATCTTTATTATGATATTCTTCAAATCGTTTTCTTAATAAATCTTAGATTCCATTGTCTTGTTTAATTTCTGACTTATTTTTATTTATTTGTATCTGCATGTCTCACAAATAGCCTAGTAGAAAGCGTGAGCAGACTGAAATGGACAAAGTTCAAAATCCTGTTATGTCTCTTGGCAGCGCAGTCTATGACTTCTTGGGATGAGACTCTGTTACTCTTGGTCGTTGACAAAACCAACCCTTTAATGATAACGAGGCTTATGAGTTTCGGGCTCCAGGAGACGAGTCTGTCGGGTATATTATAGGCTGCAAAGATAACCCAGCGCACTGCTTGCTTTCAGGGAGGAGGCTTTGATGTCGGATTTCGGGCAGTAAAATGAAGTTCTGTGATGAAGTTCAATAGCTTTAAAGAATATGGCCGCTGTAGTTTTAAACTTGATATTGCTTCTCAAACCAAATGGCTTTCATCGTTTTTGGTGGCGTAATATAACCTGCTACAACTGTGTGGCTTTTCCTTATAACCTTGTAACACTGTTGATCCATCACATAGGCAGCAATAGAATCATAACCCACGCATGTAATTAGCTCGACTTCTGTAGGCCAATCTTAATTGCACAAAAACCACCCATCACTCTTAAAGAAAACGAACGACATTTTCCAAAATTGGCCAAATGTTTTTTTTCTTAAAATACATCATTTCATTTAATTAAGTTAATTAAAATAATTCACGAGTTCGGAAAAATACAGGGCTAATTAACCATATCAGGGTTAAGGGGTGTTAGTAGTGTATTTTATGAAGTTTGCGTTTCAAAGGCTTTGTTGACAACAGTGATTATTGTCTCAGAGATTATTATCTTGTATGCATTTCAACGCTTCGGTCTTCTCATTTCTCATCAGTCTTCTTTCACGTTCTCTCCTCTAGCTTAGCGTATGGGAAATCCGGGGCTGTTTTAGGCGATCTTCGGGTGCGCCCTGAGTGGATGTTGTGCAGTGACGTCAAACGCTCTGTTTGTGTGGCCGCGGTGACAGTTCTCTGACTGAATAATCAAAGCTGGCCTCGTGCGCCCTCGCCTGTTAGGAAAGATAAGAGCACTGCACTGCTCTCTCTCTCTCTCTCTCTCTCTCTCTCTCTCTCTCTCTCTCTCTCTCTCTCTCTCTCTCTCTCTCTCTCTCTCTCTCTCTCTCAAAGAGTTCCTTATTGAAAAAGTAAATATCTATAGCTGCTTACAATGGAATGCGCAAAAACAATAAATTTAACGTAAAATAATGATAAAACAAATAAAAAGTAATGTTACAAAACACTAACAATATGTGAACTTAAAAAAATAATAATAATAATTTAAAGAAGAAATATTATTTGCTATTAAGCAATGCAAACTTAAAAACACTAAACGCATTGTAATTAGCATGTTTAGTAATGGAGATAGATTCAGATCACTTACTATTGTGGCAGACAGACACATACAATCACACAGCAGTGCTTGTGTTTCCATTGAGAGATTCTCACTGTAAGATTGTGAAATGTGCAGTGTATCGGTTTAAACATTTACTGGATGATTCTGTCATTTTTGAATTTTGGCAGAAAAGTGGGCATGTAACACCATTTTAAGGTGACTTAGTTACAGTTACTACATGTACTTATTATACAGTAAATTATGCATAATTACAAATAACTAACCCTAAACCTAACCCTAACCCTAATTGTAACTCTAATGTAAGTATACATAGTTAATTAATATTACTCAACACTTATTTGAGTACAATGTAACTAAGTCCCCTTAATAAAAGAAGTGAAACCAACTGGGCTCAATCTGTTTTGATTGCAGTGTGGGTATGTCCAGTGTTAGTATGGTTAGTGAATAATAATCTTGTCATATTTTTACCTCAAACATTGTTCTTTTTTTAGCTTGCCAAAAGATATTTACGTATCAATGCAACAGGTTATCTTTTGGCTGTGCAAATACTCTGGGACAATAATTAGCAGATCAAATCTCTTAACATGAAGTGCCATCTGATCTTCAAGGTCATATAAGGTATGGATTTAGAAGTCAAACCTAAATTGCTTAAAATTATATAAACAGAATAATTTTATTTGAATAAATAAATATATGTTTGATCTGACTATGGCTCACACAACATGGACCCTGATTTACATTCCTCGTGTCTCATTTTGTGTACATTCCACACCACCAATAAACCTTTTTGTGGGCAGTCCTTGTATGTGTCCTTGAACTTTAAACAATCATATATTTGTAAATCTCTCCTGAAAAGCACAGGCTGCATCTTGTACTTTACTTTTTCCACAACCAAGTCTTTAAATTCGATGGAAAAAATCGCACATTATTGTCAGTTATATCGAGTTTGAGTCTATGGCTCGCCGGCTCGCCTGTTTGCATTGGTTGCATCAATTCCTCACACTTTACGCTGATGTCCGATATTTGGTCATTATATCACAACTAATTCTCCCCAGTTCGGCTATCTAATAATAATGATTCTCACATTCTTAAATTAATAATCTTTCCTTCCTATTTTTACATTCAAACGATTTAAATTTTAACACAAAGTTTTCTGTATAGAAATCGTATCTTAGCAAGTTTATATCTACTTTTATACTTTTGCAGTGCATTCCCAATTCCACGTTTTATTGCCACCAAGCCACTCAACAGTATACGTGTTTTTTCGCTTGCATTCGCTTTCTGCGTGTGAAACTGATGTACCATCACATGTTTAGGCCCAGTAAGTAATAAATTAGTAGCCAAATATTATTAAACTCTTATCGGTATTTTATCGATTAGACGACACATTATTTCTCTTTTAATGTCATCACTCGCTGGCCCCCATGCAACAGTGTTTCCTTTCTTTGGTTGATTGCAGTTTAAATGATCTGGGAACACTGAACTCAACTTGCTGTCTAGTTTATTGTGGTTTCTTCTTGACAAGTCTCTTTCCTTGTCATGTTAAGTATAGGATTAAATAGCAAAATGGACTCATAAGATGTTGCGGTTCTGTAATTCTGGTGTGAACGCAGATCAGAGGGGAATTGTAGGCCTTGTCGCGCGTTGGCTGAACCAGGTCCGCCCATAGTGCTTCCTTTCGCTAGAAGTTTAACAACAGTGCCCAACTTGAACTTGACTTGACAATGACGCGGACAGAATAGTCTCCACAACTTCACTTTCCACTTTCAAATATGTAGTAATTTAATACTTTTTAAGCAGACGTATTGGACAAAAAGTACATATTCTAAACAAAATAGAATAAACACCCTTTACATCCAGTGATTCAGCGGCCAACTACCAGAAGTGACGTGTCAAAACACGTGCACATTGTTTTCAATTTATCATAATACATTTATAAATTTATAAATAAAAGTTTGGGAGGCTGTCCAAATTTAAACCGTACCAGATATTGCACTGGCGTGCGTGAAATCTATTTTAAGAACTGAATCGACTGTCTCTGAATTTTGAATCACTTTTTGTTATGAACTTTGTATTTGAAAAATGCTTTGAATTTGTCTTAACACGCTAATTTTGTATAGGACTGTAAATTAGTTGTGTAAATAATCCATGTGGATAAATACATACAAGACTAATCGAATTTTACAGAAATGTCGTCTCTATTTTGAAAACTTTAAAGGAAATTAAAAGCTGAGTTAAAATGAGAGGGAGGGAAGTATATGAGTAATAATAATATATCGTGTATAACCTAACACAAAATGTGATATGCAATATAAACAATGTATGTGTTGATTATTTTACACAATTTGGAAATTATCAACAAGATTCATTTGGCCTTCCTTGAATTTGGGCCTGACAACGACAACGGTAATTCGACGAACCAGTGTTAAACTGTGAAATGTCGTTTTTATTGTAGGATGCGCCAATGTGCACACAAATGTAGATTTAATACCGATTTAAAATATTAAACAATATGAATAAACAAACCATGTATTTGCGAATATGTAGTCAGTTCATTCATAAGTAAGAAAAATATAGTTTACTGTGGATGAATTTATGTTGCATAATCGATTATTTCGTTTAAGGCTTTCGTTAAAAAAAAAAAAAAACATTTGCTCATTCATGGGTAACAAAGCAACTGAGATACAACTTCTTTATATTAGCAAACAACATCTTTAGATTTTCTAATCGAGAAAATAAATGTCCAATGCAATGAACCATTTAACATTATTTTTGTGTGTACATCTTGGTAGTGATGGGGACACTATACAAAGAGCACCGTCCTTCGGAGGAGACGTTAAACCGAGGCCCTGACTCTCTGTGGTCACAAAAAATCCTAGGATGTCTTTCGAAAGAGTAGGGGTGTCACCCCGGCATCCTGGCCAAATTTGCCCAGTGGCTTCTGTCCATCATGGCCTCCTAATCATCCCCATATATACCAATTGGCTTCATCACTGTCTCCTCTCCACCAGTAAGCTGGTGTGTGGTGGGCGTTCTGGCGCAATATGGCTGCCGTCGCATCATCCAGGTGGATGCTGCACATTGGTGGTGGTTGAGGAGATCCCCCTCTATGTGAAGCGCTTTGAGTGTCCAGAAAAGCGGTATATAAATGTAATGAATTATTATCATTATTATTATTATTATTATTATTATTATTATTATTATTATTATTATCTTTATTGAAAAGTTAGCCTACACAAAAATAAATGTTCCGATCACGTTTGATGATTGCGCAATGTCCAATGCTATGCAATCCACTTAACTTCTCAACGCGTTTTATTTCATGCAGCTAAATATAAAAATTGTATAAAACGTATTAAAAAAATCAAATAAAAAAAATTCCCAGTACAATTGATGATAAACTCACAGTCTTATTTATTTGTATGGTTAAATTTGTTGCTTGTGGCTACCTATGTTATTTCGTAATAATCATTATAAAACTTTCATTCTATTGTTAACAAGTTAAAATGCACGTTAAACAAATATTTTATTAAAATATTATTTTGGTTTTGCAGTGAAAATTAGCCTTTCGATGTTGTTATCTATTTTGTTGACTAAACGAGAAACAAGAATTCATTGAAATTAAAGATAGGCTATATTGAGTAGGCTACATGCGTGTCCTGCATTACTTTTATTTAACACGCATGCCCACAGATCACAACACGCGCTATACGCACAGCTCAGTTCACTATCCTGAAATCATAGTCAAATATTCGTTTTAAATACTGTAAGCTATTACTATAGTCTTATTACTACTAATACAAATATACTACACATAATAATAATAATAATAATAATAATACTGTTGCTCGTGCTGTGTGTTTCTATGGACAAAAAGTCTGAATGAGTTCGGCAGGCTTTTGTAGTGTTGTTGACGTTCAAAAGCCGTCCCAAAAAGATAACAGATCCATTCACGTTTAAATATTTGCATTGTCATATTAATACATTCTAGTTGAGCATGTGTAATAATCAGGAAAATAAAGAAATAAAATATATATATATATGTAGGCCATATATGCGCTCATCATAATTAGGCCTACGGATAATCGTCATAGTTACTTATGTATTTTTATTTTGCCTGTGAAAAAAGCACATAGAAAATGTCTCGGATCATGCGATTGTGTAGTTAGTTTTTTTTACCATCAAACTCTCAATGTTCGAGCTACTAAGAAAACAAAAAGTAGCTCAGTTTCCTCAACAGGAAGCAATTACACATAAGAAGCATGATGTGTTGTTTTATGAATCAGAATTATTTAAATATGTAGAATTACATTCAAGAATATTTCGCGCACACTGGACTTCAAATTAACAGGGTTATTTTTTTTAGAAATTTCTGAAGAATTTCTGAAGAATCAGTTTGCAACACCAGAACCAATACTAATTTGTTCCTGCATTCAAGCACTCAGAAAACATTCTAAATGCTCCCGCCCAATATTTAGTTTGACGCCTTTCAACCTTCGTACCTAAATAGGCTAGGGCTACATCGTTTTCTTCCAAAAACAAAATCGAAAGGAACTCGTATTAAATTGTAGACTAGGCTATATTCATTCTCCACAGATTCGCTAACATTTGTGTTACAAAGTGGCATGCCAGACTGGCCAGTAAAAGTAAAAGGCTTCTCGTATCGCATTCACCAAAGATTTCTCACCATTCGAGTCTTCTCTTTTGTAAGCTTTGAGACTAGCCATCAAAGTCTGAATAGGCCAACAGGCACAGTGTCGCGGTCAGACGACAACTTTCAACTTGACCTTGGCCTGCAGACGCGTCAGCTCCGCACGTAAAACGCACAGTCAAATAGGGGGTGTTCTCTGTCTCCGCATCTTGTAAACAAAACGGAAGCAGTCGCAGCAGGACTTTATGCCACGTTCAAAAATTGGACCTTTTTCTTTAACTGCCATCACTTGCAACCAATTTTCTAACTATTGTAAAAAAAAATAACCTGTAGATTTCGTTATTAACCGTTAAAGGGCACACCTGGCTTGCTGTAGCACACACTTGTATTGCAGTCGTGCAATGCTTACAATTTGATGAACGAGTATAGGCTATAGCCTAGCCTGTTGTTTGAGGATGTAAAAATTATTTGAAGATTTAGAGGACTTTTTTTTTTGAAAATAAAGGTCTATTTATTAAACCTCTTAGCAGTAAATGCGGTGCATTAAAAAAAATCTTATCCAGTTCTGTTGAAAGGGCTGAACAGCGGCAGCCGCTTACAAATGGCGGTCATGCACAAATGGATGTTTGCAAAAAAATGACTTGAATCTTTTGCAAAATTCTTATACAATTACACAATATTCGTTCAATGTTTACTCCTCGTGACTATTTTAAATAACAAAACAGTTGGCTACCTAATAAACCCTTCTGTTAGTTCCATGAAAGTTGATACAGATATGAAATCGCATGTAAGACCACATCTGGATTCACCATTTACCGTTTATCTATCCATTCAACTTCTTTATCATCTTTAAACGGGTCTAAATCTTTCGACAGATAGGCTAGTCTTCTCACATCACGGCATTTTTCATCGGTTTAATTGTTAGCACTTGAGGTGATTGTCGTCCTTGTTTACATATCACATGACCAGTTTTGAGCCAATCTAGTCGTGATCCTGAACGTGCGCATGGGTGCGTCAGAGCCGCTTGACTCTCGCGGAATCGACTGTCTCCTCTTTTTTAGTCTCGGGGCTTCTCAATAAAGAGCCACACGTCTCAATGTCCGACGGGCTATGACAACGTCACTGCTTCTCCGCACGCGCTGGATTGACCCGGTCATGTTTCTTTATGATAACGGTGGCTGCTTGGACGACACCGGCAAGAATATGGAAGGGTTCACGGGAGGTAACTTCTCGCCGAGCCCGTGCAGGAATTTAATGGCTCACCCTGCCCCTCTTGCGCCCAGCGCTGCCTATCCCTCAAGCGAAGTGGCTGCCGCTGGAGCGGGTGAGCCTGGTAAGCAATGCAGCCCATGTTCAGCTGTCCAGGGTTCAGCCAGCGCTTCAATTACATACGGATATTTCGGTGGCGGTGGATACTATCCTTGCCGAATGTCCCACCACCACGGGGGCGGTGGAGGTGTGAAGCCATGCACCCAATCCCCCGTCTCTTCCTCACCTTACGGGGAAAAATACATGGACACATCCGCTTCTTCAGGCGAAGATTATACCACTTCGCGTGCCAAGGAGTTTGCCTTCTACTCGAGCTACGCCTCGAGCCCGTATCAGCCGGTTCCGAGCTACCTGGATGTGCCTGTAGTCCAGGCAGTGAGCGGGCCTGCAGAGCCCCGGCATGAGTCCTTATTACCAATGGAGAGTTACCAACCGTGGGCTATCACAGCCAGTAGCTGGAACGGGCAGGTCTACTGCACCAAAGAGCAGCCACAGACGGGAAACGTGTGGAAGTCTTCTATACCAGGTAAGGCTATTGTCAGAATAGCGAAAAAAAAAAAAAAAAAGTCTCATAGCCTACTAGTATTACTTTTTCCCACCTAGCCTATCAAAACGGCGCTTATAACACCGCCGCGTACAGTACTGTGCATTTATCCTTAAACACATTTCAATACTCTTATTGCAATTTTATTTTCAGAGCCAGTGTCTCATGGAGGGGCAGACGTCAGCTCCTTCCGCCGCGGGAGGAAAAAACGTGTTCCATACACCAAGCTGCAGCTTAAGGAGCTGGAACGGGAGTATGCCGCCAACAAGTTTATCACCAAGGACAAACGCAGGCGGATATCCGCTCAGACCAACCTGTCTGAACGGCAGGTCACTATCTGGTTCCAGAACCGAAGGGTAAAGGAGAAAAAAGTCGTCAACAAATTAAAAAGCAGCAGTTAGCTTTTGCTCGGTGTAAATTTATAAGCGAACAATCGTAAACAGTGATGGCCCATACACTCTCAAAGCTATGAAATTATAGACGTTTTAACGAATACATGTTTTCCTTGGACTACTGCTTTGAAGTGATCACTTTTGGATCCGACAGAGATGAAAGTGACGCGGTGCGTCATTTCTGCGCTGCCAACGGTGTATGGCCATATTCCCCACTCAGTACAAAGAGGGCCAAAAGATAAGTCTGTTTGTTGAGATTATTTACTGCTCACTAAAATATCTAATGCAGAGAAATACATTGGATATTTAAATTGTGATGCTGTAACTTTTTACAGTGTGGTACGACTTTTTTTCACCACCCCCATTGTCGATTATAATTCATATCAACGCATTGGTATTATAGGCTACGTTGCTTGAAATCTCAAATTCTTGAAATTTCGTATCATGCTGGAGAATATAGCATGAAAATGGCATGTAGCCTGTGGTTTATCAGGTCCATGAACAATCTGTGGTTATATTTGTGCCAAAATAACATACAATATAAACTTACTGTGTGTGTGTGTGTGTGTGTGTGTGTGTGTGTGTGTGTGTGTGTGTGTGTGTGTGTGTGTGTGTGTGTGTGTGTGTGTGTGTAAAGAGTAGCTTGTGTGTTTTGTCGTTGTGTTGCGCAAAATCCGTCCTAATAAACCATTCTTAAGAAAATGTATGGCGACGTATTAATTTATACCCTTGTATTGCAACATCCAATCACATGACTAAAAATGAACCATTAAAATGGCAAAAATACAAAACTTGAACTTGAATTGCATTTAACACGCTAAGAATATATGCAAATGCAGCAATTGATGCTAGCAAGTAATTGACCTGTTGGATGGTATCCAAAACTTTATGGACTGTAAAAGACGTACATCTTCAGCGTGAACATACTTGATCCCCCCCCGAATTTGTTCTTGAGTTAGGCCTATGTAAAAGGTGGGTGCGTACCTCAGCCGTACGATAGAGTAATTGCGCCATCTTCTGACATACATTTGTAAGTGAAGTAGCCGGCCTTAGTCATTATAATTATTAAAATTAATAAAGCCTATAAAAGGAAACATTTGTACATTTTTGAATCCACATAATGATATATGTATTAATGTATTACTCATTCAGTTTACTTTTGCCTGTGTTGGAGATTAATTTCCACAGAGCGTAGGGCTATGCAAATTGGTTAATAATAGGCCTGTAAAAAATAGGCCTATATGCTTAAAATAGAAGCCTATACAAAAGAGCGATCTCGGAACAATATTGTTTTTAACGAAATGTATTATAAAATTATAATAAAGGATTACCATTTTATTTGGATATCGCTTGAATCTGTTCACGTTACTTCTCGGTCAAGAAAATTTCATGTGGGTACATATATATATATATATATATATATATATATATATGAAGCATTTAAGTTGCAGACTGTTTGATTAATTGATAAAAAAATAAGACTTAATTTAATGTATAAATGTATATTTAAATGAAATGTAATAAAAGTAAATTTGTGCAAACATGCCAGACAAAGAGGACAAATTCTAAGAATTCCGTGAGTTTATCAAGCCCTTTAATGTGCATCGAACGTATAATGTAGGACAATATGAAGATAAAACTCTAAATTTGCTCAGGCTTAATTTCTAATAACATAACTCAAAGGCAAAATGTAATTTAATTTAACGTGATGTTAAGATTAAATGTCTTTAATTATAGCAACATCTTAAAAGAATTTTCAAAAATAGATTTATTTTAGAAAGCTTAGAATTTGGAATACATTTTGTTTTATAATAGAACGACTGCAGCTGAATCCTCTCGAATTCTGTTGTTATGCTCTGGCTTTTCATTTTAGTTTTGGAGTATATATAGTTTTTGAATCATGTCATGAGCAATTTTTAGATCAGGTTTCAAAGGGTGTTTAATTCTTTTTTTTAGTTTGGCAAATAGGACGCACACAAACAGACATGCATGTAAATGCTTTTTAAATTTTAGTTATTTTAGTCATTCTTTGTAGTATTTTTTACGTTTAAAAATAAAGTCATATGATCAACTAAATTTAACAGAAAGGCATTTTAAGTTGGTCAAGATTTATCAAGATTTTATTAAGAAAACTTTGAATTCGGCTGACTGCTGAATCGTTATCACAGACACGGTTAGTCTAACAGACTATAGTTCAAAATATTGACTAAATATAAAAATATTTAAACCTTAATTTAATACGCGATTGGCACATTTACACAATAAAATTTCAAAGTTAAAAAAAAAAAAAAAGAAACGATAACACCGTGTATAGCCTGACTTTAGACAACCAGAATTTTGCTATTTTGCAGCTTAATCTGCAACTGAAGTTTCAATGTGCATTATGTTGTCCTATATGACAATCTCCTGGTAGCCTATCGACGGCCCTCATATGAATTTCCAAAATAGTTAATTATTATTATTATTATTATTATTATTATTATTATTCCATGTAAACAAATAAAATGGGTTCCGAGTTTCTGATTATTGTAGGCTGTAGGCCTATGCACACACAATCTGACTTGACACTGCTGATGAAAAGATGCATGCCTTCCAAAGTCACGTTTCAGTTGTGTGCGTCAGCCTGTCTCTGTGTTGGTCTGTTTTGTTGACGTAATGTCTCAAGTGCGCGCACATAGTCTTGAAAGGGTGAATGCATTTGAACCATTCGCGAGTCCTTTGCTCACTAGTAAACCTGGTCTCTGGCGCCATCTAAAGAACAAAAATGTAACCGCACCTGCACATTTTTATTTATTTATTTATTTATTTGTTTATTTTGTGGGCTGTTGTCCGGATCAGACCGAATTCGACTGTATTGTAGTCTGCGTCCTAAAACGGACCTGTCATAATTAAGCATTTATTTGTTTTAATAATTTTAATGTGATTTACATGACCGTATTGATATAAAACAAAGAAAGTAAAAACTTTGATAATTATAGATGAAGATAATTTTAAATATAGACAAATTGACCCAAAACACCCGTAAGTTTCAGGAGAGAATGTTGGAATGTGTTGTGAGAAAGATTAGAGATTTGTGAATGACTAGTAAAATGGCGCGGGTATTTCTCAGGTTTCATTCTGTGAGCCATTAGAAGCTCGGGGTGGTCGTCTAGACAATGAAAGCCAAGGCCACATACAATAGGCTCATGCCCTACGTCTGGTTTATCCATTTTATTAAAAATAGGCCTATGTATTTTATATGTGATAACTATAAGTAGCCTAATTTGTTTGATGTAGAATTTCATGACGCATTGTCAGATAGCCGCATAGATATATTTGTAGATGCTCATTTATCGCGCTCCTTTTAAAAACACGAGTGATCAAATTGCAAAAAAAAAAAAAAAAATTCTAATGGTGAAGGAGATAGAAATACAAATAGAAATCATAACCTCAAAATTCAAACAAATTATCCCAACACTAGCATCTATACTATAAACAACAGGAAAAATCTTAAAATAGGCTTCATGTGGTAAAACGTTATTTATTTGATTTTGTTCTAGTCAAAAACAACATCGCTGACACATTACACAAATACATTATGTTACAAAAGATATAAACTATTTTAAGTAACATTGTCTTAAACTTTAACATTGTCTTAAACTATGTGTATGTATAGGCTATATATAGGTTATGCATTATATATTATAAAAGGCATTTAAAATGGTTAAAGCAATGTGTGTGTGTGTTTTCTTTAACCCTTTTAAACAAAGTTATTCATGACTAGAACATTTACATGCATATAAGTCGTGAATTTACTACATCATCAGTCACTCACTGAATTGTCGAGCACTTTCAAAACAATTTTCTTCGACAATATATTTTTAAAAGTGTCAAAAAATACAAAAATACAGGTTTTAAGCGGTCCATTTAACCTGAAATTACGCCTAATCTTCTGGATAACCCATGCGCTTTGTATATAGGCTAACACATGTGATACGCACATATTAGTAAATCCTGCTGGAGTTACTAATCTGTGAAATTAAATCTTTAGGATATTTGGCGGATGTAGCGTGTCTATTTCAGAAGTCTCTGTAGCTTAGTTCTAAATAGAATCGAAAACCTTTTAGAATTAATTCCATCTAGGAATTCGGTTTTTTTTTTTTCGTTTGATCCTCATTGGAATGTACAAAATAAAGAGACGCTAAATTGCATTATTTAGCGTTATTTGCTGTTGCTTGACGACAATAAAATTATTTCTTTTATTACCAATGTTGTTGTTAATTATTGTGTTGGCTGTTGTTTTATTGGCAATGTAATATAAACTATCGTAATATGCTGCATGTTTTTAATATATATGGGACAATTTACGAATAAGTATTTGTAATCTAATCTGTAGCCTACTAATTGCAGACCATTAATTCCCCGACCACATGCCCAAGCCAACAAGAGAGAGAGAGAAAAAAACAACAACAGCAAAAGGCTCATTAACTGTTCTGCTGTTTCTGCATTTGTGATAGGGTTGCTTTTGCAATGTTTCGCTGAGGTTAATGATAGGCTAACTGACAAAGTTTAGTAGGCTATAGCCTAAAGTGATATTCATGGGGATCGGCTAGTCCATCCAGTTCTAAATCCAGTTTGGCTGCAAAAACATTTTTTTTCTTTTTATTAGATTAAATATTATTTAGATCACATTGATTGTTCTTTTTTACGGTTACTAAAAACGGCGTGCTACTGCGTGTGGTATAGGCCATGCAGGCCTATTTTACTAATTTTATGAATTACTTTGTGGCATTAGTGTGAGAGAAACTGTAGCCTAGCTATACAATTTTATTGGGTGGTTTCGTTCTCTCTTTTTTTCTCAAGTGTCTGTTTTCCCCTACTTGTCACGTTATATTGCTTTCTGTCGTTCCCTTATGTGAAAGCGACATTTCTGACTGAAACTCCATCCGGGGCATAGAGTGGCTTGCGTGGCGTTTGTTGTTCATTCTCTTTTTCAGACTTGCGCGGTGGGCGGTAGCCCGTCCCCCTCCCCGAACTTGAAGTCGACCCTGAGGGAGGGGGTGCGGGCCGCAACATCAGACTAGACTTAGATACACTGGGGAAGAGAAAGTCAAAAGAGCAATAGAAAAAAATTATGCCATAACTATATATATAGCAAGTTGATACAATCTCCTAGAAAAATGTAGGCCTGTATGTAGTTGGATGTTAATGTCCGTATGACATTATCGTATTATTCATATAGGCTATTCTTATTATTTCAGTCCATGTTCATGTTATTATAAAAAGGCTATTATTTTGTCTAAACCAATCTAACCTTGCTCTTAAACCGTAGCGCTTCGCTATAGAGTCACTTACTTTTTTTGGAGTACAGAGAAATTGTTGTCTTTAGCTGAGATATGCGTCAGTGCTACCCATTCATCTTAGCTGAGCAGCGTAGTTCTGTTGTGTAAAAAAAGAAGAAAGAAAAGATGTAGGCCCACAGGGGGTTGCACTATATAGATCGTACAAATTGTATAAAAATCTATGCTTGCCTATCACAGGTTTCCGTTGCACTTGGTCCAAAATGCTGGAAGCTTTAAAGCACAACTTTAAAGCACGCGGAATTTGTCACGAGTTGTGAAGAGGCGGAGCATCTGGTCTCGGGGCCACCGATTTTCTGTTTGTGTCATTCTAACGCTATCAACCTATTACTGGTGATAATATAATCGTATAATCAGAACATTTTAAAAAGCCCGACAATCACACCCTGCAAACCTTAAACGTTGCACTAAACGAGGCTCAGAGTTCCTCAGAGGCACGTGGGGATTAAGGGTAATATGTTGTGGAAAGGCGAGGCCTTTACCGGCCTAATCCGGGTTTAAAATCTACGGTTAGTTTGTTTTGTCCTCGGGTCTTTCAAAAGTAAAAAAAAAAAAAAAACTTTTCTAGAAGAGCTGCCAGAAAAAAATGTCACACGGAGGATATTTAAAAAAACAATAACAAGGTTCTGAAATTTTATAGTTTTTGTTAGGCCTATAAAAAAAAGGTCCCGGTATAGACTGTGGAATTCTTGAATTGAAGTTTAAATTATGTATAAATTATTTAGTAGACCTCTAGGCCTATGACTTGAGGCCTATGACCTATGTCACGTTTACGCACAAAGTGGCCCCGGTGATGCATCTGAAGGTAGTTTGTTAGTCCTTTGGAATGAGTAGACTATTGAAGAAAACCGAACAGAGAAGTAGCCTAACGATATAGGCCAAATTATTACGAATAATCATTCAGATTTATAGGCTAATCATTAACTTTTAAATGTCATGCTGCTATCACTGCTTGCAGTTTTTTTGTGTCAAGTAGGCTAACTTAATGAAAACAAAACAAGAAATATGATTGAAAGACTGTGGTAAAGTGAATATATTTCCAAATGTTTTGTTTTAGGCCTATGATTTCTGGATTACAGAAACCATTCACTTTTCTCAACAGCCTTTATTTAGAAAGACTTGTTTGCCGTTTGCTGTAGCGGCATTGCTCGCTCGCAAACAGAAACTTATGTTTTCCTGACTTATAAAGTTGAAAGAATACGGGCAATTCTGGGAATACTTTATAGTCTAATTATTTTTTAGAATTTCATTTAAAGAGCAGTAATACATCATAACGTCTATTTTTCAGTTCATATATTGAAACATCCCTGTCAATTGAACACAATCCTGATTATGTCCGCCGCCTCAACTGAGATTTTTTAATCGTCACAAACTATATTTCGCAAAGACATCAGGCTACAAATACATTCGTAATTCAGTTGAAACGGATAGATTTCTCGTCAATAAAAACAGTGAGCGAGGATCTATCAATTTATTTTCCAGATCACGTGACCCTGGGCTCAGTTGGACTGGACAGAGATGAATTTCCACGTCATCTTACGTCTCAACATTTCTGCCTCTCGATACCCCTACAACTCGGGTAAGAGGCACGCGCACATGAGAGCATGTTGTGGGCGTTGCGTAAAGGTCTCGCTAGCCCAAGCTAGACGATGCGCGGGTACAATGATGGATTTTGACGAGAGGGTTTCCGTTGGCTCCAACATGTATCTGCCCAGCTGCACATATTACGTTCCGGGTGCTGATTTCTCCACGTTGCCCTCTTTTCTATCTCAAAGTCAGTCTTCTCGTCCCGTCACCTACTCTTACTCCTCTAACCTGCCTCAGGTACAGCATGTCAGGGAGGTTACATTCCGTGACTATGCTATTGACGCGTCCGGTAAATGGACTCACCGGGGTCCACTGGCTCAGTGTTATCCGTCGGAGGACATTGTACACAGGGAGTGTTTACCAGCGGCAACGACAGTTGGTGAAATGTTCCCTAAAAATAATACATCTGGGTATTATCACTCTACATCGAACTCGACCTCCGCGCACAATTTCTACGGCAGTGTTGGAAGAAACGGGGTGCTTCCTCAAGCATTTGACCAGTTTTTCGACAACGCTTACGGCGGCTCGGACAGTGTAGCGAACAGCGACTTTGCAGCGAGGGATAAAACGCACTCCAGCAAACAGCCAACGCCAGCGCCGGAGCAGGACTCCGAAGGAAAAGAGCGACGGGAGACCAGTAGTCCCGAATCTTCTTCCGGAAACAATGAGGAAAAGACTATCGGTGCGAGCAGTAAGTATGAGCTCAGCGAGACTGTCATGCGAGAAAGTTTGCAATCTTGCCGCTCCTGTTAAAATTTTATATGCTGTTTTATAAGCGTATAAGGTTTATAGAGGGCCTGAGATTTTCCCAACAAAACCTAGGCTACTTATAAACTGTGAGAATCACGTGCTTGGAATTGAAATTGGCCATGAAAAGACTCAAAGCTAACGCAATTTTAACTTGAACTTTAAAATGCGTTTAAGTGACCGCAGTGATTTCACGGGAATGCTCACAGCATTTGTAACATGCTTCTCGTGTGTCTCTGGTAATTCATGCATGTTTTTTCCACTGTTTCAAAAATAAGAATATACTATTACATCCTGTATATAATTTTACAACGCTTTTGATAAAAAATAGCTTATAGGCTAAAATAAAACTGTTCGACTTATTGTTTTCATATTTAATAATAACGCTGACAACCATTACTATTAGCCTATTAATAATGACAATAGGCCGAATAATAGAATGTTATAATATAGCCTAGCCTATATGTAATAATAAATAATATATTGGTTTAGGCTATATATATATATGACATTAATAACCTCAATAACCAATATTGTATAAGCTATCATAATCTAAATCTAGAGCAATGACGCTTTTTTTCAATGTCTCAGGTGGACCCAGGGTACGCAAGAAGAGATGCCCCTACACTAAATTTCAAATTCGGGAGCTAGAGAGGGAATTCTTCTTCAGCGTGTACATCAACAAAGAAAAACGACTTCAGCTCTCACGGATGCTTAACCTCACCGATCGCCAAGTAAAAATATGGTTCCAGAACCGGCGCATGAAGGAAAAGAAACTAAATCGGGACCGGTTACAGTACTACACCAACCCACTGCTCTAGAAGAAGGAAATATCAACAGATATTAGAATATACAACAGCTGCAATAATGAGATCACATAAGAGACGTTATATAGACTCTCAGCGGTTAACTTCAAGTTCGTGACAAGGCACCATTCACTTGTATACAATTACAGAGAGCATATAGGCCTATGACATTTAAATTCACATAATTTAAGTACGTTTTTAAGTTTTATGCTCGTAAAAAATAAACGTAGGCCTATACAATTTTGTGGCGAACAGAAATGTTTTAATTATACGCTCGTGATACACAGTAAACAAGTAGCTATACTTCTCCCCTTGCATTTATGATGGACACGCGAAGATTGAGTGCAAATGGCTAAAATATATGGGTCTACACAAGGAGAGACTTGACAGGCCATTCGTATGGCGTGTTAATTTCTGTGGAGGAATGTTGTACAAGTTGGCCTAATGACTTTGGTGTGACCAAACAGAATAAAAAGTGCTAGAAGCAGACTGCACCCAATTTTCGAATTATTTATTTAATTTGCTAGCAAATGGAATTTCCACCATCTTTGTTAGTGAACACTTTAAGCAATAACACTTTCTTCTACATGCCGTCTCGGGATTGTAAATTTAAACTCATTACAAACAACTGTGTACTCATTATATTCAAAGTTTTCACCTGGTGCAAACTCTGAACAAAGAGACAATGCTAGTTGACTGCACGGAAAATGCAAACTCGCTCAATCTCATCCCAGCCATAAAAAACATTTCCGGACTCGAATAAGGTCATCTTTAAGAAGTGGACTCTTTACATAACTGTTCTCATAAGAAACTTATTTGCCCATATTCTACACCGTGATGTACATTGTCATTAGGTTAAAAATAAGGTTTGGTCGATTGTAATCCAGAAAATCATCTGTTTAACATATATTTCCTAAATTAAATAACCAAAGAGTTACAAAGTATATCTGTAGTACACCGTTCTCTTACAATTGTATAGGTAACATTTTGCATGAACATAACAACACAGTCTCATGAAGATGCGTATCTATACTACGAGTGCGCATTATGTGCATTAATGAAGAACAATATATATTTTTTTTGTTTATTGTTGTTGTTGTTTTTCTCAAGAACTCTCTCGGATCATGGGATAAAGCAATTGTAACCTGACAGTTTTACAATAGCACTGTGGTTACAGTATTTGCAGTTATCATCTGAATGTTTATGGCCGTACCCGTAGCGTTCATATAGGCTATGGCAGCCTACGAGCAATAAACTGAGTCAGATGGAGGGAGAAAGAAAGTAGAAAGTATAAGAGGGGGAGAGAAAGACTGAGCTTTATGGTTGCTTGCTGCAGAGCGACTTGGCCTGGCTGGTGCATCCTTTGAGGCGCTGAGGTATATCCGCCTAATTACAGGGACATCCTCCTTGTTGCTTCAGCAACACGACCATAAAAGCTGTCTGTGTCTGGAGCATTTGGGCAATTGCTGTGTAGTGCCATAAACTGTCTGAGAACCAAGGTTATTAGCCACGATTCCAAGGGGACAAAGGCAAAGAGATATTGAGGGGCGGCATTACGAAGTGACTCTTGTGCTGTTGTATTAATTTAACACTTTTTTTCTTGAGGCGCATTGTGCTGTTTTATCTGCTTAATTTTTTTCTTTTTTCTTTTCTTTTTTTTTTGAAAATGTGTTTTTCTGTCTATTTACTTTCAATAATAACTGTCCCATCATGAGCATGTTCAAACGGCCTCCATTGGGAGGCACTCGTGAGATCAATGTCATGGCCGTGGATCATCGACTGCAGACTCAGATCTTTTGAGATCATTGCAGGTGTTCCAACCGAACTCCCTTGAATTCAGTCACTAAAACATTCCACAACTTTAACTGTCTGGATCCAGAATACGCATTTAACGTCTACTGTTCTTATTAGGCTATATTAAATATGAGAGGGTAAAATATGAGGGCATTAACATTTCACTTATACTGAATCAAAAAGTTTATGGCAAATTAATATGCTCCGTGTTTTAAGAAATGCATTAATGGATACAAAAGATATATGCGTCTTCGCTTATATATTTTTGGCACAATTGTTAGATTAATGCTTTACAAAAAATGTTTATGGTGATTTATTGCCAGCTGTAATTAAGGATTTATTGTGGGCTCAGAAATGACGTATATTTTCATTCGAGCTTTCAGCGATCATTGAGCATTAACTGGAGAATATAGCTAGCTAACAGCGAGTATGCTGTCTGCACATTTCTTTTTTTTTCTCTCTTCGGCTGACAAATTTCATTATAAATGGTGTTTGTATTGTGATACATTATCGCGACTTTCCGCAAGAGGGATTCAGTAACAGCATGAAAAGTAGAGCAGACGAATGGGGTAGCTAGTGTTACAGTGCGCGTGGACAATTCGTCTCTGGTGCAAAATAAATGCTTCAGCTGATAGCAATAAAATGAGAGATTTTTGTTCTTGGGTTTCTCTTACAGCGAACTCGATCTTGCAAATAAAGAAACGTGCAAAAGTGCCGAGTTTATCTGACATTTGAAATTTGGTACCTAGGCCTATAACTAAAAGTTATCAAAGATGAGATTTAGATCGACCAAAATTAAAGTAGGAATTGGCCAGCTGTTGTTATTTTGATGAGGACTGAAATTGTAATGCCTAAAAGTTTGTGTAGTCCCCAAACCAAGTCTTTGTTGTTAGACCTAGTATTTATTTTACATAGACTGCACGAATCTAACCATTGAATGACACCTAAGACAACTTTCCATAGATTATTGTCTTAGGATGGTGTTAAATATGGGCTGTAGGCTACATAAGGCAAACAATATACAACCATAATAATAATAATATTAATTAAATGTTACAAAGCCCTATCCCCAAAATAAAGGCTTACAGGGCATAATAGAAAATAAGTGGAGAAGGAAGAATGAAACTAGTGCAAAGCATGAAAGAATATTAGTTAGTTGAATATCAGTTCCTTAAATTCACACTGTTTTAAATTTACATTTAAAAGTTAAGGGTTACATCACCCTTATTTTAAAACTTAAAATATCGAAAAAGAAATAAATGGTCCTATGGTGGGATTGTCTTTAAAGGTACCATTTATACGCCAAAAATAGTTTTTGCGTGTATAAAAGATTTACAGCGTAGCATATGCACGCAAAAAAAAAGAGTGTATAAATAGCACGAGAAATTAAATTCGTGGTAGGTACGCACTTTTATGAGATCGTGTTGATAATCCCCATTTCACGTTTATTTTTAAACATGAATTTTAACCAGTCAGTGTCAGCGTCACACTCTAAGAAACGCTGGGCTGTTTTAACCCAATTTTGGATCAAATGTGGACAAACCTAAACGTTGGGTTAAACACGTAATTAAAAAAAAAGTAAACTATCGGCTGCTTTGTCCATATTTGACCCAACGTTGGGTTGAAACAGCATTTTTAGAGTGCAGTCTCATATCGGACTGCGTGTGTTTTACAAGAAACATTGTGTTGTCAGTGTTTTTGTTTTATTTTATTTTAGCATGTGGATGTTCACTCTAAAAAACGCTGGGTTGTTTTAAGCCAATTTTGGGTCAAATATGGACAAACCCAGCCGTTGGGTTACATTTTTAAATTACATGTTTAACCCAATGTTTGTGTTTGTCCATATTTGACCCAGAATTGGGCTAAAACAACCCAGCATTTTTAAGAGTGTAATAGGCCTGTTCTGGCCAAGTTTGATGACGGTACTTTGCATCTGTGCACCAGAAAGTCTATCCCACACATAATTCTACAAATATTACACTCTAAAAAATGCTGGGTTGTTTTAACCCAACTTTGGGTCAAATATGGACTAACCCAGACGTTGGGTTAAATTTTTACATTACATTTTTAACCCAACATTTCGGGTTTGTCCATATTTGACCCAAAATTGGGTTAAAACAACCCAGCATTTTTTAGAGTGTATTAAAGAATCGACATTAATATTTAATTGTTAGTAACACGCACACTGACCCGATTTCGAGTTGGCTATAGGCCAATATGCTTTTAAAAAGTCTTTAAAACTAGCATGCATCTTAAAATAGCCTAGCTGTTTGGTCGGCTTTACATTAAAAAATGCTGGGTTGTTTTAATCCATGTTTGGGTCAAATGTGTAGAAACACAACAGTTCGTTTATATTTTTGTGATTTTGAAACAAATAGGTTTGTCCATATTTGACCCAAACATCTGTTGAAACAACCCAGCATTATTAGAGTGTAAGCGTTGTGTATTTCTTCAAACACTAAGGGTGAAAAAAAGTTTGTGGCAACCCGCAATTCCACACATACACACGTCTTAGCTCTACTTCGAGAATCTAGCCGTCCCACATGGTCTCCTCTGCAGTCCAAAAGTTGCTGCTATGCCACAGACAGGTGACGAAGGCATGGAAGGGGTGTGGCTTTGTGTTTCTAGGCTTCCACTGGTTGAAATGTGCGCACTGAATTGAACGAGGGCACCTTTTTACATCCAGTTTGTCAAACGAAGTATAGCCCAAATGACGCCCATCCTTTCTCATCTCCAAACACTTTCCGGTAATGGAGTATCCAGTTAGCGGCGAGAGAGCATCATGTGGATTCCTTAATTAATAAGCGGACTGAACCTGACAGGTTGACCTGCATTAGCAGCTGAAGTTTAGCATCTGACTTGGAAGATTATTTTATTTTATATTTTGTTTTATTTATAAACCAACAAAACTAAACAGACGGGGCTGTTCAGACCATAACTGTGACCACTATGGCGACGTGGTCTGGAGAAGCTCGTTTCGCATCGTGAATAGATTTTTTATCTCTGTCCTCAGGACATCAAAGAAGACGGGCATGTTGTTCGAGTAGCGGAAGTGCATTGAAGAAGCAGACAGTCACAGTGAGTGAGGATTATGGTTCACGGGATGCGTCGGACTTATGCATCCGATAACTTTAGCTATCTTGCAGGAATCAGATAGGCCATCAGACGTCGAATCCTGTCTCTACTATATAGCTGCTTATAGGCTAGTATCAAGGGACAAGATGGAGATGGTAATAGTGTTGTCAGAACGACCGATGAAAACGATGAGGATGAAGCACAAGAAACAAAACACATTTGGAAAATGTGTCAAACCTACAGAACAAATACTTGATATAGCCTATTGTTCGGTGTAATGTGACAAAGGTAAGGTAATCGGTTTGTTCTTGGTCTGCTCTCCATACCTTTAACTTTACACTTGAAGCCATTAATGTATGAATCTGGTGCAGAAAATAAATGAATTTATTTAATTAAAAGTATAGGCTAGGCCTATATTTCCAGATATTTAGTTTTAAGGTAAATATTATAAACAACAAACATAGGCTATAGGTAATGCATTGCTCAAGAAAAAAGGTTTAGATACCTACTAAAGCCTACTAAACTGTGTTAAATATACTGTGTGTTTAATAAGCCAATTAATTACTAAAATATAATATATTTAAAAGAATGTCACTTTTGGTTAAAACTGTTAATAATGTATACAGAAATAACAGCGTTGGAAATAAAGATCAACTGTAGGCCTATTCATGCTATCAATTAGGCCTATAAGATTATTGATATTAGTTCGTAGCCTTCTAAAAATTGGGATCTAAAGTCTTGTTACTTTGTGTTTAATTTTGAGAACAACACTCTAATTTATTTTATTGACCATGAAACAAACACTTCCCCATTCTACTGTCAGCTGTCCTTTAATAATTCTAGATCTCATGAAACATGGAGTTTTCAACAAACTGGCTAACGGAAGACTTCCCGGAAGAAGAACTGTCCTTGTACTAATCAACAAACCTTACAGCTGGAGAAGAGGTTCCTCTAGTCTACACTCTATATAGGGTATATAGTTTGACTCAGGAGCGCCGCCTAGAACCAATAGGCAAGGAAAGTCAAAATAGTTCCCTAGAACCACCATATAAAAAGTGGAGAAATTAGCCTATACCTCAGAAAAGACTCACGGACACACATATTTTATAGGCTACTTGTTTTCTGCATCTTCTTTTTCTTCGAGATTGTTATCTGATTTTCGAGGATGATAATCATGTGGTTCAAAGCCTATAGGCTACCAACGCATGGAATATTAACAATTTCACTTTGTTATTGCAATATGCGACAGCACCCAGCATTGTGAAAAATAAAAAAAAACATATAGGGCCTAATTGCAGATTATTGATTATATTGAAATTAATATATTAGTGTTTTTATGTTTAATTTAATTGTGTGGTAGGCTGTGCATTTTTATAGAATCATAGGCCTAATACGTTAAAATATTTTGAAACCGTGCACGCACAGGGGCTTTATTTTTTTATAGCCTACAAATTAGGCTACTAGGCCTAACATTGGCTACTAGCATAGGCTACTTGGTTATCTAAACATCTTGAAAATACCCAGGTCGTTGAACGACGAATTGTGTAGGCCTAAAGAAATTATGAAAAGGGAAAAAAACGAAAAAGAAAAAAAATTGACTTTGGATATAGATTAGAATGTGCTTGAATAGGCTACAACGTTGCGTTTCCATACATATCTCTATATCTCTCTATATATATATCTCTCTATATATATATATATATCTATCTCTCTCTCTCTCTCTCTCTCTCTCTCTCTCTCTATCTCTCTATACATATACATATATATATATATATATATTGCGTTTACTTGACATTTGTTGAGTTTCACTTTGACAACAAAACGGATTTTCGACATTTAATACGTTCTAGGTTTTTTAAGTCATAGCCTAACTTTCGTTTCCCGTTCTCTCCGACGGAAATGTAGCCTATTTATTTCAGCGACCGGCCACAACATGTATAGACACTGTCTACACGAGTTTAGTCCGCTTTTGTGGCGTTTTATTGCAGGCTACTTTATGAGGCTCGTCACTTTTCTAAATGTGACTATAGCCTACCCTCAGTAGAGACTGGATAGAGGCACGAATAAAGACGTTCGGATTTCAAGGGTTGGAAAAGAGTCAATTTTGGTTGTTGTTGTTTTTTTTCTTCCAAGTTAACACAGGTAAGGTGCTGACATTAGTCTTTGCTGTTACGGAAAATGCATGTTGTTTTACAGTTGTTTGTAAAGGTTAAATTTAAGACAATGCCGAAGATTTGTTTAGATTCGTTTTTTTCTGAAGTTTTGAACCAGACTGTCGAGTGGTTTAGGTAGTTTCATGTTGTTGGGATTGTATAATTAAACCCTACAACACGAAGCTGTCTTAATTGCCCCAGTTTTATTCGTCAGTAACCAACTTTTTTTTTTTAATCTTTGGATATCGAAACAGACCCAGCGTATTTAAATGATCAGTAGCCTATACATTTTACAGCCTTGCTTTTTCAATTGTACGAAATGCAAGCTCCTTTTAAACATAATCATCATAAGTTTTTATTTATTTATTTTTTATCGCTCTGCTAGTGAACCGGGCTGATGGCAGACACTGATTTGTCGAACTCAATGTAGACAGCCTTGACAAGGCCTCGGTTACGTCCAATACACCGCAATCGGCCACGTCTGCTGTAAGCAACAGCGACCTCGGTGGCGTTCCACTGAGCTAAAGAAATTGCCTTCCTGGCTTTCGCCTTGCGCTGTGTATAAGTGGCTGAATACAAAATACAAGATTTGTTTTATGGTGGCACTCCAGTACAGCTAAAGGAGAAAGCATGAATAGCGCCTATGGTAAATCTCGTTTGTGTTAACAAACACCCTATCGCAGTTTACGGCTTCAAAGGACCATGTTGTTTCCGTCTCTTTTTCTCTCTGTTCTTCTTTTGTAGTGGTGTTTCCTGCTGTAAATGCTTCTGAATACCCTTCTGGTAACCACTGGTGGATCAATAAGCAATGTGAAAAATTATTTCATTTTATAATATATATATAGGTCATATAGGCCTACTGTAGGAGGCTCATGATACTGAGCCGATGCACATTAGGCTTTCTTTATTTGTACTTATGGCTGTTGAAAATACACCTGATTAAAACATAAAAGAACAAAAAGGTTGAAAAAAAAAACAGTAATTAGTTTCTCGTTTTCACTTGAGCTTCTCGTTTTTACTTGAGTTTTCTTGCATTACGCATTTTGTGTTATATTGTTTGATTTTGCTGTTAAATATATGCAGTCCTCCTAAACATGCAATTCTGTTTTATTTTCTTCTTTTTTAGGCTACCATGATTTATATCTAAAGCATACACTTAACAATATTCAATCTATTTATGGGCAATGTTTGCCGAATAAAACGTACAACAACAACATTTATAATAATAATATTTAAATATAACATAATATTAACTAATAGCCTATTATACTTTAAATAATAATAATAGCATCGTTATAATACTATTTCAATTTACAATAAGGTTTAATTGGTTAACATGAACTAACAATGCAATCATTTGATTTATTAATGATGTTAATCTCAAAATTTACTACTATTTTTTTAAGACCGAAAGTTATCTGTTAAATTTAAATGTGAACATTTTATTAATTATCAATAAGAAAGGTTAATAAGCGCTGTAATAATATTTATTTCATATTGTTAATGCATTAGCTAATGTTAACAAATGAAACCTCATTGTAACGTGTTACCTTTACTATTTTTCTGACCAAAGAAATTTAGAGGGATTAGTTACACTTTGTTAAAATAAAATGGTTACAGTTGTTAGTAAATGGTTATATTGTTACATTGTTTGATGTATTGTTATTTACACGACGGCACGGGAAGATATGGTCAGCTAATTCTGTTCATTTATGTTTTCTCTTGGTGTTCAGCATGCAGCAAGCATTTATGTCCTTTATGCATTGAATATACTCTTCACACAGTTCATTATTCCTAAATGTTCCGTATGACTGAGAATATACTGTAATGGTGCAAAGAGATAACTAATTATTGATTATACAGAATCGTCTGTATTTGCAAATACTGAAAATCAACAAACTGCAACAGGAAAAAAATACACAAAAATTTTGTTGCCAAACAGAAGCATTGCATGTCTCAAACAAGGTAGTAAATCCATAAAGAATATGATGAATGATAAATAAAAATTGACAGTTAATGGCTATACATTATATGCATTATATTAACTATTATATTAACGATCAACTCAATCGAATAGACAATTAAAAACAAAGTGGTTATTACATTCAAACTGACTTGGTAGAGAAAATGTAAGGACCACTTATGAAAAATGAAAGCGCTTTTAATACTAATAATAAAGATAACACCATAGTGTCAGTTTGATACTTTGATTAAATTTCTGGCAACGTCTCTTGACCATGGCTTTTGTCTGAAGAAAGAAAAGAAAACCCTTTTTTGTATAGCTTTTTTTTTTTAAAAAAATTGTATATTCTTTGTAAAGCTTATTCGACTGAGGTTTATTCAGGTAGAAGAGTTTAATTTGAACCAATGCATTTTTTTCTCTCTTTTTTCAGAAATTCCATTGATTTTTTTTTATTTTTTATTGTGCGGTCCCAAATGGTCACGTGTGTACCTCACCCAATCAAATGGCAGTTTGCTCTCAACTTATTAGCTGACTGGGGCTTTGCGAGGGGGAAGTTGCCTCTCCATTTTCACAGATTGTTATTTTGTGAGCGTGTTACTGTATGTGTGTGTGAATGTTTTTATGTGTGTGTGTGTGTGTGTATGCATGAGAGTGCATGCCTGCCATGTCGACATCTGGAGCTTTGACAGGATACTATATTGACTCCCTTGTTATGCCGGACAACGAGGAGACTCGCTTTCCCTCAGGTTCAGGGCTCATTCAGCACAGGCCCTCCGTTTTACCCACAGATCATACAGAGATCGGCCCCTGCACATTCCCGGCAAAGCAAGCCGTTTATGGTGGCTCAGGTTGGGGCCACATCCCTACGCATTTCTCCAGTGGTGTACCGTCAGTGTATCCGCCGCATACACAGCCTCCAGTAGCTGGGGATTACGTGCAGTCTTGGCTTTTGGACTCTGCATGTGGGCTGCCTTTCACTGAGCTACCGACGGTACATCATCACTATCATACCAAACCCGATACAAATAGAACGAATGAGGACGGCACAGAGGCCAGTCAGGCCAGTTCACATGTCGTACTCCCTCCCGGAGGCTTCATTAACGGAAGATGCTCTACCGACACAGAGAAAGTATCTGGCCGGACTGATGAGAAGGGAGGCGATATCGAGGAGAAACCGGGCGCTAATCCAGGTAAGGCTGACCAGATGGTGCGAAAGTACAATAATATTAAACTTATATTATGCACCTTTCTTATGTATTTAACACGATTATTTAACTGCGGTAATATATTTGACAGCAAAATATTTGACATTGTTTGTGACTGTTACGAGACTCTGGGGCATAGTTTGGGTTGGGTAACTGATTTAGCCTATGCCATCGTCTGGATTTTAGATAGGGTATTGTGTAAACGATGTACTACTCGCTTATGATTTCGAAACCCTCCTTCCCACATGCCTCTATACCTTTCCCCAGAAAACCCTGTGTCCAACTGGCTTCATGCGAGCTCAACGCGTAAAAAACGCTGCCCGTATACTAAGCACCAGATCCTCGAGCTGGAGAAAGAATTTTTATTTAACACTTACCTCACGCGCGACCGGCGGTACGAGGTCGCCCGTCTACTGAACCTCACGGAGAGACAGGTCAAAATTTGGTTTCAAAACCGCAGGATGAAGATGAAAAAATTTAAAAGAGATGGATCGAAGGACGAATGAAGCACTTCGTATATGTGAGGATGTGAGCTGATACATCCTTTTACTCAAATGTTGTCATGGGATTTTACATTAGATGTCATTCTTTTCAAACAAACCATATTTGACTTAAATAGGCCTAAAGCATGCTGGGATTGTGTTGTTTTATTGAGTTATAGGCTATTTCTCATACGTGGATCCATTTTAATGAATACGGCACAAATCAATGTTTCAGACGATCACTGATGCAGCCTTAAAACAATCTGTATTTAATTTAGACCTAATTTATTAGAAGTTAATAAATATGTCGGAGCTATGTGCTCTTCCTCTTCGATTGCAGGTGTGTATTTCAGACCGCTAATTAACATTTTCTTTTAATCTGTAACTATTACTATAATTTGCTTAGAAATATTGGGCCCAATTTTATGTAAAGGTACTAATACACTTGAGATCATGTGGCCTTAGATTATTTTTTTTAAATATGACACTTCACTGGGCTACCTATTTGTTTTGAATCGACCAACATTTTCACGCCATTACACACGATGTGATAATGGTGAGAACAGGCTGGATAATGGGTGAAGTCTGCGAACTTCAGGGAACAAGTCAAGTTAGATTGTGAGCTATAGAAATAAAAGCACTGTAGGCAACTTTACAAATACCTCATGGTCTGTTGACCGCCATATTCTTTTTGTTATTTTTTTTGTTTTGTTTACTGTTTACCTATTTTCTCAGATGCCATTTGTGATTTTATTTATTGAATAATAAAGCAATTCATATCTCCAAACAAGTCTCCCTTACATTTTGTATTCCTCGTGATTTTTTTTAAATAACAATTAAGTTGTAATATAACCTGATGTAGCCTAATAAATTGCTTGTAGACTACATGTAAAATTTTATTTGTGTAATTTTTGGTAGATTTTCTTGTGCTTTTCCTTTTCAGACTTTTTCGTAAAGTTGTATTTTGCATCGGTGGAAGGGAAATATATGGCCTACTAGATTATTATTATTATTTATATATATATAGGCCTATATATTATTAATGAAATTGTTTCATTTTTATTGGTTGCTGTTGGTTTATTGTTTTACTTTAATGGATGCTGTGTAAACAGTCCTAATTAAAAGGATTCATTGAGAAGGTTATTGAGAGGTTATTTTTTATAGCCTAGTAGGAACACCTGTTTTTGAAAAAGAAAAAAAACCGCAAAACGATATGTAAATAACATTAATAATAATAAGAAGTAGGTGTATAACTAAGAGTGTTAAAACCTTACAATCTTATACGCTAATTTTGGCTTATAGTACTTTACTCAAAACCATTTCACAAGACCTGCCATCAGCTCTTGAGGAATGCTCTCTGAGGCTAGGGTATGCCGGGCGAGTTTGGAGTCGGGGAGAGCGGTCTTGTAGACCGGTCTGGCAGATGAGGTTGTTAGCTGCTTGCTGCCATAAAAGACAATTACTGCTATAACCGTTTATGGTGTGCAAAGCGCTGTGAGGCGAAAGAACGCAACACAACAGAGATATTATGAGACTCGACAGCTGGGCTAAGTGAACAACGCACCATGTGTGCATGAATCTGTGGAATTAAGAGAGCAGAACCTCCATGATGAGGTGATTAATGATATGGATTTCGGTGTGTTATTTTAGATTATGTCTGTTTAAACATAGCTAAAATAAACCTTAAAATATAAATATGAATATGTGAGGCCTGGCTATAGCCTGGAGGAAGCCCATAAGTGTCACAGATATAGGACTTTGACTTAAAGGTCTCCTCATGGAGACAAGGCAATGAATCGCAGACGAGGCAACAGACATTGGCATTCTGTTTTCAATGGCTTTATGGCCGTACAGACACAATTAGACCGTTTCCAGAGGCCCGGCACCCATTTGGAGAGGTGCTGTTTTTTTCTTCAGTTGCCTCCGCTTTCAGGGAGACTCGACTTCGTGCACAAAAAGCCAGCGGAAATAATCTATTTTTATTGGTCTCTTATTGCAGTTTACCCTATACGGCACCCTTTATAGCCTACTTTTACATGGTAAAATGGAGGCGTCAGTGCAAATTCTCCAGATTTTTTTCTTCCAAAAACAGTAGCCTACTCACTTATAAAATGAGAATTATGGAAAAAATCATAAAAATCATATTCTTGCTTTCACTTGGGGGAATTATTTTGGTCATAACACAATGTTTAATCGTGGGCGTCCAAACAAAAATGGAGGCTGCAGTTGCTTGCATTGTTATACAGTCTGACCACTTGATGTCAGTAAAACCTCATCTTTGAGAAATGTTTTGAGTGGCCTATAACCTATTTCCAATAAGAGCTTCCATGTTCCTATTTTTTATGGTTTCATTTGTTTCATTTTTGTGTGATGGAATTACAAAACAAAAAAACAACAACAAAAAAACGGTTTGATGTTCTCTCTTCTATTGTAAATGTAAAGCAATAATTACAACTTACATTGTAACAGTGTGTAACAGTGAAGCAAAATCAGTTGAGCGCTGTCTGGTTTATGAGTCAAGCCTGTTTATATAGGCTACTCGATTTTTAATTAGTCAGTATTGAAGTACCGAAAGAGATTTATTTATTTTAGCATTTAAGTATGCCTATATTAATGTTAATAATACAATTCCACATTCTATCCATATAGAAAATATCTATTTATTGTTTTTATTAATTAAGTTTTTTTTAAAATATCTTACAAAAATATAGGGTACATTTATAGAACATTTATTTAAATGATTAAACTACTCCAGTTTTGGTTTTTATATGTTGAAACTATGAATGCATATCGGCACACATTTTGCGGTCTACTGAAGTTCTAAGGTATTTGACTAATATCCCAAACAATTCTGGGATTTTTATGAGGTCCTTCCTGCAAGTCTGAGACTAACATCGATCTAACAATGAGTTAATCTTAAATTAATCTAAAATGTCATCTAAAAAAACTAAAATTCATTCAATTTAGACTAACATTTAGTCTGCTATAGCAGAATTACACGTAATAACTGGTAAGCCCTTATTTTGTAATAGGCTGAGTTTTCTTTGTCTTACAAATTGTACTAAAGTCCACAGTGTAATAACTTTGACATTTTTGGAGGTGAAAGGAGCACATAAAGCCGTCAGAGAATCAAAAATTGTAGGCCTATGCCAATTTTCACGTTTGCAAAGTGACGTCGAATAAAAATATACAGCGTTACCAAAACAATATCACAATTCTTAATAGGCCTATTTGGCGTTACATTGTGTGCTCTCCTGTGAAAAAATAAAAAAATAAAATAAAAAACTACACTCGACCCAGCGTTTTTAGAGTGTAGATAGGCTATCTGGTTTACATTTTAACATCTCACTTTAAACTGTTGCACGTTTAAAAATGCTCTGATTATCTTTTAAAAAGCTTAGTAGACCTGAGATTGGAACACCCAATTCAAAAACTGGTTTCTTTTGGCAGAATTATCTACATTATAAATTCCTTCCATTATATTGTTTATGTTACGTGTATGCAGGGCTCGTCTTTTAAAATAAAATTGCATTTTATGCACTTTACTCTTTATTTTTCTTCTTTTCTATTTCACAACAATGAAATGTAGGCCAATAAAACGAAGTACAATAGAATTTTAATTGTTAAAAACTTTTCCTTTTGATGTTTTGAACCTGTAGCCTAAAATAAATATAGGCCTACTTCTAATTTAAAAAAAACGTTTCCTTTTGATGTTTTGAACCTTTAAAATAAATATACTTCTAATTTAAAAAATGAAAAAATAAATAAAAACTATTAACGTGTTCTGCCAATTCAATAGATTTTTCGAAGACTATATTAAGTCAAAAAGGTTCTAAAGTCTTGTTTCTTATTTTTAAATAAAACTATATTTTGAAATAATAGCCTAATGTTCATAGAATTCTGATCATTTTCAGCGGACCATTGACTGATTTAGATATTAATACTGCTCTTGCAAGAAAAAAACGGCAAAAGCAATGCTTGCAATTGGCTGTTTAAGTGCTTGCGGAGTAATCATGTGACTTCATGGACCCAATGCCAGTGAAGTGGTATTTAATATGAACTCTGGCTGTAATGGGATTGTATATCACACTGGCTCGTAAAAACGACAGCAAGGATTTCTACTCAACAATTCTGGACGATGAAAAAAATACGATTTTAAATTAAATTGGAATGTTTGTCATAGCGCAGCGTGCACTCACTCACTCTTCTTCTTCAGCACTGGCCAGAAATGTTGCTTTGTGTAAAACAAATGGTCGTCTAAAGCAGGGGGAAATTACTTTCTAATGTTACTTACACATGACATGAAGCTGTGTCTCATCGGGGATTTAGAAAGGACATGGACATATCCTGCCCCCAAATTCATAAGGCACGAACAGATCAACCAGTCGGATGTGTATCTTCAAATGAGAACGCAAGGTATGACTTCCACGTTTGTTTGAGACAGCTTAAGATGTATAGTCTATCTTCTGTAGGTTTTCTTATATTATTGTGTCAGAAGCTATACAGAGTCGTGTCATGTAACTGTATACCATTAAGCCATTAGCCATATGCAGCTGTTCATGCATGTGTGAAGTCGTAAACGTTTTAATGTCTTGGCTCTGTGGTAATAAATTAATTACTCAGTGTGTCTTTAATTTAGAGCATCTCCTATGCGTATCTGGTTGCATAATTTATTTCTCTCTTTGTGTCTGCTTGCAAGATTTATAGCCTACTCTATTAAAGAAACTATGATTCTATCTCCGATGTTATACTGCAACAGGCGGCTATAATCTTTTAACAATACTGACCAGAATACTATTTGCGGCATAGCCCTATACACTTTTAAACTAGGCCTAAAATTATCAATCTAATAACACAAAACCAAGAATCAATTGCATAAGTCAGGAGCGATGATACATACATGATCGTAACACCCTGCATGGCTAAATAGATTGGATGTCTCTCTTTGGAGTAATCGTGCAGTTTAAAACGATTAAATCTAGAAATGTTTAGATCGTTTTACGTATTTGCGCATTTTACGTAAAATGTTGATCATTTTGTGTTGACAAGGTAACAGGCCAACACCAACGGTTGGCTTGCGGTAGGCCTACTTCACAAAACCCAGCCCAACGCCATAGACTCAAGGCCCTTGACATGGCGTTGGGTTGGTACACCAAATGTGAAAACTCCAAGCCATATTTGCGCATATCATATTTTGATGCTATTGTCTTAAAACGTTAATTCGGTTAGTCAGTCATAGCCTAAGTCAAATGGCCACAATTTAATTCTTTATTGCTCTGTAAACAATATGAAGTTTGTACAATCTGGGAGCATAAAGGAAACTTAACACCTAAAATGGTAATGAAGACACCAAGAACACAGAATGTTTTTTCCATACAAACTCTTCTTCTCATCTTTTCTCTTGTAACCCTTCACTAGACTCATACCCTAATTTAATTAGAAATGCCTAAAGTAAAAGAGATTGTGTAATTATTGTGGTCTCATTTTTTTCTTTTTTTTAAACACCCAAATAGATCAGTTATCCTTCAAAATATTTGGATTAATTCTTGTGTCTCCATTGATTTCATTTTTTTTTTTACTTGCGCATGTTATTTTAATAAATACATTTTATTATTAATAATAATAATAATACATTGGTGTCTTTAGGGTTAAATTAATAGCAATATGACAATTTTAACAATTGATGAAAAAAAAATGTTAATACACTACTACTGCGGATTAGGCTTAGTCTTTCGAGTTAGGCTACTTTTCCTGTGAGCTCCTCCTCTCTGTAAAATGGCGTCTGGCTAAAAACATTGCTTTCCCAGCCCCCACCTCTGTCCTATTTCCTGGAGGAGCTATAAATCTGTTGTTGTTTATGAAAATTTACTACTTTGCCATACAACTTTATGAGCTGCCGCTAGCTCCTATTGGCTTCCACGTTGGTCACGTGTCTGAGGCCACTTGAACGTTAACTTTTTATGTGAATGTATCCCTACCCAAAATAGAGCAGCATTCTTCTTCTGACCTTGCTTTGTCTAGCATTCTTTTACCTCTGCTTTTACACAGAATTTCGTCGTTGTAATTTTCTTGTCTTTCAATTTCGAGGTAATATTCTACATTCGCTGCCATCGAAGTGAGCGTTGACTGACGGAAAAGAGAAAACTGCTCATCCTGTTTGGCACACTGTGGCATGATAGAGAAGCTTTTCGAAGATCTGTGAAGTCTTCGAAAAGATTTTTCATCAGCTTTTGTTTCTTGCCTTCGTGGACCAACAGACACTCTGAACGGTAAGGACTTGGGTTGTTTCTATACGCTGCAATCGAACTGATTTTAATGTAATGTAGCACATTTTGTGGAACATTTAAAATTAGGTTTGTTGTTGATGTTGATCTAGATGATGCTTTTGTTGTTGTTTGCTGCTGCTGTTGTTGTTTGCTGTCCACAAGAGAATGTGTACTGTTTCTTCCTTATATGTTATCTGACTGCAGTTGCCTAGCCATTGCAAAACAATTTGTCATGTCTTGATAAAAAAAAAAAAGAATAATAATAATAATAATAAAAGGCTGCTTATTGTTATTTTCCTATTTGGAATAAGTATACATAAGCTATTTGTATCCGAATAGGAGCCTACTATTTAGAATGCTATTTTTGGTGTGGTCCTTGTTTCAGAAAAGTTTGAGATTTCGAGTAGCTAATAATTAGGCTATTGTCATCATATAACTTAATAGTAGCCTAATATCCACGTATAGGCTAGGTCATGTTCTTAAAAAGAAATCTAAGTTTATTTTAAACGGTAGGCCAATACGAATACCCTAATAAATTAGAAATACAGTAATTAAAAGCGTATTATCATTGAAAATCGTCGTACGAGTGCTGAAGTGCATAATGATATAGTAGGCAAAATATGCCGTCATCTGTAGGACAACCGCAAAATTAGCCTACACCTCAATTTAAAACGGATCAAAGCCTTCTTACAATATGCGATAGGGTGGACTATAATGGTAGGCTACTTTTAAATCATTCAGATTTTTATTTTATTTCATTTTATTTATTTATTTATTATTATTATTATTATTATTATTATTATTACAGCACGTTAGGCTATAAACAATAGCGTATAAGTCTCCCCAAACGAGTTGAAGAGCAAGCATCCTAATCGAAAATGGAGGATGTTTAATTTATCCCATATAATATATTATTATAAACGAATACACTACAATACATAAGAGATATGCATAATTGTATAGGCCTATTTCTTCAATTGTGAACGAATGACAAGGTAAATATTGGTACATCAAAACCACCACTAGATGGTGATCTACTTTACTGGCTGCACAAGCAAGTGTTTTAAGTTCACTTGTGCAAGCTATGTTACAATGTGTCCACTGAAATTTGAAGTGAAACGGCAAGGAATCTATCTAGATCCATTGCCGATGATACAGCTCAAAAACATCACTTTTCATAGCATCAACAACATTAAATATATACAGAGAATGGTCTTATGTCGGATTGCCTGAAACATCTGGATCTAGAATAGCCAGAATGTTTAGCCGTCTCTGTGTTGCCCTAATGTCACAATTTGCATGTTGAATTTCGGAAGAACAAGCATAGGCTACCTAAAATAAACATATAGGCCTACAACTTAAATAGGCCTACATATTTGAATTATTATTATTATTATTATTATTATGATTATTATTACTTAGGCTATTGTTAATATTAGTATCATTATCATCATCATCTTTTTTTCTCGTTTGAGCGACCTCAAGGTCATTGGAACTATATTTTCGTGTGTAAATATACGACGAGCACTAAAGGAAATTGTCGGATCTTAAGATGCTGAAGCCGAAACTTAAGCGAATATCTCAGTTCTATTCAGATTTTTCCTCTTATAATCAAATAAACTGTAATGTGGATGTGCTAATTCCCTATATTGCATATAGTTATATATTTTCTCTCTGAAGCCATTTGTCAGTATTTGAAACATCAGTGGTCAGTTTTATTTGTTCCATAAGTTTGCAGCATAATCACACAGATTTTAAAGAATCACAGTTGGCATATACAAACAACAATAATTTAAGTGAATTTAATTTAACCAGAGATGGCCATCCATTAACAGTATTAACAGAAGAATTAAACATTTTAATTCAGCAGTGTTTTATACTATAAAAACTGTATATTATATCCTCACTACCATATACCCCAGAAAGCTCTGCTATTTTAGATGTGCAAAAAATATAATTCTTTATGATGCATAAGCTTGTTTCCTCATAGGAACAATATATATATAATATATATATATACTGCCATCTTTGAGCATGAAGTAGGAATTTGGACCACACACACACAGCTCAACATATTTAAAAATTTCCATATGTTCTTGTTTAATAAGCTATATTAATTAGCGATGATCATATAGGCTATAAAATTAGACAAAATAAGAGCGTGTGGTACCTACTACCAAATTACCTAAACTCTTTATTTGATGAACCAGTTTATTTTCCTTATATTCTGTGATGAGACGACTCAACGCCTGCGATATGTTATGGCGCCGTTTGATTCATAAACAATATTTATATTTAATATTTATATTTAAACAATATGAATGTAAGCCAGAGGAGAACTGGCCCCCGACTGAGCCTGGGTTCTCCCAAGGTTTTTTCTCCATCCAATCTGATGGAGTTTTGGTTCCTTGCCACTGTCGCCTTGCTTTTGGCTTGCTTTGAGCTTGCTCAGTTGGGGTTATTTATTTAGTGTTTAGCAATGTTGTTGATCTGTGTTGTGCTACTTACATGTTATCACTGTGAAGCTGCTTTGATACAATCTGTATTGTGAAAAGCGCTATATAAATAAATGTGACTTGACTTGACTTGACTATATTCCTTATTATTTTAAGTGGGTTGGCTATATACCTAAGAATTGTATCCTTTTGTATTATATTTTTTTATATCCTTGTGGGTTCTTTATTTCAAACCTTTAGATGCATTTGTCTTTGAATCTACTGAATCCATTAGACATTCTGGTGCGTGTTTTGTGTGCAGGTCACGGTGCATTGTTTCACCAGATACAATTTTTCTACCGCAGAGTCGTTACCCTCTGAATGACCCCATCGCGTGCTCGCCTCCAGTTTGATGGTTTATGTAGTCCCGCTTTTAACCAGAGGGTGGCGCGCGGCTCCAATCTTTAGGGGCAAACAACAGCTAGTTCGGCGAAACTGTTGCGCGCTCCCGTATCCAAACAATTCCACCCTGATTTCCTGCTTACGCGTGAGTTTACCGCTGGAGGTCATGGAATAGGATTTACGACTGGTCAACAAAAACACGTGACTCTAAGCCGTACCCCATATTTGGGAGCCTACGTAAGGGAGCATTAAGTCTGTGTCTCACTCATTTCCATAATTCATCATAAATTGTGCAAGGGTGTAATAGAAGCTCAAAACCACCAAGAGATACAAATCAAACACAGACGGCAGCATTGTTCTCTCCATCAAGGTAGTTGTAGTAACTAAAATAATTATACGGTAATTGTCAACCAATGAGCTCTTATTTTGTGAACTCATTTTGCGGTCGCTATCCAAATGGCGCGGACTATCCCTTACATAACTATGGAGACCACAGCTCCAGTGGCCAATGCAGAGATTCTACGGGCATGCATTCGGGCAGGTATGCTTACGGCTACAATGGAATGGATCTCAGCACCGGACGCTCTACCACCGGACACTTTCTCTCATCTGGTGAGCAAACTCAAAGCTACACAGACAGTCCAACTGCGACGCCTGTCCGGTACAATCAACCGGTTACCGCGAGCAGCGCCGAGACTTCCTCTGACCCTCTCCCCTGCTCATCCTTAACCAACTCTCCTGTCAGCGAGCAGTCACACCGCGCCCTGAAAACCTCACTAGCGAGCACCGCTGGCTCTGCGACCAACAGCGTCGGGACGGTTCTCAGTCGCGAGGACGTCTCTAAAGCGTCCATGGAGGAAGAAAAACCGCCGGGAAGTGCGCAGACAGCTTCACAGAACGTATCCGAGGCGCCGCAGATTTATCCATGGATGCGAAAACTTCATTTAAGTCATGGTAAATGGAAAACAAAGTTCTGTTTTTTTATGTTTGTTGGAGTATAGGTGTAAATGAACCCCTGTCAAATTACACAAATTTAGCTGGGGACATTTAATGCAAATACAGTAGTTTACTTTGGGGTTTGGACAGTTAAATCGAAATATGTCACCTCCAGCATGCTGTCATGTTGTTTACTGACCCCATGTCTCGGAACATAATATAGAATAGATTTTATTTTATTACAATGAAAGAACCCAATTGTAGCTATTATTAATAGCCCTGTCTTTTAACCATTAATGATTTGGCTGTGCTATTAAATTCATTAAATAAATCTGATTTTATTTTAAGACGAATTAAATGTAATGCTTTCTGTCCTTGAGAGCGTGCCATGCACGCATACTTTGAAGATGAGTCATGTCCTTTCAACCATGTTTTGTGTTGTGATTACATGATATATGTATTATATTAGGCTACATTAAATCATAAAAGTGAAAATTTCACACTTTTGTGTATAACAGACAATTTGACCGGACCGGAGGGGAAAAGGCCCAGGACAGCATACACACGCTACCAGACACTTGAGCTTGAGAAGGAGTTCCACTTCAACCGGTACCTGACACGTCGCAGACGAATTGAGATTGCACACACACTGTGTCTCTCAGAGAGACAAATCAAAATATGGTTTCAAAACCGCAGAATGAAATGGAAAAAGGACAACAAATTGAAGAGTATGAATATGGTGGCAGCAGGAAGCGGATACCGGCCCTGAAAATGTGTATATTGTAAATGTGCATAAACGAATAAATTAAATCTGTCAGTGTTTCTATACGTGTGTATGCGCATATGCGCGCACACGTCTAAGTGTATGTTTTACAAGGGGATGAAGGTTTTTTTTCCCCCCCATTTCACAAAAGAACATCCCACTGGTCTTGAGATAGTATGGCGCTCTGTTCTGCGGCCTTTGTCGGAATAATAATAATAATAGTAATTAAAACAATTACCTTCTGTGTTTTCATGTAATGTTGCTAATGTGGAAAGACCTTTGCATTGACTTAGAAAAGCCACATAAAGGTGCCAATTAATATCAAACGTTTTGACGAAAAATGCTTTACGTTTGGTGCGTTTGGTAAGCCACCCTGTAAAGGTTTTTGACTCTTGCTAAATGAAGCATAACTTAAATGCGTTTTGTTGTGTTTTTTATGTTTTTACTGTTGTAAATATAAATTGATGTATTTAATGTATTTATTTTAATTCGATATTTAAATATCGATTGTATTTAATTCATTGTAAAGTTGAAGTAGAAGAATTTCTTTTTCGTGTTATACTGTCATTTTTGTGTATTGATAAAATCGTTATGTTAAGACTTGTCCGTATATTTGTGGTGTCCTCATTTTTTTTTTACTTGAATATTTGTGTGTTTTACTGAACTGTTCAAGTAGAATTATTTAGCCTAATTTACCTTCTTGTGAAATTTTAATTATAACTGGAAGTGCAGAAAAACAATGTGGCCAATGATAAATGCAATGTTCATGATAATACATTTTTTATCTAATGTTAGATCTAAATTTGTTGTCGGTTTGGCCCAAAAGGATTGTGTGTGTGTGTGTGTGTAAAAGAGGCAGGTGTATCTATAAGAGTCAATGCACCACATAATTGTTCATTATTGATTTAAGCGTGAGTATTAATCATAAAATACCAAAATACCAGCTTTTCCACTTTCAAAACCTAAATAAAATAAGTAGCAAGAAATTTTCAAATTCTAGTTTGTTTACAATTAGTTTTATTCTGTAAGTTTGAGTGAATCAACAGGTATGAGACACACTAATCACTACTTTACTAACCCAATGTGGAAAGGGTACTTATGTTCCCCTTGCCAACTTCTCAACATGAGTGTGCGTCCACGCCCACGTCTCGCACTCTTCTCTTCTCTGGAAATCTGAAAAGGGTTTTAGCGGCAAACTTTAGGTCCTATGCCATTCTGGATCCGTGACATTGGCGGGTAAGATAAATAATGAGGTTTTCTCCACGAATTAGATCGTAAAACAGCAGATAGGCTCACTGGCCATAAAACAGTCACGTGGTGGCAATTAAAGTCAGTTTTATGGTTTTGGGGAGTCGACACTATATCGCATATAAAGTTTAATCGCACTGACGTGGAGCTTCGTTCTCTTTCTCTGCAGACCTTAAGAGGTGTTCATTGACTTCTTACCACAACTTCTATTGACGCACCAGATTGCTATGGACTGGAAACACGTCGACCGGATTCACTCGGGTGGACGAAAGTCAGTTCCTGGTAAGTTCAAGTTGGTTTGTTTCGGTGTTTCGGTTCTTTTAAGAGATATAATTTACTTTAGGCCCTCGGTGAAACAATGAGCAGAACATTAATGCACTCAGTTTCAACCGTGTAACTGTTAATTAGGGTTTGTACTGTGAAGACCTGCTTGTCCGGCAGATAAGTGGTAGGGGGCATTGCTCTCTGACTGTATAATTGCTTCATTTCTACTGCATACAATTCTGAATTGTAAAGACATTTTTAGTTAATTCTAGTCTGTGTTTTTGTATCAGCCACACCCTTCCAAACTTTTGGTAGTAGATGTTGATGCACAAATTTACCATCTACCTAAAAGTTTTGAAAGAGAGGGAGTTGTTCAATCTGCTATCTATCTATCTATCTATCTATCTATCTATCTATCTATCTATCTATCTATCTATCTATCTATCTATCTATCTATCTATCTATCTATCTATCTATCTATCTATCTATCTATCTATCTATCTATCTATCTTTAATGGCAAATAGCTGTATGGTGCCTACTTTGTTAGCAAGATCATTTCATACTCTCAATATGGATAATTTGTTAATATTTCTGGATATTTTAACCAACTGACAATCTTGTGATTAAAAATGAGTAATTTTTATTCAACAAAATCTTATAGCACCACTACTGCTCAGGAACACTGCAGTTATCATGCTCAACAATGCTGTTTTATTTTATCTTAACGGGCACATATAACGCAGCCTGAAAAATACAAATGTTACAGTAATGCAGATGAGATGAGAAAATGCGCATATAACTTCCACATATTTTAAGCAATGTGTAGGAATGAGTGGGAGATAGACAGAATTCGATAGACAATGAAGGAGAGACGTGCTGAAGAAAAATGTCTTCGCTCCTGGTTCACCGTGAGGTCAGCGGCGGCAGGAAGATGAATGTGCGCACGCCGTAAACCACCAGCAGAGCTCGCTTTTGGCCAAGTTCAGTGTCACTCGCATTGGCGCCCCTTTCCCCTATAAGGATAAAAATGAGAGAAAGAGAAAGAATAATAACTTCTGCACACACCTTTAATTGCAAGAACTCTCAGTAGAATAGAAATGGTTCACAAATCTTGATGCAGCATGGATATCAGCAGAACGAAATTGATGGCTACAGCAGGCAAGCTGTCTGCAGATATCAAGGTTGTTTGATACCATATGAATAGATTTGGCCTAATATTAATGGTCATGATAAATGGAAGATATTAAAGATGCATTGGGAAAACAATAGCATAGATAGATGAGAGAGTGAGAGAAAGGGAGAAAGGGAGAAAGAAAGTTGATGAGCTCGAAGGCTTGTTTGTGTCCATCTGTTTATTTGTGCTTGTTTGTCTGAGAGAAAGAGAGTGCGATTGTAAAGGTAGGGGGGAGGGCTGGGGTCAAAAGTTTACTGCAGAACAAGTAGCTGTCATCTGTTCTTGTAGAGCGCAGTGCCACTTTTATAATGGCACAAAAGATGGAATAGCTGTGAATCCCGTGAGTTCTGGTCTAACCTCGTGATGAACTCTGCAAGCTGGGTGACCCTGGGTTAGCATCCCCAAGAGACTACCTCCTCCGCTTATGCCAGAGATTGAGCATTCAGGTTTTATTAAGGGGTTTGATTGGTGATTTTCCTTTGAATAAATCGCATTTGATGACAAAAAGTTCTGCTGGACATTTGCATTTAGGATTTATCATATTTCCGCAATGAGCATTTCTTTGTTCTGAAGCGTTGATTTCTCTTTGTCTAGATTCTTGAAAACCAAACATTTGTTTAGTTTAATTGAATAAAAGAAAAAAAAATAATACAAGGAAAATAATCTGTTTAGCATTATTTACCGGTTAATTAGGGATAAACGAGGCCGAGACTGTATTTAGATTTGTAATCAAATGACTTGGAATTGTCTTAGAAATAATTTTATTTAGTAGACTTATTCTGCTTACATGCGACGAAGCATCGACGCCATATTCTCTATATTTATGTTAGCGAATACAAGCCTCATATCTGCCTCAAATTTGGATATATTTATTGGATCTCTTTGGGTAATTTATTAGGCCTATTAATTGTTTTTTTGTTTTTTTTTTAAGAATGCATAGGCCTTGGCTATATTTTGCGAAATATTTGACCTTTCCGAACAAAATCTTAAGTATAATTTGGTACAGAAATTTTAAACAACAAAAGGCATTAATGATAGTGATAATTATAGCCTAATGTTATGATGATTAATAAAGCTATATCACACACATTGTAGCTGCAAAATTTGTTTAATGAAAGTAATTTATAAGAATAATTTTATCCAAGGTTTATGGTTTAAGACCCGATGAAACTTGCTATAGCCGGAAATTCCCTTTTTAACACAGAGAAACACAGCGGAGATCTTTGTAAATATAAGGTTTTGAGTCTTAAATTCCTATGGTCGCTATTTAAATTATTTAGATTTTTATCAATAAATCTATTTATAACAATAAAAATGAATATTTAGGTTGGAATTCGGTAGGCTAATTGTGTAAATCAGTTGTCAAGTTCACGGGTTAAAACTGAAGGTGATTAATCTGTTGGCGAAATGTATGTTACCTTTTACATTTTTCGTGTTTCATTCACTGTTAATTTGTTTAATGTTTGCTATAGTCAATTTATTGGCAACTTATAATTCTATGTAATATGACCATACGCCGTTTCTGAAATTAACTCTCACTGAGTAAAAAAAAAATGGCAACTAACCACGATCTCTCTTATTTATATCTTATATTAGCCTAATTGTAGTTGTGAGATTTACGTAAATATCCATAGTCGGTGATTTCTTTCTTCTGATCGGCTGATAAACTGTTTGTTTTACCTGCTTTAAATAGCCTATGTAAATACTGCTGCGTTTTGGTGTTTGATTTTAGGTCTCCAGTTTTTTTTTTACACAAAGGAATAAAGCAAGCTGTATAACAGACGACATGGTACCTAAAGCCTTTGCTTTCTTTTTTTTTTTCTTCCTTTTTTTAAAATTGTATTTATTTATTTATTGTTAAAACCTTGCTGGTAAAAGTCTTTAGACGTTAGCAATATAAATTCATCTAGAGGTGAAATCAAATTCACTCACTCAAACTACTTTATAACAACATTTATTATAGCCTAATAATAGGAACAATAACGATACTAATTATTATTAAATTTAATACAAATTATTATTAAATGTTGTTATAATTTTTTGAAAATTAAGTTAATGATATATATATATATATATATATATATATATATATATATATAAAAGGACCCTGTTCTAAATGAAGTCCAAGGCCGGGGTAAATGCAAGGTCACTGCGTCTAACAAATATGAAAATGTCACCTTTTCACGGGGCACGCCTTGTTGTTTAACAAAGACTGTCAATGAACAAGATTAATAAGGGACGAAATGGACGCTGAGTCATGGAGAGGTCAAACCGAAGTTATCTCTGTGTAGCTAAAGAAAGGTAGCCAGAGCTGTTCTGAGGCTGTGGGTCCTAATAACGTGAATCTTGGGTGAATGCTTGAACAGGAGTTTTCCGTTCGGGCTGACTGGTGAAGCACTACATGGAAATATCAAGGAAAAAGAAGCATTACACGAACTACCTATCGCAAGAGGGATGCTTCTTTATATTCGTTTATCTGGGCAGTCTTATCAGCTTCAAGGTCAGGAATATATTTTTTTTTTTTGCTCACGAACTTTAACAAGGTAGGCCTTCTCATATTTTAGTTTTCATATAAACATTGGAATTCAACAAGGCCAATATGATACAGTTATGGAATATAATCGTACAAAAATCTGTAGTTTTAACACTTCTTAACACTGAGATATTTCAACTTGATGTTGCAGCCATTATTATAACGATTATTAAGTATTTTTATTACCATTGAAGCAATATTCATACAAATATAACTGTATGTAGCCTATTGCTGTAAATTAAAAGCCTCCAGCAATAAATACAACTGATACAACTAAGTAGTGGCTACCTTCAAACATAGTTGAATTGAAGCTATTGTGCAGAACATGAAAGTTGTTAAGTTGTCCATTTTAACTGGACAGTTAAAAAATATTATTATGACCAACATATTTCATTCTGGGACTTCTGTGAAAGAATGTCATATTTATTTATTTAGACTAGGCCTACATTTAAGTATGTTTGCTCTTAATGAAGACACATGTGAGGTTTTCCTATACTAATTCGGTACTAATAATCATTTCAATATCAAACGATGCAAATGCGTGCAACTAAAAGGCTCGTGTATGCATTCGTTTTTATTGACTGCACATGCTTGGGCTGCTTTGAGCAGATCGTCTAGTTGATTATATTTCGTAAAAATTGAAGATACCAATGGCAGACCCCCTAAAACTATGTCCGTTTATTATGTCTGTAAAAACCGTTACAAAAGACGTGTGGAAGTATTGGTAAATGCTGTTGCTGGCTTGAAAATAGTCTTTGTCCTGTTCATTAACAGGTGCATAGGCTAATATCACTGGTAGTTGCTTTGTGAAAGTGGTCATGATGGGCCTTCTTGGAGGTTCTTTTGAGGAACCTATAGAAATTTGAACATCCCTGTAGGGTAGGCTACAGAACTGTATAGGTCGTGGTACACAACAAACGAGATTTCTTTTTGTACATTTGTCATCAGAAAGGGCATCAACACTGGAAGGGGATGCTTTCGTGATAAATCACGTCTTCTCTTGCACTCAATCCTTTATCACCATGTCATTTTAACATAGATCGTATACATTCAGCTGTTTCGTTTTCTATTCAATGTATATGTAACTATATCGAATTAATTTCTCATATTACGATAACAAAAAGAGACGCATATACCGCTCGAACACATTTTTGCTGTGATAATGCCTGGCCTGCTATTGGTGCTTGTTTACACGATGCCCACAGGAGGCGCTGATTGGTCGCATTTCTCACGTGACCGACCAACTTTGTACATTTGACAGAGGAGTAGGTGGGTTTTGGAGAGATCAGAAAAACGACAGCACGATAAAAATTAGAATTGTTGCACTTTTCAAATTAATGATCATGAGTTCCTACTTGATCAATTCAAATTACATCGAACCTTCTTTCCCACCCTGCGAGGAATATCAGCAGAACGGATACATGCCCGTGTCCTCTGATTATTATGAGCGGCAGAAAGACGCGGGCTTCCCCCATCACGAGGAGACATCATACCCGCGATCAAACTACCAAGAGCCGAGCTATGATTACGGTAATGTGTCAACCAACGGCCTCAACGATTTCACCGACCGTCATCACGCGCAACCTCAATCCGTTCCGCAGAATCATGGACCCCGCCTCACCACAGAGAGCTGTGCTGGTTCAATTGCGAGCAAGGATTGTAGCCTCGTGTCAGAGGCTCTCCCAGGCGCACAGAAGGGTAAAGAGCCGGTGGTGTATCCCTGGATGAAAAAAGTCCATGTTAATACTGGTAAGTAATGTGCACGGGCAATAAAAGCTCTAGGTGCCCTGTGGAGGGCATTTGTCGGAAGGCATGTAGGGAACATACCCTGTTGTAATTGCTCATTTAGAGGATTTACTGCCATCGAGATCCCGGTGATAAGGAGTTCTCGCACATTTGATTTCCCCCGATGTTCCGCCCGGGCCATTTGCCTTTTGTTGCTTACGAATCTAAAGAAAGTTTATCTTTGACCATATTCACAACAAACAGGCCTTTTAATTTAGCTATTTTCCCATAGGATTTGACTCGTGTTGCAATGCTACCAAATTAGTTACATCAAGACTGAGTGTGAATGGAATAGGCTAGTAGTCGGCGAACGACGCGTATCCATTGTTTCATACTCTACTTGTTTAGTGCTCTTCCAAAATTTCGAAGTGTATACTAATTATCCGGCATCTCACTTATACCTGAGAATGTCAATAACACCTGCTGGTTGTGTGTTTATGTGTTTAGTGACCGCCAGCTACTCTGGAGGAGTGCCCAAGAGGTCTCGCACCGCCTACACACGACAGCAGGCTCTTGAGCTTGAGAAAGAATTCCACTTTAACCGATACCTGACTCGACGTCGACGAGTGGAGATAGCACACACTATGTGTCTTTCTGAGCGTCAGGTGAAAATCTGGTTTCAGAACCGCCGCATGAAGTGGAAGAAAGACCACAAGCTGCCCAATACAAAGATCCGCTCCTCAAGCTCTGCGCCCTCCAACCAACACGTGAAAACGGATGCCACTCAGCAGCAGCAAACGCTGCTTCCCACGCCGTGTTCCTCGAACCTATAGTGCTAGAAGCAAATCGACACAGACGGAACTGAACAAGAAAGAAGAACACATTGCAGTATTAGGATCGGAATTTCACAGGGTCACTTTTTATTCAGTGTCCGACGAGGCAAACTTCGCCTTCCCAACCTCTTCCTCCACTCTAATTTGAGCTGGAAATCACATCCTTCCTGTAAAATAGTTTTTCTCTCCATTAAAGGAACAACAGTAGAATGTACTTTAACTTGGACAATGGATCATTACGTTTTCTGTCTTTAACCGAGGCATACCGAGTCTTGTTTGTGAAGATCAACGCTAGTGACGCGTGTACAAACTGACATTTTAACATGAAGGCACAAGTATAGGAACAATCGTCCTGGAGTAGATATCTTATTTGTCTTAGTTACATATGAGTATTGTTAAGTGTATTTACGTCATCAAAGCTGTGAATATTCGTGTATTTGGTTATTTGTATATTGGTGAATGATGTCGAGTTGTTTTAGTAAGCCTGTATGCAATTGTAGGCTACCCGTGGAAATAATAAATATGACTTTATTGTGCTTTATCCCTTTAGGTTAATCCATAGAAAAGACTAAGGTGGCCTTTGTTATTTAGCTGTTGATCGAGGCGTAATACCGTTTTATTCCAAGTATTTTGATAATAACAAAAACAAAACTTTATAGCCTATATAACTGAAAGGAATTGTTCGCATTGGACTAAAAGCTTATCTCTGAAATTTTTATTACGGATATTGCGAGACCAATACTGTTTAGACCAACGTTTTATGTTTGCTAATTTGATTTTCAAGACACAATAGCATTATATGAAAAGGTGCACTTCCCAAATCGAACTACTTTTTCTACCAAACATATGAGTTTTTATTTATTCAAGCAGACTAATATTTTGGGTTTTTGTTTATAAAATAATTAAAACGCCATAGCATAATGGTTAGGCTATATTAGTGTTCCTTTACAAGCTTTAATGGTTTTAGATTTTCCTTTACAAGCTAACTTGTAATGCGATACAACGTTGCAAAATTCCGCATTGAAACTGCGTTCAAAGCTTTCATTGCTGTTTGTTGAATTATATTAATTAATGCAGAATTTTTGCACTTTTTTCTTCTAAATCAATTTTCAAACTGTTAGGGTATTTTGATGAAATCCCGTACATTTGTAATTCGTGATTTCACTCATTATTTTTCGATGACATTTTCAATATAAGCAGACCTCCTTTGTGTACCCAAGCTTTTTGCTTTTTATTTGTCAGGACAACGACATTTTTTAATTTGATCTTAACTGTAGCGAAATCTCGTTTGCAGTCACTTTCTAAAATCAAAATATTGGCTATTTAAATAACAACTATCATTAACTATTCCCCCATAGAAGTCTATTGAAATAAATTAGAGACGGACGGTAGGCTACTTACCAGTGTAAACTACTGCTGGGTCAAGCAAAGGACACAAATGAGCTGTCCAATCATCAAACTGAAGCACTGTGTATGACCCCTTAACCTCTGACCTCGCCATATTCAGCACCCTCACAGACCATGGTCCTTTTATTTCTCGAACGCATGGGGCAGCAGTGGAACTTGAATATGACCTGAGCATTTATGGGAGACCAAACCCGTACTCTGTGGTTACTTTGTGCCTTATTTTACAAAATATTACTTAAATGTTAAAATCCTCTAAATTTCTCACCCTTGAACAAGCTAATAAAGCTTTATTATATAAAACACACGAAATAGACTTCAACATGAAATAGACAGATCAAAGAAAGTAAAGGAATGGTCGATCATTTAAGAATACCAAATTAGGGATCTGAAGTTCACTCATAATTTGTATTTGCAATTATCACCAGAATGGCAAATATTACACTGAGACAACAGTGGATTTTGAATTTGAACAGCCTATAGTGTTCTTTTTACGATCTGTTTATGATATGTTGCAGTCTGTGTGTGGCTTTGGGGGAATCAGTGACGATGTCTGTTTAAATATTCAGATTTAGAAAGAAAACCCTTAAACTGCAGTCACTATGAGAGTCACAGTTCGTCATCATTGATTCAGATCTTGACAGACAGGAAATTTAAACTTCCATCATGACACTAGCACCTCACCTCTCAATCTACCATGCTTAAAATTTAATTGACTGGCTCACATGACCTTATTAAATAATAGATAGGCTACATGGTTAGAAATAGACACAGGAGGTTCGGTAGGATTTTTCATTTTGCAGTTGACCGTCGACTTAGCCAGACCTCACAGAACCGACCAGCTGGTCTTCTTCCGGTCAGTCTTCAAACAGGGCTTTTGGAGTAAGTAGCTAATCTTATCCTTTTTTTTAATATAGCTAATATTTTGAAGGTAATATATGAAAAAGTTTGCAGAACATGTGTGAAGTACATCTATGCAGATTTTGTTTGTACTTATGTGAACTAAATTTATGTTTTCTCTCATTATCCAAAAAAATATTATTATTTTTCCCTGAATAATAAAAATTTGAGGTTAAGTAGGCTATCAGTTTATTTGCAAACGTTAAATAATGAATCACTGTAATTTCAGTGGTAGTGGTTTTCGACGCATATACAAGGCAATTGTAAACAGAAACGTAGGCTAACACAACAATAATGATAATAGTAATGTAAGCCACAAAATCATTTCACTGTATGTGTCAGTGTCTTGTTTCTATTAAGAACAAAACACAGGACACATATAAATCGAAGTATATATTTCAACATTCAATATTTTATTCCGTTTACATTCAACAAACGTCATCCGAAATCAAAGGCTACGTCCAATAAGCAGTCATAGAGCATTGCCGTTTTCACTGGCAACATGGTCAAACTGCTTTGAGCTGTACGTCATTATTAGCTTTGATGATGACCACGGTAAATCCAAGTAAAAGAATTATCTTCGTCTGCGTGTGGTAGTAATCTTAGCTTGCTTGAAGAGCTCCAAATGTCAGCATTGAGTACAGATTTGTTCTGTCCCCTGGCGATTCTCCACGATCCATTTAGAGTGAAAATAAAGCCATGCCTGTTGACTTCTTTAAAGTCACTTTGTTAAGGGAAAACACACTAAATTGTTGAAATATGTTTATGCTGGTATGCAGTTAATAATTCAATAATAATAAAGTCATATAAAAATAAGTGATGTCATCAAAATTATAGGCCTTTTAAAATCACAAAGCGTAGTTTTAAAGCGTTCGTAGCGCACTTGGTGCTGGGATGAATAGGATGGAGACATGCTGAAATATATGAAGGCAAACAGACAGCACCAGGGACATCAGCATTTTCGCGTTGGGTCTCGCAACAACACCCCAGGATTTCTAGTTCTAACAGGCAGGTGAATACACCTAAAAAAGTCCAAGCAACACAAAAAGTATGACTAAAGCAGTTTTTGAAACATTGTTTACTCCTTTAAAATATCTGACATTCATAAGTCACGCTTGAAAGCACATACATCAAAAATGAAGATGTATTATGCATCGCCTTTGCACTGTTCACTCAAAAGCGGACAGCGCTGGCCTTTGTCCAAAAATTCTTATTGTATGAATATTGAGTTAAAATGATAACATAGCTCATGCTGAAATCTGGGGAAAAAAAGTTTGTTCTCATTCAAGTTATGGCTTTTGGGAGAACAAAGCATTGGTGCATGGGGGAGAAGCGGTCCTGCCTGACTGAGGTGATTAATTATCTTCAAGGCTTCACCACGTCTGGTGGATGAGCTTTCAGTAAACACTCTGCTGCCGGAAAACAAGCACCAAATGGTGTAAAGAGTAGGCCTCTTTTCGGGACGGGTCTTCTTTCTTTTGTTTGTTGAGGTATAGACTTGATAGATCACTGCTCTGTAAAAAAGCAAAGAAAAAAATGTAACTTTACAGCGACTATGACTCTTGTCGCTAACTAAAGTTTATGATGTCCACAATAGTAACTTAGTATTGACACATACATTAAAGTAGCAATATTTTATCTTTATCTTATATTTATAGGCCCATTTGTAATTTTTAGTACTTTAGAGTTGACAAGAGTAGCTCTAAGGTCAGAGAGAGCAGATGCTTGTCCGCTGATAACACGAACTTCCATTTGGAGTCTTGTTTGACTGATACACCGTAATCACCGAGAGAGGGCCACCTTGCACACTCGAGGTCTTTACAGTTTGGCTATTTAGGATAACAGTTGTGTATTAGATTATAATATATGTAGTTAGTTGCAGCAAGAATTTGGATTGTGCATTTTTAAGAGATAGTCAGAGGGGAAATCTGATTGTATTAATATTATTAAGAAATAAGACCTTCATTTGTTCTCCATTTATTTCCTTTAGGATTAACACACAAACAGACTATTAATCTATTAAAGGTATGCTTTTAGGAAACCCCACAAACCCAAAAAACACGAAATGTTCTCACAATGCAACGGACTGCAACCAATCTCATTGTAACATTTCAGCTAATCTCTGATGCCGTCTTTTGATTAAAAAAGGCCCAAAATTAAGACTAGAATTTTACATTTCGACTTATTGTCTAAGCACAGGACTTCCGTCGTTTCCATCTTTGTGATTCTACTCAAAGGGTATCAACAATAGTCTCTATTAATGATTCACAGATCAAAAAAGGTTTCCTTTTAATAGACACTGGGTCACGTGAGTGGGGCGCATAATATGGTTGCGATATTATGATGAAGGGGGTGGATGGCATGCGAACCCCGGTCTGCTGCTGTGCTGATAGCGCTAGCCTACTTCACTAAAGTGGGGTTGGGTCATTGTGGACTTGCTGGAAAGCCGGAGAGATAGAGAGAGAGAAAAAAAAATAAAAAGAACGAAAGACCCTGCGGATGATGTTATACGGCTGTCATGAACGGATATGTTTTTCCACACAGAAAAAGACAGAAAGCCCTGCGCACCATGAGGATGGATTTTATTTTGAGGTATTTCCGTTGATTGTTCATTGCTCTATAGTGAGGTTTTACGGCTCAAAGAGAAGGTCAGTTATACCCTACAATGGCGGATAAATACAGGAGAGAGTAGGACTCAAGATCATTAAAATAAGCTCAACTTCGAGCATATTAAAGAATCAACTTTTATTCATCACTTAACCGGCACCGAAACAACCACAACACTCGTAAATCTATTTGTGTTTCATACATTTACATGTTACATTGCTTTAAGCAACAATTTACAAAACCAATATTGTTTAAAAATGTTAAGAAAGTTATACTGATTTTTTATTTAAAAAAATGTATTAAACTCATAAATCAGAATGAATCTGCTTCATTTCACAAAACCTGAGGAACAGATGTTTCTTATCAATAAATAGTCTGCGCGTGTATAATAAAATAAAAATGTAATATAAATGTAACTGTTACTTCGTGGACTAGCTATTTTATGTAGCCTAGTTTCTAATACATTTCAAACGTTTAAAAATGCAGTCCAAAACATTTTCTCTCACACCATTAAGGTTTATTTTATTTTTGTTTTTTAGAATAAAACTATTATTTTTTAGCCTAACATTTTTATTTTTAAATGAGCGAATGATTAATGATAATATATTTGTATTGCACGTGGACTCAAATCAGCAACACTTGTGCGTGGCTGAAAAGCTCAGGTTGTGAGGGTGTGTAAACTGGGTTTTCCCAGAAAGAATAAATCACCAGACAGCGAATAAAACTCAACAGAGCAGTGGCGGCCGGATTGTTGCGGAGCTCGCATGGGAAACGAGGATATAATATAAAGAGTATCATCCAGAAGCACGCTGCCTCGCGAGGTCACGACGCTCGAGTCTTGATTTATGGGCTGGGGGACTAAGGGCGGCCGCTGCTAGAGAGCTAATGACTATTCGATCTAAATTCTCTCGGAAGGAAACACAATGGAGGAGAACTCGATGCATTTGCCCGAGTGTTTTATTCCCTATGATATTCCTAATGATGATGCATTCTTATTTTCACACATACATCAATATGTATCTTTAACTGTAAAAATATTTACAGTTTATTTACAGTATTTTTATTATATGCATTTGATCTATTAGTAGGCTAGTGTAATTAATTGCATTAGCAAAGCAAGAATCAATTTTAAAATTGATATCCAGCACTAATGTTTTTTAGCTTTCGTCAAGTTTATACAAAACTTAAGAATACGTTACCAAGATCGTTTTCAGTAGTTAATAGTCTTTATTAATATCTGTTTATGTACGCAATATTTGTCAGATAGCCTAAGCTGAAGTTATATTAACCATTCGTAGTGTAAATGGATTTAGAGTAAAAATAGTGCAACCCAGCTAAAAGAAAAGAAAAAAGTTTTTATTGTCTAAAATATTTTGAATTACATACTCATTAATATAGAATAAAAAAGGACATAAAGCGAGTTTATTTTTATTTAAAGAGTATCACAGTGCGCCCACTGAACTGTTCATTTAAGTGTGATTGACATTAACAACTATTTACATTTCTCCTGGTTTGTGTTGATATGAACAAACATAAAACAAAGGTATTGTTGTGAGAAAAGACAAAAAATGACAATACTTTTATTTCTTGTCGTAGATCTTCAAATAAATGAATGTGTCCCATCACTAAGCCTGCAAGAGACTGTGTTTTGCTTAAGGTGAGCTCTCAATTGCATTTCACAACTACCATGTCTTGCTATATTGTTTAGTATCATTCCATTTACTTGGCTTACACGTGCACGCATGCACACACCTCTGTTACACACCTATGTAAAATGAAGACACATAATTTCATTCTTGCAACGTTATATGGTCCAATTGTCATTATCAAGGAGTCTGCTGCAATGCTCTTCAGCTAACGTGAGAAATTTGTTTTAAAAGGCTACGGATTAGGGATTAATACATGTTTTTTTCCTGTAAAACACATCTAATATAAGAAGTTAAATGGCTGTGATTTTTTTTTTTTCATTTTAAATGTTTGAAAAAAAAGACCGATCATTTAATCTATTTCTCATCAGTTTGCGCGCCATTAATGAAACCCCTTAGTCATCGTTTTAATGAAAGAAAAAATGAAACAATGGTGCAAATGTTCAAAATGCTGAAATTGTAGGAAAACCGCATACACAACGATTTTAAATCCCACTCACCATCCCACGCCGCCCGCTCTTTTCTCTTTAGTTTTGGCAATGTGTAACCCAGTGGGCCGCGCGAGAACATGAATCTGCCTCTGTGTTTACTGCCGTGCTGCGTAAGGACATAAATCTTCGCGTCTGACCGAGAAAATACACAAGCTGATGTTGGTAATTCATTCGAATGCAGAAGAGTTTGATCCATAACCTCCCGTCTCCAGCTCGCGGCTCCCTTTTTTTCTTCCTGCTACTTTGGAGGTCCTGGTGTTTTATTGCCTTTTTCTGTGTAGCAAAAAGCATCCTTTGCTTTTTTTGCCGATAGTCCTTCATTCAGTCTCCATGACCAGTTATGTGTTAAATGTTAAATAATTTATTGAAATGTTGCAGTACACTATTATTACTACTTCTACAACTTTTATTATGTTGTATTGTTATTGTTTATTATTACTAATTAATATGGTTATTGTGTTGTTTCCTGCTGCGATTTATAATTTCCTTAAACAATGTGTGATAACTGTAGCCTAGTAATAAGCAATTCAGTTTTTTTTCAGTATGTAGCCTATCTGTATTGCAGTTCTGAATTTTTTAATAACCAGATTTGCTACTATTAGGTTTGACATAGTTTCAACAAATAGCCTAGTTCTGAGCCTAATTTTAAAGATTTTGTGAAATTCTATGTATCCCATCCTGACTGTGTTTACATGGGAGTAAAGCAGCTTTCTGTGCTTGAGAAGGCGATTCATTTGCATAATTTTTCTTGTCTACGGTGACGCTCTGTTTCGAGGGAGTTCACTGGGGTGTGCATGAGTATGTGTTAACGTGCTAGTTTGTGCACGTTAGTGGTACACGAAAGACTCACTAGAGCGCAGCCCATGGTGGCAGTTAGTATAGGTCCGAGAACACAGGCGGTCATTTAGTAGTAGGCTATGTAATATGTGTGTATGTGTGAGGGTGCTCTATCTTTACGACCAGGGCGCACGAGACAACTTTCGTTATCTGGCTGCTATACTGATTTACGTCAAAAAGAGAAAAAGACAGAAGGAAGGAATTTGAATCCTCGAGCGCGACGGAGTCGCAGCTTTACTGCAGATAACGTCCCATGACTCCTGCAAGTGCAGCTCTGGCTTTGTTGTCTTCCCGATTTAGCTTTATCCTGGACCGCTGTTTGATCGATTTCTGCCGCTGAATGAGAGAAGCTCGCGCCGTGCTGCGCGCTGCTCGTCAGAGAGGAAGGTAAGCGGGACAGAGGCAGAGTTCTCGCATGACTGTTAAATGGCGAGTTTGTGATTTATGACCGCGCGACTGAAATCTTGGTTCAGGAAGAGTTCATACTCGCACATACACACACTCACTCACAGTCAAGCCAGATTCCTCCCGTGCAGCAGCTGGGTATCCTGCTTTGTGGCTTCAGTGGCTTTTCTTTCAGCTTTCATATGATAGTGCCAGAGAGTAAATTATTGGAAGTCAAACATGGATGGCTAATCTAGAAAATAAGGAGGGCTTTTGGTTTGGTTTTATGTAATTATGTGGTATCGTGTAGGCGATGGCATTTGGGACTGATTTCAGTACAGTTATTTCTTTGATTGTATATATATATATATATAACAACAAAAACGCTTGTTCCAATTTGTATTATTGAGTCGAAATGTATTGGTATATTTTATTATTATTATTATTATTATCGTTGCTGGTATTATTTGTTATAATTGACGATGTAATTCTTGATTTTTATTGTGCGCTAAGTAGATCATGGTTCTTTTGGTTTTCTTTCTTATATAAAAGCACGTCGAATTGTGGGATATAATTAATAGAGTATTAACCTTTCAATTATCAAACTTATAACATTGGAGTTGAACATTTCTACCAGGCGAATGTAATTCGTTTCAGTGGGTACTGCCGCGCTCTGCATCAGATCTGGGCTGTGGCGATCTGGGCCGTTTTCCCGGCTTGACGACTCCTCATACATCCACTGATGCCAGTTAACACTATCCATTATTTTTGGTCGGCGTGGAAGAGTTCAGTGTGGTTATGGAGACGCGCGTCTGCCCGGTTTTTCAGGTTTCTTGCAACAACTTTCAAACCCAAACAATACACGCAGGGGCTTGAATTTATGTAGACTAAAACGTTCTGAAACACCTTAAGAACTTAAGAACAGAATAACTTGAGTAATGACATTTTTTTAGAATAGAAAAAAATACAGTCAACATTAAAATTAAAAGGACATCTATAAGACAAACTCAGCACAAGCACGCAAAAAGTTATTTCTGCGTATAAATAGCAGGACAAACACAATACGCAGTAGGCCTACTAGGAGATCGTGTTTGAAGAAAGGTCGCATTGAATTCACGGCAATGGTTGTGGCTGATTTATTGCCCTAATACTTTATTTAGGTTTACACTCATTTACATTAACACTGTTTTACAGGAAATATTAGTTGTAGGCCTATGTGCTAATTTGTTTATTTATTTTAACCTGTTAATATTGACTATATCTTATTTTGATTGGACTGTGTGATTAAGTCAAATATTTCAAGCAGTTATCATGCTCTCAGTTCTCTTTACTTATGTTGGCTATTGTTGCAGCTGGCCATAAGGTAAGTGGTGACCGACTCTCGCAGTCTCGCCATAGTGTCAACTGAGCTTTGAAAAGTAAGATGGATAGGCCTTATTCCACCCGCTCAACGTATCTTCTCTCACCGCAGGTTCACCCGTAGAGCCCATTGGCGAGGAGGTGTCACGTGACTACGTTGAGCCAATGTTCTTCTACGAAGGTGTCAGGACCTTGTCAGAAAGTGAAATAAACATTGGGAAACGGCGAGATGCAAAAAGCGACCTACTGCGACGGCTCGGCAATTTACAGTGGCTTCCCCTATCAAAGCGCAAACGGTTTAGGTTATGATGCCAATCAGCAGCAATATCTCCAGGCCCTTCATGTGGAAAGTGAGTACCATCGACCGGCCTGCTCCCTCCAGTCCCCTGGTGGTTCTGCAGCTCTGCACAAACCCAGTGAAATCTCCGAGGGCTGCCAGCGGAGTAACGGGACACAAGCACCAGTACCAGACATCCCCGATAACAACCAGCCCCCTACTGCCCCTTCCGGGCCATCATCCCCCGGTGCCCTGAACCAAATTCCAAGCAATGATACCATCAGCGAGAATCCTGGGCACTCACCTCCAACGCCAGCTACAAGAAAACATATTTTTCCGTGGATGAAGGAGTCCCGTCAGAACACAAAGCAGAAATCTTGTAGTACCATTTCAGGTGATTACATGTATAGCTTAACTATAAAATGTTATTAAATAAGATGTAAACGCATGCGAGCCGTATTTTACGCATCTAATCTTAGTTGAGTATTCGCCGCTTTCTGTTTTTTTTTTTTCCTATAACTTGATGCCAACTAATATAAATGTCCTATAAAATATGTAAACACGCATCTTAATGCTACATGGAATTTAGCATTTTCTACTTTTTTGTCTCCAAGTGACAATTCCGAGCTTAGCATTATTTCAAAGGCTTCTGAGCATTCTTACAGATGACCCCCCCCCCCCCCCCCCACACACACACACACACACATATGTCTACCGGCTATAATTTAATTTGGTAGGCAACCGTTTTATTGAATTGAATTGCAAACACAAAGTGCTGAAAAGTTCAGTCATAACACATTTGTGGAAGAAAAAACAAGTTGACTATTGCACTCTCGCTCTGCCCCACTTCCGGAGCAGACTATCCAACTTTTCTATACTTATTTGTATACCATATATCTACTGTCAAGAAGTAAGCAATTATGTTTTCAATACAGTATCATGTGCTTGTTTTACCAATGATATCCTGATATCCTAGTAATACTCTATAATCTTTAAATTGATTAATGATTTACAGTGAGCTCCACTTAGTGGGACATACACAATGACCCTTTTCGTTTTACTTTTTTCCTCAACAGTAGAGAGCTGCCCTGGAGACAAGAGTCCCCCAGGTTCTGCCGCTTCCAAGCGTGCTCGTACTGCATACACGTCTGCTCAACTCGTAGAGCTTGAGAAGGAGTTTCATTTCAACCGTTACCTCTGCCGCCCGCGACGAGTGGAAATGGCAAATCTGCTCAACCTTACGGAAAGGCAGATTAAAATATGGTTCCAGAATCGCAGGATGAAGTACAAAAAGGACCAGAAGGGGCTTGGAATGATGCCCTCTCCTGGAGCACAGTCCCCTCACAGTCCCGTTGCTCTGTCATCTGGTGGCGGAGGAGGGGGTGGGACTGCATATTTAAGTTCAATGCATTCTCTGGTTAACAGCGTGCCCTACGACTCACCCTCTCCAGCATCATATAACAAACCCCAGCCTAATGCGTATAGCCTGCCTACGTCATATCCACCTCCTCTGAATAACTGCCCGCCTCCTCAGAAGCGGTATCCGGGGACTGGCACAGCCACGCCTGAATACGACACGCATCATCTTCAAGGCAACAACAATTACGGAACGCAAGTGCAGGGTAGCCCGGTTTATGTCAGTGGCGGTGGAGGCTACTCGGATTCTTTGGTAGGTATGGGGGCCTCGGTATTTGGCCTGACCCATCTACCCCATCCACCTCAAGGCAATATAGACTACAATGGCTCAATCACCATGGGAAACAGCCATCAACAAGGAGGGTGCGAACCAAACCCATGCACATTCACAGACCTTACACCGCACTATTCTCAGGGAAGAATTCAGGAAGCGCCCAAACTGACGCATCTATAGTGCGATGGACTTCTCCCTGTCCACGGCACTTTTCGGCCACCTATTTTGTTCATAGTTTTCCCGACGTAGCCTGTTTTATGTTCAACTTTACATATAGAAAATAAGTTCTTAAAACCGTATAGGCTAAATGTCATGGCATATATGTAGGGCTATTTGAATTGTTTAGGTTAATCTGAAACAGGGTATAAGAACACAGTTTTATGATGTTTTTAAATTGATTTCGATTTAAAAGTTTTTAAATTGTCCCTATAGTCCACGATTTTTTTCTGTTTTGCATTTTGCACTTGAGGGGGGATGCATATGAACATGTTTTTTTTTTTTTTTTTTTTTTTTTTCAACAGTTTTGTTATACAGCGTGAGCTCGTGTTTTTCTTAGTCCTTCAAATGTATTTATTTGTTTCCATGGACAGTAGATTGTTTGTGTTATGTAACCCTTCAGATATACAGAAATGGGTAAAAGTAAAAATGCATCCGGGGATTTTCGCAGTCATGTCAGCGCTTAAACACTGTCAAGTGCTGACAGGCAAGACTGTTTATCAAAGGTCAGTATGTTCGTATATTAATTAATGTTTGCGAATGTTAATCATGTCTTGCTCAAACAGTCGAAAAAGACATCCAATCAGATACTTTTTATTTGTTCGAATATTTTTGATGTCACATATTCCATGCTGCTCCACCTCTGAAGAAATAAAAGAAACTAACTGACGAGCTTATATTGCCTTCGTAGAAACTCAACAAAAGCATCAATTAGCAATATACAATTAGCAATCAAAAAACCATAATCAGCAGGTAATTTGCTCAATGTACGTCACTGTTTGGTTAAATTAAAATGAAGTAAAATTTAAAACTTATTTTGTAATAAAAAGATGACTGAAAGACATTTGTATAAAGGACACAAACAAGCAACTTTTGCATATATTTAATGAGTGGTGAACCGTCATTTCCTGCAGTCTTGCAGTAGGCCTATGTGAAAAGAGCAACCAGTTCCATCCAGTGGCAGTCTCCTATGGGCCTCCAGCAGTGCCTGTGGGAGTAAAAAAAAAAGTCTTTACAACTCTGAAATGCTCAAGTCCAGTCCCTTTTTGGGTTAACAACAGTGAAGGAAAAAGAAAAGTCAGATACTGCATAAAAGATAATGCTATTAGTAAAATAATGCTAATAAGAAGAACGCAGAAGTCTCAGAAACAATTCAATTGAAATTTTATTCAACCATACTCAGTACTCGAGACAGACATACACAATTATTCCTTAACAATTAATGTAGAGACGCTTTATTTAATATCAACAATGTAGTTTTGCAATTTCACTTTACAAAAAAGGGGATTGATTAACAATCTCATTGTTGTGCAGTACACTGGAAACACAAGTCACACGTAACACAACAGCAAGCAAAAAATATTATTTAATTTCCAAATATTAAACAGTTTAATTTTTGAAAATATTGGTATATAGCTTTTTTTCACTAGCCTATATGTTTAGCCTATATGGCTGTACGACGTAATTATAAATCACTGCAACACTTGTAAAAATGCTTTAATCGTAAAATGCCCTAATTCGGTGCCTACGTTTACCAAAACAAGTCAGAACAACTGATTTTCTCGAGCTTCCGCGAGACATTGGGAATATCTAGTTCACGCCATAAAAATAAAGTTGATCGATTTAGGGACATTAAAGATGTAGCTTCATGGGGGAAACATGGCCATATTTTCAATGACTTGGAGTTAGTGCCAACTTCCATAACCTCTTTTCTACTCTCACATTCCTAAGGATGCCTTTATCAAAACAAAAACAGCGCGTCCTTTTATCAAATTATGCAATATAAAAGAAAATTACTTACTCTTCGAAAGCAAATTACTGTTCCTCGAAAGTGGATGGACTTTAAGTCTATATGAGAGAGATAGAGGCAAAACTTTGTCATGGAGCCTCTCGTGGATTTGGAGCCTACTAGGATTTGATTCGCGAAGAGTTAGAAGATTTAAATGTGTTTTGGTGTTATGAGACTGTCATACCCTTTGGCAAGTAAGATTGATCGCGTGCAGGCTTCTCATTGTTTAGTATAGGCTAGGCACTAAAACAAACGACTAAGTACTAATTTTCTAAAGTTTAAACATAATATGCATATAGGTTGTATTCAGCACAAAAAAAATGTAAATAATATTAAATAATTCAAACTTTTGCTTTACAGAAAGCCAACAATAATCAAAGTAGATAATGTAAGGTTAGTAGATTGAGCTAGAGCAGAGCAGGAGTTTGTATGTGATAATACGTTTTTACTAGGAGTCTATTTACTCTAATCCACACTGCTCAAAAAAAAAATCTTCTATATATGAAAATATATGGTATCAGGAAGCGTTTTACTTACTGAGAACGACGTCTCCATCATAGAGAGCATAATTAAATATACAGACTTTTAATTTGTATTTTATATTGCATGGTATATTATAAATATTTATGATGTATTCTACCATATATTTCAGTGCGATCATCTTACAGAATGTTCTGTTACATATAAAGCTGTACGTTTTTTCAAGCCAGTGTATCCTAAGAATCGATAGGCGGAACGTTACGTTAATTTGGATGGGGGAGGGCCATTTGTGATACCAATGCATTTATATGCAGTCTTAATGGTAGGCTAAGTATTTTCAGGTCACGTGAGATTAAAAAAACTTCTCTGTCAGTAGCCTATAGCAGGCGATAGCAATAACTTATTTGGCTAATCTATTTGAGCAAGACTGATCCACTCAGGCTACTTTATTTGTGATACGAATACAGACAGAATGCACGAAGGGAGATGGGAAACTCTAGATGCACCGGCGACCAGGTTTGAGTCTGACTAGGAAGCTTCAGGGCCATTGCCTTCACCATGACAACGATGCACATTTCAGTGACCTCCTCCTTGAGATATGAGTTGCTGGAAGAAGTTTTTCGGATCGAGGTCTCAAGCTGGATCCTTTTAAATAACCCCCAAATTGCCATTGGGTAGAGGTAATCATGTGACATGACTTTTCAGACTTTCCAGTCTCTTTTAGAATTCAAAATTGTCGATAGGCCTTGTGAGCGGTCCACACATGAATAGTGAGGCTACGTAGGCTATATGTTAAAATAAATAGTATTTCAGTTGAGATTTCAGTAGTATTTCCGGCATAATCAACACTATCTCATAGTTGAGAGCGAAAAATAGACTTCAGCGAAACCAAACTTTCCCTACCTGCGCTCTTGGGACAAGAGACAACAGTTTTACAATGAATTACGAGTTTGAGTGCGAGACAGGTTTCATCAACAGTCAGCCATCGCTAGCAGAGTGCCTTTCTTCCCCCCCTGTTGACGACTCATTTCAGAAGTCATCAGTCAAAAGCTCAGCGCTCACGAACCTATACCCTCTTATCTTACCTCCTTTCGAGCACACCACCCCAAGATTATGCCTCAGGAGTCAGCCAAGCCATATAGGGCCCCGGCACAGTATAGATGGGGGAAGCCCACTGTACGCTAATTATCTGACCCCGGAATACCCGTGGATGAGCGAAAAGAAGACCATTTGACTACTCCTCATTGACTAGGAGTCATTTGTTTAGAGTTTAGGAAAACTAACCGAAAAGAAAACTAAGATCATTTAAGGTCTAAGAGAAAAATGAGTCATATCATCGTCATATCCTTCTTTGCACTATCCTCTCGATGTTTATCTACAGTCTATGTGAAAATTATATAAAATGTTTGACTATCTATAGTTTAATTCGAATCAGTGAGGTCTTTCTGATGTCTGACGTCTAACGAAGAATGATAGATAACTGTTGTTGCGCAAGGGACGCTCAGGCATTCATTAGAAGATGCTGGTCGGTACGCACACAGTGGCGATGCTGTTTGCGGTCTACACTGTTTTTCACAATACTTTTTAGTTTATAAGCTTTTTCGCATTTTACAGGTAACATTACAGTAACATTACGATAGACAAATACTAGGTATTCTTACGTTATTTTTTGTTTGTTATTGTATATATTTTTGACTATGTAACAAAACAATTCGAGTGTTCCTTTTTTGACAATTTTTTCCAGGCTCACCCGAGCTGCCCGAGGGCGGCTTGTCTAGTGGAGAGGGAGGTTCGCGCCGCCTGAGAACAGCATACACAAACACACAGCTTTTGGAGCTGGAGAAGGAGTTCCACTCTCCTTCCACAAAGTGTGGCTCCAGAACCGACGGATGAAACATAAACGCCAGACCCATATTTCCGACGTCTATGGGGAGCAAAGCAAGACGACTGCCGTTGATGATAGTGGTGAACTGAGCGACGAGGACGCCTCTTTTTGTGGCCTGCTTCATGGTAGACTGGGTGTAGAACACGAGTCGAACTCTTTTCAAAACGACCTGTCAACACTCTCCGGGCAGCCCTGTAATGATAACGACATGCAAACTTTTGAAATGTTTTCTAACAGCTTTATGGAAAGAAGTCTGAAAGCTATTCCCAGTCAGCCTTGCTCTGGGCAAGGGGACAATAACAGACAACCGATATGCCAGACCGGACAACTGCGGTTCCCCGCATGTTATGGATTTCAAGATGTTTTCGACCGACTCACGTTTGTCTGATGCAGCTTCGCATACACTTTTCAATAAGTCTCTAAAAAGTCCAGATGATATACCAACGGGGTTTTATTTTTTAACGGATTAATTTACCACATTTGATTTACAAAATGCAAACTACTGATAATCAAAGAGGACCAGTGGACAAATGGACGGATAATTCAGAAGTTTTTAAAGTTTTTGTTGTTATTGTGGTTGCTGTTGTTGTTATTTCCAAGATGGGTGATGATTATCATAACATATCGAAGGTAAGATAAGACCCGGGCGCTGTATTCAGTGTATTAAAGATAGGCCTAATTCATAACAGAATGCAGTTTAGATTCCTTGAATTTTTGTTGTCTGTTGCTTATTTTTGTAAGAATAAACACACTTTGTATGTATTCTATTTTAAAATAAAACACACACACACACCACACACACACACACACACACACACACACACACACACACACATGTTGCAAATAGGCTAGGCCTATTTGTAAGTATACGAAACGTAAACACGTTATAATCAATACACTTGAACTAAATTAAAATGAATGGTCAGACTCATATCTGAATGATCTGAGCAGACAATAAAGATAATTTGTGAAGAAAAGTCACACAAATGAAATGCACACAGATTTTATATTTTTACTTTTTTCTCACTTACATTCTGCAACAATGTAATTAGGGGCCATGGAATCAGCGTTAGGAAACTTTTATTTATTTAATTTCGGTTTTATTTAATAAATCTAATCCTAATTATTTATTTAATCTTCTGAATGAATGTAATCTACGTAAAATATTATTTTTTGTTTTCCCCTTAAACGATGCACATCAATAAACTCTATAATTATTCCCACCACATGTGATATTATTACATACTGGTGTAAACTTTTCAAATGTTATATTTTAAGTATGGCGTCTTCGCCAATGGTGCGCTCTTTGTCTTTGACTCTTTTCTCCGCGGCGCGCGGGGAAATGCCTAGGGTGTTTCTTTCCACAACGAGCTCATAAATCAAAGTCTTTCAGGCAAGCTGACAGCACCAAGACAATCACTGCATGTGAAACGTCTACCCAAATAAGCGTTTTCACTCCCTGTTTATCATTGAGAAGATTTTGGATCATGAAGTAACCCACGTGGACGGTTAATAATTCATTTTTAGTGCCGTTTTAACACCCGGCATAGGATTACACAAACCTCTCATAAACTATTTCATTGTGCGTGCCATATGCAGTTTGTCTTTGTCTCTTTTAAGCTTTTTTATTGTCCTCATAACCTGACTGAAATAGTGTGATAGAAATGGTTTATAACCATTAGCCTATATTAAAAAACCCTTAATAAAAACATTTTTTTAAATATAATTAAAGGCAGTATTTTTATGTTCCTGAACATCTTCCAGAAAAATATTGTCTTATGTGAATTGACTGCAGCCTATAGGTTTTTTGTTTGTTTGCTTACTTAAATCACATTTTTGCTTAAATGCACTGTCTATGTTAATGGCTGGCTTGTTATAAAGAACCATGCTTTTAAAAGGAGTGTTAAAAAGAGTGGATGGGAAATACTAGGTCGTCAGGGGCTTGTTGAAAGCGCCATTTTGAGTATTAAAAAACATTAGACATCTGTAAGAAATTTTTCCCATGTTCATCCACACGGGGCGCATGCCTCCCTGCTCCATTGGCTATGAGATTGAAATAGCCTATAGGCTACTCTCTCTTGCTTATGATAACTGACCGCTTTTTGACCACTGATCACAAAACAAGTAATAAAGATAATTTTCACCAAAGATCACAGAATCATAAATACATAAATCGTACATAATTCGCTTATAGCAGTAATAACAGTGCTGGCTAGCACAGACTTTTTAAGAAAGGCTAACTCTTATTAAATTCTGAAAACATTCTAATGCAAAGATAGTAAACAGAAATAATTAGTAATCAGTTCAGTGTTTTTATCTTTTTGACATAAGATGATGCGTAGCCTAACAGCCTCACAAAGTAGCCCAATTTACTCAGGCTGAATAAACCATACGGAAACAAAGACATTCCCTTTACATCATTTTCCTGTGGTTCATCTTACCTTACGTATTTCTTCAACATATTTCCCCACGACAGTATGTTGATGCTGCCTGGACGTTGTCTGTGAAACACTTGCTCCTCTGCCAGCGAATCCATCCTTTCAATCGGGGGTTAAGGTTGGCCTACGTCATGTTGATCGACAAGAGGTCGGCATTTACATAAGTCTGGTCTTTAACGACAACCTGTCAGTGCAAGGCCACTTCAGATCAAGATGAGCCAGAGCAACTGATCACTGGCTGACCCAGCCCACGTGACTGTCACTGATCATTCATATCACTAGCGCGCGGGCACCCCCAATTCACGACTGATTGAAGGAGGCAGAAGGGTGGCTCGGCACAACCCCGGGTGAGTGGTGAGACGTTAATCAGTCCCGGGGCCCAAATATCTGTCAGTGTGGCAGCCACGCGCAGAAACGCCCAGGAAGATGCTACAATGAGCACATTCTTAGATTTCTCGTCCATAAGTGGTGGTGGAGACGGAGGTGGCGGAGGCTCGTGCTCAGTCAGAGCGTTCCATGGCGACCACGGACTTTCAACATTCCAGTCATCGTGTGCTGTTAGGGTAAACAGCTGCAGTGGGGACGAACGGTTCATGTCCAGTAGATCAACACAAGACGCGATTAACCCTCAGCCACACCAAGCCGGCTCGTATCAGTCCCCCGGGACTTTGTCAATTACCTACAGCGCCCATCCAAGTTACGGGACTCAAAGTTTTTGCTCCGGATACAGTCACTATGCCCTAAATCAGGATGTGGACTCATCTGTGAGCTTTCCCCAGTGCGGCCCTTTAGTTTACTCTGGAAATATTTCTTCCACTGTTGTGCAGCACCGTCACCATCGCCATGGTTACAGTGGCGGAAACGTTCACCTCCATGGCCAGTTCCAGTACGCCTCAGCCACATATGGTAATAGTCCAGATCAGGCGAATCTGACGTTTGTGGCGGGCTGCTCAAATCCGCTGTCCCCACTGCATGTGTCTCATCACGATGCATGTTGTTCACCTCTATCAGATGGCGTGTCCACAGGGCAGACATTTGACTGGATGAAGGTTAAACGGAACCCGCCAAAAACAGGTGAGTGCCTGGAGAACTTTTAAATGTCAATGTCTGTTTTTTGACTGATATTGTTGACAATGTATGCTACGATTGAAAATGACTTAAATGAGAGACTGAAATGAAATGCATGCGCATTTATTTATTTATTTATTTTTTAAAAAATCTGTTTTTCGTCTCTCTCCAGGGAAAGCTGGGGAGTATGGATTTGGTGGGCAGCCAAACACGGCACGCACCAATTTTACGACAAAACAGCTGACAGAGCTTGAAAAGGAGTTTCATTTCAATAAGTACTTGACTCGCGCGAGGCGTGTGGAGATCGCGGCTGCTCTCCAATTGAACGAGACTCAGGTGAAGATTTGGTTCCAAAATCGTCGCATGAAGCAAAAGAAACGCGAAAAGGAAGGTATTTTGCCTAAATCTCCGTCCGAACTGAAGGATGGTCTCGAAAAACCCGAGAACGCATCCGAAAAGTCGCTCTCCGCACCTTCCACGCCCTCTCCCACTCCGCCCGTTGATGCCTACTCCTCGAATTAAACGGCGTTTGTTCTGCCAACCTGTTAGTGCAGAACTGTTAATCTTGTTTCAAGGTCAGAATCATTATGTGACATACAGAGACCATTGCACAATTTTGTTTCGACCTGAACCGTTTTGACCATTCAGTGTATTTCCGTGCTACTTTGTGTTATTGTGAAATGACTGTTAATAGTATTGGGCACCTTGTCAAGCACCTATAGAACAAGTGGATTGTGCATTTCCGTGCACAGTAGCAAATGCTGCACCTTTACACATGTCTTTTGTCGGATTTACACACCACTTGTCAAAATGCCTACCTCAAAAACCAAAAGAAATAGCCTAGTGCAATATATTTAAGTAATGTATTATTAAGAGAGATTGGTCAACTGTAACTCTCGGCAAATGCTTGTTTGAAGATGACAACTTTTCTGGACTGTGCAGTGTTAAGTTACCCTGATGTTGTGAATGTGTTGTGTGAACATGGTGCGCGATTATTTTAAGTTGTCGTGGGTCATACTGAGTTTTATCAGTCGGAGATGTAAGCACAAGTCTCCGTTAGAAACATGATCAAGATACGGGTGAATTAAATGTGTAAACTAAACATTTTTGAACGCTGGTCCTTTACTCTTGTAATAATGCCTGTCATATCCCCCACACAGCCGCATTTAACTTTCAAAAATATTACTGACTTAGGCTACCTTTACAATAAAGCCGACCATCTACAAGTTAGGCTATATAAAGTTTAGATAATGTGTTATTGTTGAGGGTTTTTTTTTTTTCTTTGGCTGGACCGTTATGTTTGAGTCATCGATTTGCATAATCATGGCTCCGTAACTGATGTATGCGTCCGCGCGTTGTGTCTTCCTCAGGGACAAAAATATATTGGCACATGGTAAGCATGTTTATCCACGAAAGAAGATGCTCAGCCTACTGTCACCGTCATTCGTGATGACAACCCGATTGACCTGTCAGTTTATCGAAGGCAAACGAAGGACAAGGGGGTAAAAATTAACATCGATTAAATCATCTCAACTATCGACAAGTCTTGGTCGGTCTGACCCCGTCCGTGTTGATGACGTGTGTTTCCTCATATCATATTATTTTTGTTTTATTTTTGAGTGTCGAGTAGGCTAACAAAAGAATATAAAGAGCAAAAATTCTGAACAACAAATCTGCCCCCCCCCCCCTTCTCTCTCTCTCCCTCACACGTTGATGCGATTATGAGAACATTGCATGAGTAGCCTAATGTTTTTTTAATATACAAACTGTATATTTTACCCCTACACCAACCTATACCCCTAAACTTAGACCCATCACAGAAAACGTTCAGCATTTTTACATTTTTTAACAAAACATTGTTTGGTAGGCTATTTTGAGCCATTTTAATTACGAGGACTCTGGAAATGTCACCATTAACCATGTTGTAATACCCATGTCCATACACGTGTCCTATATATCGCATCCCCTTACACTAACCATACCCCTAAACCTAATCATCATACAAAACTTTCTGCATGTTCACATTAAAAAAAATTTTAATTTAATTGTTTTACAACCAGATTTACAAATGAAGACGTCCCAAATGGAAGTTTTTGGAGATTTTGTCAGGTTTTGATCACTTCTGGGTACAAATCTGTCCCCAAAAATAGTTAAGTAGGCACACACACACACACACACACACACACACACACACACACACACACACACACACACACACACACACACACACACACACGCACACACACACACACACACGTGCGCGCGCACACACACCTTAAAAGTTCCGTTTAGTTAACTTATTTACTTCCTTGAGTACAGAAAGCGCGACAGTCCGACATTTTCAGTACGCACTCTACACAATGGTCTTGATTGAGAATTCCCCTTTTCCTTAAAACCACCTGCACATGAGGGTTGCGTGTGAGTGTGGAGCCTGAATTTCTTCTGGTCCGGTTGCGAAAGTTCTAGACTAGATGCGTTATTCTGTTTAAAAATATAGGCTACTCGTATTAATGTATTTCCTAAGTGAAAATTATTAGTAGCCAATTCTGTTTAAACTTATTAACTGAGAGAAAAGTTTTCCATTCAACTTTTTGATTTTGAAGATTTTTCCGTGTTCTTTTTTTCTGACATAATGAGCACACCCTTGAACGCGGTGAAAATATTTTGAATAGGCTATCGATTTGGTTTATGCTGAAGTGATTGAAGTGAGATGAATTATAACGCAAAATATGACCCTCTTTGCCATTTTTTATGTATTTACCAATAGTAAAACATTTAATATGCATGGTTGCATTGTGTTAAAATTTATTAACAAAGTAACCAAAATAATTTGGTAAAAAATAACCAAATGATAAAATAATAATAAAAATGAACATTTTACAATTAGACCTATATGAAACCGAAACATAAATCTGAGGAAATAAAGCCAAGTCAATTTAAAGTCAAGTTGAGATTTTAATGTCTTCATTTCGCGTCTCTAATCGCCAGACTTAAGCAGGAAGGCTCGTGACTGTGAAAACATAAATACGATCATATTATTTTCCGTTTAGGCACGTCAATAAAAACGGGCTACAAAAAAGTAAGAAACGTTTATGCATCTTCAGCCTATATACATCTTCATATTTTGCGATATTTAAAGGTAATTTTGACATTGCCTTTTTAAGGAGACTGATAACAAAGGATTACTGAAATATGTCACTGAAATGTTAAAATCAGACACTATTATTATTATTTATATTAGTTTTATTATTATGTTTTATATTAATTGAATATTAATTTAGTTATTTAAAGATCTCTTTTAAATTAAACTGTTAAATTAGCCTATTCATTCATGTTCTTATAAAAAACTAACAAGAAAAAATTCAGTTCTATTTATTATCCCATGATAATAATAATATAAAAACAATGCAATTGTAAAAAAAATAAATAAATAAATAAAAAGGCTATGTAAATATTTCGGTAAAAATTGATTCTTTCACGTGGATATTTATATAATAGTAGCTTATGGGTCACTGCAGTTAACATTTTTGAGATCTTAACACTGAGTGAGTGCTATCATACCATAATCTATATCAAGCGAAAGAGGTCGTAATTTACTTATATTTAAAATGTATTCAAATTTATACGACAAAAAGTCATGGCACGTTTACAGTATAGCCTACTTAACGCAATTCCATTTATGGCAGTCAATGATTCTATGATACCTATAAATAAATAAAATCTATCAATCCCTTTCTTAATTAAATATTTGCCAATTGACATTCTCTATCTGAAAATTAAAAGATTTTATGTGACTAACCATTGAATTATGAATAAATATAACAACAACACTGCAACACATGTACTGCACGCATTGCCCCATACAGTCTTTTTCTTTGTCCGTATTTGTATGTAGCTGAAGGTGGAACACCTGTTGGTCACTTTGGATTGTGCACATGAGAGATACAGAGAGTGCAAGAGGGGAAAAAGCAGCAAGGTCATCTAACACTGTTGTGGGTTTGATGTTAAAAACTAATGTCTAACATAAATTCATTTTATCATTTGGACTAATTCTAAAATGTGTTCATTCTTTTGAAAACTATGCTCTAAACCTCAAAAAGTGCTATAGTTTTTTGTCAGCATATTTGGTTTAAAAAAAGTTACATTTCACTCAGTTCTAATCTGTTCTCCCTCTTTTTTAAAAATGGAACATATAACTTAAATATTGTTGTCACATATGGAAAGGTATGAGCCCAAATTAGTAAATCAATTAGTTTTCACATACAGTAGGTCTAAATAAGGCAAAACTGAAGAATAAAAACTAAAACCTTTCATTTTCCTGAGGTCTTACTTTGATCAGTCATGCAACATTAGCCTTAAGAGTCAGATAATCCAGCAAGCAAAACAACCTAATGCTAACCTAATAAGTAGAGTATCAAGCATGCACACACAGAGACACTCTTAACAAAATGCATGTTTAAAGGGATACTCGAACCAAAGATGAAAATTCTGTCATCATTTACTCAACCTCAAGTTGTTTCAAACCTGTATGAGTTTATTTCTTATGCTGAACACAAAGGAAGATATTTTGAAGAACGATTGGAACCAAACAGTTGTTTGTCACCATTGACTCCCATAGTAGAAAAATAAAATACTATGGAAGTCAATGGTGCCAAAGTTACAGTCATTCTTCTAAACTTGAGGGTGAGTAAATGAGGAATTTTCATTTTTGGGTGGAGTATCCCTTTAAGCAACACATGCACATATGGCAAAAATGCACTTACTGTTATTTTATTTAAACAAAAAATGAAGGAATACTGGGACTGCAATGGCAATATATTCACTTATCTTGTCTCTGCTCTTTCCATGTCAACAAAGAATTACATCTTATATAGGAATAAAATATATATAAAACATCTCTCAAATAATTTGAAGGGGGGGTGGGGGGTATTATATGCTTATTTAAACTTTATGACTTTCCCTGTGTTAAAATCAATAGCATATACGAAAACATCTCCAAATGTCCATCCGGAAACTGCATGTTAGAGCAATGGACAAGACATGCTGTCTCAGGTTATTTAACACCTTAACTTTTCCATAGTCTTCCTTAGTGTTTTTGTGATTATAACATGTCCTTTCAGTAAAACAAATTGTGTAATGATAACTCACACGGAATATATTAGAAATAGACATGGACATAGACATATTCTCGTTGTCATACATGAAGCCTATAATTTAGCCTAAAATTGATGAGAGCAAAGCTGATGTTCGAAGAACATTACAGAGGGGTGGTCAAGCGAGAATCAGATCGAAAAAGAGGAAGAAATGGGGGGTAGAGAGAGGCAGACAGAGTAAAAAGGACAGAAAGAGAGAAGTCCATCCATCACACTGTCTTAACCTCACAGTGACCCCAGCCTGGCAGCCAATGAGGCACCTCTCCTCTGTGCAGGAGATCGGGTAACCGTGGAGATGGACTGAACGTTTTAGCATGCTCTTTTTGTGCGATCTGTCAACACCTCCCAGAACGTCTTGCTACAACTTAACTGATGTGAGTGCCACTACTTGATTGAAATGACTAGACCCACAATAACTTAAATACACAAAGCATCTTAGTTCATATCCATATAAGAACACAACCATGCATACAAGGAGGAAAAGGAATGCGCTCATGCACACAAACTATAGCCTATTCATTTTAGAATATTTCTTATCTGAAAGGATTAGGCTTAACCCGATCATACATTTAGTAATAAACTTGTTTGATGCTTTTTTAATTGTTTGGCATAAGAATGGCTGTAAGGTAAACATTTTAGCCATATGCCTGTTACTGAGAGGAGTAATGGTGAATTGACAATAAGCTGAATTAAAGCCTTCTGATCTTCAAAACTATATGCAACCTTTGAAACCAAAACTCCACAGAGCTTCTGCAAATTCTTGTTCTAAATATATTTAAAATAGTCAACAGACCAATCAAAGGGCATGTATGGATATAAGCAACTTTAAATAATATAATATAATATAATATAATATAATATAATATAATATAATATAATATAATATAATATAATATAATATAATATAATATAATATAATATAATATAATATAATATAATATATAATATAATATATAATATAATGTTCTATTAATGCCCTTCAGTGCAAGAAAGAGGGGGACAAAAAGGATAGGTGATGAAATGTGGGGGAAATTTCCATAGTCAGTTTGTTCCTACAAGCAAAACCAAAGTGCATCAGATAATACTGATTCTGTTTCAAGTTCAGCTCACCTGCACCAATTAGCCCTGAGGAAATAGTCTTCCTTCTTTGCAAAGAATTCACAGACATACACAAGGCATACAAAATCAAAATGAAAAATGACTCTCACACGCCTTTTGACAGGCCTACCATTTAAACATTGTATGCGGATTTGGTGCAATTAGTCCTCTGTGTGACAAATTGATGATTTGATTTTTTTTCCTGTTGTATACATAGAGAAGTGGAGATTTCAGTTATCAGAAGAGTAATCAATCCATTTAAAAGCAGATATATATATATATGTGTGTGTGTGTGTGTGTGTGTGTGTGTGTGTGTGTGTGTGTGTGTGTGTGTGTGTGTATGAAGACTTCAGATGCAAAAGCCTAAAAGCCTATAAGTCCATCTAAAGATTTAGGTTCCTATGTTCTTTTTCATAAAATGCATTTTTTTTTTCATAAAGATCATATAAATAATACGAAGACCAGTAAAATGGGTCAGTTATGCTCATTTTAAGGTATGGTCTTCAAAGACAATAACTGTAGGGCTGGATTTGTGTTATTATTTGTACATCATGGTTGTCAACAACTGCTTCTCTACTCACTATTAATGCCAACACTAGTCACACTGTCAGGGTCTGAGTAATAATGATATTCTTGTTCTTGGAAGAATGGAAATACAACCAGGGGATGTTGTGAAACTCATATTTTTATCAACTGAAACATCATGTTTTTTTCACATGCCTACTCTCACACTAAATGTCTTTCACAAAACAGAGAAAGAAAATGATAGACAAGCTGTCAGACATCTATACAGTGAAGTTATGCAAGAGTAATTATTGCCTGTCCCCTCTAGGCAAAGCTAAGTCGCACCTTACACACACCTGCATGAGACCGGAATGAAATGCAAACTACATTTCCCACGAGGCAATGTGTGTTCATAGTTGACTTGATGGCTTGGATATGATGGACAGGTTACTGAGCTGAATCATCACCAGGTGCTGATCTACACTTGGAAGACAGGACACTATAGAACCATTAAACTGCTTAAGTCTTACAAGTTCAGCTGTGATGGACAAGTGGATAATAAAAAAAATTGAGGGATTCTAGTTCACCCAAAAAAATGTGGATTCTTTGGTAACACTTTACAACAAGGTTCATTAGTGAACTATATAGACTAACATTAGTTAATGTCGACTATGAACTAACCATGAGAAATACATTTTTTACTGTCTCTTTGTAATATTTGTTAACATTAGTTAATTAAAAAAAGATGTTCATAGTTAGTTCACAGTGCATTAAGGAATGTTAACACGATTTTGATAAAGTAGTAGTAAATGTTAAAATTAATATTAACAAAGACTTTTAAAAAAATACTGTGCAGTTCATTATTAGTTCATGCTAACTAGTTAACCAATAACCCTTATTGTAAAGTGTTGCCATTTCTTTAATAATTTACAGACCCTCATGTCATTCCAAACCAGTATGATTTTTTGTTTTTCTGTAGAACACACAAGATATTCCGATGAATTATTTTTGCTTTCGACAGAAGAAATAAAGTCATGAGGGGGGTGGGACGACACAACAACATGAGTAAATTATGGGTGTATATGGTATTATACGGTAGTAAATATAGCTTGTGATATTTTTAGCCATTGACCGGAATGATCCTCAGAATATGTCTAATGCCAATATGAAGTTAACATTAATAAAAACCTTCTGGAAGTCCCTTGTTTCGTCACTTAGTTATAGGTTAAAGTCTAGTGGCATTTCATCATGAGGATGAGTAAACTAATGCTCTGCTGCTGTTTTGTTTAGTGTTGGACCAGAAAGCCTCAGTAGGCTCCTCGTTTTTAAAAACTTTGCATAGACAGCCTAGGTCTATTTGCAGATCCTGACCTCTTTGTGCATTAGGCTTACACCTGCGCACTATTATCTCCCCACATTATAATTTGTGCAACAGTGGCTAAGTGATTCCCAGTACAAGCGAGCATTTAATGACAGAGCTGTCTTTACCCTGACCATCACTGCCGGACGTTGGCAGGGATCATTCCATCGGAGCGTGACGTGTCACCCATGTGTCTGTGTGGCCGGTGATGTGATCTTTAGTCCCCTCATGATCTATAGACTGGCATTTTGGTCGTTTAGACACCAGACCCCAGCGTGCATGCTAAACACTCCGTCAGCCAATATCCTGACAGGAACTTAACGCAGTCACGGCAATACTAAGACAGGACAGGGAGATGCTGAAGACACAAGCGCCAATAGCCAACTGGCAGCTGGCTGCTGAAGGAGATAAACAACAACAACAACAACAAAAAACTTTAAAAAATACATAAAAACGCATATTGTTCAAAAGAGACTCAAAATCTATTAATCTTTAGAGTTTTATCAAGAGGTCATTTTTGGGCAGTTTTTCTGCCTAAATAGGTTGAAGAACACAGAGGAAATGTAATCATGCTAAACTACATATTTGAATTTTTCATATTTAAAGATTACTGAGGCTGATGTCTGTCTGGAAAGTAGATAGAAATAGATGGCATAGACAGATAAATTATTATCTAACCCCCCATTAACGAACATTTCCAGAACATTGCAAGGAGTGTTTTTCTTACACAAATATGAAGTTATATTTTATACATTTTACATAACCATGAACATTTTTTAATGTTTCTTGAACATTCTTTGAGCAAAAATGGTTGGGGGAAAAAGTGTTCTGTAAACAGTCATGAACTGTTAAAGTGTGCGTTGATGAAGTCAAGTCAAGTCACCTTTATTTGTATAGAAATTTTTACAGTGATGTCATCGTCCAGCTTAGTTCACTTCTCATAAAATGGTGTCAATGCAGGCAGATCAATAATATTGTTGAAGACTAGCTAGTAGGAAGATGCAGATGATATACCAACGTTTATCACAGTACATGGTCAAATTAAATTGTCTTTCTTTTTTATAAACATACACATTAATATTGGAAGTTATATATTTACTGACCCCTGAATTACAAATGTCCCCGATTTTCATATCAACTTAACTTAAAGGGATAGTTCACCCAAAAAAATGAACATTTTGTCATCATTTACTCACCTTCAAGTTGTTCCAAACCTGTATGAGTTTCTTCTGCTGAACACAAAAGAAGCTTTTTTGAAGAATGTTGGTAACCAAACAGTTGATGTACCATTGACTTCCAGTATTTTTTTCTATTCTATGGAAGTCATTGGCTATACTGTCAACTGTCTGGTTACCAACATTCTTCAAAATATCTTCTCTGTGTATGAAGGTCTCTTCATTTTTGGTTGAACTATCCCTTTAACTTATTTTCTCTGTTTTTTATGGGGATGGGGGTCAGAGGAACGGACCAGGGTGTGTGTGTCCGTTCAGTACCTTTGGGACCATCTGTCCATCCCTCCATTGACACGTCTATGGAACTGTGAAGTGATCTAAATGCGTGGAGGTGTGTGCTCACATGTCTGTGCCTTAGGTCAATAAAGCCCTCATCAGGGATTCCTTGGCTCGCGCGTTTACATAAACAGCCGCTTAGTGGGATTAGCATGGTGTTAGCCTGTTAGCTTAGCGATGTAAACAGCGGTTTAATCTTTTCCCAGTGTCTCAGGGGGCTGACCAACATGACCAACATCTCATTAGGTTAGGATATTTTTGTATTATCCTTAGGTCACAGGTTCATGTCACAATTGAGAGAGCCTATTTTGGAAGGGCAATCAATTTGTAGTTAAACAAGAAGGTTTCAGCAGAGATATTCACCTCACACCCCGCGGTCACAACGTCGTGGATTCAAGTCTTATAGCTAAATCTGTCATTTAGAGAAAAAAAAAGTAGAATTTACATTTACAAAACACATTCAAACAACCAAAAGTTAAAAGTTAAAAGTTAAAAGTTCATAAGAAGATGCTGAAGGCAATGGGCTCTATGCACAACGGTATTTCCGGTGAAGATATAAGGATGCTCGATTACTTCCGCCGATCGTAGAGTCCAATACAATACCGAGAATTTATATTGAATTTTATACTCTGTGGCTATAATAACAGCCCATTCTCACTCCCAAGGCGTCACATAACTGACACCTTGGGAAGCATTTGGACATGCTTCAATATCTGACGCTTTAGGCGCCCTTTAGCGTCAGTTAGATGACGCCCTAGGATCGCGTGTACCCTACCCCCACCCCACACCTAAACCTAACCGCGTCCTCTAACTGACGCTTTCCTTTAGCGTCAGTTAGATGACGCCGTGATGCTAAAGGGCGCCTAAAACGTCAAATATTGAAGCATGGTCAAAGGTGACGCCTTGGGGTGAGAATGCGTTGATAATAAAGAAACGTTAGTCACAAAAACAGACTAAACATAGACACCCCTCGTTGTGTTTATGCTTCTTTTAAAAATTATATTAAATAAAGATAACTATATATAAAATTACATCTAAACGTATGAAAGTTTCATTTCAAAGAAGGGAGGACAGTAAATTTTGAAGACTCTGCCATAATACGGTTTTCCCCGGTCTAATCTCCACAACCAGAAACAGACGAGCATCCTTGCATCAAATGCGGAACTTATGCGTGCATATAGCCCATTGCCAATGTGTCCAGAAAACAGGTCCTCACAGGACTCTAAAGGAAAAAGGAGCAAATATGCATCTACGCTTAAATCAGCTTTGGGTGTTTTTACTGCTGGCTCCACAGTTTTTACTGTTAATGTGCTAATGGAAGACAAAATAGCTCATGTTCTCAAGAATGATATCGTGTGACAGGCCAACACGAGAGTTCAGTTAATTTTTTTCCTCATATATGAACCATCTTAATGATTGAATGCTCCTAAACTATGCAACTGTACAACCAACCCCACACCTCAGTTTCAAATGGGAATTTCTTCAAAGCCCTGCAGTCAAATGTAATGCAGAGGTGGAGGTAATATGTTTCATACATTTTAGTGACCCACAGTGACTCATTGAAGTTGAAGTTTGCAGCTGTGATGTCTGATGCCTTAGGGACATGCTTCATTTCAACCCCTTTTTGTCTTTTGAATGATTATTCCTTGATGTGGTTTTCATGCATCTCTTCACTGTACTTTACTTGTTTCAGCTCAAGTAACGACCATCATGAATATGGGCCATTTTCCAGTATTTTCTAACATTTTCATTATTTTAATATACTAATTTTCATTTACTAATATCAGAATTCAGTACTAAGTATACAAGATTCCATCTTCTGTCGGTCTTTCATACTCTCTCTTTCTCTTGGTCTACAGGCTCAAATGACACATTACAGCTCTTAAATACAGTTATTCATGAACTGGAATACAGAGACGGCAAGTCAATTATTGCCAACCAGCCTGGAGCTACAGTTGCTCTTCCACTTTTTTTTTTTTTTTTTTTTTTGATCAGAGTATATGTAAATGTTTTGTGCTTTGCCAGGATGGTTTGTGTGTGTGTGTGTGTGTGTGTGTGTGTGTGTGTGTGTGTGTGTGTGTGTGTGTGTGTGTGTGTGTGTGTGTGTGTGTGTGTGTGTGTGTGTGTGTGTGTGTGTGTGAGTGTGTATCCATTAGGGTATTGTTTTGTAAGGATGATATCCATTGCATTCAGCAAAACATGAGAGATCGTCACTCCAGTGGGTCATGATCTGAACAGATTTTCTGCATTTTGTTCCTCTAACAATGCCATTTGATAGAGATAACACAAAGCCAAAATCCCATCATGTTTGACAAATAAATATTATTCCATATATTAAATATTTTTACAGCCTGCTTCGTATATACAAACAAAGAAGATTAAAATCCTACACAAATGTGTAAAAATGTTTTCAGGGGCTGTAGTTTACTGGTTGTATCTGCTATATTGCATATCCAACATTGACAGTGTGTCATAATAACTTTAGGTTTTAAGTTAGAAATGATGAACCTCGGATAGGCTAATTATGGTACCATCACCATCAGAACAACCTAAATTTGCAAAAACATTCTCTCACAAATTCTATTCTAAAATACTGCAGGGTGGAAGAAAGTACAAAGAGAACAATACTGCCCCTTGTGTTGACAATACATCATAATGACAAAGATCCTTTGAATGTGTTTGTGTGTGCTTTGTAAATTAAGCATTTATGCTGCATATAAACACTGGACAGGATGCAAATGGTAACAAACTTTTAAGTCGGACTATGTCTACATATTCGACCTCATCAACAAACACAACCTCTCACCCATAATATTATTTGTTGTTTCTGTAAGCCATATTGATATTGGCTTCATAGAGGTAGACACCTTGATATTACGAACGGGATGTTGTCTTTTGTGTGTCTGGTTCAGGTATTTCCAACACTATGGGGACAAAATGTACCCAAAGGGATGATACCAGAAATGTTTGATCTGGTGGTGCTTTTCAATCATACTTGAAAATGTAAATATGCAGAATGGATTGAGGGTTTTGTTTAGGGGTAGGGTTATGGTTAGCTGATAGAATGCAGAGTTTGTACAGAATAAAATGTATTATGTATGTGGAAAGTCGCCATTTGTGTGTGTGTGTGTGTGTGTGTGTGTGTGCAAATAGAGGTAAGTTCAAGGTGTGTACATGCAAGAGAGAGAATAAAAGAGCCTGTGATGATATGTGAAATAAAATTCAACACATCTTGTGTATATAATATACATTTATTATATGGGCCTATATAGTATTACATATGAAAACCATAATGTGACAATGAAGTCAAAAAGATACCAAATAAACTGAAATACACACTCTAATGTAAATAACAAAACTACATCTACAGTACATCTAAATAACAAAACTATGTCTTAAGTCCAAGGACATACAGAGGTTGTAAAGGACCAGTGTGAAGGTCTCTGTTTATATTCCAGCTCTCCCCCATGGCTGGTGGAACACATATGTTGACTCATACTGTGAAGTGACAGGCTTGTGTTTTGAAGGCATCACACCCCACCAGGTTCAAACAGGGGTCAGGCCCCTGTTTTTGCTCTCATCCCAGCTGTGATGGAATGTTACCAGGGCATTGCTATGGCAACCTGCCACTTATGCACAAATAGACAAACATAATAACATGCAAATATAAGACATTATAAATAGTCTTTGGTATCCGTGTTATTTTTGCATGTGTTTTATTTTTTAAAGCCTATAACCCTGAAATTGTGTAACAATGTGACACAATGTTTCACTGGATACCTCTTTAAATATTAATTATTTCTTTAAACTCAAAGCAAATTAACAAATCACCTCTGTAAATGTATATTATGTGAAATCAACATAAATCACTGATACAAAACATTGTCACATTGCTTCACATTGTCACTGATACAAAACATACTGCCTCAGTTACACAAATCTAGAACACTCTTGTAAAAATGCCCTATTACACCTGTCCCGCCAGATTGCATGTTACCTTGACCAATTTTTTACACATAATGTTTTTCATTTGTGGTGGAATTAGAACAGATGGTGCTTTATTTTAAACCATTTCACCTCTATTATACAACTCTATGGATAGATTAGATGTAAAAAGTGTAAAGAAGAGTCAGGACACTATACTTTAAACTTTGTCAAATTTCCCAACTAGACAGAGGTAATTAATGGATCCAAACCCTTTTTTAGAAAGTAGGTTAACGCAGGAGCTGCTAGTACTGACCCCTATAGGCGTTTGTAGTATTTATTTACACAAATTATTCAGTGGTCAATGGGCTTTATGCCCAGCTGCACTACTTCCTGAACTTCAGCCAGCTCCTTGTTTCCTGTCTGCCATTATTGGCCAAATTGATTAATTCAGGTGTGTCTGATTATTGTTGCCATGACTACTGAGGTCAGGTACACCTGAATTAATCAATTTGGCCAATAATGGCAGACAGGAAACAAGGAGCTGGCTGAAGTTCAGGAAGTAGTGCAGCTGGGCATAAAGCCCATTGGATGAATAATAATATCACTAGAAGATAATAATAATAATAATAATAATAATAATAATAATAATAAGAAGAAGAAGAAGAAGAAGAAGAAGAAGAAGAAGAAGAAGAAGAAGAAGAAATATAGCTTCAAGCAGCAAAGAGGCCAAGCACAAAGAAGGCATGATAAATTCATGACAGCATGGAAGTATGGCCAGCATGGCAGGGGACATCAGACCAACAATGAGCAATTAATTAATTTACTAGTAAATACACAAATATGCTGTTCACACAAGCAAAGGCGATTACTGGTAAGACATTATGGGTGTAACAATACATCGGTATGGATCGATGCATCGATAAACAGCCCATTCTCACCCCCAAGGCGTCACTTAACTGACGCCTTGGGAAGCATTTGGACATGCTTCAATATCTGACGCTTTAGGCTCCCTTTAGCGTCAGTTAAATGACGCCGTAGGATCGCGTCATGTAAGTGACGCTAAAGGGCGCCTAAAACGTCAAATATTGAAGCATGGTCAAAGGTGACGCCTTGGGGTGAGATTGCGTTGCGATAAAATGTCTATATTTGATATACGGTATCAATTTTCCTTTATTTTGACACTCTCCAAATCCTCATGTAATGTCCATCTACTTATTTCCACCATTTTCTTTACTCACCTCACTGTGTGCCAGTGTGTCTCTATAATGTCAATCTCCTCAGCTGAAATAGACGCCTGACAAGACTGACCGAACCCTAAACAGCCGATATTCTCCACTGTCAAGGCATCACAAGATCATGTTTTACAGCAAAAACCGACAAGCACCCTTGTTGTTGGTGAACACAACCCGATAAGTCAGTTTTAGTGAATTAGTGTGCAGTATTAAGGTCAGGTGATAAGGCTGCTTGTCACTTCTAAAAGACTAGCTGAGAGGAGTTTCACCAAAGCCGACTAAAAGTGATCGAGGATAGAAAATTACAATGAACTTGATGAACCTGTCATATCTTCTTCTGGGTGTGAAATGAAAATAAAGCTGAAACGTTTTCACAGAACCTTCATAAAGCAGCACGTTACAGTGGTGAGGGAAAAGCTCCCTGTATTGTATACAATCACAACAACAAAGCTGTTCAAGGCCTGACTCGGTTCACGAGTTCACACTTACAAATAAGTCAGATAGAATAAATGCGTATTTGGCGTGCTGTCCAAGGACAGGGCTCCGGGCTCGGTATAATGGCCCGAGTACTCTCCCCCCGTTTTCTTGACTGTGAAAAATAATGTTTTTTCTCGGTATGCGGCCCGAACCCAGAGTACTCCCCGCAAAAGCTGCAAATAAAATGCAGGACAGCTGCCAGAATAATGCTGATGACCCCCAAAACTTGCGGAATACAGAGTTTAAGGTAACAGCTGCGGGAAGGGGAGGTACGCTGGAAGGCTTCTTTTAGGACGGGAGTTGGTTGTCTTGAGGTCGGATGGGTTTGCCTCTCGCGTGGTAGGATGTGAATGGTCTACTGCAGGAGCAGAGGAGAATGATATAACTGTTGCAGTGGAAGCGAGTTAGATGGAGAAAAAGGAGGAGAAGACTGCTGCGGCAGTGGACCGGACTTGCTCTAATTAATGGAGCTCCTGCGGGAGCGGAGTAGATGGCACTGCTGCGGCAGTGGACCAGACTTGCTTTAATTAATGAAGCTCCCGCGGGAGCAGGGTAGGTGACACGGCTGCAGCAGTGGAGCAAGTTTGGATGGGTAAAGGAAATTACTGCGGGAGTAGAGGAGATGACACTGCTGTGGACCAGACTTGCTTTAGTTAACAGAACTCCTGCGGGAGCGGAGTAGATGACACTGCAGCAGCAGAGGAGCAAGTTTGGATCGAGTAATGGAGCTCCTGTGGGAGCAGAGTATGTGACACTACTGGAGCAGTGGACAAGACTTTCTTGAATTAAATGGAGCTCCTGCAGGAGCAGAGTAGATGACACTGCTGCGGCAGTGGAGCAAGTTTGGATGGAGGAACGGAGCTCCAGCAGGAGCGGAGTAGAAGACACTGCTGCGTCAGTAGACGAATTTGCTTTTGATTTGCTTTCCTGGGATCCTATTGTGAGTTGAGAGGAAGTTAGCTGTAGTGTTTTGAATGGATGTAACTCTCAAAGGCCTCCGACGACCAGCGGCCAAGCTCTTGATTTTGTTGCTGGGAGAGGCCTTTTTGAGAAGCTATGTTTGCTTTGCCTATACGGAATGATTGGCTGGAAAGAATGTTTACTGGGATGCCTGATTGAAGCAAGATGGACTTGAGATGTTTTTGGAACCAGAATTGTGTGACGGAGCTCAGGTGAACCTTCCATTTCTTTCCGATCTCCATACTGAGATAGAGAGGACATGGAAGAACCCATATTCTGCCCATATCCACCGACATCATTAGGCTAGTCTTGCTGATGTTGAGGTGATAGGAGAGCGGATATCGACACTGAGAGCTCCAACCCTGCAAGTTTGGATGTCAGAGCATACATGCCAGTGGGTCAGGCCGGTGCTGCCCTGCACACCATGGCGGTGTTGCAGGTATACCAGACCGACCTGCTAAGGGATCTTGACCAGGGAGTGGGGACCCTGAGGCGGTTACTGAGCTGCGCCACAAGGCCAGAGAACTAGTGTCGCCTCTCTTGTGCCACCTACGTTTAGTAGGAGGTTGCAGAAAAGGCACAAATCCCACAAGAAGAGGGAACTGAGGGAGGTGATTCAGCACAAACACATACAGCCTCGATGGTGGATCACCTCCCCTGAGGGCGTCATTATATCTTAGCCCTCTCCTCTCTTCCCCGACTCCCCAAGCGCTTACATCAGGCCTGAGGCTGGGCCCGTGGTGAGAACAATGTTCTGATGGCCCGCCTCGGCTCGGTTACTGGGAGTGCCTCTTTCAAGCATGTAAAGACGGTTGACCCCATGTTCATAAAGAACTGACTGGTGAGTCTTCTGGGTTCTGGCAGCTAGTGGCCGCTTGCTATCAGTTCAGCTGGTCTTCGCAGGGAACTTCTGAAAGCAAGCTTGCACCCTTGCATGACTAATGATCATTTTCTGCTATTTTCCTAACTCCAGCTGCTCCTGATGAGCTAGATGGTGCCTTCTATGGTGAAACCGCCGTTGGTGTATGAGTGGGTGAATGTGAGGCAAAAATGTAAAGTGCTTTGGTGGCCATTAGGTCTATGAAAGCGCCATATAAATGCAGTCCATTTACCATTTCCCAAGGTTCCAATCATAAGAACCTTGAGTACATCAGATCTGCCAAATGACTAAAGGCAGGCTCGGATCTCAGTTTTTCCAGAGGTGTCAACTTGCTTGGAGGAAGGCCAGTCAGACCCTCAACTAGGTGGTGTGATGAAATTTTGCAGGTACCCTCAAGTCATGGTTGTCATTACACAAACCAAGCTTGGTCTAAATATCCTAAAGCATCGCAGAGATATGGCCTCACATCCATTTTGGCGTGCTCTTCGAGTTCAAATTCATTTGCACGTTATTTGAAAGCGGTTTGACAAATCAACTTGAGTTAAATAATAATTCAATAATTATTAGCATAAATGTGTGTGCACATTTAGACAGTGGAGGAATTAGAGGGATAAAGTTAGAGGCTCCAAAATCACTGTGGTTAATGTTCAGACTGTCCTCTATCTGTGTGCCAAATTTCATAACTTTTCTGCCAGAGGTTCAATGAGCTTCCATAGACTCCAAAGAGGAGGAAGAAGAACACTAATGAAGCACCTTCGCTGCTTGGCCCCTAATAATAAAACAAGTTACATATATAAATGAACCATTTTGTCAGATTGCATGTTTGTTTTTATCAACCACTAAACCACACTGAATTGTATTGTTGACAGCCAAGGACACATCTGCTCTGCTTGCAAAAATCAACCATATGATGGTGTCTTTCTTAGTAAAAAAGATTTGTGTCACTTTATTTTAAGGTGTCAGTGTTGCAGTGTAAGTATAAATTTACACAGTTTTGATTACACTGTACTGAGAGTAGAATTAGGATGAGGGTTTGGTTTAGGGTTAATTGCATGTTATTATGCATAATTTATAGTTACAGAAATTACATATAGCATGTGTAACAGTGACACTGTAAAATAAAGCATTTGATTCAGACACTCACACTTGCCTTAATGAGCCAGTATTATTACCTTTTAGACTCTCTCTTCTTCCAGCCATGTATTACATAAAACATTTTCAAAAGATATGTCACATGGAATGCCTTTGAACAGAAGGTAGCTAGTGCGAGAGTAGCTAGTTTGCACTCCCAAAATGCACTAGTTTTTCTGGTTGTCAGCAAGTATACACTCCTGTCCTTTAGTGTGTGTGTGTGTGTGTGTGGATGTTCAGCGTTCAGCATGAATCTTAAATTATTCATCATGTCAGACTCTCCTCTTCACCTAGGCATCACTATGGAAACTGCTGACCAAGAACTTCCACCTGTCCCCATGGATACCTTCTCTCTTCCTCTGATGAGTCAACATGTCTGCCTTGTGCTTTTGACACGGTAACCTTTATACATTTTTATAAAATGTGTTGCTTGATGTTAATGAATTAAGAACACAAAATAATAATTTTGTTTTCTTATTCAATACAATTCATTTACATTTATTTATTAAGCAGATGATTTTATCCACTTACAATTATTGACTTACAACTGAGGAATAAAACAAATAATCAGTCTAAAGCAATAAATACAAAAAGTGCAATTAATACAAAGTTAACTCTCACTTACAGACAGGAGGCTCATAAGAGAGAGTGTGAGTAGGAGGTAGGTAGGTAAAAAATACTGTTGAGGTAACAGCAAGCATTGGAGCGGCATTATCTTAATGTACTAGCCATAACCTCTGGTTATTGTTTGGGCTTTAACTAAGTTGTTATACAGGTGACTGTAGGGGGCTACATGTGTAATTTTTAACAATAGCACGCATGGGCAGCATTGTTAAACTGCTTTAGCCATAACCTCTGGTTACTGATCAGACTGACGAGTTTGTGATTGTCGGCCCACATAACGGCTGGTGCCACCAGAATGAACGAGTATAAATAGAATAATCATATGTATTGCTAAACAATTATAAATGAGCAATAACAAATTGGCATTCCAACTTAAATTCAAGGTTGTGATAAAATGGAGTCAGATAAAAGTTTAAATTGGAATCAAATTACTTTGCCACGCTGAAAAGACAGTAACACGTAAACCTCCATTGGAAACTGTCGTTGGACCAATTGGGCAGGCCTTACGCCACGTTGGAAGTCCAGTGATAAGATTATTGCAGTAGTCCAGCCTAGAAATGACAAGGACCTGGATGAGCAGTTGTGCTGCATGCTCAGATGGGGAGGGCCTGATCTTCTTGATGGTGTACAGTGCAAACCTACATGATCGTGCTGTTGTGTAGTAATCAAAGATTACCCCAAGGTACCTGGCCAACTTTGATGGTAAAAGTGTGCTGTACAGGGTGGCTGGGAGGACAAGAAGCTCTGTCTTTACTGGGGGGTTGGGGTGGGGGGGGGGGGGTCACATTATAAAATAAATGTTTTTATCCGAAACATGTTGGCCACAATTATTCATACCCTTTTATTAAATACCTTTTTTGTAATCTCCTTTTGCCAAAATAACTGCTCTGAGTTTTCTGCTTTAATGCCTGATGAGTTAGGAGAACACCTGACAAGAGATGCAGAATCTCTCCAGATCCTTCAGATTCCCAGATCCATGTTGGTGCTTCTTCTCTTCAGTTCAGACCACTCATTTTCTATAATGGTTCAGGTCAGGGTCTGAGACGGTCATGGCAGAAGCTTCATTTTGTGCTCCCTAACACATTTTTTGTGTTGATTTTGATGTTTGTTTTGGATCGTTGTCCTGATGGAAGATCCAACCACGGCCCATTATAAGATTTCTATCAGAAGGTTTTGATTTTTTATCTGTTGATATTTGATAGAATCCACAATGCCATGTATCTGAATAAGAAATCCAGGACCTCCTGCAGAAAAATAGGCCCCCAACATTAAAGATCCAATGATATATTAAATTGTTCACATGGGGTACTTTTTATCCTCATGTCCACCCAACCCATCTAGTGTGCTTACAGCCAAAAAGCTCTTTTTTTAGTCTCATCTGACCACAGAACCCTGTGCCGTTTGAAGATCCAGTCGTGTCTGACCACTGAATTTGCTGGAGTTTGTTTTTGGAGGAGTGAGTAGGATTTTTCTTGAAACCCTCTCAAACGTGGGGATGTGGGGATGTAGGGGTTGTTTGATATATTTTTGTAGGCTTTCTGACCCCAAGACTCAACTAATATCTGCAATTCTCCATCTGGGATCCTTGAAGAGTCTTTGGCCACTCAAACTTTCATCCTCACCGTCCATTAAGAAAATATAGACTCACATCCTCTTCCTGGCAGAATCGTAACATCTTTAGTTGATTATAACTTCTTAATTATTGCCCTGATGGTCAAAATGGGAATTTTCAATTCTTTAGCTATATTTTTCTTACATCCACTTTCTATTTTGTGAAGCTCAACAATCTTTTGATGCACATCAGAAGCATGTTCTTTTGTTTTATTCATTGTGATGGATGATTCAGGAAATTTGGCCTTTGTGCTTCCTCATATTTAAACTCCCATGAAACACTGACTGGACAATATCATGTTCCTAGTCACCCTAGTGTGCTAAAAAAGGAAATCAATGGGAATATACTTAATAGACATTTTATTCATACAACAATTCTAGCGGTATGAATAATTGTGGCCAATGTGTTTTGGAGAAAAACATTTATTTTATAATGTGATTTCCCCCCTACTTTCAATTCTTTTACTTAAACGAAAGGTTAGAATTTTGTCAATTTTTTGAGTGAAAGATCAAAAGAATAAACGATGCAGATTTATTTTTTACAGCCATTTTATATCATATTTACCAGGGGTATGAATAATTCTGGTCACGACTGTATGTATTCGAAATGTAAAAGAATTTTTGAATCTGGTGCCCTCTTGACCGAGAAAAGACAGAAAATAACCGAAGGGCGCATTTGTAATACAACAACTCCCACAATGCACCACATTGCATAGCTCCGCAAGCCACACCCACTAATCTGGAACTGCGCACACATTAGAGAAATCATTCTTTGTCAACAAGGCTAACGTTAGCCGCCACCAGAGTTTGAAATTCATTTCACACAAAATTTCTAGTTAGTTGGCTGTGGCGAGCAGGTCGAGGGACGTGAGAGCGGTGCGAGAGGACAGCGCGAGGCCGGTGGCGTGAGTGATAATGAAAGACAGAGACGCACCGACCGGTCTCGTATCTCTCACAGAGGAGCGGGCTGCGGGAGCATAAACGGCAGATAGAGAAACAGGCCTGATTTTATGTTGTGTTTTGTTTCTGTTGTTTGTGGACAACAGTCGTCAATGAGGGACTGCTGGCTTATACTTTTGTTTTGTCTTTGTTCATTTAAAGCTAGGGTATACGATTTCAAAGATTGTTCATTAATATCCTTGTTTAGATGCTGGTTATGGTTATATAGTACAATCCTAACAATACGAATAGAAAAAAGAACGAAAAAAATCCATTCACTCTATTGGCTGTACAGCCGCAGAAAAGTTGACCAATGTAAGCTGTGCGGCCGCACAGCTTATATTGGTCAACTGCTCTCATCCAATCACCAGCTCCACTTGAAACTCCGCCTGGCGCTCGCGTCTACAACCCAACCGCACCCGCCCCCGCCCCCCTCCGTGCGCGAGCAAACAGCTGACAGACTGTCTACAGTATGGTAGCTAGCTAGTAGCGTCAGATCAGCAATAGATAAAGAAATGGATAAAAATATAAACGACAACAGCAAGCGGCCCCTGCTTGCCCCTACTGTAAAGTTTGGACGAAAGAGAAAGTCTGTGGAGGAAAGATCAGAGATTAAAAAGAAATGTGAAGAACGCCGGACTCTAAGTAGGATAAATATAGTGTCCTTCATTGACTGTTGGAGAAAGCTTCAGGGAGATCTGGGACTGAAAACGACGCTGACACGGATGACTTTTTGTTCAGCAGGTAAACATGTATTTATTCTTTTATGGTGTGTTACAAGGCTTTTTATCAGTTTGACAACTTGCTCATGCTGCCGGTTGGCATTGGAATGTTAGCCGTTTAGCATCGCCTATCACGGGTCAAAGTAATTATATTTCTTGTTCGAGGTTTCTGTTCGAGCCGATCGGAATTTGAACAAGATGCGCTGCGTGCTGCAATAACAATTACTGAAAACCTTAGCAATACTAGTAGTATTATAATGGTGGTGGGGAGTTTAGAAAATTTCATGTGTTGCTAATCTTGCGTTGACGTGAACTCAAACGTGACATACGTCAGGGATCAGGTAGCACAGAGGGGAGGGGGGTGTGTGTGGAGGGGCGGGATGATTTTTTAAAACTTCCCTACCGTCTCGACCGATTTTTAACATCGTATACCATAGCTTTAATTATTAAAATGTAGCCTGGATGCCAGCCCGAACTCCGCCCACAATATTTTTTGGTCGGGAAGTTCGGTCTGGACTCGATCCATTGAGGAGTAATTATGATCAGGCAAAAAATGAACGGGCCAATCAAAATGCCAGGGCGGGCTTTATACGATGATGGACAGATGATCTGTAGGGACGTAATAATCACGTTATCAAAGAGTGCTTAACTGTCTTCCCTCAGAGATGACTGCAGCTGGAGAATTGAGATGTATAGACTCCACTGTCACGTCTTTTGTAAAATAAATCGACAGTGCATTCATTTTAATAGACAAACAGAGAACTGCAATCAAGGCATTTGTCGATCGGAAAGATATTTTTGGCGTCCTTCCTACATGATTCGGGAAAAGTGTAACTTATCAGCTGGCTCTGACGGTCGTTAAGAAGATGGGATGTAATGAAAAGCCTGTGGTCGTTGTGGTTTCTCCTTTGGTGGCACTCATGGAGAAGTAAGTAAAAGAAGTAACACTTGTTATTTAACTTCTAAAATAAATAAAGTAGGCTACGTTCTGTATTTGAAAACTGCGCTATGCAAAGGAGTTGACTTATGCGTTGCTCTGATTGGTTGTAGGTCTACCGACTATCCAATTGAGTGCAGAGGGGTTTTTTTTTCCTGGTTCGGTTATGACACGCCTCATAATCAAAGCCTAATGGAGGAGTTTCAGACTCATATTCTTTCTTGAATATGAGTATGACGAAGTCAGGCTAATTAAAATGTTTAAATGTTCGCCGATTCCCGCCTCCTTTTTCCCACAACAAAAAACCTTGTTAATGTCACATTGGCAAACTCTTTAAATACTCCTCATTTGTATTTCTTTCTATACTGTATGGTGTATTACTGCATGATACCTGGACGTTCAGTCAGGCAAAACTAGGATGGTTCACATCAGCGTCCGTGTGCTTGTCTGATTCAGAGATTTCGTCCAGGAGAAATTGCCATTGTTGAAATTCTCTGCAGCAGACGGACTCTATCTGTGTCCGTAGCACGCAGCAAGAGCACGGGCACCAGCAGTCCGCCCAGCTCAAGCCAGTCCGGGCTCCTCGACAAACATCGGATTTGAGAAGCAGAATTTCAAAATCTTCTTCCATATCATGTTTAGTTTCTTCCGTCATTGTCATAACTTCCTATCTGCACAGCACTTGTTAGCTTGGCTTCCAAACAAGATGGCTGATATTGATTTCAGTTTCTGCAAGTGAAGTCCCACCCACTGATCTGTAATAGGCCTGTAGCTTGGTCCCACACCCTTGAATAATAAGGAGCTAAGTTTGTAGTCTCTACACTTTTCAATGAAATGTGACTTCCTGCTTATTATGGCAGATATGACACTTAATAAAGGCACAAAGTCAAGGTAGAAGCCCATAAATAGAGAGTCCATAAAAACAACGGGACAAAATATTTCAGCAACGTTTTTATACACAAGTATATACAAGTATACCTTTTAGGAATTAGGTGATTCAGATTTGTCTTGGCACAGCTACTAGAAGATTTTCAACTGTCAGACTGTCGTCACACTCAGTTTGAGCTTGCGCAGTCGCTCAGACATCAGACAGGAAGTGCAATAATCAGGCTTCAGTCTTCTCCTTTGAAATCAATGGGGTCGCTGTGTCCATTTCTTTTACTGTCTATGCTTAAATCCTTATTTCTCCCATCTCAGGGGGAAATAAGGGAATAAACCATGACCATTCAAAAATATGACTGGGTTTCTAAAGATACAAAGCTTAATGCAAATGGGTGAAGTGTCCCTTTAAGTGTCTTGCTCAGGGACACATTGGTGTCTCACAGTGGATTCAAACCCGGGTCTCTCACACCAAAGGCATGTGTCTTATCCACTGCGCCATCACCCAACACATTCTCATCCCAAGGCATAATATACAACTCTTTTGCGACATCCAACACACGGCACCCTTTAGCATCAAATGAGACACTTTGGGTATGGTAGGTTTGGGGTAGGGTTAGGGTTAGACCACTAGGAGGCGTCTTCTACCCCATATATATCTGCGTCTCATTTGACACTAAAGGATGCCATGTACGTTGGATGTCTATGCTTTGGCAAAAGCATCGTATATGACGCCTTTGGATGAGAACGGGCTCCATCACCAACCCACCATCCAAAGGCAACCTTGGACGACCTACTTGTGGGGTAAGATTCAAACAAGCAGAGTGGAGTTCCAGTGATGAGAAGATGGACAGAAGGATCTGATCTGAAAGCTGCAGATAGATATAGCAGAATGAAGCTCCGCCGAGCTTATTCAACAACTTTAACACAAGCCATACTTCACTGTTAAAAGAAGAAAACCTGCTTAAATCAGCCTATTCTGGTTTGTTGATCTTAAACTGGTGTCCACGCCTGATACAGCTGTTGTTTAGCAAGCTGGTTTATCTGGACAGTTTCTAGGTTTCCAAGTGAAAAGTGCCTAAAACCAGCCAAGAGGCCAGATAAAATGAGCACACCAGTTAAGTTTTTTCTTTTCAGCAGCTTACCATTATCATATACCAATTTTAAAAAGTTACTATGTTTTGGGGAAGCAAACTGACCTTTATCTGAGACTAAACTTAAAGCTATTGAAGACAAAATAATCCTGTCAACCGTGATTCTTCATTTACAATACATTTTCAGTTTCTTTATATCAGTATGCCAGTTTTACTAACTTGCAAAGGCAATTGTATCTCTATTTCTATGTATCAGGAAGACATTGATTGTGGTGCTTTTTATATTTTTCTGAGAGGAGAGGAAAGTTATGGAGGAGAAAAGAAAGAATAAGACATGGCAGTACAATGGCACAGATGAGAGAGAGAGAGAGAGAGAGAGAGAGAGAGAGAGAGAGAGAGAGAGAGAGAGAGAGAGAGAGAGAGAGAAAGAATGAGCTTGAGGCCTGTTGAGACCCAAGCACCACTGCGGATTCACTTGCTTCTTACACCATGTGTGAGTGTGTGTGTGTGTGTGTGTGTGTGTTCGCCTGTGTTCTTTGTGAAGTGTGTGTGTCATGGGGCCTCTGATTCTGACATGGCTCATACATCACAACTCTTGAGTGTGTGTGTGATTACAGAGGGAGGTTCTGAATGATTTATCACTAGGCTTTGAATTTTAAGCTCCAGACACGCGCGCACACACACACACACACACGCGCGCGCGGACCAGGACTCCAAACTCTAACTCAGCCAACCTCCCACATACAGAACCCACCTGTCCAGCTTTTCCGTTGAACATCTTTCATATAAAGGCCTCATTGCATATGAGCACAGATGCTGGCTTTCAAACCAACCCATAGGATCACATTAACTCATTCACATGTGTGAATAAACCAGGAGAAAAACAACAATGTGCTCATTAAAATAAGGACTATTTTAATTTATCCTTATTTGTAAAACTCATTTTTTGTTTATGGTCTATTCTGCTTTGAACGCTCAAACAATCGAGAATGGCACTAGTAATGCCAAGGTCGCTGATTTGATTCCCAGGTAATGCATGAACTGATAAAAACTTTCAATGCAATGTAAGACACTTTGGATATGTAGAAATGTACATTTATGCAGAAGCAGGAAAATATTTACAATTTAAAAAAACCAGGTGTTATATATTGGATATAGACCATTTTGCAAGATGTAAACAACACTGGTCCAGAAACACTTCCTGTTTCAGTTTGTAACTGTTTTATTTATTTCACATGTAAAGAAAACATCTTAAAGATGTTTGTTTAACTTTTTGATTCAGTTTCATATGTTCTGTTGGTTGTATTTTTTCCCAGCTTTTATGTAGTGTTAAAAAACTGAAACAGGAAGTGCTTCTGGACCAGTGTTGTTTACATCTTGCAAAATGGTCTATATATTTTATTTAAATTTCAATTAGTAAATATATACATACTCTCACCTAAAGGATTATTAGGAACACCTGTTCAATTTCTCATTAATGCAATTATCTAATCAGCCAATCACGTGTATTTAGTGGTGTATTCCTGGTCAAGACAATCTCCTGAACTCCAAAATGAATGTCAGAATGGGAAAGAAAGGTGATTTAAGCAATTTTGAGCGTGGCGTGGTCATTAGGGTTTGGTGAAGAATGGTGTCAAAAGGGAAAAACATTCAGTATGCGGCAGTCCTATGGGCGAAAATGCTAGAGGCGAAAATGCTAAATGACTGATTCAAGCAGATAGAAGAGCAACTTTAACTGAAAATACGCACTCATTACAATCGAGGTAAGAAGCAAAGCATTTGTGAAGCCACAACACGCACAACCTTGAAGCGGATGGGCTGGAACAGCAGAAGACTCCACAGGGTGCCACTCATCTCCACTACAAATAGGAAAAAGAGGCTACAATTTGCAAGAGCTCGCCAAAATTGGACAGTTGAACACTGGAAAAATATTGTCTGGTCTGATGAGTCTCAATTTCTGGTGAGACATTCAGATGGTAGAGTCAGAATTTGGCTTAAACAGAATGCGAACATGGATCCATCATGCCTTGTTACCACTGTGCAGGCTGGTGGTGGTGGTGTAATGGTGTGGAGATGTTTTCTTGGCACACTTTTGGCCCCTTAGTGCCAAGTGGGCATCGTTTAAATAGCACGGCCTACCCAAGAATTGTTTCTGACCATGTCCATCCTCTTTTGGCCACCATGTATCCATCTTCTGATGGCTACTTGAAGCAGGATAATCCACCATGTCACAAAGCTCAAATCATTTAAAATTATTTTCTTGAACATGACAATGAGCTCACTGAACTAATGTGGCCCCCACAGTCACCAGATCTCAACCCAATAGAGCATCTGGGATGTGGTGGAATGGGAGCTTCGTGCCCTGGATGTGCATCCCACAAATCTCCATCAAATGCAAGATGCTATCATATCAATATGGGACAACATTTCTAAAGAATGCGTTCAGCACCTTGTTGAATCAATGCCACGTAGAATAACGTATGGCAGTTCTGAAGGCGAAAGGGGGTCAAACAAAGTATTAGTATGGTGTTCCTAATAATCGTTTAGGTTAGTGTGTGTGTGTGTGTGTGTGTGTGTGTGTGTGTGTGTGTATATATATGAAGAGTTCAGATGCAAAAGCCTCTAAGTGCCATTTGAAATTTTCTTCTGATCATTTTTATCAAGCTTGTATATTTACGTTCAGTGATTTCACTTAAATGGCAATGATAATTACCTATTAATTGTTATTTAAAGTGAAATTACTGAATTTAAATATACAAGTTTGATAAAAATCATCATTAAAGAAGAAAATTTCAAATGGCATTTAGAGGCTTTTGCATCTGTGTGTGTGTGTATACATATATATACACAACTATACCTTTTAACCCCAATGAATGCATTTCTATCCAAGGACAACTGCTATAAATCAATTGGTCATCTGGTCAGTCATTCACCTGATCTGTTTGTCAATATACTAAAGAATGTGTGAGGAACCAAAGCAAAACCAAATCTCAACCAGCATGATGGAAGAAGTTTAGAGATTCCACATAGTTTATACACATACAACATGCATGCAAGTAATAATTGGAGAGGCAGAGTGTGACTGTGAAAGTGTGTGTGTGAAAGTGTGTGTGTGTGTGTGTGTGTGTGTGTGTGTGTGTGTGTGTGTGTGTGTGTGTGTGTAATCACAACCATACTTCTTGTGTATACCTCTTATATCCAGTTCCCTAATTAAGGCCTTGGGCTCTGTCACTAATGAACACTGAAGTAATTAACAAGCACTCTCACAAAGCAGCGAGATGTTGATGGTCTAAATGTGTGTGTAATACGTGTTCTATTGCCCTAATTAAACCCAGGGGTTCTAATTAGCTGATTAGCTAAGGACTATCTTGTTTAACAGGAAATATTATGCAGAGAAAACACACACAAAATGTCTTTTAATTGTAGTGACTAAACATTTCAAAGGCTGGAGACCTTGAACCTAGGAACCTCAGCTATGACTCAAGACACAAGTATGACTTTATGCAAAACAAAATCAAACATCAAACAATTATAAGTTTGAAAGTTTGCTTTTATTGCTGCTTAGTTATTTATCAATCACTTTTCCCTGGTACTGCAAGAGTAGGATCTTTTTTTCTCTCTCCTCTCTCTCTTCTTCCAAAGTGTGTTTAACTAGTGAGCATGGACAGATGTGGTCAGGGATGCAGAAAAAAAACATTAGCATGGTTATTAAGAGATTAAATCCCATCTCTGGCAGACTTGTCAGCAGCACAGATGGAATCACACACTATGGTAATTTGACAGTTTCCAGCCTGACACTAAAAACAGAATGTTGAGTATGCAGAAGAGTTCCTGCATGGTCGCGACATAGTGATTCACATTCTTTTCCTCATATTTTTTATCCAAAAAGAACCGGAAATTTAAGCTGAGAGAAAAGCAATTCAAATAGCTTGACTGTGTCAGATCAACGAGCGTTTGCCACATTCATTGAGCTACTGAGTTGATCACTATCAGTCTGCCACTGTCTTCCCTCTCTCTTCCATTTTGCTTCATACAATGTAAGTTCAATAAGCTCATTAATCTTAGAAAAAGGACACTCCAACTACTTAACCAGAGATTTATTTGACATTAGATGGTACCAAGGCCAAGAGGGTATCTCAAATAACAATCATCATATTGCACATGTCACAATAGTCATATTAGCCCAGAAATGATTGAAAGATTTCATTAATCCATCAATGAAAGTTAAATTCTTCAATGTAATATGATATATTACATCATACTAAAGCTTCAGAAAATGTTTAAAGTACTTCACTAATGTAATATTATGCTATAGTGGAGCAATATGAGAGAACTTATGAGGCTAGCTGCAAATTGCATGCAACCAACTGAATCGTAAGTTACTAAAACATTATTAGCGGTTTACTTATAAACTGGAAGAGTACCCCCTTAAGTCATTCTACTAATACATTTGACAATTGATCACTAAAACAATTAATCATATATTCACCTGGCAAGGTCAGATGTATGAATGTACAAGAGATATTTTTTTTCTTTCGGTCTCCTCAACTTTCTCATTTTGTCCCAATGGAGCCATCCAAAAAAACATGACCCAATATCGTATTGGGCCGTTTTTAAAGCATGGCTTAAAAATAAGTCATCAACATATGCAACCAGGCAAACCAGGTCACAGCTAAACCCGTTCAACACCAGCAGGAGCCTGTGATGACGTTTCAAACAGGACGCAGAAGCTTTCCGATAACCATATGTTTTATAGTGAAAATCAGTGCTTGAAAAGTGTTTTTCCACATATTACAATAATGTCAAAATATTAATGAAAAGGTCAAATTTATTTCCATAGATATAAATAGCTACACTACCGTTTTGAACGTTTTTGAAATAAGTCTACTCAACAAGACTGCATTTATTTGAGTGAAAATACAGTGAAAACAGTAATATTGTGAAATATTATTATGATATAAAATAAATTTAATCATTTTCAAAATTGAACTTTTTTTATATTTATTCCTGTGATGGCAAATCTGAGTTTCCAGCAGTCTTCAATGTCACATGATCCTTCAGAAATAATTCTGATTTGTTGCTCAAGAAATAGAAAGAGATTTCTGATTATTATCAATATTGAAAACAGTGCTGTAATCATTTTTTTTTTAAAAATGATGAATAAAAAATAAAAATGAATTTTAAAAAGTTCAAAATAATCTTTTGTAACATTGTGTCTACTGTCAATTTTGATCAATTTAATGTGCTTTTATTCTTATGATAAACCATTTTGTATTCATGTGTACAAATCAATGTTTCATGATAATGTATATAATTCAACACTAGAACAGTTTCTGTTAATGTATGCATTTAAAGTCCAACTAGTGAAGAATAGGCTACGATATAAATATATGAAGAGTTCAGATGCAAAAGCCTCTAAATGCCATTTGAAATTTTCTTCTTTAATAATGATTTTTATCAAACTTGTATATTTAAGTTCAGTCATTTCACTTAAATAACAATTAATAGGTAACTATCATTGCCATTTAAGTGAAATTACTGAACTTAAATATACAAGCTTGATAAAAATCATCATTAAAGAAGAAAATTTCAAATGGCATTTAGAGGCTTTTGCATCTGAACTCTTCATATCTTCCTGAATTTTTATTACTGATGTAATCAAACCATGAAATTAAAGTACATTTCTTATTGCAATATTAAGAATATTCCCAATATTACATGTTGTATTTAAAACCAAAAACTAGGCAATTTTTTTTTTTGCTTACTGTTCTTTAGGGGTACAATATTATGCACACGTTATGTTCAAATACATACTATATTTGGACATCCTATGAAAGCCAGAAAGTTTTTTTCTTTTGAGAGCTTAAAATCCAATCACTGATTAATGATAATACAAAGTGTTTTAGTGTAGGGCCCTTTCCCTACCGATGCGGCAGTGGGGTCAGGGTGGATGTCAGATGTTAGTTTCACATTTACTCCACTAAAACCACAAAAGAAAGACAAATTACTGTGTTTATTCCCATAAGAAACCACAGAGGAAGAGAAATGGACAGTTTTATTTCGGCAAGGCTCACGGAGGATTTAAGATCATTACATTCAATTCCACTGGAAACCTCAACCGTCTGAAAAATGCAGTTAGAGCTTATTGCCAACATTACTATCTACACACACACATACATCGAGTTTGAGGTGTTCAACAGTTGTCATGGTGATGGCTTTGGATGCATTATGCAGGAAACATCTTAATTAATCTTGATGATGACAGTGTGACTGTCCTTCCGGAAAAGTCCACATTGATTAATAAACAAACCATTGAGATTCATAATGAATGATGCAGTGCTGCAGACATTAGCCTGTGAATAATTAATTATTTTGTTAGAATGTAAAATAAGATGGCGATGTTATCGGTCCTAAACGTCTGAATTGGTTTGATAAATGTTTATTTTCTAAGATATCAATTTAGACTAAATTTCCTTTTATTTATTTTTTATCATGATTGCTCTGTATCAGAAGTATATTCATCAGTATGATAAGTCATTAGTTCTGTTCAGTATGGATAGGAAAAGCCTCCAGCAACAGAACTAAAATGAACTAAAATGAACATTTAATTGCAACTGGCATGATAATTCAACCGCATTTAAAGCGAATGAAAAGGTATTTTACTTTGATTCACTTTGACATACACTTACGAGAGATGCAATATTCTAATGAGTTACTGTCATGAGCTAAAGAAAGAAAACCAAAATGAATAACAAAACATTTAAAGAGCACCTATCATGGATTTTTGAAAATGACTGTTCATGTAGTGTGGAATAGCTCTAAGGGAATGAAAACATCCTGCAAAGATTTATATCTGAAAGTACACCGTATATAAAGTTATTGTCTTTCAAAAGTGAGAGTCGACTCTGAGTCTATGAAATGAATGGTTTTTGAAACGATCATTAGCTGTTACATCATGACGTAGATAGGTCATAAACTTGAAGTGACGTCTAGAACACATTCAAATACTTCAGCTGAATCGCATCATGTCGAGAAGACGTTCCACATTGCAAAGACAATTCAGCCACTTGTTTCCATTTTCCAGGGACAAGCATGTGAAGAATCAGTGGTCAGAGTTCATATTTGCAACGCCCGAACTTTGTGTTCTCATCATTTTAATGACGAATCATTCAAAATTCAAAAACCTAAATGAATTCAAATGTGGATTCGCCATTGTTCCTGAAGGAGGGCTCAGTATCCAGTGTGTATGGACCAAGTTCGTCCTCCTCCGAATCACAATCTGTAAGTAATATTAATAATGTTTGCTGTTATGTTTTCTGTAGCATGCACAATATAGTTATATTGTGTTGTGTGTGTTGTGTGTACACTCCGCGCAGCTTCTAAGTGGGGTAACGTTAAAGTTAGTTTTGTTTTTGATATTCACCAGACATTCATTGAAAAATGGCAATTACCTCCTAAACGACTTGGCCAAATATAACTTCGCTCTATATAATAAGCACTGCCCCTCAAAAGCCACCGCATTGTGAGTTTCGCCGGGAAAGCTCGCTCTTGACGGAGACGCGAGTAAGGGACCGTGTGGAAAGTGCACTTCTTCTGACACGTTTGTTCAAACACTTTAGGTGCGTTCCATTCGACAGGGTCCCTACGCAGTGTTCACTGCTCCCTACTCCCTGAACACGGTATATCAGTTGAAGTGGACTTCACTGACTTCCTGTGAAGTGATGTATCGATGTTCCCTTATTCCCTATGCCGTTTGCAGTGCCCTTCGAACTGAACATGTTCGTTCCCTTCGAATTGGAATCTCACTTAAGATGGCGAAATACCCTGTGAAGTCCACTTCGCAGTTCACTTACGGTCGAATGGAACGCACCTCATATACAATTTTCAACACTTGACAAGCTATCCACAAGTTTCCTACGCCCCATGAGGCCTTGCGTCAAAAGTGGGCGCGACTTCCGGTTGGAAGTAAACAAAGCGCGATTTGACATGCTTGACACTCGTTCATTCAACAGTTGACAGTCATTCAAGTTATAGCGATCCAAACTGGCTAACGATGTGGGAACACAACCTCAACGAAATTCAAAAGGGTGAAATAACAGTACCTTTACCTCCGCAGTAGTTGATTGGGAGTATTATAATAACATTATTAATAATCAATACTCATCAAGGCATGGTGACAGACAGTTGTGCGAGCTGACAAACAATTAGAATAAAAAATACACACTTAGTCATTGTGCTTTGGAGTTTATTCAAAATTATAAATGAATGTGCTACTGGAATACATTAACTGGCACATTTGGTATTCTGTCAACAGAGGCTTTGATCCTGAGTTTAGCTGTAACATCAGTAGAGAACAGCCAAACACATGCTGATAGAGTTTAGAACATTAAGAATTTAAACAAATGTACACAGAAAGATTCGTCGTCTTTTGGGAGGTGATGGAAACTACAGTCGTTGACAGGATCACTCTGATTTCGTTTTCAGCTTATGTTCAAAACAATCCCGTTTAAGCCACTAAATTAGTTTTGTCCGGCTATACATACAACCGCGAACAGCACATGTTGTCCCTGAGCTCCGTAACGACATCTCTCATAAAGATTTGCGTCTTTAAATAGTAAAATAATTCTCCGAAAAACAGCTAGCCTCTTCGCTAACTAACACACAAAATACCATTGGAATGCTACTTCCGCCGCGTCACCGGAAGTTTCACCCACTTTATTTTTTACAGGAGCGCCCCTCGGAAACTTGTGGATAATCCTGGTTATGGGCGTTCCGTTGCCGACAGTCTCTGCCTACGGTTTACCAATGACAACTGACTGGGTCATTTGACCAATCGCCGCAGATTCGCGTCACTCAAAGGAGGTGTTTGGGAAAATGAATCGTCGAACGAATCATTTGGGAGTCGTTGAGCAAATCAGTTAAAAATAAATGCATATTATAAGACAAATAAAGTGTTTTTCATCATTGCATGCACGTTAAACTGTTTCTGGGAACTCCTAAAACAAAAATAGGAACATTTCAAATGCTATGATAGGGGCTCTTTAAACACAAAATGGAGAAAAGTTACCAGTAGGATTAGTGAGTCTAAAAACCTGTAGGTTTAGGTACAGAGAGAGAGAGAGAGAGAGAGAGAGAGACAAGATAAAGAGATTATTGGGACATGGCTTTACAAAGTAAGCCAATTTACACAAGCGATCCTGCCTTGAATTAGCAGGTAATGACTCAATTAGCTTTCATTTTTGCACAGAGGAGATTTGGCCGCATAAATTAGCCTGCATTCATCGGCAAAGTGTCAGTGGCAAAGGACAGCTCACAAATACTGCAGCCAATCTCTGTCACTGCCGCGACAGTGCAATATAGACGTCCAGCCGGACTTTGTGTTTGAGCCGAACGGACCGGTGTCACTCAGAGTGTGACGCGGGAACAGGAGGGGTGCCCAGGGGACGGCCGGTCGCCGATGCCCTGAAAAGGTCAACTTGACACAGGCAGCTTCCCATCGACCTGTCCCCCGTCCGGCCAGTGGAAAATCAGATAAACTTAAGACCACTCATCGATCCTCGGATACACAGCACAAATGTTGGCCCAGCTCAAATATCTTCAAGGTGCATATCATTAAGAAACGAGTCGAATCAAGAGTTACGTATACTTTATGGATACAACAAAGATAGGATGAGTGGGAACATAACAAATCAAATGAATCTGATTAACTCTTCCATTTCCATGTGTAACCAGATGGTCAGAAACTAATAGAGACGTTCTGATTGGGAGAGACACTTTTTCAACAAGTTACCTCGAGCCAACACGGTTTATTCTCCTGATTAGTGCTCTCCATATGTTCTTTTAGATTGCGAAAGGGGAGACTTTGTGGACAGCAGGAGGAGGAGGTTATTACGACAGGAAGTCTGCGTTAAACGGAAGAAGCCGTCTATATGCTGACCACCACAATGCTCACACCTTTGTCTTTGTCAGTGAAGGCTATGTGTGAATAATTTTGGAAAGCTGTTTGATAAACCATTTCTCTTTGCGTTTCATGTAGGGCAAAGTTGTGTGACCCTATCTGTCAGACTGACGAAACTCATGTGTGCGTTATTTTCAGTCAACTTCTGCTATCTGCATGAGAGGAAGAATGTGTTGATGGGCATATGCCTGTGTGAACGTGTATCCTTGGTTTTCTGTATACATATAAATGAAGTCTTGAGGAAATGACATCATGAACTTCATAATAACAGGTCAAGGTTACAGTCATTGCATTGAGCACACAAGCTCAGCCAACCTCTCACGTGACTGGTTCAGAGCAGCTGGTGCTGCAGTAATTTAATCAGAGTGTCGTCACTTCATAATTATGGCAATTAACAGGACTTATGAGTACTTGTAGGTCTGTTTTCATACGGCTTGAGCATCAAACAATGAGCAGAGTGGCGATTCCAAATACACATAAAACACAGATGTTTGTTTTATGTGGTGGTGTGCACTGTGCATTAGAAATTGAATTCCTAAAAATGAAAAACATATCACCCTCTGTTGTCCCACATGGAAATCTTGAAAATATACATCACGATCACATGAAAAAAAAATAACACTATCAAAATAGATTTGTGTTAAAGACTTAAAATCAGTTTATATCTCTTACCAATATCTATTAGGCTAGCGTTGAAGCCATCTCTATGATATTAAAAGTGAGCAAAATTGTCAGATTTAAAGATGACATCTGCACTGCACAGATTTCTGTTCAATCAAATGATCTCTAGGAAAGAAAATACCCCCTTTTATAGCCTAAAAATATATTTAAGAACATATCTACATTTTAAAACATCAGGGTGTTTTCATACGCCATACGAGAGTTATCACTTCTTCATGGCACAGGAGTTAGTCAAACGTAGCCTGTCTTTCTTTCTTCAATCATGGCATCATCAATTATAGTAGCCTAGTCCAATATATAAACCGCACATTCCCATTAGACGTTTCGTGGCTGCAATGTGTGCGAGTGCTGCGAAACACCGAAATTAATGGTGGCAAACATATTCCGTCCATAAGGTTAAGTGTTCGTAATAGTCTGCAGCATTTGTTTATTGGCATGCCTCAGTTTAAGGACCTTATTTAGACGATCGCAATACTACATGTCGAGAGCGATGCATTTACTACCTCGTGGCAAATTGAATTATAGTTTGATGTGAGAGGTCGCGCATCATCACACTCGGAGGCGCGCACTGAACTCTTCACCTGGCATCGCGCAGCGCGCCCCCTCTTGCTTCCACTTGAAAGTCTGCTTTAAATGTTAGTGTGACACCTAGTGGTTAAAGGGAAGGAAATCATGCATGGTGAAAAGTGAACGCGTTTCAATCTTTTTTTCCAGTCTATGGTTTCAATGCGTAACGAATTTCTTCGCTAGTTGTCAAATTTGCAACAGTAATTCGAGATAAGAAAAATGCAGTCATGGTGTCTATTCAGAATCAGACATATTTGAGTTGTTTGCAGGTCTGTGGAGGTTAGTCTAATTTTCATGGGTACATTTCTTCATGAGCGTCACAATGATACATTTTTGCAGACATAGCCTATTTGTGTTGTTTGCAGGTCTGTTGAGGTTGGTCTATATAATTTTCATACATCTCTCTCCCGCACTATTATATATTTCTCAAATTATTTATAATATATGTAATGATGTTATAATATAGGCTATATATTTTTTTGTTTTATCATTTTTTATGTATAAATGTATTTGTTAATACAATAGGCTAAAACTGTTTATGTTTTTATTTTGCTTTTGATACTATATATATATATCCAGACACAATGGAAATAAAGTACAAACAGGGGTAGACAATAAAAAAGAGCACTCTTGCTGATTGGATTTTGACGTGCGTCCATTGTCAATTTTCCATTAGGTGGCACTAGAGATCTTCTATTGGACTATGAAGATTTGTCAGCATTAAGATGAGGACTCGCCTATATCAGGAGCTAGTAACTAATTTACTACAAACAGGATTAACCACGTTTTGCCTTTAGGAGGGAAAGATAAACAACAAAACATTAATACTTATTCCAAGGCCAAATTAAATTTATGTTCAAAGTTAATCTACTTATGTCTGAACTTGGTCTTTTAGTGTAACAAATACCATTACGATAGATTGTGTGGCTTTCTGTGAAAAAATACATGAATATAAATGATTGGAATCATTCTCTAATTCTCAATATAGCTACTGAAGCTACAGTATTTGTAAACAACTAGTCTTTGCATCAAGGCTATTGCTAAAAAAATTCAGGGGGGCAGGGACAATTTGCATAGGTCGGCCTCCTCTCCTCCAGTTACTGCCTTTGTAAATAATTAAATTTAAACAAAATGAATAGTGAAAATGACAAGACGTGGCTCAGTAGCCAAACATGACACGTGAAATGCAAATGAGAGACAGATTCTGCGAGTTCTATGAGGTTTGACTACATGTGTCGCTGAATGACTTGAAAGATGCGAGTCAATGATGCAGGCAGCAGCACTGAATTCATTCGCTACTCACATCCTGTCTGACAGACACTCCATCATTCTGACAGCTGTCGCTTTATCGGCTTCCACTCGGCACACACACCCTTAAACACACAGACACACACAAACTGCCTGTTGTGGATAAAGGATGTGGTTGTTGGAAATACTAGATATAAAATGGAACTGTGCTCAAGTTAACATGCTTTTTTGCAAATATGTATCTGTGTGTGTAAATGTGCATGTGTGGGTTCAGTATGATTCACGGACAAATTTGTTCCCAACAGTTAAACGTTCTTTTGGGAACATCCTCAATTACAAGAATTATTAATACATTAAATAAATAAATATATACTATAAAAAAATAGATATATATTATACAATATATATACACTCTAAAAAATGCTGGGTTGTTTTAACCAAATTTTGGGTCAAAAATGGACAAACCCAGCCATTGGGTTACATTTTTAAATTACATTTTAACGCAATGTTTGAGTTTGTCCATATTTGACCCAAAATTGGGTTAAAACAACCCATCATTTTTTACAGTGTAGCAAGGTGGGGTAAGATCCACCCTTTAAAACATTGTGCCCCACTGTTGGGGAAAGTTACCCCTTGTCCCTATAACAGGGACAAAAAGCCCCCTTGCTAAACCTTTTTTTTTATTATTATTATTTTTTTTTTACATAATGTATACATTTCTTAATTTATCATTCTTATTAATATATATATTTTCAAGTGTCATTAATGTAACATACTAAATTAACTATTTTATTAAAAATTGTATTTTGACAATTTAGGTGAATAATTGAATAACCGATCACAGAGAACGCAGAATCCCAGTAGATTTATTTGAATATAGAAAATATAGAAATATAGAAAATATATTTATTTGAATATATATATATATATATATATATATATATATATATATATACTGTATATATACACTGTATATATATATATATATACAGTATATATATATATATATATGATTTATGATATACATATACTGTAGGTAGACTTTATTAAACTCACACCAGTGTGTATATAATTTAAATTTTATGTAAATATTACAAATGTATGTAATATGTAAATATTGTAAGTATAAAAATATTGTTATACTAATATTGATAAGTAACAAGATGTGTATATCCATATCATAAAAAGTAATGTATTTTTTATATAATGTATTAGGTATTAACAATATATTAATATCATAATTGATAATCGGACAGTATTACAGATTTTTAATTTAATGGCATCTGTTAATTGTATATATTAAACTAATAATTTAACAACAGGGATAGTTCACCCAAAAAATATAATTCTGGTATCATTACTCTATCATTGGTATTACTCACTCGTTGTTCCAAACCTCAATGAGTTTCTTTGTTCTGCTAAACACAAAAGAAGAAATTTTGAGGAATGTTGGTAACCAGAAAGTTCATGGATCCCATTGGCTTCTTCCATAGTATTTCTTTCCCCATGGAGGTCAGTGACAGGGTCCATCAACTGTTTGGTTACCCATATTCTTTAAAATATCTCTTTTTGGGGTGAGAATATGATGACAGAATTTTCATTTTTGGCTGAACTATCCCTTTGAATGTAATCTTTATCAAATCACAAAATAAATATAACCAAATGTGATACATTGCAATGTTATGATGCATAAATTCACTTAAATTAAAACTTTTTACTGTTTCAATTCAAACTAATTTAGACAGAATTGTTTACTTTTATATAAAAACAATAGGAATCTATGCAATGTCCTCTTAAAGCCTGTTCGCGTAAAAGAAGACAGGCAGCTCAACATGTAGCAAGAGGCCGAGGCCATCAGACTTCCAGTAGCCTTTAGGCCAGTGGACTCGTTCCTGTGTCTTGAACTCTCCCTTCCTTTTCTCCACTCTCATTCTCACTTTACCTTATATGCTCCTCCTCTAGCTGTCACTCCCTCAGCATTCTCGCTCTCTCCTTGTCTATCTCTTTTTCTCCTCAGCGTTTTATGTGTCTGAAAGAAAGAGCACAGTCAGCATGTGAGAAGTTAATGCTGCACTATTATAGCTCTGCCATCTATGGGGGAGCCTTCCAGCTGCTGACGGGGCAGTTTTACGCCTGCAGAGAAGCTGCCCTCTGAATGACATTGCATGCTCATTGTAAATGTATTATGATAATGAGCTACAGAAGAGCACATTGTAATTATTTCGACAACAGCAGGGGGAAGCAAGTTAATAAGCTGGTTCTGTAACCGATCCTCCTCCTCTGTCTTTCACTCTCAGATCTCAGTACACTATCTCTCTTTTTCTCTCTGAAAACTTCAGTTTGAAAAGGTTTAATCAGCAAGAGCAAAATAAAAACATATTGCTGAAAAAAAAAAACACTGATAGCCCACAACATGATGTAGCGTTTGTGTGTGTGTGTGTGTGCACATTTAAGTGTAGAGTGATAGATGGTCGACAGGCTACATGGCAGCTCATTTCCTCCCAACTGGCAGAGAAAGATGTTACGGAGTTGCCACAGCAACTGTCAGCTTGACAGACAAAAAGATCTCTCTCTGTCTCTCTTGCTCTCTTTCTTTTGTCCTCTCCTTCCCTCTCTTTCCCTTCTCAGGTAGGTGATGAAGTGCTGCCGTGAATCAGAGGATGACAGATTGATGGGAGATTTAAAAGGCTGCTGTACAGCCTAAAATTCCTATTTAAACTGACCCATGAATAATGCATTCATCTGCACTCGTCTTCACAGACACACACAAACAGAAAATCTGGACAAGCTCTTGTCTTAATTAAGCAATGTAGTTGCACAATATCCAATACAACTATTATTTGGCATTTTATTTGCATAACCACAAAACAAATTTAAGAATGGCAATTATTTATTCATCACAATCACATTAGTGTTCTGCAGGTCTGTGCAAATGAATGCCCATCCTGTGACTAATGTTTGCTTTATGCACCAGCCTGTCAAATGAAAAGCTGTTTGCTTCCAAAAGTAAGCTTGTGTTGTTGGAGCATCACTTTAATTTTAAGCCTTGGCTGAATCTCATTATCTTAGTATGTTGTTATTATTATTATTATTATTATTATTATTTGGCTCACATTTGCAGGCTATGCTATAATGCAAAAAAATACTGATTTGGTATGAATAGGTCTGTCTGGGAATGCCACTGGTTATACTCCCACTCCACTGCACAAATCACTTCTGACTGACTCTTTGTATTTTGTTGTATGTGTGATATTTACATATGTGATGTGATGCAGAGACTCTTACCTTTTCTTCCTGAAGGAAATGGATTCCTCCATGCTTCCCCCATTGCCAGTGCCCTCTAGTGGTCCGGTCGTATGTCACGTTCTTCGTTCCTCTCTGAAGACCAATTTGTCTTAAGCTCTTTAAAATGAACATATCCCTAATTGCTATTCATCTTTCAGGTTTTATAGTTTTCGATCATATTTAAAACATTGCTATAACTTGTAATTCATGTCTCAATTGGATGTACGATTAGAGAAATTGGATGTGTGTCTTGGGTGTGATTTACGTTTTTGCAAAGGTAAAACGCTGTTGCTAAAATAACTTCAGTTGGTGTAATCCATGTCTTCAGGTTATTTTAAAAAGAATATTCCGTAGCCAGTTATTTTGACATTATAAAATAAGTTATTTAATTGAGATATATCAACACCTTTAATGGTCAAGCTTGTTTTAATCAGGGGTTTGGACTTAGTTTCACAACCTTTTCATGACTTACCATTTCATGTTTCATAGAAGAACATTTATTTAAGTTGTATAGCAGCAAAGCAGCAAATATTAAAAACAAAAGTAAAATGCAGTCCTAACATAACAGGCCCATAATATAGCGACATAGGCTACGTTATTTTAAAGACACTAAAGGCTCAGCATTACAGACAGGGGCGCAACTACCCAGTTTCAAAGGGGTATGCAGCAACAATTTTAGCGCCCCTAACCCCCCCCCCCCACCCCAAAAAAAAAAATAAAATAAAAAAAATTCAATAAATGTACTGTAAGTGTGCTATGTAATAATAACTGAGTAGGAAGAAATGAGAGCTAACAGAAAAAATAAGTGCAAAATTGTCGTTTATTAACACAATTAAACTATAGCTATACTCCACCTTGATGAACCCCCCCTAAGAAAACTATAAGCTCCATTGTAACAGCAATAGCAGTGTTTCTCACAGGATTTTAGGTAAAACTGTGGTAGATGGACCTCTGTTTCTCTAGGGGGGTTCGGGGGCATGCTCCCCCGTAAGAAAATTTTGTGTTCTGTAATGTTAAATTCAGCAGTCTGGTGCACTTTGAGAGTTCAAAATTAAAAGCTCCAACCCATTTTCAGGGTGCAAATTAAACAGAGAAAAATTTGAACCTCTTTTAGTTAGTGTCTGTCTACATTACACTACTACATAATAATACTTATAATATTAATCCCATGACAGTAATTGCCATTAAGGCTATTGTAAAACAAATGCACAGAAAAATAAAGGAAACTTTCATAATTAGTTTTGCACTAATTTCTATACTTGAAAGATACTTGCGCATAATGACATGTTTCATGGGCCAGTGTGTCAGAAAAAAAAACTAAAGCTGACTTTTTTGACCAATGCATTACACCAGCACAGCGCCGCCAATTAAGCAAAAACAAAACAAAAACAAACACAAACAACAAATGGGCCGCCGATGTATGAGTTTTGTGGGCCGTTAAAACAAATAAATTAAAAAAGGAAAAGCACGTCGGCCCAGCGGGAATCTCCCGGTAGTCCTGATGGCCACCGAGATATAGATAGCCTATGCCTGGATGTCACATTTTAAATCCTACCTGTTGGCTTTCAGCAATGCATGCAGTTATTTAGCTGCTGTTGCATCAATTGACATGCCATCTCCTTTTCTCTCTTTCTTTTTCTATTTTTAGCCCCACAGCATTTTGTTTTATCCATCTTTTTCGACGACAACTAACTACTCATACCTGCTCGCTCAGCGCTCACGGCGCCCCCGCCCGCTCGCGAAATTACCCGCCCCCTTCTCCTTGAGGGCACCTACTCTAGCCTGGCTGTTAGTCCTCTAAAATTTTATATAACATTGAAGGAATGCAGAAATGATTTAGAAACGGACAACGGCAGCTACATATAAAAATACAATATAGCCTATATATAATTTTTTTTTTTTTTTTTTACCATCGCTTTGGCGCCCCCCATTGTGCTGCGCCCCTATGCGCCGCATATAGCGCATACCCACTTTTTGCGCCACTGATTACAGAAAAGATATAAATGGATTTGCCAAAATCTTTGGCAGATAAATGGATCTGCCAAAATCACTTTTGCATAGTTGACCCTTTTAATACATCTTTAAGTATTAATATTTGTCGGTGATAGCCCACAAAAGACCTAGTAACTATGGCCTACTGCCATTTCATGCCGAAATTAAAAGCCTTTTAATTATTCTCTGATATATGTAGCCTAAAGAATATGCCCTACAACCTTTAAAGGCCCGCGGTCACATCGCCACGGTCATGAACTGATTTCACATGAGCACGCAGAGACAATTAAACCTCATCTGCCGCTTTGCCTATCTGCTGCGAGGGGCTTCATTTAACGACCATTTGTCTCCGTGATGGATTTCCTATTTTTACCGACAGCAACCCAGTCGAGGGACGCGTGAATTATAGATGTGGGGGGCTCAGCAGCTCGCGGTGATATACTGTCAGGGTGAAGAAGAGAGAGAGGGCTCTTGCAAAAAAAGGAAAGTGGACAGCGGCTGTTTTTTAGCTCACGTTCCTCTTGCGAAGGACGTTTATCACCGGGGTCGCAGGAGGTGATGTATCGTCGCGAGGACGAGCGAAAGAATGGCAGCGTAATTATGGCATTAAACGAGAGGCCGGACACAAAGCGAGATGAACGTAATTTAAATTGTTTTGTTTCCCCGGAGCTTGATCCTGCCCTTGAGTGACACACTGAAATTGGAAGCAGTTATTTATGTCTTCACACTAATTGGAGAATTTAATAGGATAAGGTCTCTGAGAAGCAGAGACGGTTTCGTATGTTTAGTAGGCTAGGTCTAATAGATCGTCTGTTCCTTCCTTTCTAATTTTTCTGTTTGCATCTTCTCTTCTCTTCTCTTCTCTTCTCTTCTCTTCTCTTCTCTTCTCTTCTCTTCTCTTCTCTTCTCTTCTCTTCTCTTCTCTTCTCTTCTCTTCTCTTCTTTCTCTCTGAGTGATGCCTGCCATCAGGACCCATCTGTGCTGCCCAGCCCACAAATGGACGTCATTTCCTCAACTTGTCAAGGCTGTCATACTTATTCCATTTAGCTTGATGTTAATCATGAATTCTATTTTAATGTATTCTAATTGGACTGGCTGTTCTGCAGCATGTTTATGTGTGTGTCTATCTCCCATCATGAATCTGAACTTAAGCGAGAGAGGGTTAGTTATTAGAAAGCCGAGGGGGTAAAACAAGGAGAGAGCAGAACAGATGGTCTCCCTCGCCTTTTCTCTCGAGTCTCTCGACCTCTCTCCGCCATCAGTCACTCAGTCGGTTATGCACATTTGCTCTTCCTCTGTCTATCCCTCGCTTTCATTATCAAATAGGAAATAAAATTACATTCTGCTGCCTGCAGCTGCATCATGCGCACTTTTATTAATATCTTTGTGCATGACTAACAGCCATTACAAGTCACTTTGTTACATCATTAACTAACCATGAGAATAATGTTTGTCAAAATAAAAGCTGCTGTAAATATACTTGTATTTATTGGGTACTGTTGTGCAGTGTGAGGGATTGCTCATGCCAAAAAAGGAGCTGTAAAAGAATCTATAACCTCTTTAATGAGGGCTGAGTCTGAGTTGCACTTCAGGATAATGCTCATCAGTATTTTTATTCAAGGAAAAGCATAAGGTAAATCAGTCATCATCAAGGGGAAAACCAGAAGGACTGTTCTGAAGCTGTGATAAAAGGCACCCAAAGAGTTCTTCCATGGTATGACAATGACTCTTTCTAACCAGATGTAGCTTAAAAATATGTAAATACTTACTGTTTTGTTGTGTACTGTTTGTTATAATAATTGTGCAGACATGAATCGAGGTAAACCTACAGTTGAGGGTATATTTTGGAACAATACGCTGATTTCATTCAGCTGCCATTTTGAAATGGCTCCGGTGGGAAGAAAACCGGAAGTGTCGCCTTTAATCATAGGAGAGTCGCTAATGCTATGGCGAATTGTTGTGTTTAATGTAGAAATTAGTTATTCTAAAAATGTACATACATTTCTTTCATACTTTACGTTAACGTAATGTCACTTTGAACTATTTTTGTACTGGCAAGGTAGAGTAGTGAGATACGAGCGCTATGCGTTTACTGATAGTTCGTTGACAGATTGATGTTACAGTTAATGGTCATGAACAACTTTTTTTGTGATTTACAAAGATTAATATTTGTTTAATAAAACATTACCATGGTAATGAATGCATTCTTCTGCTCCAGCGCATCAACAATGGCGGACTATGATGTCAGCTCGCTCAGGGCGCGGACGTGTTGAAACACTGCTGTCAATGAACAATCGTGGGAGGGGCGTCCGATTTAGTGACATCACAAAATCGAACGGCAGTCAACTTGTAAAAGTGCATATAAATAAATGCACTAAATATATCATTGATAATGATAAAGGATATGATATCCAGTAAAATATCAGTTAATAATAATGAACACATTTCAAGTTTGATGTTTAGGAAACACTGTATACACTTGTATAGCCTACACATAGGGCATCCATTTAAACCACCACTCAAATAAATGACAAAATCCTTAAAAATCCTTAACCTTCTTATTTTTATGGGTAATTTCCCCCAAGCTGCAGTAGGGTATATCCTACATGCCAGCACACTCCTAAACTCAGTTGTCATGGCAACAGAAACCCCACCTGCTCAGTAGCTGTCAGCCCAAGGTTAAGAGCCAATAAACCAGAGAAACATAGCAATTACTGCACAATATAACACACATGCACATACACACACACACACACACACAAAGTAATCCATCTGTTCCTTCTCCCCAGTTGATCAGTAGCAACTGGGTTTGGATTAGGTTCACCCATCAGGGTCCATTAAGGAGTGTTCTTTTAGACCGGTTATGGCAGTTCAACCAATGAGCACCAGGGAAATCTTTACGGGAGGTTTTTTGTTAATACCCTTGGCAATGGAGTGACCGCCATGTGCTATTTCAAAGCAAATGATTAACTTGACAGGTAAGGGTAATCGCAATGGAGGCATGTTTTGATGTAGTGTTAAAAATGAAACCCATATCATAATATAAACTTAGCTTATTTAGAAATTCCGCCAGACCTAAACAGATTAAAGTCTTCACATTTGCAACAAACACACCACCCTCATAAAATGAACATTTTACAGTTTTTCTCGATTGTTTACACACATTTTCTGAAAGAATGCCTCATATTCTCAGAACTCTACACACAAATCTAAAAACACTCACACAATTGGCAAAACCCCTCAATTCTCCTGCAAAATGAAACTTTACATTTAAAACAATGTTATTTCTTCTCAAAATGGTATTTTGTTTTCAAATGACACACACAAACCATCATATGAATAGACATAAGAACCAGTTGAACACTGATGTGCTCAATGTAAAACACTATGATCAATGGAAAACACTTCTTCTCCATTCATCATAATGACTTAGGCCTTTTTTGTTCAGTGTTACACTTACTACAGATATTACATACATAACTGTGTTGTAAAATATTTGAGAATATTGTTTTTTATACACAGAACACACAAATACACGGTAACAAATATATTTTATTTTTCCCACAAAATCAATGGGAGATAGACCCAACATTTTGTACACCCCAACCAACACAAAGTTGCACATACAGTGGTCTACATACAAAACAACAGAATTTCTTATGCTGTTACATTAAAAAATTTAAAAAAATAAATGTCTGCTGCATCCTCTCTTTGGTTTTGGTATTTTATGCCAAAGCTCTGATCGCTAATTGTAAAACTGTGTGAAATGTGTTTGCCCATGTGACGAGTCAGTTTGAATATTTGAATGGCAGTGTGTTCCTCATGAAAACAAGAGATTTTCTGCATGAAAATTGTGCCAAATGCAGAGAATTGTGTGTAGTGTTTTGAAAAAAGTGTGTTTTTGAACTGCAATTTGAGTGTAAAGCAGGAATTGTGCTTGTAGTTCAGTAGAATTGGTTCAGGGGGTTGGTGAATGAGTTACATGTTGTGGTCATTGTGTCTCAAGTACCAGAAAATGTGTGTAAACAAGCGAGAAAAGCTGTATTTGGCCAATGGGCCTAATGTAGTTTCTGATATTGGGTATAAAAGGGCAGATGTGGCTGATTTATCACAGTCACTGTGATGGTTAGCTTAGCAGACAGCCAGTAAAAATGGCCAATCCTTGTCATCTCAGATATCAAAATCAGACGAGGCAGTGATTGGTGGGCTGAATAGAGAATATGAGCGTGGGACTGCACTGGAGGTGCATTTTATTGCTGTGTGTGAGGAACGATTAGCTGGCGTTGCACAGCAAGAAGAATCCGATTCGTTCAGTTGTTTAATCCATCAGCCTGTACTGAGTTCTGATCACTGTATTGACGAACCACAAGGCAATGACAGCCGTTCAGTGGTAATACAAGACTCTGCTACTGGTCTCTGGGACATGGCACTCATTTAAGTGGATTGTTTTATAGAATATTAGAAAAATGAAACAAAAAATGACTTGTCCAGTTCAAAGAGCAAGTCATTCAGAGTTATCAGATCCTCCTAATTCCTTGCTTTCCTCAGATCTGGCTCCATCTTTCCTTTTGGCCATATTCTCCCCTCACTCTCATGGGAAGTCAGGTAATCAGTGCTGATTAATTCCCTTTATTGTTGGTCGTTTGTCTGCAGAGTCTGCGCTGTCTTTTCTGCTCAGCCTCACTATGAAACAGCCAGTGATAAATGACCGTCTCTTCCCTCACCCAACCCCACTCTCACCACAGCAACCCCTGCTCAGCCTAAGTGCTTCTGATTAGTGACCCATGACTTGAAGGTAGAGGTGGCTCTTTGTTTTATTTCCTAATGCGACATGTTTTGCCCCCTCCCCCTACCGTGCCCTTAAGGACTTATTTGGTGCCGAGATGCTTTCTGGATACATTATAGACAGTCATGTCATCGCTGGTCATGAACAGGGAGAAGAGTGAGATGATTGTGTGTCTTTATGATTCATGAGTAATAAAAACATTTAACAGTTCCCTGGTTTTTGTATTGGTTTGCGTTTATTGTTACTATCTACATATCTATCTATCTGATTTATTTGTATTATAATATTTATGATTATTTTTATGATTACATGTGTCATATGAAAATAAAGTACACTATTAAATTCTAAGGTTTTACGTATATGGACACACAATACAAAAAAAATCATCTTATTCTTGATCTGAAAATTTGGTAAATACAACCTCAGATGAACACATGACATACTACTCTGTATTATTATTTATTTAACAAAAATAAAGCCAAAATGGAGAAGCCATGTGTGACAAACTAACACCCTTACTGCTTTTGCTTTAAGAGGGTAGTCAGGCACTGCTAATCAAATGCTTTCGTTTAATTGATCAACAGCAAGTGTGGCCAACTCAATAAAAGCTGAAGTTTTGGCAGTTTGCTGGTCTGGAGCATTCAGGTGTGCCAAGGAGGAAAGACAACAGCAATGAAATTAGAGAAGCGATTGTTGCTGCCACCAATCTGGGAAGGGTTATACGGACATTTCCAAACAATTTGAAGTCCATCATTCTACAAAGAAAGATTATTCACATGGTGAAAACAATCAAGACAGTCGCCATTCCCAGGAGTGAACATCCCAGCAAATGCACCCCAAGGTCAGATCGTGCAATGTGGAAAACCCAAGAACAACAACTCAGACTGTAGCTAGTTCATGGCAGTAGAATTTTAAAAAAAATGATTGGACAAGTATGGCTTGTTTGGAAGGGTTGCCTGAAGAAAAAAATGGCCGCACAGCTTAGGGTTGCAATTTGCACCCAACACTATCTCACGACCAATTCGTACGAATTCGACGCATGATTAAAAAGTGGCTAATTCGTACTAATTCGTACGACCTCACTCATACTAATTCGTACGATTTGTCTAAACCCACGTGATGGTTAGGTTTAGGGGCGGGGTAAGGGGTAGGTCATTCGTACGAATTCATACAAATTGGCCAATTCGTAAAATATGTACGATTTAGCAAAATCGTATTAATTCGTACGAGTGAGGTCGTATGAATTATTACGAATTAGCCACTTTTTAATCATTCGTCGAATTCGTACGACTTGGTCATGAGATCGGGTTGGAACAAACCACAAAAACAATGTGGACAGACAACAATGTGTCACAGTGGAGATGTTTGGCCATAATTCACAGCGCCACCTTTGTTAAAAAGCAAACACAGCATATCAGTATAAACACCTCATGCCAAGCAAGGTGGTAAAGGGGTGTGTAAGGATTCACTGGAGGTTGTAGAGAGAGAACCCAAATGCAGTTTTGCTCAAAATAACACATAACAAGATAAAACGTAAAACAAAAACATGTGACGTGGCATGAAACAAAAACTGTGGACATAGACATCCAAACAGTGGTTACAGGTAACAATACTTGACAAAGACACATGGCAAACATGAGGGCTTAAATACTCAGACTAATGACAAGATGAGGGACGCCTGTAAAAAATGAACAGATGATTAACCATGCAAGACACATGGCAAGATCACATGACAAACAGGGAATCACATGGCAGACATGGAACATGACATGAACAAACCAAAACGTCACAGAGACAAGACCAAATCGTGACAGGGTGATGATTTAATTTAGTTGACCATGAACTCTTTGCATACTAAAATATCTAAGAGTTAAAGCAGATCTATGCAGTTTTTTTTTTTTTTTTTTACCTTAACTGAATAGCTTCAGAGTTACTGCAATGGTTATATGACTATTTTCGGGTTGAATGTTGTGCGTCCAAAAAGAACACGCTGAAAAAAAAGAAAAGATTCAATGTGTTGCACTGGCCTAGTCAAAGTCCAGATCTCATCCCGATTGAAATGCTGTGTCAGGACCTTAAGAGAGCTGTGCATAAACAAATGCCCACAAACCTCCAAGAAAGGAAGCAATTGTCAGGGGATTTAAAGTTAAAGGCCCAAAGACCAGGGGCCAGTTATAGCCATTATGTTAAGACAGTGTCTTAAAGGTGCATTGCTCAACATTTCATGTTAAAAATAGCCGTTTTCTAACCCATACATGCTTAAACAATCATCTGATGGGCTGAATGAGCACTTCTCTGATCACTGAGATCGCCTCTATAATCCTGTACATTCAAATAAATAAGAGGGATTCAGGCTTGAATCTGAGACTGGCCGTGACGTCATGCGCGTTGACGCTCGCCTGACTATGTGCCTATGTCTTGCAGGTAGTGTATTCGCCGCCATTCTCCGTATCAGAGAAAACAACTCGAGCGACACAACTTTAGTCAACTTTCCACAATAGAAGATGGATTCAAAGGGGCTGTTTAGCCTACACCTGGTCACTTCATGCGTTTTCTGTGATCGTGATCAGATAGATCGATCGTGAAAAGACCAGGTTGCCCTCCGAAACGCATTCGAGACGGATTTGAATCCGATCGCTCAAATCACTTGAGGAAGTGGTCTGGGCCGTATTCCAGACAAAAATGGACAAGTGTAAATGCATCCGGTTGAAAGCTGGCTATAGGTCATGTTATTTTAGTCATATATGACGACGCGCATCACCTCAGATGAGCAGCTGAGATCCTCCTAATTCCACGTAAGACAAAGAAAATACAACTTCTGTCTGTCCAGTGCCAGTCGTCGGAATGAGACTAAAGTCAACATCGGGAAGGCTTTCAACAAACGGAGAAATCTCTGGGTGGTCTGCTCTAGGGCTCAAACGGGTCATATACAAAATACCCAACTTATTTTGTTCATGAACGTGTTTTCATAATTATTTAATCATACGTGGATACAGTAAGCACATAAAACAGTTCAATATGGAGATAGATGGAAACAAAAACCGAAGTTTTCTACTAGCCTACTCCTGTTTTCCCCTCACACACACATATAAGTGTGTACTCGAATGCCTTTCCTTTTATATATTTTAAATGACCTGCAGATTTATAACTGTATTACCTCATTATGACTGTAACAAAAGATGTGTGCCGCACAGTGTGCGGCTGATGCTCCTTTGGTTATGAACAGCTCGTGCAAACGTGCGTGCATGTGTGTGTGAGCGCGCACGGTTTCGCTTGTCGCCAGAGGGGGCGTAGTTCTGCAAAAACTCAGATACTTGCGTTTTGCTCCTTTAAGAACTAGTATGACCAACTGTAAAACATATTGTTGGTTTAACTTAAAAAAATGAAGTGACCTGGTTGCCTTAACATTTTATAAGTTCATTGAAATGGAAAAATTGAGTTAATACAATGAAGGAGATTGATTTAATCATCAGAAACCCAAAATAGTATGATATCTGAACTACATAAATTATTTAAGTTGATTTGACAAAAGAAAAAATGTGATTACAAATCATGAAAATATTTTTTCACAGTGTAGCAGTTAGGGGTAATCAGTCTTACTGTATCAGTATCAAATTAGACCAATGTATGTTTTTATGTAACCAACTTAAAAAAGTTATGAACAGTCTTGAAGAAAAGAAATTTGATGACTAACTTGTAAGTCTTAGCAGTTTATGCAACTCGTATGATTAATTAAGACCTGGAGTCAGAAGTGCAATCAATTTAAGACAAGAGTCAGAATTATAATAAATTAAAGAAATATTTGACTGAAGATAGTTTGCAGTTTCATCAGGCAGAAGTTAGCTTCAAGACTCACAAGGAGTTTAGGCTCCATCTACAGTTACAAAGATCACAACAATTGTACCCTACACCAAGGTCCTTGCTTCAGGTTGAATGCTTCTGATTGGCTAAGAAATAAATAAACATATTAATTTTCCACACATGGACAGATAGACTAAAGCATGTCTCAATCGATCATGCTGTTGACACTCGGACCCTGAAGTTAGGCACGTCGTGACCTTCCAGGTCGCAGATCTGGGTCAGCCCATTCTCACCCCCAAGGCATCACCTAACTGACGCCTTGGGAAGCATTTGACCATGCTTCAATATCTGACGCTTTAGGCGCCCTTTAGCCTCAGTTAGATGACGCCCTAGGATCGCGTGTAACCCCAGACCTAAACCTACCCGCGTCATCTAACTGACGCTTTTCCTTTAGCTTCAGTTAGGTGACGCCGTAGGATTGCGGCGGTAGGATTGAAGCATGGTCAAAAGGTGACGCCTTGGGGTGAGAATGTGTTGTCTGGGTTGCTGGGCATCAACATGTCGAAGAAAACAAGTCAGTCCATCTCCAATAATGCCACTTGATCCTTAACCTGAAACCAAGAATACTACACACACAAGAGTCGCACAGCTTCTTCAATGGCTGGATTTGACCAGCCTCCAACTATAAACAGGAGAGTCTTCTCACAACATCAAGATAATACATTCTTTCTCTCAAAGGAGAGGATATTTTTAATCTAACTGGAAATTAAGGCTTTAATAAAGACACTGTCCCTTAAAATATAGACTTCAATGACCTATGTGACCATAATTGTCAGGGTATCCTAGAAATAGCCCGACGAGCCCACTAGGACAGCACACCAAATATGCATACCATTTGTTCTATCTGACTTCTATCTGATCTGAAGTGTGAACTCGTGAAATGTAATGTAGAAATGGATTACTTCAAGTTACTGCTGCTAAAGGTTCTACATGCAATTAAATCATATGGGTGTACTTATATGATCACACATGACTTTTTTTTACAGTTTTTTATTCGCTTTGGTACTATTTTCACAAGTATAAGGTGTATATTTTCAAAACTTTTAGTAAAAAAAATCAAACTGATCATACTTTTAACAGAGCTAGACATTCATTTAAAAACCCAATCTCATGCTTTCATTTTATACACATTTCAGTCCACATTATCATTGTTTCAAACACAAGATTATTGTAAAATATGAGAACGTTTGGTTTAGTCACCGAAACACAAAGCACTTTTAACAATCAGTTAATTCAATGCAAACAATGCAAGATACATGTTTCAAATCACCCTTGTTGCTGAAATAATTACACTAATACAGCCTACAGTTGCCACATTAGAAAATACACTTGCAATACCAAACTATTTACCTAATTTTAAGATGCTTAAAACCAGATTATTATTTTTTTTTAATTATATCCTGATAATTAAAACCGTAGAATTCAAAAGGGGGTCCTTTCTTTTTCACATGACTGAAATTGTAATATATGCCTAGTAAATATACTCTATATAATAACAGACAGGGTTTAGTTTTGGCACCACAGTGATGGTGATTGGCAGCGGCAGAGATTGGTGGGCTTCCGCGATTCTAGTGATCTGGATGACAATACTGAAAGTGCTTATCGGCTGCTGCTAGATGCTGATGAATCTACACCTACGCAGATCGAACATAACCCCAATCAGACCACCGGTGTCAACAAAACCTTTCTGTCAAAAGCTTCATCCCTCATTTATAGAGAATTTAATCTCTCTCCTAAACAACAATTAGTTACTGAAAAAGTGCTGTTGTGCATGGAGAGAGAGAGAGAGAGAGAGAGAGAGAGAGAGAGAGAGAGAGAGAGAGAGAGAGAGAACCATTTAGCATGTGGCAGGTTAAGTACAACATCCACCCTTAATCTTGCAAACAAGTAGTCCATGTTAGAGGAAAGGTAAGCTTTATACACCAATGACCTTTGTAATACTTTTATGTAGCTCATATGATAATGCCCTTTATCCTATAATGATCAAACTTATGATCATGTTGGCCTAACAAATGAAAAGCATTTAATGGCTCATGTCACGCAAACAACAGGCAAAAACTAGTCTCTTTCTTAATTTGAAGTTATTTAGTGTTTGTTTTATTTAGATAATATGTTATCTCTAGGCATTTCATCAACAAATTCCATTCACAACTAGGATATTCTTCATTTAATGCTGAAATAACACTAAATCACAATAAAAAAAAAATGTACTTACACATCCCTCATACACTTACATTCTTCAACACTCATTTTCAGCAATGTCAATTACACGTTTCTTTAAAAAAAATCTTATAATTAATACATGATATTTTTCAACTTACTGATATTATCTTAAAATCTGTTAAACAAAAGCACATCTGTACAGAAGAAAATACTGAAGCGAAATAAAAGAGAAAAAGCTTCTTTGTCAGGCACACATTAAACGCATAAAGTAGAAACCTGAATGACAGGATCAAGAAAAACATTAGGAATAATGCCAAGTCATACTGTAATTCACTCCTGTCTACTTTACTTTACTTATGTCAGCACTTTAGTAAAGGAGGATAATTTAATATGATGACCACAGGAAATGAAATAAAAATATATTTTACACAGACTTAAAAAAAAACAAAAGCAGCATGGACACAAACACAACATGTAATAAAAAAACAACATTTTTTTCACTTATCCATCCAAATAGAACTCTGGAGGCTGTAAGCAGCAACAGGGGCTCTCTTTGACAGAGAATATGTACATCTCTTGAGTTCACATAACTTTGAGTGAACTTCAAGGGTGCACATGCTGCAGGTTGCTAGGAGATGAAGACAGGCTGCTAAAGAGTTCTGCCTCAGGGGTTGTGGCTTGAAATTCATGGGAAAAGCTCTCGTTATGGGACGAGTCTTCTTCAACGGGTTCTATACTGTTGCCCAAGCCAGAGGATGTTGTACTGCAACAAGAAATAAATTGCCACACAAACTCAATCAGACAGGAATATTCATATTGTGCATCACAATTTTTGTACACATGCATTAAATGTAATACATCCATACATTCATTTAATCAATCTACACATTTAAATGCCCCTTTTATTTATGATATTTATGAGACAGAGGCACACACCTGTCACAGTCAGAGTCGCAGCAGGTTTTGCCGTCTTCTTGATGCGGTTCCTCCACAGGGAAACGTGCGTCGCCTATACATCGCTGGATTGCTTGTGCAACAGTGTAATGTGTCAGTCCCTGTGCACAAGCGTCCATTTTTGCAATGCTCAGTTGTGACTGCAAGAACAGGTGCAGTCGACTGTCGGACAGCAGTAATGGTGTATGTAGAACTCTATAAACACAAACAATTAAATAAAACTACATGAAGTATAATGAGTAGAAATCAGTGATGAGGATTTAAATTCTATTTAAAGAAGTGAAAAATATGAAGTGGCTGAGATAAGTGTTAAAGGTCACCCCCATGTCCTCCAAGATGTAAGGGTCTTATCAAACGAAACGATCGCTCATTAAAACAAAAAGTTTTATAAGCTCAAACGCTCACCTTGCTCTGTTCTGTGATGCACGTTCGTGACTCTGCTGTTCGAACTCGTTCATCAAAAAGAACAAATCTTTTTCCGAGTCAATTCGTTCTTTTGGTTCGTTGAATGAACCAAATGACTCGAAAAAGATTTGTTCATTTTGATTAACAAGTTCGAACAGGAGCTTATAAAAAAAATGTTTTTTTAAATGACCGATCATTTCGCTTGATCAAAAACCTAATGTCCACGTCTTTCTTTCTTCAGTTGAAAAGAAATTAAGGTTTTTGATGAAAACATTCCAGGATTTTCTCCATATAATGGACTTCAATGGGAACCAAACGGTTCAAGGTCCAAAAGACAGTTTCAGTGCAGCTTCGAAGGGCTTTAATCGACACCAGACGATGAATAAGACTCTTATCTAGGACCCTTCGAGTCATGACTCGCAAAAAGATTTGTTCATTTTGATGAACAGGTTCGAACAGGAGGGTCACGAACGCTCATCACAGAACAGAGCAAGGCGAGTATTTGTGCTTATGTAAAGCTTTATTTATTTTTTAAATGACCGATCACTTCACTAGATAAAACCCTTATTCATCGTCTGGTGTCGTTTAAAGCCCTTTGAAGCTGGGCTGCAGCTCTCATTTGGACCTTGAACCATTTGGTTCCCATTGAAGTCCATTATATGGAGAAAGTCCTGGAATGTTTTCATCAAAAACCTTAATTTCTTTTCAATTGAAGAAAGAAAGACATGGATATCTTGGATGACATCGGGGTGAGTAAATTATCAGCAAAAGTTTTTTTTTAAAGTGAACTACTCCTTTAACTGTTAATTTTGACATAGAATAAATATTAAAAAGAGAAAAGAATAAAAAGGTTTGCAATAAAACAATAATGATACAATAAAACATTGTATTGCTATCTATTTTAATTTCTTTATTTCCCATACCATTAAATATTGCAAAAATATATACTATATGTTTTATGTTTGAGTAAAACATATTTACTCTATCTAAAGGTTTACAGGGAATGTCTCTCTTTACAGCCACCACTAGATGGCAAAAATACCTTTTGATTTCCTTCATGTCTAATCTAGAATAGAATGTATTAATTGCTGAATGTACAGAATTCTTTTTTGAATTCATTTTAATCAACTTAATCATAACTCATTACCAAAAAAGGAGAGACCGTGTCAAAGAGTGACAGAAGAAACTCACGCCTCAAGAAACTGTTGCAGCCCCTGCATCCGTTGGGTGATCTGGGTGTCATTATTGAGATTGAAGAAAGGATTTCGGGCAGGGAGTTTAGGTAACTCTCTACAGAAACAAAAGACATATTACAAAGAAAGTGAGAGATTACACTCATATCCTTAACCATCAAATTTATACAGTGACTTTATGGCCACGTTTACACCTGGTGTTACACCAAGATTTTGGTGTTTTGGTCAATCGGATCACAAGCAGAGATAACTAGATGAGGGGAAAAAGCAACTTTCAGCTAAGTCTAAGACTCCGCCCTCTGTTGTGTTTTTAATGTTATGTATATGTTAATGTGGTGTTTTAATATGCTTTGAGACAACACCATTGCTGAGAAAACTGCTGGGAAAAAAGACCCAGTGTTCCTTATGCTGACAGGATTTAGCATATCATCATTATTACTATGCTTCGAAGCAGTGGGCGCTCAAGAGAAGGCAGGTTATCCATTCAAAGCATTTCTAAGGATTCCAAGTTATAAAAGGCAGCTGTCTAACTCTGAGATGGTGAAAGGGAACATAGTTGGTGTAACATTAGCAACACATTATTAACTTTGATAACGTAGTCAAGCAAAAGGCTAATTACATTAATGAGTGATACATAAAGCGCATTATATGCATCTACTTGCAGACAAGCCTGTATGAGTGAGTGAAGGCGGGACTAATTTGCATATTCCGAGTAGTATACACGTCTCTTAATTTATAGTTAGAGCAATGATGTGAACATGAGTTCTATCAATAGCTCCAACAACTCCTGGAAAGATCAATAGTATCCAGCTGCAGACCCGCAGCACCACCAGTTTCAGAACCCCAGCGCCAGAACCGAAAGTGAGGGAGGGGCGGAATTATTATTATTGCATTATAATTATTTTAGCAAGAATGTAAGGACAAAATGGGCCTGAGAGTGAGTTCCTCATTTGATACATTGTAAGTTAAATTTATACAAGATTGTTGTGATAAAACAGGCCTAGCTTGGGTTGAATTGGTCATTTTGTATAGATTTTTAACAAAACAATGCCGAATTTTCTCTCTTTTTTAGATGTTGACATTATTATTTTACACGAAAAATGCATGCTGCACATGTTCTTGTGAAATAAAGTATATTTTATAAAAAAAATACCCATGCGTTTTTTTTTTATTAAACAATCAAAATCATCTTACAAATACATAAACACAATAAATAAGTAAATAAATAGAACATAAAATATCACAGAGGTCTAATGAGTTATCAAATTGTGTATAATTTTGAAAACCTCCAATGCTTGTCTTGTTTTATATCTTTCAAAGCTTTATCATACAAAGTTAACTCCTTCATAAAAAACAAACAAACAAAGGTCTTACCTTCCTAAATCTACACGTAGGCCTATGTATAAACTGCTTAACTAAAATTATTAAACTGTTATACATTAAAATGCCCATAAGTTTCAAGTATTATTTTTTCACCATCATGATCAGGAAGTAACTGAAACGAATAACTGAAACCATATACAACTATATTACACAAAATCAATGTTTTAAAATGTTTATATATTGTACTGTAATGTAGTATCATAACATACATACGTAGAGAGTAGGACGTTTCTTGTTCAATAAAAGCTGTTTCATTTGTAAAATACCCTCCAAATTACGTTAGGTGGCGTTATTAGGTTTCAAACCTAAGCTTCGCCCCTCAGTTACGTTCCTGGCCCTGGTGTTGGTTAGAACGTAACTCCGCCCCTTACTTCAGGTTCTGGCGTTGGGGTTCTGAAACTGGTGTGCTGCGGGTCTGCAGCTGGATATATCTCGGAAAGATTGCAATCCTCATAAAGTGGCTTGCTTTTGCCACATGGTTTGAAGATCAGTTGGAAAACCAATGAACTGCCATACAGTAGTAGCAAAAAGAGTTCTAGCCTAGGAAAATTATCATCTTCATCCTTTTTCCAAATATTATTAAAAATGTGTTAAAGATTTTGTGATTTTGGTCGTCTTTTGTGGCTGTTCAAACCCTTGTGATCAGATTGATGAAAATACCAGGTGTAAACAGGGCCCTAATAAGACAAAATGCCTATGCAGTACTGACGTTTCGGTTTCAGCATTACTTTTTTATTTTAAATAAAAATATAATAATGTCCTCAAATGTACTTACATGAGCAGAGCGTTGTTCTGCAGTTTCTGCCGCAGCCAAACAAACTCACTATACCTCCTCCTCACACAAGAGGTCTTCTTTCGGAAACACATGCTATTGGTCTATAATTAAGACGAATATATTGAAACTAATGATCACATTGGTAAACATGGGGCGATGGAAAAAAATATATACACAGGGGGCAAGCAAAAATTCCATTAGAAAATCGAGTCTGATCAATAACATTCCCCAGTAACAACAGTGCAATGTAAACATGTGGGTGCTGCACTCACATGAAGACAGATCTCATAGTTGATGTACGTGTGCCAGAAATCCTCCTTGTGTACCTGAGGATCTCGAACCCATACAGTTATAAACTCCTGCAATAAGAGAAACGGTCTAGCGTTAGGCGTTTATGGTCACTGAAGTGTTTCAAATTGAACAAGGAAGTGACTCAGCAGCACAGCAGAAAGTGTGCTTGTACTTTTTCCTATTATGAGTAACAGATTTACAAGTGTTGCTTCAGGCTCTTCCATCCACCTTTCACACTAACCGGAGTTTTGGAGGGTATTTGGAATTTGTTTGTAATGTGCAATTGGAATTTCTCAAATCAACACACTATGTTGTACCACAGCCAACAAACCCATTTGAGGTCAAACAGAACACTTCCCAAAAATACCCTCTTAGACATTTCAAAGAGTTTTTACAGGAACTTACTAGCAAAACGGAACAATTTCCCACAGCCAATAAATACAAGCCATATCAATAGGCTTTATGCCAAATGTCATATGAACAAACAGGTCTCATCGTATCCGCTTGTTAGAAAAAGTGTAAACAGCTGAACTGAATGCGAAATCAATGGAAATCAGCTAACCTGGTTATTTTTATAGTTAATATCTGAATGTTAGTGAGAAGAATACATTATTTTTAGTTAATGCATGCAATGACCATTGTTTAGGCTCATCTTTGCTTGCTCCTTTGAAGACTATGGAAGAATACAGAGGTTTGTTGCACATAACCCATATTGCACCTAATCTTAGATACATTCATTAAAGTTTTTACTTTTAAATAAACGTTTGCCAAAATATAAATAATTTTGATTAAAACTAGTCTTTATAGTATTGAAAGGTTGTGAATAGTCGTTTGAAAAAATTCCAGAGAAAAGGCATGATGCAATTGCATTTCAGTTACAACATGTAATTAAAAACTTGTTTCCACCAAAGAGGCTTCTATTTTCTTTCTCTCTTACAATGATCAACATTGATCTAAAAAGGCATTGGGATAAAAAGTTCCAAGTTAAATGCTGCAAACATTTAATTTTAAAAGTAGTCTTAATTTATATTTGAATATGTGTTTTCATAAAAAATAATAATAATTTAAAAAAAAAAACAGATTAACATGAAATTTAAAGAAAACCAAGACACTGACCTTATTCACAAGGCTTGCGTTTTCCATCTCAGAGATTTGACTGGAAATAGAAGGAGACTGGTTTTGAGTGTTGGGAAATTTTAGTAGGCTACTTGGATTGTTTGGTCTAAAAATAACAACCAACAATTTTTACAGTGCCAAACCAACTGTGATTCAAGAGCTCAACAAAGGTATGAAAAAACAGTTTGATCGACCTGATACATAAATCAATGTGCTGTGCTACCAAACATTCCACTGAAGTGGTTAAGCAGCAATGATAACTTTTCTATTGAGCAACAAGTCCCAATGGGATAATGTCAGACATTAAAACAATAAATCAATCGTATCAGGAAACCCAGATATTAATTTCAAATCTTTCAATTAAATCAGGTTTTGTTTTGCTGTGCATGCTTAGTAATGGCATGCTGAGTAAGATTGAATCGTTTAATGTGAATCATAAAGCAATCAATCCACATTTTTTGCGCATCCTAAAATGGAAGTCCCATGGCATTAGTCCAAACAAACATTCCATCTGCGACCTTCATTTATACTCAAAAAATTGTTATGATTTTCACTATGATGATAACTTAATAACTCTTTAGTTGAATCCAGGACTAATTGACAGCAAGTGACCCTAAGCAAAATAGATTTATAGGCTAAGTTACTACATGTGACCACTTAGAAATAAACCACTTCAAACGAATGGCTATAAACGTTCAATGCACAGCAAAAAGGATCAATGAATAGTTTTAACATAATCAAAGATATTTTAAGAAAAGAAAAAAAGTGGTGTCATTTAAATAAAAAATAAAATAAAAAAAAATACAGTGTGGAAAAACAACCATGCGGTTAGAAAATCTCGCTGAACGGTTTGTCAACAACACAGACGTTTTCTGCCGTTTCTCTACACTACTGTTTCGTTAACATTCGTAAAGCCTAACTTGTTTATTTATAATTTCACGTCATATATAATGAGATAAACTACATTAATTTGTTATTCTCACCTTTTCTGCCACGTTTTATGCCTTGGTGTTTTGTAACTCTTCCGGCTCTTTCCAGGTGCTCATGAGAGAAAGACTGTTGTGATTAAAGTGGCGACAAGTTCGCTTGCTTGAGGGGATTCCTAGGGAAATGAAGTTTTTTTTTCCGGACTTTGACTCTGATGTGCGCATGCGCGGCTCTCAACCCTGAAATTACTTCTCACACCTACGTTTATTGTTTATGTATAATATCCTTTCTTTTGCTGTCTATGATAATATCATCAGCTGCTTCGCCGTTATTATTACACTAATAAAATATAATAATAATTAATATTATTATTATCAAATAAATATTAGGCTACAAAATATGTGCGTTGGTATTGTTTTGGAAAATTTGCCTTGATATATAGAGAAGCTTTTTATAAATATAACAGCTGTTTTTAATCTATTTTTAATTTTTAACACTGACATTGCCAATTGCTCAATAAAAAAGAAAAGAAAAGTATATTCAAAATTATATTCGAAAACTGTTCCATGGCATGGGACCAGCTCATCATTTGTTAATCCATATCTGGAAAAATAGGTTTTGCTCTTTTGAAACATGCTGAACATTCACAATGACAAGCTCCCTCAATCAGTACACCTGGAACTAAGTCACACAAAAATGGTAATGATTTAACATATTTCCATATTTCCATCTTATGACTTCATCACAAACATCCAGTGAAGATAAATAATTCCAGTTGGTATTGATGCGGGAGAAATCATTCTGAAGTTCTGCCCATATCCTTCCGGGGATCTCAGCATTAGACACAAATGCCTATAGTTTTATTTTATTTTATTTTATTTTATTTTATTTTATTTTATTTTATTTTATTTTATTTTATTTTATTTTATTTTATTTTATTTTATTTACCCGTGTCCCTGATCAGTCTGACCTGATTTTGTGTTAAATTGTGACAATGTGATGCAGGCCTTGCAAAGACAATGGAACATTGTAAAAATGGGACCAGACAGTAAAGCCACAACCCATAACCGTTATTGCTTTACATGCAAAGTCACTAGACAGTCATAGAGGTCATATACACAGAAATATTAAATAGTCTGGTATAGAAGCAAAAATGGCCACTAATAAAAAAAAATCTGGACGGAGAAATAGTATGTCTCTTTTAATCCTTTCAGTTTCATTATTAAAATCTACTGAATGTCAGAAGCCAGATCACATGACAGTCACCGCAATGTGTTGACTGCGACTAGCATATGACAAACAACTCAGCACCTCTCTTTACTGTGGTGAGTGCACAAGACCTGACATTTTCATTTGGCATTTCATTTTCAACATTTTAATTGTTGAAATGTGAAAGTGTCCAAAACGAGCCAAACAAGTGCTAGCATTGCAAAACAAATCATTTATTTTAGGTCTACAAAATAAAAAAAAATAAACATCAATGTAGCCTACATAAATAGTTGTTTCCTAATTGCATATATTTTTATTATGCATATTAATGTAATATACAGAAAGGAACTTCTTAGTTAATAACTTTATATCAAAGACGTGAAATATTATATGGTGCTCCTCAAGGATCAATTATTGGGCCACTTTTATTTTCATACATGCTCTATTTGGGTTCTATAAGCTAAAATTGATACAGAATGCAGCAGTACTAATGCAAATAAAAATGAGAGCATATAACACAAATGAACTTGGTTGCCAGTTCACCAAATGATTGATTTAAATGTTATTTTATTAGTTTATAAAAACTTTATATATTGCTGACTGTCTGTCAAGATATGTTCCAAATCATAGTTTAAGATCTGTAGTGCTGGTTTTCTGACACATTATACAGCAAATCTTAAGTGATACAGTGGCCCTTCTTTTAGCTATAAGCTCCAAAAATGTGGAATTGTTTATTAAAATTAAACCCAAGAGGCTATAGCATTCATTTTTAAAAGGCATAAGACATACAGCATCGTTTTTTAAGTTGCTAATGAGTAATGGATATTGTGTAAACGTTTGTTCTGTGTCTTTATTTTAGTTTTATAGTTGTTTTTGATTATTTGTATATATGTGTGAAATTGTATTTGTTTTTATACTTGTGAAGTCTTTTGCATTCCACGTATGAAAAGGGCAATACAAATAAATGTTTTCTATTTAAAATCCATGATTCTGCACATTGCAGATTTATCGATTACGATAAAAAAAAATGTTATTCTAAACAATAGCACATTTACTGACGTAGGATTTAAAACAGCTAGAAAGATTTGAGGTTCGGTTTATTTTAGATTTATCAGATTTAGCATATTTCATTTATTTTTATTAGGGCTGTGCAAAAATTAATTGCGATTAATCGCATCCAAAATAAAAGTCTGTGTTTACATAATATATTTGTGTGTGCTGTATATAATTATTTTGTATATATAAATACCTATGCATGCATGTATATATTTAAGAATTGTTTGCGCTTAAATTCTGTTTATATAAATAAATACATAATCTATATTATATAAATATAAATATTTTATTTATGAATAACACATTTTCTTAAATATATACATGCATGTGTGTGTATTTATATATACAAAATAATTATATACAGCACACACAAATATATTATGTAAACACAGACTTTTATTTTGGATGCGATTAATCGCAATTAATTTTTGCACAGCCCTAATTTTTATATACTTTCATATTTGACATATTAGTTTTTACCATCCATTGTCTTGATCCTCCATGTGCTGAAGTGCGTGACTGGTTTTCAGTGGTTGGCTGCTTGCAGAATTCCTCTCTGGTAAGAGCTGATCGTTCTGCTGCTGTCCCGAATTCTCAGGTTTATTTGTTGACATAGTCTATCACATTCAGATTTTCTTCAGCTATGCAAAAAAAAAAAAAAAAAAGAGAGAGAGAGACTTATGTTCCACTTTCATTAATAATTAGATACCTGCACACGTTTGAAGCATTAAGACCCTGCTTCTTTAATTTTGAAATTGTACTTTTCTTACCCTGTCTGGGAAATCCTATTAAATGGGAAATAACTCATTTGCAGCATGCCTTGACACACTCAGCAGGCGAGTAAGTTTACGTCACTGTTTTCTGACTGAAATATATGTAAGGGGAAGGGACAGCCCCATCAGGTGGGGCATGAAGTCAAAATTTAAGTTGTGTAACTTGAGATCTCTGTTGTTTTTGACATCCCCCCCTCAACAACGTGTTGGTTTCCCCAAAGTCATTTTTCACAGAAGCATTTTCGGCTCTGCGGGGGTGTTAAAATCGCCTGATGATTGTTAATAAAGTGTATCTACAAAATATAACTAATTATGTTGTTTTATATTGCTAATTTACTGAAAGGTCCAGTAGGGTGGGAAGCTGGACTTTTACCTATCAATACCAAAGACTGTGTCATAATGCAGTCCACCACTGTGAGACATCTCAACCACAACACCCAAAAGGATTTCCTAATTCAGAAATCAGTAAAGTACTTGTGACCATAAGGATATATATATTGGATTGTACCCTTGTTACAGAGACACTCCAGACTGTCTGTCAAAATGTTACCTAACATAAGGATTAAGCCGCCAGAGTACACACATACGTGAGCCAACCAGTGTGCAGTTATTTTGTTTTCTTATTATGCCTGTAAAGTGTATTTTCAGTTTGTCATCTGACCTGCTTGTTTCAGGATGACATTACAAAAACAGGTTCTTGAAAGGAAAAAGCCTCAGAACTCAAAGTCCATCTCTATACCGCTAATCTTTGTCATGAGACCTGCAACCAGCAAAGCAAATGGAAGGCTAATAAATGTCTCTTCTGTGGTCATAATCCTTAGTTAGTAGGCAGTGAGGTTACAGACGTGAGGCAGCACTTTTCACTTCTCTTGTTTGTTTCAAGATATCATCACCAAATAAGAGTCATATATATGGTGCATGAGTGCTTTTTCTTAAATTATTTGCATATCAGAAGCCAAATTACAGATATTATTATTATTTTTTTTTTAATATCTGGCACCACCTGCATCCCACGTCTGATAAAGTGAGAACATGAACTCGTGAACTCTGACGGCAAGAAAGTGATGAGGTCAGGAATCAGGATCTGTATTGGTCTCATTGCTTTTCCATAGTTAACGGACCACTTCTGTGTATTTTAGATACACATTGTAAATATTTAACAGATTCCAGCTGATGTCTTGAAAAGCAATTACTGATTGTCTGATTGACACTCTGAAAACCTCTGAAAGACAAAACGAGCAGAAGTGTAATGATTATGACTGGAAAATTTACTAAATTGTGCAATTAAACATTTCAAAGTAATTCGTCACTGTGATTACAAAAATGTGGATTTTTTTTTATCTACTTCCTAAATTCTCAAATGACTGTAGATAAGTATTTTGTGCTCTGAACAGATCACAAAAGACAAACAGGAAAGGCAACCAGAAATCTTAAAAAAAAAAAAAAGCAAACCACAATTCTGTTGGAGACTATTCAAATGAAAGTAACATACTGACAAACTCTTAACTTTTTGCTAAAGACACCTTATTCCAATAAAGATAACAAAAAGAACAAAATTCAATACAGAAGAGGTTACCCAGAGTGGAAGCAAATGCATTGCAAAATAAGAATGGGGAAAAGGCTCTTTCTCATTCTTAATTACCAATTGGTAAGGTCTATTTAAAATGTAGACTGTGTAACTTGGTACTAACCGCAAGCAACTTGTGGAAGGACATGGTAGATGGAGCTACTTCTTTATGTAGATGACGAGTCAGGCAAGTACTGGACCACTCAGCATAGTACCTTTAAAATCCATTATTACTGCAAAACAAATTTGAACTACAAGACAGCTGTGGCACTTGTTCTGTGGTCATTCTGTAGTTTTTACAAAGCTACTCCCTACCATGACAAAGAATTAAAGCAGGCAATGGTAAACAGATGTTTTGTGAATGTTAGGAGGTTCCCCTATTTAATACAAAGATAACCATCTATTATATATTTGTCCAAAGAGTACATTTGAGTATGCTTAATAGCAGTTCCAAAGTTTGTCAAACACAAGAACAAAAGTCAAGCCACTCAATTGACATGAGGTGGAAAACAGCTCCCTATAACACACCCCTAATAAAAGCACTTTGCATGCCAACAGCCCCAAATAACCATGTTTTGATCAAGTAACAGTAGTAAAGACTTCAGTCATAAATATCCAACAAAACATCTGCTTCGGATATTCAAGACACATCATGCAAGAAGATTAAAAGCAGGCATATAGACCTTTATTGAACTAAAAAACGCAATATTTACACAAACATTTACATAAACACTTCCATTATTCATGTAAACAATAATTAAAAGAAAAACTACAACGATAATGACAACCAAAAGAAACTATGAACATGATTACAAAGCATGAGATGAGTGGAGAAAGAAAAAAGAACAAAAAAAAACAAGCCAGTGCATTAATGAAAAACAGCACTGTTGTAACACCAAGTTCAAAAAAACAGTCAAAGCATCCTATATAGCAAGTTTTAAAAACACTCGTCTCATTTGCACATATTTTCATTGGTTCACTACAGTCATGCACATAGCTTCCAACCAAATCTCAATACATTTAAAATTCCTCCACCATCAGACTCTCAACACTTCTGCTAATACCGTACAGGTGGAGGACACTAACGTATGGTTTAATTCGATTTGGGGTGCTACTGCTGCTCATCCTCAGGACAGGAATGCCAAGTTAGTCTTTCCTCATAAAAGGCGATGACTATCTGTGGGCAACGGGTGTTAGCCTCTCGTGCAGGCACCAGGTCCGCCTCATCAGAGTCCTTCCTGTAAACAAAACATATCTCTGGTTAGAGTGCTATAAGATGAAACAGACTCCATAACATGACAATTAGAGCTTTGCTGCCCCCTACAGGCCTTTAGAAGCATCTTAAATTGATTCATGCAAAAGCAAAAACACTAATTCCCATGTTGTTCCAAACCAGTATGACTTCTTCTCTGGAAAACAAAGACGTGATTGGGAGGGAGGGGAATTGTGTTTTTAAAAAGAAATTGTGTAAAAAAACAAAAACAAAATAAAAACGACTTTATTCAACTATTCATTTCCCTCTCTATGGGCCATGAGAGAGTTCACATAGTGCTGTGCTCTCGTGGCCCACAGAGAAGGAAATGAATAGTTGAATAAAGTCTTTTTTCTGCACAAAAAGTATTTTCGTCGCTTGATAAACTTAAAATTGAGCCACTCTGACTATTTTAAGGAGGTCTTTTACTTTTCTGGGCTGGCCAGTTTCGATCCCTTAGAAGCCTAAGGTGGAGTGATCCAGCTCTCGGATTTGATCAAATATCTTATTCATTTTGGGGTGAACTAATCCTTTACGGTTATGGTCTCATATCCAGTAAATTAACATAGAAAACCATGCAAGTTTTACCACTTCATGAGGAACATGAGCTCCCCACTGCTGTCAGTCGCTCCAATGATCCTCTCTGGCTCAAGGTTTCTTGCAAACCCTCTTGGCTTGTCAGACTGCAACAAAACATCAGTTTTAGCAATAAGAACAAATGATAAAATCTTTTACACCTGCTAGATAAGCGTCTTCATGGAACAAAACTAATAAATTGATGACCAACACACAATCTTACCATTTCCTTCTTTCTCTTTGCCTTGCTCTCCTCGGTTTCTGGTTCATCGGTGGATGATTTTCTTTTCACAGCTTCTGGTTTCTCCACCACTCCTTTCTGAGCCTCCAGGTATGCAGAAATCAGTTCAGGACAATCTAAATTTTCTTCAGGCTCCCAGGTATTGTCAGCACTGAAGAAAACATTAGCATATCGTGTTACTCATCACATGCAGCAGAATTTATTAATAAAAATCCCAAGCAATCATTCATCTCATTATACCTGTAAGAAATCAAATGACGTTTAAAAATTACTCACTCTGTGAAGCCTTTCCACTTGAGGAAAAACTCTACTTTTCCATTGACCACTCGCTGGTCCATCACCTTCTCCACCACAAACTCCTCCACTTCTTGAACATCTTTCTTTGATTTGCTTCCCTGCTTCTTGCCCATGTCGACCTAAAACGTACAAAAGACTCAGAATCAGGAACCTGATTAGAGATTAACTAATTTAAAAGGCATGTTCCTTTAAAAATAATTGCCACATTTATGACTTGCACAATAATGCTAAAATGGCTATTGTTTGCACATTTAGCTACAGAAAGATTAACGTTAGCTCAAGTCCGTTCATGAATTATCTTTGACATTAAGAATCTACGAATACAATAAACGTTCAAACTAGATGACGTTAGTTATGTGGTAACTTACCGTTTATGTGTGCTAACGTAAGTAACGTTAGGCTATGTTAACGCACAAACTACGCACGCATGAACAGGCCACAGGCACGAACGCAGTTTAAACTACATTTAGGGTTTATTTTTTCATTATCAATACTACATAAATAATTGTGTTGTCCGAAATAACGCCTGGCTGTTTCACAAAATTGTTGCTTGATAAATATTCGCTAAAACACGCGCTGGCTTTAGATAAAGTCAGCCAGTTAGCTTAATCGCTAAGTTAGTTGAAAACACACAAACAAACCAACAAAAACACAGCAATAACATATGAGTGTGTTATATAATATTGAGCACGGTACATCCATGCAAACTGAAACGATTAAAGGTAATAAAAAATATTTAAGACAAAAACGTTTTGCAACAAATGAGGTAACAGCAAACTACAATGAACGGCGCAGCAGCACGAGAAGCATGCGCGGGAAAACTCACCCTCACAATGGAAAAGGATCAAGATGTGATTTACAAATCTTTACGCTTCTCGACCTGCAAACTACAGCGGCGATGTATCGCACTTTAACGAGACACAAACTTTAAAAACGTTTGCCCTCTTAGTGCACTATAAATCAATAGAAGAGAAATCGACTGAGGCTCGACGAAGGCCAGCCCGAATCGTACGCGAGGACGTAAAGCCACGCCTACGACTGGTCACGTGTGTCCAATGAGGGTTTTTTTTTTTTTTTTTTTTTTCAGAAGGCGGGGCAACCGTGATTTAATTCAGTACGTAGAGAAGTGGGCTTTATGCACAGCTGCACTACTTCCTGAACTTCAGCCAGCTCATTGTCTCCTGTCTGATATTATTGGACAAATTGATTGATCCAGGTGTGTCTGACCTCAGTAGCAACGGCAACAATAATCAGACACACCTGAATTAATCAAGTTTGGCCAATAATGGCAGATAGGAAACAAGGAACTGGATTAAGTTCAGGAAGTAGTGGGGCTGTGCATAAAACCAATCTGATATCAACTTTAAGATCCACACACTCTTTAAAATTTAAAAGTAGGCTATATTATTAATCTGTTCGTTCATTGTATAGTTTTACATCCAGATTGTGAACAGCACACATACTCTTTGATGAAAGACTGATTGCATTCCTTGATTTAAATAACTGAGTGCAACAGTCTGAAAGTATTGAAATGTATAATGCACTTCAGATTGTTCAAAATTGTCACACTTAAAGAGATTCTATATGGAAGACAGCCCATTCCCACCATGGACATTCCTGTGAGTATCTTCAAATAGTGCTGATGTCAGTTATATTGCATCTTTTTTTGTGTATGTTTGTTTTCCAAACTCATTTGGAATACTGCAAGTCAATTAATTAATTAACATTAATTATTATTTTTTTGGAACAGGGTTAAAAACACTTTAACAAATCCCTTGTAATCTGACCTAAAAAAAATATATCAAACTGACCTAGGCTATACCGACGAAGAGAAGATCTTCAATTTATAAGTATACATAAAGTTTGTGTTTTGTTGTTTTGACACATGTTGTTATAATACACATAATTTACACATATTAAACAAAATTTTTGCACTCTTCTGGATTTAGGATTGAAAACTATTCCTGGCAGTAAATTCAGAAGACATTAAAACATATTTTAAGATGTCATATTTTATTCCCTATCCGAACCATGTTGAAACACACACTGCCATTGTTTAGCCTCAAGATCCACACCATTTTTTCCCCCGCATGTTTAAAAAAGCTACTTAAATATGCTAATTTAACTAAGGCCTACTCTCCTGGCTCAAGTCCCGTCGGTGAAACCAGGCCACTATTTCCTAAATAGCCCTTAGCTAATGTATCGATTTATTTGTCTTTAATCACACTATGTTCTGGCACCCATAAAAAAAAACTAATCCACTAATCAGTTGGATTCAGTTACACAGTAAAAACACTGTTGGTACATTATTGTCACTTGTTTATGAGGGACCTATTATCTTTTTTAGAGCCACTTAAAGTCACTATGAAAGTATGTAAACAAACGACCAGTATTTTGAACATTATTAAATGAACTTTTTTTAACCTTTGTCCCATATAATGCATTTTCCCTTTCATCAGCACAAATTCAACATTTCAAAATCCTTAATTTAAAAAAAAAACAATTCAACCAGTGCATGTTATTGCCACCAACTTTATATTGATGATTATGTTTGTGTGTTGTTTGCATTCAGGCCAGAGAGCACGAATTTAGTCTCATTATGCCACACAACATCGTCAAGTACAACCCTGTAACACTGTAGATTACAGCCCGGAAAGTACTGCGTAATTAAAGTAATTTTACAGTGTAACTTTCGGTAATTATAGTGTAGGCTACCAATAAAGTATTACGTAAGGGAACAATATGTAAAGTTTGGGAAATAAAGGGATAACAACCAGAAGAATTAAAAAAATATCTATACTGTGAGTATTATATAACTAAGGGGAACTTATTTTGCTATTATGATACAACAATCTCACATTTGGAAGCAAATTAGCAATACAATGCATGCCTTTTTGTAATTATGGTGTAGCAATACATATTTTGTAGACTTTTTTTTAAATTATAGGGTACATATCTATGCATTTATTCTGTAATCTTTTTAACGAAAGTGCACTGACAACTAAAACTATTGCAACGTTTGCTTAAATATTGGGGAAAGATGCTCTTGTTTCATTAGTGATGCTTGTTACCCTCTTGTTTTATGTAGTTACAGGGCAAGTACAACACAAATAAATACACATCTTATATCATTGACTCAGGAAACTTTTATTTGAAAAACAACTTAATTCACTTATAATGCAAGCTCATGTGTTCCTAAAAGGTGGAGCATCAATACTGCTAATAACTGCATTAATCCATTCGACCCCAATGGATAGATAAATGTCAAGGGCAACGATAAGTGTTTGTAAGAAAAAAAAATTAAACTTTAGACTATCTCTTCAGACAAACTGTAATAAGTTGTTTTTCAAATAATGTTTCTGTGATATTAGATATTTCAGTGATAGTAGATTATGTGTATGTATTTTTACTTGCCTTGTAACATGGGAAGAGAAGCCGAGGGTAACAAACACCACTTTAATTTACGGCCCGAAATATCACACTTACCCTGTAACTACTTGAAACAAGAGGGTAACAAGCACGTATGTTTTTTTTTAGCACCACCACTCTATTATTTCCCAGTTTTTTTTTAACTGTTTAAATAGATAGATATGAAGAGTTCAGATGCAAAAGCCTCTAAATGCCATTTGAAATTCTCTTCTAAAATGACCATTTTTATCAAGCTTGTATATACAAGTTCAGTAATTTCACTTAAATAACAATTAATAGGTAATCTTCATTGTCATTTAAGTGAAATCACTGAACTTAAATATACAAGCTTGATAAAAATGATCATTTTAGAAGAAAATTTCAAATGGCACTTAGAGGCTTTTTGCATCTGAACTCTTCATATGTACCCTGTATTTTATAAAAAGCCTACAATGTGTATTGGACAACATTAGGCTATTACAAAAAGGTACGCAGTGTATGTTCTCGCTAAATTGCTCGCAAATGTAATGCTCCCAAATCATAATAGTAGAATAAGTTCCTCTTAGTTATATAATTATTCCAGTATAAAGCATTTTTTAGTTCTCCTGGTTGTTACCCCTTTATTCCTTTATAACCTTACATTTTGTACCCTTATACTTACATGTAAGTACTTTATAGGTACACTATAACACTGTAAATTACACAGTACTTTCCGGGCTGTAATCTAAAGCGTTACCTTGTGCACTATTAACAATTTGTGCAGTTTAAAATTTAGAAAACAGAATTAAGTTTGACACTGCTTTATTAAATTCAGCATTGCATCTATGATCCATAAAACAAAAATACAATTAAAAGAATAAACTCGTCACCAGTAACTTCATTGTCCTCCTTTATTCGTTTTAAAAGATATAAAAGAGCTAGATTTTGAATATCCCTGTTTAAAGTTAAAGGTATTCCAACCCCTTTCAAACACATACATAAAAAAAAAAATTGCTCAAAAACACACAAAATAGAAAAACCGAAGAAATAAAAAGAGCGAGAGAGAAACACAAATCAAACCACTCTGCCAATAAAGGAAGAAAACATGAGGATCATTTGCTTGGGCCCAGAACTTTTTATGCTAATTCACTAATAGCTGATGTAGTACTTGCCTTTTCCAAATTATAACCGTGCTATGAGGTAGACCAAAACTTGTCAATTCTGTTTTTTTTTTGTTTTGTTTTACTTTCACTTCACTTCAGAGATAACCACTTCTATATGTATATTTAATATGTGACGGTGTGTAAAAAATAAAAAGGACAACCAAGTTGAAAACATAACTGCAATCCAACCTTATAAAGCCTTTATAAAAAGCTATTAGAACGCATTATAATTGTTCTTGTTAGGCAAGTGCATAAATGTAATTTGACAGTAAAATAATATACAGGAACAGTTTAAGCAGCGGGATCCTGTTTGTCATGAATAAAATCACATTATTTTAACTGTGTATCGTTTTATTTATCTCAGTGGCGAGAAAAACATAAATCAAGGTGTGAAGGAGACCGCAGCGGTCTTTTTGGATGGAGGTTGTATTTTATTAATGTTTGCAAACGGTTTGAATTGAATTTGGGTCATTTCTGTGGGGTTCGTGTTAAAAAGAGAGTTCACCCAAACATTTTAACTCAACCTCATATCATTCCGAACCTGCATGCTTTGTGAAACATAAAAGATGACAGAAAATGACAAACAACATTGGACTGATTTTCATTGTGTTCTGCAGGGAAAAAAAAAAAAAAAAGTAATACAGGTTTGGGCCGACATGAGAGTGAGTAAATGACCATTTTCATTCATGGGTGAACTATCCCTTTAAGCTCTATCCTGCGAGAAATAGCGAGGCACACTTTTTAACATGGTCCTCCAGTGACCATCTACAAACATTCTTTACTTAGTAACTGGTCATTTAAATGAACAGTTAAAGAAAAGCAAAATAGGTGCTCTTTAGAAATACACCTTATACGAACTCTTACTATACACAACATCCAGTGTTTTCAGTACATTCTCTCCAGCAAGCGAACAAGGCTGCTCCCAACCATAAGTGTAGTATTTTTACAGTATTCTTTTTGCCCTCCACTTGAGTTACGAATGGCTTTTAGGAACAAAGAAGAGCCAAAAATGCTCCAACACATCTTGTCTCAAGGATAAAAACTCGCCTTTCAGAAAACAAAAATATTTGTTTGTAAACACAAACACATGCGCACACACACACAAAGTTCCTTAGGGCTTCTTGACCTTCTTTCTCTTCACTGTCTTGCTACCAGCCATTGTCCTTGACGTTGTGTTTGTGCGGGGCTGAACCATCACCCGTCCGTTAGCACTGCAGTGCAGCGTATAGTGCTCAGGGTTCAGAGGATGTCCATATTCATCCCGGATATGACTCAACACTGTCCTCGAGAGCGCCTCGAAATGTTCAGCGGCTGCAGAAAGTGACTTGGCTGTGTGGGCTCTCTGGCGCAGAAGAGCATCTCGCTGCTCCGCAAGGCCCTCAACCTCACCCTGCAGGCCCAGGATCGCATCCAACTTCCTCTTGCGGCAATTCTGAGCGGCAAGCTTGTTTTTACCTCTTCGCCGCACATCACGCAAGAGTGTGACTTCTGATCCTGAAAGATTCTGCCTGTCAAGCAACTCCAGGAAGTTTTCTACAGGCATGTTGACAATCTGAAAAGCTGAAAATTGAAGACCCAACGCCTGCACCCGACGTTCGTCGCGACTTATCTCTTCAGGTTCAGATTCATCTTCGCTCATCACTTCCTGTTTGATATTTGTGATCCAGCTAGACGGTGTGGAATTTTGAGCCTGTGGGGCTGAGTAGGTATGATCATGCCAAATGTTGTCATGAAGGTTCACAGGCGACCAGTCACGGTAAGCAGCTGCACAAGCGCCGCCTTTTGAAGAAAGAGACTCTACTTCACTGCTATAGCCTGTAGCTCCACCCTCATCCTCGCAAAACGAATCGGACGTAGTAGACGGGGACGCGGCGCTCCTAGAACTGCTCTCCAAAGACAGCCCAGAGTCTGAATCCTCCAGCCATGGTGTGTCCATCTCACTTTGCATGCCATCCAGCATCTCAGGGTCGATCGTGCCAAGATTACCCAGATCCAACATGTTGATGTGCTCAAAAACAGCCTCATCTAGAAAGCCTCCCATCTGCGTAGGGGAGGTTTCATTACGAGAGCTGTTCCCGGACAAACAGAAGAGCGATGAAGGAATTGGCCCTGCTGAGGTCTGAGGTGGGATTGAGTGAGAAGAGTTTGTGGATTCCAGACGGAAGAGGGGTGCTCGGGAAGATGCGGGCCTGCAGTTCGCTGAATCTCCCCTGGTTACCATGGCATCTTGAAGGCTTACATCATAGCTGATGGGATTAGGAAGGTCGGCTTCTAAATCTGACATGTGTTGGGGGACCATAGAGTCAAAATTCTGTAATGGAAGGGGAAAATATTGTCAATGTAAACATTTTCAAAATTCTTATTCAGTGCAAATGTGCACAACAAACGAGAATTAGAAAAAGAGACCCATAGAGATGGCCCATAGTTTTAAAACTAATGTATTGGTTTGGTATTGTAATGGCGCTTTTCCATTACCAGTACCAGCTTGACTCGACTCGCTTTTCGCTACGTTTTCTATTGCAGACAGTACCGCCACAAATAGAGCCCGATCGTTCCTCTTTGCCCCATCAAGCTTTTGCTGGATCCTCTCTTCGGCAAACCAAACAAAGGAAAGTCTGCATCTCCTCTTTTGACCACGGCGTATTCTTCCGATTTGCCATAATATTAGTAGTAAGTTTAGTAACTACTGGCTAAACTATTTTAAAAATGGCGGGGTTATTCTGGATACTCCATCTGGCATGTGCAATGATGATGCAGTGAATGGTAACGATTCTCTCTGACCAATCAGCAGCATTGTTTTCACGTCACGTTTAGTATCGCCTCAGCTCGTTCAGAACCTGATACAAAAAAAGTACCCGAAAGCAGGTACAGGAACAAATTTTACAGAGTGGAAAACCAAACAAAGGCGAGTCGAGCTGGTACTGTGTAGAGGAAAAGCGCCATAAGTTATTTTTTGTTAGGAGTATTTCAGTGTCTACTAACAGCATTGGATGCATAATGGCCATTTTCAATGAAAAATAAAAGTGTTTTTTACAAAAAAATAAAAAATAATTCAAACTTACAGTAACTGTAAAACACTTAGAAGTAAATGATATGAGTCATATTTTCGGTGGCAATCATTCTACCATAACTGATGTCGATATATTTGTACTGAAAGATTAATATTCCCTTAATCTTGAATGGAGGACAAAGCATCCACACTTACATCAAACTCAGAGAGGAAGTCCTGCCACTGTGGAGGAAGCTCAAGCCCAGAAAGAGGTGGAGGAAGGGTACTACTCAGCAAATCCTGGAAAGAGAAGTAGCAAAAAAATAAAGTTAAAAAAATAAATAATTAACATCTCACTCCATCAAGAGTTAATATGGAGTTTAATGACCACAAATATAACAACCATAACCAAATTTAACTTTTCTCATTCATCAGTTCACTAAATTCCTGTTATGTAACATTATGCAATAATTTCAGGATCCCACAATTTACCCATTCGTTCCAGCCTGTGTCCACTTTTGTGTACTTAAAGAGATACTCCACCGTTTTTTTCATATTAACTAAGACGAGTTGATGCATACCTCTGTCGTCTCAGTGCGTGCACTCAATCGCTCTGGTGCGTGAGACACTTTGATCGCACTTAACTAGCCCAGTTCATTCAATATGGGCCAAGCAGAAAAGTGACCAAACACATCCACGTTTTCCCTATTTAAAAACAGTTACTCGAGCAGTATAACACGGTGACACAAAATAAAACGTTGCGCTTTTCTAAGCGTGTAAAATGGATAACTATATTAAGTGCTTGGGAGCACTTCGACTCGGCGCAGAAATATCATCACTCGGGAAAATTCCTCCCCCCCTTACTCTCCGGAGTGATGATATTACTGCGCCAAGTCCATAGATAGATTTGCGCTGAGTTGAAGTGCTCCCAAGTTGGAGATTTAGCTGTTCCATGTCAACCTTTCTCACTCGTTGGGACAACTAACCTATGCCACTCCACACCATACATGATGCTTCAATGTAGCCTGAGAAACTTTTCTCTATTTACAGATATGACAAGAAATGCACTGACGTGTGACACAATTTCCTGGGAAAACCACCCTATCGGCTCTAAAATATAAACACTTATAATCGGCTTACCACAGTAAATGAGGGTAAGACAAAAACATGTTTTGAAAGAAGGATCGTTTTAATTTTAACGCAAAAAAAGTTAGGCAGTGGACCTTTAAGTTTTACATCGAACCGGATAGACACACCATTCTTGTAAGACAGGTAGTAAAGTTTGTTTACCTCCTGCTCTAATGCTGAGCTATGAGTCAGCTGGTTCAGTGAAGCAGGGCTGGTTTCCTCCTGCCCTCTCTCATCTTTCTCATCCTCCTCCTCATTCTCTTGCTTCAGTAAAGTTTCCTGGAGAGAAAAGAAACATAAAATATGATATGGTGATTAAACAGTACATTTAAGACTACTTCCAAGAGAGAAAAGAAATACTCCATAAACTATAATGCACCTGTTTAGGACAAATGTATTTCTCTGCTACTCATTTAATAGATTAAATTTATTCAAAGAACTTTATGAATTTTACTCTTACCTGTGTTAGTTAGTTAAAAGGAAGAACTGTTTGCATAACATGCACGGTTTAAAAGGTGGCTCTAGGGAGAATACATGACTTAACGGATTTCAGAAACTAGAACTGTCAATACATGATCAAGTTAACAACGAACATTACAGAAAGACAGGTTTGGGCTGGACCAACTGGTAATTTACCACTCCAGGCAAACTATTACAAAACAAACGATTTGACCATTAAAAAGAAAATATTTTATAATATAAACATAATGTAATTTATTTTATAACACTGTACTTTGACAATAGTTTTTTTGTTTTTTTTTAACCATACTAACGTTAGGGACGTTTAAACCTATGGTTAAAATGTGACGTTTGCCTGACGCACCTGTACACCTAGTTGCCATGGAAACAGATATTTAAACTAAGTGAACAGAAAAGTTAACTCTAAAACACGATTTTATTTCCCCACAAAGACTTCCACAGTAAATTGCTGATGAAAAACAACGTGACGTTAAATAAACAAAATCATAGCATAAAGATCAGAACAGATCAATTCAAACAAGTCGATCTAATTTGACAATATCTTTATAACACCATTTAACGTTAGTATTATTAAACTGGTTTAACGTGACTCCATTATTGATAGGATATGTCACTTATTGTTTCGCTTTCGCCTAACGTTAGATGCTCACGAGTGCAAAAACACCACTTGCCATGAAGCTAACAGGCTAACTCAGCAAAATACAAACACCAACTACTGAAAGCTGTTCACACGTGGCCCCGTGTGTGTGTGCCCCGTGATGAGAAACAACATAATGTAACTGGTTAGAATGGAAAGGGTGTAATAATGCACTGCATTGTTACCTCTTTGGAAAGTTCACCAGCTGCACAGCAAGGCCTTGAAACGGTGCAGTCCTGAGATACTGACCGTCCGAAGACCTCTCCAGTCCTGTGATCGCCCTCTTCCCGATGATTTTCGGTATTTACGTTCTCGTCATCAAGGTCCCCTGACAGGTCGTGTGGCTCACTGACATCGGAACCCTCATCAGGCACCAGGTGCACCAACCATGCGCTGACATGCGTGGGGAAGCGGGCCGGGGACCCGAGCGCACGCACTTCATTCAGCAGCCTGCGGCTGGTGAAAAAATAGTCCAGCTCGGTAGATTTTGGATGCACTTGATGGCCCGCCGCGGTGTCCCGATAGTGGTGAAAATGGGTCTGCATAAAAGCCGAGCTCGGCCCTCCGTCCGTTTCTATCAACGGCGAAAAGTAGCCGCTAAAGTAAGTGTCGACATCCACGCGAACACCTATCAAACTAAGCAGAATCGTAAACTGAATGAGTCCCTCGGTGAAATACTTCTTCATATGATGCATGTTTCAAAACAAATATTTCAACCTCGTGAGGCCAGAACGAGAACAAAGATTGCCCGTTTGCAGTTAAACAAAGACAAAATCCTAAACAAAAGAGCACGCGTTGACTACTCTCTGTGTCAGACAAAGAGCAGCCCCGACCGGCGAAACTGTTCGCTGCACTTACACTACCGGCTTTTCATAATTTCCGGGCCTATAACATCCCAATGCGGAGATAGTGCCTTCCTCTAATGTCTCAAAACACAAGGAGTCATTCTCATCTAATATATTCTGTAGCGAAAGACAAAATGAAACTTTTTTATCTTACTAAAAGAACAATAAAAGTCCCCGGCTATCCTGAATCGAGCCTCTCATCCGAGGAGGGGAACAACTGCTCAAATTTGCATAATTCATCAAATCCCACTCACATGCGACGGAATTACCTTCGCAACAAGCTCTGATTGGGCCATTTCTGTTGTCGTTCATTTGAAGAGCCAATCCCAAAGAGACATGCTTTTGTCGCTACCGTCTATGGTCGCTACCCAGTGCCTCTGTCGCTTCCTAACCCTTTCCTCTCTTGGATAAAAAAAGTAATCTTGGGAGTTACAGACAGACAGACAGACAGACAGACACTGTAATTGTGGTATTTAATCTTTTCCCATGGACAGTTACATGTAACTCAGCAATGACATCTACGTAAAACACTTGTTTTATATAATGTATAATAATATAATATATATACACACACACACACACACACACACACACACACACACACACACATATATATATATATATATATATATATATATATATATAATATATAGGGCTGTGAAACAATTAATCGAGATTAATCACATCCAAAATAAAAGTTTGTGTTTAAATAATATATGTGTGTGTAGTGTGTAATTTTTTTTTGTATATATAAATACACACACATGCATGTATATAGGCCTATTTAAGAAAAATGTGTTATTAATATATCAAATATTTATATTTATGTATGATATTAAATTTGTATATACATATATAAAGTATATACATGCAAATATTTCTTAAATACATGTGTGTGTATTTATATATAGAAAATAATTATACACACTACATACACATATATTATTTAAACACAAACTTTTATTTTGGATGTGATTAATCGTTTCACAGCCCTAATTATATTATATTATACAAAACAAGTGTTTAGATGTCATTGCTAAGTTACATGTAACTGTCCATGGGAAAAGGTTAAATACCACAATTACAGAGCATGATAATCTGTCTGTCTGTCTGTCTGTCTGTCTGTCTGTCTGTCTGTCTGTCTACCTCTATCTATCTATCTATCTATCTATCTATCTATCTATCTATCTATCTATCTATCTATCTATCTATCTATCTATCTATCTATCTATCTATCTATCTGTCAACACAGACAATACAATACAATTTTTTTACATAAAAACAAACAAACAAACAAACAAACAAACGAACGAACGAACGATAAAACAAACGTGTGTTGCACAGTTTGTCCCATTGAAATTCAAAACGTATTATTGTAATGCACAGACTCTTAATTGTTGTGAATTTGTTCTTCAGACATTCAATAGCACAGTCGCATTTGGTCTGAGAGATATTTGCAATGATTAAAAACACTTTCAGGAGATAAAAACATGCCACAGGTCGGACTCCAAAGGACTAAAGTAATTTAGTTCATCCTTCTCCGCCCTCTACTGTTTAAAAGGGGAAGTAGGCTAAACACTATTTTATCTTGATTTGGTAGCTGTTTTCTGCTCTGAACAAGTGATTATTAAGAGGTGGTGAATCGCAGTGCAGATTATGGTGCATTTCAGTCTCAGATATATTTTGTGTTAGTTATCACTTCAGAAATCCAGATTATTTTACTGTGGATGTGATTCTATAATATTAGGCTACTATTGAAATTCATGCAAAAAAGAGAAAGGAGGATTTATTTACATGATCATGTAGCTATTTGGTATTGTGTAGTTTTAAAATTGCTATAAGCTGACAATAAGAAAGAGGGAAAAAAGCAACAGCAGCAGCAGTAACAACAATAATTATTATAATTATAGCTAATGAAAGACCTCAGCTCAGGATCTTTTTTATTCCATCTTCTGATCTTCTTGTAAATACTGACATGACGTAAAATCCTTCATCTGAGATCTTACGTAATCTTGCCATCAAACTGTAAATCGACAATTGTTTGGAAAAAAATATATACTTGCATTGTGTTATAACATTAATGCTCGTTCACAGCCCGGACAGCCTTTAACATCCCCCAGCTTTGTCCAATAAGGTGTTATCCTTTAGAAACTTCAGCTTGGCAGTGAAATGACATAATCGTGCGGTGTGTGTGTTACAAAGTGACTTTCGTAGTTTGGCATTTCTGTGAACTCTCCCATTTAGGCTAAAGAGAAAATGGGGAGGAGCTAGAATCACACTAACACTCACTCCCTTATTTGATTTCTCATTGGTGACAATCATTTTTTCGCCATCTACCTTCACAAACACATCATTCATATTTGTCATCTTTTTTATTTACCCGATTATAAGCTAACTAATTTTACCGTCTAGCCTATTAATTGTTAACTATAGCATGTTCGCTAGAATAAATGGACTATTTCAATTTCCAGTTGCAATTTATATTTAGGCAAAAAAAACTTTGAGGCAAAACATTTTTATAAACTTAACTATATACAATCGTAATTATTTGAGAGAGAGAGAGAGAGAGAGAGAGAGAGAGAGAGAGAGAGAGAGAGAGAGAGAGAGAGAGAGAGAGAGAGAGAGAGAGAGAGAGAGAGAGAGAGAGAGAGAGAGAGAGAGAGAGAGAGAGAGAGAGAGAGAGAGAGAGAGAGAGAGAGAGAGAGAGAGAGAGAGCTTCTAGGAGTTCCAGGATAGGTTAAATAAGTTCGACGTCACAAACGAACAGGTCATGCGCACAAGCGTGCATTGACTCCATATAAGATGTGGGATCTGGGATCGCAAATGAATGCTGGAGAAGCGAAAATGAAGTCGTTGACTGCCGTCTAGAAGGAATGTGACATTCAAGATGAGATACCATAGGCTACATGCTCAAAAGCACACTTAAATTTGTTTTGGATTTTAACGCCCCTTCTTTGTTCGGCCGATGTCTTAAAACTTGCAAAAACGGTTGTGCGTATAGCCTATGGCAAATGTTTATAGGGCCTAATTCTTCGAAAAGCCCAACTTAACCTAGTTTTGAGTTAAAACCTGCAAAACTAACATTATGACTCTTTTACTTGAACATTGTGCGTTCAATTGGCTATAGGCCTACATATTTTAACCCATTTGTTATTATACTTTTTATTTGTCATTTTACACACACGTGCGCGCATGTTCTACTTTAATAATTATGTCTTCTATTTTATAACTCTGAAATCAATTTTTGCAATATTTTATACAACAATTATACTATAGTAATGCAGTCAATAATAACATAAATAATAATATAGTTATAGCAAATAGGCCGATAGTAGCTATAGGCCTAATGCTGTTGTCTTTTTGATTGTGACAACTAATTGGTAATTCGCAATTGATAATTTTATAACGTATTATTTATAATTTCAAATTCAAACAAATGTATTATTATTATTAGGCCTATTATTATGTTAGGGTATTTTAGAATATGCACTAAAATCTAAAATTAAATATATTCAAATATTTTAATTATATTATTAAAATATTGTATTAATTATATATTAAACAAATTGTGTATTGTTGTTTTATTAATATGATTTTAGTAAAATACTTTTTTTCAATTAAAGAATATCTAACTGTCTCTGACTAAATCTCTGCCTTAGAGCGCTGAGTTGTTGCCTCTAGCCTTCCACATTTTCAACTGACGACATATGCTTCTTTGGGCATTGCAAGCATTGATTGACAGATCAACCATATCCAATCAGAGCTGCGCAGGTTTAGCACAATTTCACTGGTCCAATGTGGATACGTCATCACTCAAAATAGCCAATGGCAAACAATTCCCCTGAATATGTCCGGATATGACGATTTTCAAGATGGAAACTCTTTAGCGCCCCGTTGTGGATGCATTTTTTTTAGTTTCAAACATTTTGCAGTTCTCCTGAAAGAGCGAGGGCGAGCAGTTTACTGCCACAAGGAGTCGCTGCCAAATATGTTTAACATAATATGTGGATATGAAATGAATCTTCCAGTATTCATTCTCTTGGTGTTCTACACCTAGAACTTAGTTTAAGTGTTTAAATATTTCCTAACGTTTTTGCAATTACAAACATTATCCATTGCTTGTGTGCATAGCTTTATGTTGGTCTGGAAATGTCTCAGTGTGCATTGAAGCTTGGGTTTTTTGGTGGGGGACAGTCTGTTGATGACCGACTCTATAACTATGTTTGCCCACAAAGGCTTCTCAACAGAAACAAAAACTAAGATACAGAAATGTTGCACAAAAAGTAACTGGCGACTCTTAGCAGAAAGTTATTTAAACAGAGAATTCGTGTTGGAATCCAGCTTCCATTTTAGCCTACATTTGTTTGTCATTTTGTTTACGAGGTCTCTTAAGCTTGTTCTTTCTGATGGGATTGTTTATGAGGCATTAGAAGGATAGCTGGATCCCTGAACTGCACTTTATCTGTTTCAATAGATTGTGCACGTGTGCATGAAAGAGCATTTGTGTGTCTTTGACTCCTGATCGATACAGGATCACCTGCATTCTTCCCCCTCACCAAACGCTAATGTGTCTGTTATTGATTTGAGGGTGAGTAAAATGAGACAATGAAATGCACTCAAAGACTCAAAGAAGGAGGATACAGACAATAAGTCAAAGTGAACGAGATGAGAGTGGTAAAGTGGATAAAATAAATAGGGAGTAAATCATAACACAAAATTAAAGAAAACATAGGACTAAGAAATGAATATGTAAAAATATAAATAGAGGTCTCATAAATAGCTACTTTAAAGGGTGACTGTAAATATGAATCAGTTTAAAGTCTTTCTAACAAAAAGATGTTGAATATACTAAAAAATATTAATACCAATGTCACACTCATGTGGCATTAAAAGCAAAAGGATATGACTCAATAAGACAAATTAGTTTTTTCATCAATTATATAAATGTCTTTTTTAACTATTTTACAAATAATTCTGTGTTCATGTAACAGAGAAACACAAAGAGAGAGAATGTCTGTGTGTGGAAATAAGGGGGCAACATTAAGTGGAGCTCTATGATTCGGGTCAGAGGTCAAAAGTTGTTTCTCGAGCTCTTGCCTAGGGGTGAGGGGGAAGGGTCCGTAATGACTGACAGATGTTTTATGGGAGGGGGTGGAATTTGTTATGTGTTAATGTTTTTCTTGAAACACTGAAACCGTCAGACACTCACACAGGATTCTCAAATGTCTAGCGGTCCAGCACCATTCGTGTCAGCTCTGTTATTTTTGAATGCCTTGACAAGCACATAAGACTTTTACTTTACCTAGGTCCCTGAAAATATGTAATTAAGCCATCATCAAGTAACTGTCAAGGGAATAACCAGGATCTGAAAACCGCAATCAAACCCACAGCCATTTAAACACCGCGCCAAAGAGAAAAGGCATGACATGTGTGTCTGTGAGTCTGTGGACATGAAAATTGACAAAATAAAATGTTCTTATTAGAAATGTTATTTGGATTTTAAAGGGTTTAAAGTTGCAATCAGTATTTTTTTGCTTTTGTTGCACAGTATGACATTAATGTAAAAGACAAAAGTAAATGTTGGGTGTAACACGAGTTATCAGATTTACTTTTTTTTTTTTTTTTCAAACTAAAAGTTAAGTAATAGATTACTTTTAAATGATCTCAGTTAATTTTTTCAAATAATAGTTGTTTTCACATTTATTCACTAACACCTCTCCTGTTCCCACGTTGAGAGAAATCGGAAGTGCAGAAGCGTTTTGTAAACACAATAATATACTTAGACTAAATGTGAGCATGCGTTTACTCCTTTCACAAAAACAGATGCAGTATTCCTCATAATGGACAAAAACAGTGAAATAAAAACTCAGAATATGCTTGAGAGCGCAGTTCTATAAAAGCACTGATGGGGTTGGAAAGTTCTACGCGTGATCTAATGACGATGAACAAATTAAAGAACACAGACGCAGCCGGATCATTTCCATAATGAGCTACGCAATTCCATTTAGCGTCTGGTTTAACACATACATAATAAATAAAGGTAAATAATGGCACAAACACCAGTAAATTGCCGAGCGCCGACCTTGGTAAATCACGTTGGATGATTCATTGAAATAGGCCAACTCTCCTCCTGTAAATTTTGGGTCTGAAAGGGAAACTCCTAATGGTCAGCCGCAAAAATAAATGTGAGGACACCTTTTTGGTGCTTATTTTTTACTGCGTATCCTTAGTAAATTCTGACTTTAGTGAATCACCAAAAGAGGGTTTGCGCTGGTGCAAGCTGTTAATTTTTCTTCAGACTAATTCATTTAGCTTTTGGTGTGAAAAGTCAACGCATTCTCACCCCAAGGCGTCACCTTTGACCATGCTTCAATATTTGACGTTTTAGGCGCCCTTTAGCGTCACTTACATGACGCGATCCTACGGCGTCATCTAACTGACGCTAAAGGAAAGCGTCAGTTAGAGGACGCGGTTAGGTTTAGGTGTGGGGTGGGGGTAGGGTACACGCGATCCTAGGGCGTCATCTAACTGACGCTAAAGGGCGCCTAAAGCGTCAGATATTGAAGCATGTCCAAATGCTTCCCAAGGCGTCAGTTAGGTGACGCCTTGGGAGTGAGAATGGGCTGGAAAAGTGGGTGTGACAAAAAAAAACAAAAAAAAACAAAAAAAACAAGCCCATCCATTGGTGAGACGACAAAGTTACACAAAAGTGTCAGATTACTTTCCATAAAAAGTAACGCAGTGACGCAGCACTTTTTGAGGAGCAATGCAATATTGTAATGCATTACTTTTAAAAGTAACTTTTCCCAACAATTAAAATGTTTTCAGTTAGGCCTACTGATGCCACTGTAGTAATGCCTGATTTGCAGTCAGATTCATTGCAGAGTTTATCTCAATAAATAACCCCCAGTAATCAAACACCTTTGTTCATGGAATAAATTTTATTTTTACTATTTTTATTATTATTATCTTCCATTAAATTATTATTTTTAATAAATTTGTAATATTTTTTGGTGAATTTATTTAGATAAACTGTCAATAAGCCTGTCCCCATGAGGCAATTATGCTTTATGTAAATAAAAAATAATAATAAAACTTCTAAAAAAAGGCTTCTGATGAATATTCAAAAGTATACTTATAGTATACTCAAAAGTATATAAAATTATACTCTGTTCATAAAACATTTTAATGAGAAAGAAATTCTGCATCTTTTAAGTTTTAATGAATCGTGCGTATTAATTCAGACAGTGTATGCAAGTATAGTCAGGCAAGTTGAATTAAGCTTTATCTTAATCTTTTTCTCCTCTCAGTCTCTTTCTTGCTCTGAGGTTCATTGAGAGAAGCCTTTCAAACACTAGAAGTCTGCAAAATCAGCACCCATAAGAAGGATGAAAAGAAAAGGAAGAACCACAAAAGAGAGGCAAATAAAGGAAGAAAAGAAAAGTGAGGATAGCAGCTGGAAAAGGGGCCTCGGGTTCCCATTCCCACACATACACTCCAGCCACCCAGACTCCAGACTCCAGACCTCTCTATAGATCCATATGGACTCTTTTTTTCCCCCTGTTCTTTCTTTAATTTCACAAATGCACTTTGAAAAAAATGAAACTGTATAAATATAAAAATAAAATAGCACATACACTCCCACATCATCAATACAGTTTATTAAAAAAGCTCAGTTTCTTTCAATTTCTTCATGTCCGTTGTCTGATATATCAGTGGGTTCCATTTCTCACAAACACATATTTGTGTTGTATTGGCCACAAGTGCCACACAATTGCCTTTTTTCTTCTTTTACAAAATGTGTATGTGAGAGTGTATGCACAAAAAAACTACTTGACATTTTGTGTATGGAAAAATAAATAGTCTAAACTTTAAAGTAACATAAATATTTATGTTTAGTGTGCCTATTGTGTATGTGTGTGAAATTGTGTATGTGTGTGACTCCTTCCGTGAGTGCCGATGTTGACATAGACTGGGTGTGTCTGTAGTATATTTATATTTTGATTGTGCAAGATTGTTTGGGATGTGTGTGTGTGTGTGTGTGTGTGTGTGTGTGTGTGTGTGTGTGTGTGAGGGCAGCTGGGCTGTGTTCCAGTTCTTGTCATGATATCCCAGCAGCTGCTGGGTGGTTGAAAGACAAGTTCCGCCCGGCGACATGGGCCCCTGCGGTTCTCCTGCCACTTAGATTGACGACTGAGTGACACCAACGAGAGTTCACCATCTTTCCTATGTTTAAGGGTTGCTGACTAACTGAGAGACTAACCTTTCATCAAGTAGTTTAATCTCCTGTTCTGTCATCTTTTGACTCACTTGATTTCAATATCTTTTCAGTAATGATTTCTATCCAATGTTTTCCTGACTCAAAGCATATCTTAAACATATCTGTATCTGTGCAGTATCAGTATCTAACAGATTTTGCTTTCAGTTAATATTATTTACCTTTCTAAACATAAAGACAAAAACAGCATGTCCAAAATGTATTTAGATAATATCACAGTAAAAATAGTGTGTACTAAAAATTTATTTTTCTAAAAGTATTTTTAAAAGGGGGTAGAAGTTATGACATAACCAAAGGATACAACAACATTAATATTATTTTGTCTATTAAGTACCGATTTAGTCAACAAATTTTTGTAAAAATTCATAGAATAGACTATACAAAATATAGTATACAAAAACTCATGTGTGTGTGTGTGTGTGTGTGAGAGAGAGAAAGAGAGTGTGTTGAGGGACGCTTGTGTGCAGATGACATGAGCGGTTTAGTGTTTCTAGCACTAAGAGGTTTGGGCAATCAGGTTTATTTATAAATCTAGTTTCCTGACACCAAACCTCCTTTTACTTTGCTATCATCACAAACTTTTCTTGTCTTTTTATTTTTTTATTTTTTTTTTTTACCTGGAGTCAAAACGATCAGATATGAAGAAAGAAATAGAAATAGGCTGATGTTTAAGTGTTTTGATCAGTAACATGTTTTTAAGTAATTGAATCCAATTCAGCATGGATGCATTCAATTGATTAAAAGTGACACTACAGATATTTTTTATTTTTAATAAATGCTGTTCTTTTCAACTTTATAAAAATGTTTTTGAAAATAAAAAATATTGGTTTAAAAAAAAGTGTTTTCAACTCCTTGAAAATGGTTTTCAAAAATGTTTTTTTGAGACCAAATCAGCATATAAGAATGATTTCTGAAGGATCGTGTAAAGGCTGGAGTAAAGAAGCTTAAAATGCAGATTATCCATCTCAGGAATAAATATATTTTAAAAATATACTAAAATAGAATACAGTTATCTTAAATTGTAACAATATTTCTACTGTTTTACTGTATTTCAGCAGCAAAAGAGACTTCTTTCAGAAATACAACAAATCTTAATCCCAAACTTTTTAACGATAACATAAGTTTAATCAGTAAGCAACCAAGAAACACACCTAAACATCCATCACCAGTGGTATATATTGCTATTCTTGCAGAAGCACGCGTTCTCATTGGCTACTACTGTTCATTGAACATCAATTGAACTGTCTAATCTAAACCGCCAATCAGCGGCTGGCACCCTCTATTCCATTTACTCTATTTTAAAGTAAGAAAAACAAAGCACTGACCTCTTCCGTGACTATTTGTATGACTTATTCTCTTGTACCGATGTTGGAAAACAAGAAAACCTCAGATTAATTTAAAACAGATGCAAAACCACTAGCAACATTCACGTCACGCATTGGATAAAATGAAAATAGGATTTTGTTGCTCATGACAATGTTTCTCTTGTAAACACATGGATATGGGGTTGTTGTCTTTGAGTTAAGAGAGAGATACAGTGAACTGTTTTATTTATGAGTCTCTGTTAAGACGTGCAATAATAAAAATCAAAAGGAAAGTGCTGTACTGTCTTTACTTTGGCAGAAATGTGCATGGAAAAATAAATACGACTCACTCCACGATAACACCCACAAAAGAATAAAACAAGACTTGATTGCATATTACTCAAAGAAAAACACTGGTAATTTCTGTTGATGACAGAGATATGCTAGAGAATATTATAGTTATTTTGATGAAAATATCAGATTAACAGTGAGACGAAGGTGGAACAGTTTGACCGGACGGCAGGGTGAGGGGTTTTTGACAACTCAGTGGTTTAACAGAATAGCATCAGTCAGTCCAAAACTCACATTCTGTGTAGCACATAATGTCTGTTCATGTCTGAATGGCTTGAAGTGTGTATCTCAACATATACTCTGACACAGTGATCCTTCTATGTTCTATTCTATCTTTCTTCAGCATTTATAAATATTTAGCATTTAGCTCTGGGTGCTATGCATGTTCGCACAATATTTTATGGGGACAAATGGCACAACTATCTAAAGAGAGAGAGAGAGAGAGAGAGAGAAAGAAAAGTGTTAAACATCCAACAGACTTGTCACGTGACTTATGACTCCACAATCTTCTACATGCTCCAATGGGCTTTACATAAGGTTAATTAGCTTAATTATGTTAAATCTGTGTTTGAGTGATAATCTGATAAGAAACAACAGATGTCTTCTGGTTTTACATCCTGAGCAGAAACTCACACACACAAGCTACGTTAGCGAGGACCTCTGGAGTGCACTGTAAAAATGAATATGCTTTATCTAATCAATAGAATTGTGGCAACAGATCACAAGCAATATTACTAATTAAATTGATCAAATTAGAATTGAGTAATAATTATTCCTTAAAAGTTAACCATTCAAAATGAGTAAAGTTTACAAAAAAAAATGTCTAACTAACAGACAGACGTCAAATATGAATTAAGAACTCTTTATTTTATATTGCCAAAATTGAAGACACCTGATATTAACAAGCAGAATCACTGAAGGAGAAAACCGTAGTTTTAAAACAAACACAGATCACCATAATGGTGACTTAATTTTTTTGTTTTTGACTTAAAAAAATTGTTGTTGCAAGTTTTACTCATTTTAAATGGTTAACTTTTAAGGAATTAATTTGATTAATTATTACTCAATTCTAATTTGTCAAATGTAATTAATAATACTGCTTGTAATCTGTTGCCACATTTTTTTTTTTTTTTGGATTAGATAAAGCATATTAATTTTTACAGTGTATTTGATATACTCCAATCCTACTCCTAAACCTGTTGGCATTATTATGATTTAAAGCAAATATGATTGATTTATAGAGTCTTTAAAACAGTCTGGGTTGGATTTGAAATGTTTCAAAAGGGAAGGTCATAAAGACAAACTTTGATTATTGGCTTGAGGATGTCTTGTGAAAGTTATAGGCCCTATGAAAGAAAGATAAAATACCAGCTATTTCTATAGGAACTTTTTTGTACTGTTTTTAATATTATTAAAAATATTTGTCATTATATTTGCTGTAATTAATTTCATTTATAAAACAAAATAAATTATCTTCATACTTTACAATATGTTAATATATTTTTTATGTTTTTGAGAGAAGGCTCAGTAAGGCTATTTATTTCATAATTGTATATTCTGAAATATTGAAATTAAAAAAAAAAAGTTAAATTACTCTTTTGGTATTAGTCAGGTGCCATCTTTAGTCTTTAAAACTTTTGTATTATTGTCAATGTTGAAAAATGGGCTGCTCAATATTTTTGTAGAATACATGATAGACTTTTTCAGGATTTTTTTAATGGATTGAGAAATCGTCAATTTATTCTATTTAAAACATATTTGCTAAGAAAAGTATTAAATTATATATATTTCTAAATTGGATTTGTTTTTTATCTTATGGTGGAAGAACACTTAATTTCCCAAATCTTAAATTCAGAATTTTGACCAACCCTGAATTAAACCCTACTCATAAAAGAAAACATTATAAACCTTATGAATATTTTATTTATTATTTTTTATTTTTTTGCCTTGATAGACCAAGGGTAATTGCTTTCACAAAAGTATATCTAAATAGCACCACCTTCTCACATACTCGCTGATGAGGTGAGAGATGTTCAATACAAGGCCAAGGAAAAGCATTCATGGCTATGCGTTTGAATGGTTATCTGATGTCCATGATTCAGACACACACAGTGTACATGAACTGTACAGTACATGAATCACAGAAAAGCTGACTATAGAGATTTGAACTCCTGATGCACTGGTCACAAGGGCACGAGGCTGCTCAGAAATCTTTCCTGATTATCACAGAATTTCTGGAGAAAGTGGGAGTCATGAGAAATTTCATTTGATGTGACAAGAGGAGTGATTTCAGCTACTCACCTTTTTTGCCCTCTCTCTATATCTTGATCTTGCAGGTTGGAACAATTATAAAGCACCAGAAACAAGAGAAGATTGGATTATTCAAGTAATCGGTTACAGATTCCAAATTGCATGAAAAAAAATTGTACAACATCAACTTAAAATCTCAAGGGGTACATCAATGAATTATCTATTAGGTCAAAGTGGTTCAGCTTACAAAAAAAGTTGAGGATTCCCTGAATTGCATGTAAATATGAAATTATGTGAATTTGTATACATTGTAATGTGTTTGAAATACAAAAGCCTTCCAAAGACAGTATGGTTAAATGACTCACTAAGTGATAATTCAAATACTAATTTGTGTGTTTGTAAGGAGCTGATTAGATGTGCAATATTGCAATGTTGAGAAAACACTTGTTAAAAGTGAAATGACTTCTGTTAGCCCTGTGATCAAATGCTGTGTGTCTCAGATGTCAGTGATAGTCACATGACTAATGGCTGATCTGTGCGTGCAGTCCCGCAACCTGAAACACCTTCTGAACATATTTTTAGAAAAAAAAATGTATAAGATAAAAAAAGAAGAAATGGGGGAATCATTTTGAGAATCATTGGCATTGTGGCAATTTGAGAATAAAATGTCATCTTGTAAAATGACAAAATTAGAATCAAATTCTTGGATTACATTCCGGATTACATGTAATTTTGGATTACAATCCAGATTACATGTAATCAGTTGCTATCCAGCACATATACTAATACTGATTGTTTTCAACAATTGTTTTCAACATTGATAATAATAAGAGATGTTTCTTATGCATCAAATCAGCATATTAGAATGATTTCTGAAGGATAATGCGAAACTGAAGAGTATGGCTGCTGAAAAAGTGCATGTTGCAATTACCGTATTTAAAGGGATACTCTACTTTTTTGGAAATATGCTCATTTTACAACTCCCCCAGAGTTAAACTGTTGAGTTTTACCTTTTTTGAATCCATTCAGCCGATCTCTGGTTCTGGCGGTACCACTTTTAGCATAGTTATTATAATTATTATGCACTCACATTCCTGCATAATAATCAGGAAACTTCACTGCCGTACCATGAGTGCAGCAGGCATAATGTTATGACGCAGCACCTGAAAATAGCCAACAGTGTGACCAGGACTAAGTTTGTGTAGTCACAACTAATAACTCTGGTGGAGTTGTAAAATGAGCGTATTTCCAAAAAAAAAGTGGAGTATCCCTTTAAGAGATTTCAGCATATGCAAAGCGCTCACGTCCTCATAGAGCACGTAATTACAGCTTGTAAACTGGGAATGTTCTGAGAGCTCCTACTTGTACCACAAGAACCACATTAGTTTCATTTGGAGGTTGTGTGTTGCCATAGAAAGGTATAATTCCCAGCCCATGGACATGAACAGCTCACAAAATGTTGTCATCGTGAAATTACGGTAATTATGACATGGTGCGAAGGTAAAATTCAGCTTTGCCATAGGATAAATAAATTACATTTGAAAATATATTAAAATAGAAAACAGTTAATTAAAATTTTACCAAAACGTTTCATTAAATATTGACTGGGGGTGTGGTGATGGCGCAGTGGATAAGACACATGCCTTTTGGTGTGAGAGACCCGGATTCGAATCCACAGTGAGACACCAATTTGTCCCTGAGCAGCACTTAACCCCAAAAAAAGGTATGAAAGCTGTCACTGGGGCAGTACCTTTTCAAAAAGGTACACTTTTGTACCAAAAGGGTGCATATTGTACCATGAAGGTACCAATATGCACCCTTTAGGTACAAAAGTGTACCATGAAGGTACCAATATGCACCCTTTAGATACAAAAGTGTACCATGAAGGTACCAATGTGCACCCTTTAGGTACAAAAGTGTACCTTTTGAAAAGGTACCGCCCCAGTGACAGCTTTCGTACCTTTTTTTTCTGACAGTGAAGTTGCTCCAGAGGCGTGCAGCCTCTGACATATATAGCAATTGTAAGTCACTTTGGATAAAAGCGTCAGCTAAATGAATAAATGTTAATGTAAATAAATGCAGCCGTTGTGAGCATTAAACATGCAAAAACATTAAAAAAATATCTAAGACCCAAACATTTGAAGGGTAGTGTAAATATTATTCAACAGATGACATCATTAGTAGTAATGAGAGCAATTTTTTATATCTACCATAAATATAACATAAAATATTTAAATAAAATAAATAACCCAAAAAAGATGGTAATGCTTTTGTCTCACATGCACAGCCACAGGTTCAAATGAGTAGCTTGGTTATTCCTAGGAGACTAGGCTTGTCTGAAGGGGTTTCCTTCCGCTCACTTTAGGGGCCTCGGCACTGATTAAAGGAGCAATGCAAATCAAACAAACAGCAATCAGAGACAGGGATACACACACACACACACACACACATGCATATCCCAAATCAAGTACAGGATTACACACAAAGAAACTATCTGATCAAGTCTAAACTGTGGGCTCGGTTACATTTACTCATATACACAACGCACGCACACACACACACACACACTCACAAACAGTTTAAACTAAGAAAAGCAGATGTTTAAAACCAAGATATAGATAAACTTTTTCATCTATGAAAAAACAACTTTTAGCTATTACATTTTAAAGTTAAACAACAAGAATTTGACAAGATTTAGATGTAATCTCTGTCAGTAAGAAAAGCCACAAAAAGTCTTTCTCTGGAGAGCATGAGAAACCCCAACATTTCCCCAAGCTTTTCCTATTCCAAATCCGCAGCATTTATCAACATCATCCATCTGGCACAGGCGGCACATCACATTACCCCGGCAACAATAGTGGGCCCCGGTTACCATGATGGCAATGCCAAGCCTCATTTCTCTCATTTGAGGAGCCTAATTTATTTGACAGGGGGGAAATATAAGATACATATACACAGATTCACACACTAAGACACACACTGATTCATACACAGCCACTGACAGCATGCATGTCTTATTAAATAGCCGATCATGCTGATTTCTTCTTTTCTCTCATCATTGGAAAGTCAGTCACATGCATAGACAGGAAAATGCCTGACCACACACATGCAGTCTATTGCATGCTGACTCTGACATTTTTGTTATAAGAGCTATTCTCCTTCTGGCATCCGGTTATAGAGTGTCAAAATAGTGTGGATTAATTTATGATCTTAAATACCCTAATTATGTCAAATTATACTAAACTAAATCCTCATCGTCCTGAAATACACAGGCTAACTGTTGAAAAGAACCAGAACACTTTTCTCGTGGTCGACTTCAAACCAACACCCCCTCCCTTTAATTTTCTGACAAGCCATTTTAGGCTTGTAGAAAGTTTAAATTACCCAGAAGGCTTCCCGCTGGCTCATATAATCTCCATCCAACATTCGCCGTGCATCCGCGCAGGTACGCACACACAGGCGCACGCAATTTGGTGAACGTTTGTGTGCCGATCGTACATTCTCTCTCTTCAATTTCACAGTAAGCGGTTTTTGTCATCAATATGGAAATAAAAAATGAACGAAGATGATGAAGATCAAACCGTGGCTCCTGGGCTCTCACTGAGAGCGGCAGCAAAATGAGGCGTGACATCACGTGGTGCTCTCCAGCTCATTGCATATCTACCTATAACTCTTCGCTTTGCATCTTGTTATTCTTTATATGACTTTTAATTTTCTTGCTTTCTTGCTTCAAAAAGAAAAGAAGGGATTTGTTCTCAAATGAAGTTTTTATTGGCGATGAGGGCTCTGTGGCAACTGGGGTCCTTCAGAGGGGCTGCCAAAGAAACGCCTGACAGAATAAGAGCTAATGTGACCATTTCAATTACTCTTCACACACACACACACACACACTGAATGTCTGGAAGCCATTAGCCTGCAACCCCCTCAGTTTAGGTTTGATGGTTCCCAGGTGAAGGTTTCATTTTTCGATGTCCGCATGCGTCTTGTCGGTGGACACAATTAGCAACAACTCCGACTGATTTCACTCATAACCCTCCCGCTGATACCTGCCATGTTTCAGAGGGAGAGCTGCCATTTTCGCTCAGATGAGGGTGAGTGCATGCTTGCATTCAAAGCAGGAAAGGAAATGAGAAGTCACACGCAACCTGGTACGCGTCAGTTGGTCCTAGTTATAATGAAACCGTGTGGGTTTTGGGCTTCTGACAGAATGCACTCTTGCCCACAGTCGCACACATTGTCATTGTGACAGCGACACTGAGAACTAGCAATTCCTTTTTGTGGTTTGTCTGTTTTCCCAGGAGTCTCCTCTTCTGTAACTGCATACCCAAAAGCCTATAAAAGCGAATAAAGTCTGAAATCACAAAATTAGGAAAAAACAGCAACAGTAGCCAGCATAAACTAACCTAGATGTAAAGAAAAAAAACCTTCTTCTTTGTTATTGTGTTTGTGTGTGGATGTGAATTGAAAAAGAGAGAGAGAGAGAGAGACCAGTGGTCGGTGAAGTGTTTCCACTCTGACAGCTCCAACCGTAGATTTGTTGAAAGGTGTAAAAAGAATCCTGCTCTCTTTCATTTGCGCCATGCCTGTCTTTCGTCATGAGACAGATAAAACGAGAGGAAAAGAGAAAGAATCAGTCATGATTGTGAAGAGAGACTGATAGTTGATGCCTTTTATGTGCTTTTGTGCCTTTGTGTATGGCTTTCAGGTACTCAGGACCAACCACAGACATCCTGGAAATGGAAACTCATCCAACTTCTCATTGATGTCACAAAAAATTGCTTAGATAATAGAGACACATAAATAGAATTGAGACTAGACTATTTGTATGTGAGTATGTGCCAATATGATGCATATTTTAGTGTCTCGTCATTTATAACTGACCATTTTTGGCATATTGTCTGAAACTTTAAGGGTTAGTTCAACCAAAAATGAAAATTAAGTCATTAATTACTCACCCCCATGCTGTACCAACCCCGTGAGACCTTCGTTCATCTTCGGAACACAAATGAAGATATTTTTGATTAAATTTGAGAGGTGGATCACTGCCACATAGGCACCCTATAGGGATTGAAACTTCCTTGACGGCCCAGAAAGTCAACGAAGTTTATGTTTAAATATTCCATGTGACTACAGTGGCTCAACTTTAAGTTTATCAAGTGATGAGAATACTTTTTGTGCGGAAAAACAAAACAAAAATAACGACTTTATCCGACTATTCCTTTTCTTCCTTCTGGGCCTGAGATGAGAGTATAAGAGATTTCCATGACGCATGCACGAGAACTACGTTATTTTTCTACTACTTCTTGTTCAGTTCTCACGCATGCGTCATAGAAATCTTACAAAATGTGCATTCAAAATGACCAATTAATTAAGGGTTAAGTAGAGTTTATACCATTGAGAATGACTCCTGAATTTCAATTCAATTCTTGAATTTGAATTGATGTCAAAACAGGATTTAGAATTACAATTCAGATTTGAATTAAAGGAAGCAGAATTGCAATTCATTAAAATTCAAAGAAATCCAAATACATGTTTTAAGTGAAGTGTTTAGCAATAAAGTTATGTCAGATAGGAATGCATTAACATATTCTATAAATTATATTAGTTTGAACTATACTTGTACAGATTACATTAACAGGAAAGGTTTTCCCCCAGCAATTAATGTTAAAAGTCACAGAACAAACAATTAAGTTTGATTTACTGTAATTGTAATTTTGTGGAACAAGATGGAACATGACTCCCATGATTTCCCAGAATCCTTTACTTTAACCACGTATTTACATTGGTTGCCAGACAATTTGGGGTGGACTTTGAGGTGTCTTCTTTTCTACAATTTGATGGTCAACACTGGACTTTTAAGGTTCAGAATTCCCTTACAACTTCAGATTACAATGAATACAATGATGATTAGAATAATTTAATTTTGTTACAAAATAAATGTAATTGTATTTAGTTGTAATAATGAGGTAACATGTAATTCAATTAGTAACTGGGCCAGGGAAACCCAATACTTTTTTTAAATTTATCATTTTAAAAAATCCTTTCGTCACTGGTGTACAATGAATTCTGGGGAAAGGCTGCTGTAGCCATTTGTTGTATCCTTCATTGCATGTGAAACGTATAATCAATGAAAAAATCTGATTTTTCATCTCTTCAGCAAAGAAGCCACGCCATCTGAGAGCAATCCTTCTGTGGGACGAGCCTTTGTAGCTGAAGCCGCTGGCCGCCTTCAGTTGGTGCGACTCTCTCTCTCTTTCTTAAAAGAGCTAGAGTCTTTTTATAGATGGCCCTTCCCTGTGGCTCATGCCGAGCCCCACTCAGCGACGGGGACCACCACATGATATGTGTTTCCTGTCTGGGTGAGAAACACGCAGCTCTCGCGCTTGCTGATGGTGGCTTCCATCATTGCGAGCTACTGCCTATGGCGACTCTGAGGACTCGCCTGGCATTCTTCTCAGAGAACGCACCCCCACCCGCTATAGTGCTGTGCCGTAAAAACACTGTGCCGCACTCAGCAGATCCCTGAGCCTTCTCGGGCCACGAAAGCTCCCTGGTTCGCCCGCCAGCTTCGCCAGCCTCACTCGAATCGCTCATAGACGGAAAGTGGCCACCATCTGTGGAGGAGGCCAGCTGCTCTATCCTGGCGTCGGACAGTGAGGATTGGATGAGCTCTGTGGACTGGGCCCCTCTGCCAGTGAGTCGTCAGTGCAACGGGCCAGATTCGAGTCGGAGCTGAAGCGTCTGCTCTCACAGGCCGTGGCAAGCCTCGCCGTCTTCTAGGCCCTGCCTTTTCTACTGGAGCTTCACGAAGAACTCGCAAAGTCCTGGAACGCCCCTTCTCATCCAGAGTGCGCACCTCTGTCTCAGCAGCATTCTCCGTGGTGGACGGTGCTAAAGACAGAAGATACCACTCTCTTCCTCCAGTAGAAGAAGCTGTAGCGGCCCATCTTTGCCCACCCTCGGATGGACGGCAAGCTAAGACGGCGCTACCCTCTAAACATTGCCGTGTTACTTCCTCCATGCATGGTCCCACTTATACCGCTGCTGGACAGGCTGTTTCGCCGTTCCACTCAAAGCCATGCTGCAAATGTTTCAGGCCGACCTTCTCAGTAAACTGGATGAGGAAGGACCGGAAGCGATCAGCATGCCAGATTTGAGAAGCACTACGGACCTGGCACTTCACGCCACGAAATCCGCTGAATCCTCTCTCAGGCCAAGGGCTCGATTTGGCATCCTCACCCGGAGCTGTGGTCCCTACATGCATGGCCCATCAACGGGTACAAGCTAACCACCCGGAGGGAGTGTTAAACACGATCATGCAGGTAAGAGCCCCGTCTACTAGATGACTCTATTCCTCAAAATTGTCTGTGTTTTCTGTTTACTGTGGGGTTATGGAAATTCTCTCCTTCTTTCAATAGCTACTGGATAAGGACAGAACCCTATCCATGCTCAAGCTTTATGTGTTGGCCATAGCAGCGTTAACTAAACCAGCGACTGGCCAGACACTGGGGAAGAACAGTCTGGTCATCCGCTAAGAGGCGGAATCCTCCCAGACCCCCTTTTGTTCCCATGTGGGACATTTCTACGGTTTTGGAAGCCAGGAAAGGTACCCCATTCGAGCCAATCCATTTATCAGACATGAAACATTTGTCGTTCAAGACAGTGTTTCTTATGGCTTTTGCTTCAGTGGAGCGCATTGGGGACTAACAAGCGCTCTCAGTAACGTGACATGTATGGAATTCGGGCCAAATGACTCGAAAGTCATACTCAAACCAAGACACGGATATGTGGCTAAATCCCTCAACACACCGTTCAGGCCCCAGGTTATTTCCCTGTCTGCCCTGCCGGTTTACAACGAGGAAAAGGACGGGGGCTTCCTTTGCCCAGTCAGGCCATCAAGAGCTTATGTTCCTCACTCGTCTGTTTTTAGACAGACTGAGCAGCTCTTCATTTCATTCAGTGGACGTACTAAGAGACTAGCCACATGGAAACATCGATCCAGATGGATAGTTGATGCCATGGCGCTAGCGTCCACTTCTAAAGGCTTGCAGTGTCCTTTGGGTGCCAGAGGGCACTCCACAAGAGGCATGGCCTTATCATGGGCTTGGTCTAGCGGGATTACCTTGGAGGATATCTGTATGGTGGCAGGCTGGGGCTCGCCGTCTACATTTATAAGGTTTTGTAACCTAGAGGTTCCCGCCTTACAGGCTAAACTACTTTCAGTCTAAAGATCAGTACTGTCTGCTCTGTTGCTTCGGCTCAGAATACTGAAAACACTTGAGCACCGCTCGTTTTGTTTTTGTTTTTTTTGAGCACCCTAAGTAAGAAGTAAGACCCATACCGTTACCCAGTTCAGGCCGAATATTTCACCCTGACTGTGTGGAACACTGCTAGTGTGATTAGCTACCTTAGTACACTAACTTATTGGGAATGATGCTTCTTGCCTCTCTTCTCAGACTCTTTGTGAGTCCCTGGAGATTATGCCCTATATGAGCCCCGGGCACCTGCCCTTGGTGTTGGATCCCAGCACGCACAGTGTTTTACATTGTGTTCCCTTAGCCTATGATATTACACAGTATGAGAGAACCTCTTAAGTATGTTCTCAGTAAGAGAACATACTCGGTTATTAACGTAACCTCGGATCTCTCTAGAAGATAATTCATAATACTGCGTATTTTTGCCGTACCTGCAACACGCTCTGGTTCGCTTCGGCGATGAAAAAACTGATTATATCAGCCCATCGAGCCGTCTTGGCGGGACGTGACATAGTGGGTGAAAAGCGCCCCCATTGGATCTGATGGCACCAAGGGCGTCTCTCGATAGGCTGCTGCAGTTGCCGCAGGACAGCCAATAGACACACAAACCATCTTGCCTATGTCTGCATGCTGCCGCAACGCTTTTACATTAATTCAAAATTAAGGATAATTTTTGGCTTCAGTATCTTGTGGAAAAGAGGTTTTTCCATAGCCTAAGATATTACGCAGTACTCGTTCCCTCTTCTAGAGAGAACCGAGGATATGTTAGTAACCGAGTACGCTTTCTTTGTCCGAAGTCTGGTTCTCTTCTCTTCTCTTGTGTCTTTAATTGGCTGCTTTTTTCTCTTATTCCCTGCCCTCTTTGTTTCTCTCTCTCTTTCTCTCTCTCCCCCCCTCTCCCCCCCCCTCTCTCTCTCTCTCTCTCTCTCTCTCTCTCTCATCCTGTCTGTCTCTCTTGCCCTCTCTCAGAGACCAATCATTGTGACCTCAATTTTTTGCACAATGACATCAGTGTTCAAAATGACCAATTAGTAGAAAGCGTGAGAAGTCTAACGAGTCTGTTGGGAAAATTGTATGTGTGTGCTTGTGTGATGACCATGTAGGTAAAGAAATAGCACATTATTAATGAACGCCCTCCTAGCTTACCTGAATGTAATCTATGAGTCTTTGGTATCTTGCATGTTTGATATGTAATGAGATACAGTCAACATTAAAGTGAAGCAGTCAACGACGGTAAATGGAAAGTGTGTGTGTGTGTGTGTTCCGGCTGATTTAATCTTGACTTTCCTTGATACCATCTACTCTTTCAGCCTGTAGACCCAACATATCATCAGTCATACCTGTCAGCAACTAAATCCCTCCCGCTCTTTCTCTCTCATTCGTTCTCTCTATCTGTCTCTTGCTTATTTCTCTCCTTCCCACTTAAATGCACACACTCACATGACTTCTAAGTCCCCAGTGTTTTGTTATGTGATTCTCCAGCACAATAAATGTTCTGTATACATGTTGCTTTGTGTGATCTCTCTGACTTCTTATTTGTTTGTTTTAAACTAGTGTAAATTAATGGCATGCATGGCAACAAATATATTATGCTTTTGGATATGGATTTTCCTCCCTGGATTTCAGTGGATTTTGACAAAGACTTACTCTGAAAGAAAGGAAATTTAGTTGTTCTAATCCAACTCAAGATCCAAATAATCCAACTATTTATGCTATTGGAAGCTGAGGTGAAACACAAAAGAACTTAGAGACACTTACATTAGCCAATTACAAATAAACATTTCAGTAACAGTTTACAAAAAGGTTTGATTCTTTAACATGTTAGTTGCCTTAATTAAAGTTAGACCTTATTGTACATTTAACATTTCTTTCAAAACCACATTATTTCTTTGTGCCAACCGTTTCTCTCATTTGTTTTATGTTGCAAGTAATCTGCTTATGATTGATGGTGATAATGCATGCATATGGACCATTTGTCTTACTTTTACGAGATCTGCTAAACTTTCATCTCCTAGTCAGCTCCAGATGTTCTAAATTGCCAGGATGATTGACAGCCTGATAATCTAGAGTAGATAAATGTTTGTGGCAATAACATTTCGTATTTTGTAGATTGAGAAACAACAACAGCTACTTTCACATGAACACCAACTAATTGAAACAGGAAAAAAAACATTGCAATATCACTCACTGGTTTAAACCCAATTGAGCCTAAAGGGACCTAACCAGACATTTCATGGTTTACATTCTGTATATGTCTATTGGTTGCTCAACCCATCCATAAAATTTCAATCAAGCAAGAGTTTCTTTCACTGATTTTTATTTGTCTAAGCCGATTTAAAATGTCAATCGGCATTAGAGTTTTTGTCTCAGCTGTTTATTATTCAGATCCTTTTTCTCACTCAGTCCCAATTATTTTCAACACATAGCAGAGCGGTTTTCGTTCAAGCATTTGGCAGGTGCCAGCAGTTGAGATTGTGCCTTTCAACGCCTTGATGTTATCACTACACAGTGGGAAAATGCCATAGACAGTTGACTGCACAGCCCAAGCAAACACATACTTCTACAGGGATTTGATTTAAAGGTCTGGTCTACTGGTGTAGAGCATGTAGGATTGGAAAGTCTGGCTGTCACGAACAAAATGTAATAATAACAGTGGAGACTTAGTGTTTGAAATTTAGGAGATCAGAGAATTAGAGACTTGAGTGCAGACGTACCTCAAAAATGATGTGTGTGTGGGAGAAAGAATGGGAACGAGGATTTAGCTGTTTTTCCTTACCTCCTCTCATGTAAAGGCACAGCAGTAAAATATTTGAAACAAATAAATCATGTGCTAAATAATAATTAGCCTATTATACATAACGAAAGGTACAATAAGCAGTATTTTTGCAGTAAAATATCCAAAAATCCCAAATGTTTCCAACTATTTGTAAAAATCGTGAGAAAATTGCGATTTTTAACCAAGGAAACGGGGTGTGTGAGCAGGGGTGCGGAGTCGCCAGTCAATGACGTCATATACGCGTTACCCCCGGTTTCCGCCAGGTTTGAACTAGTACTGCTATACATAGTTCCCACATGACGTCACAACATACGGGCATTTGCCGACCCGGCGCCATTGCTGAGGGCAAAACATAAGAAGAAGCAATACGAGTTGAACGAAGTGAAATGAGTTTCGTGCTATAAAGTGAAAATGGTCATCTCCTGCTGAGTCAATGGATGATAAAATCGTGCCGGAGGTTCAGTTAAATCGGGATTTTACATATACCCGTCATTAGACTCCATATGGATGTGAGAAGACTAAGCTTTTGTCCGAACAACGACGGAGATTATGGCTGGCGAGCATAAACAGGAAAGAAACTCACTCAAAACACGCAAGAATTTGTTTGACAAAAGCACATTGTTGTGTTTTATTGCGAGTGTAAATAAATATAAGTTAACACATTGCAGTTTGAATAATGTCCTGTATGAACAAAATGACGAGGTATTAAAAACATACAAAACAACATTGTTTCCACTGTTTGATCTTACATTCCAGCATTGCAATCTCAGATTATGTCCCTAAAGATCCCGCGTATAATGTAGTTCCTCATTACATTAATTAAATTGCACGCGAGTTATTTATTTTATATTCATGCACCGAACCATGACGCCCGCAAGTACATGCATATTACAGAAATCACCGGTGACTGGGGAACATAGGAATTAAGTTGTGCAGGCTATGGCTTTTTAATAGACAGATTAGCATCATGCTACTTCGCTATGATGACTTAAAGGGTTAGTTCACCCAAAAATGAAAATTCTGTCAGTATTTACTCACCCTCATGTTGTTCCAACCCCGTAAGACCTTCGTTCATCTTCGGAACACAAATTAAGATATTTAAGATATTAAGATCGCTCCTGCATACAGTCCATAGGCTTCTTGAGGTACTGGCTCTTGCTGTCCTCGAAAAGTCATTAAAGACATCGTTAAAATAGTCCAAGTGACTACAGGGGCTCAATCTTAAGTTTATCAAACGACGAGAACACTTTTGTGCGCAAAAAAACAACAAAAATAACGACTTTATTTCAACTATTCGTTTATTTCTCCCTCTGCGCGAGTCAGGTTACTAGTTTAATAGCGTAAGCTTCTGTTATTGTACGTCACACGCATCACACACACATGACCAGCGTCGGCCAATAGTGAGCCTACGTGTGACGTAGCTCTACGCAATCACACTACGTTAACTGACTTACAGGCTCATGGAGAAGGAAGTGAATAGTTGAAATAAAGTCGTTATTTTTGTTGTTTTTTTGCGCACAAAAGTGTTCTCGTCGTTTGATAAACTTAAGATTGAGCCCCTGTAGTCACTTGGACTATTTTAACGATGTCTTTAATGACTTTTCGAGGACAGCAAGAGCCAGTACCTCAAGAAGCCTATGGACTGTATGCAGGAGCGATCTTAATATCTTAAATATCTTAATTTGTGTTCCGAAGATGAACGAAGGTCTTACGGGGTTGGAACAACATGAGGGTGAGTAAATACTGACAGAATTTTCATTTTTGGGTGAACTAACCCTTTAAGTTACTTTTCCATTGATTGCACTTGAGCAAACATCACCAAACCAACCCCACGTCAATCTGATCGTACACCTCCAGTGATTTCCAGGCTTGGAATTGCTCACATGTGTAAAAACTCCTCACCAATACCAGATAATTGTACACATGAAAATGCTGTATCTGAGGCAAAGTTGCATAATCGGTGCTCAGTGCTTCTTTTGTTGCATAAGGATACATTATGAATGAAATTTTCGCATTGTACCTCTCTATGTCTTGTTTTAATAGTCTCTTTATAATCTATTACACTTTGTCTTTTCATGATTTGCATAACAATATAAACAGACATAAATATTTGTTTGTAAAACGACATTCTCTGATAAAACGTTGTAAACGCCTATGGTAAACACAGCGGTTTTGCCCTCAAAGATGGCGTCTCCAGGGAGGTCACGTGACAATTTTTTTGCCTGTGGGAACTATGTATAGTAACCATGGCGACGGACGTGGACAACTGGGTCGGTAATGCCCGTTATGCATGCTCAACAGCATGAGCGTCCCTACCAGGGTTTTGTTCAAACATTATGGACCATGGCAAGCAGACTTTGAGACAAAAAGAGGACTAAAACGAAGATCAAAATCTTTCGAGATGCCGAGAGCTCCACGTCCGCGATTGACGTCGACTTGACAGAGACGCGTAACATGTGTTGCATGTTACTTGAGCAAACAGGTGAGCAAATCAATGTATTTAAAACTAATCAATGCTATGTAGTTCAATATGAAGAAAAGTTAGAATCGGATCTGTATGTTATTCTAATGTTGATCTAACTTAGTCTCATACAGCCAACAAACAACCTAACTAACAACATTCAACACACACAAAAGCCGTTTAGTGTGATAGTGAAGCTGTTAGGGCAAGTGAAGTAGCGCTGCGTTACTTCAAGTTTAATTCCTCTAATGAACTGACCTGTGTGAGTAATTCAGCGTGTAGTTCTGTAGAATTCAATGTCCTTATTCCTTTATATCCGCGGGACTCGTGTTGTGTGTGGCGCTGGTATACGTCAAGCAACCGCGCCCTGCTTCATACCACAGTCATGTTAAAAACATCAATGTATTCACTCATCCATAAAAGATCCATCAGCTTGACGACAAGATCCATAATTATGCTTAATGCAGAATATACGTCATTAACATACGCTTTTGTTATCGTAAGAGGTTAGCGATCTCTGGTGGCGAAACAATCTTGCATATTGTACCTTTACAGTAAATACAATCCTATATTAACATTTTTATCAAATATGAACAAATATCTCATGTAAAGGCACTCAGCATTCAAATAGGCTTACACTGAAACAAATAAGTCAAGTTAATGTAATAAAAAGTTAATTCAATTAAAATTCTTTATTAGCATTATTTTAAAGTTGGCCAATATGATATTATAAGGTTATTGAATGGTCTTAAACAGACATTCGATAATCTTTAGGATGTGATGTGTTTCGCAACTTCTCTGTCTGTCATCAGTCAGCCTGTTTTAATTACAGCTCAAGTTCATGGATAGTTTGCGTCTCCATTGTCAAGTGTCTCTCACAGTCTGTCTCTCACTTGTTTTTATACAGTCTGCTGGAAATGGCATGAATGTGTATGATGTGCACGTCTGGGTTGCTTGATACTGCTTATTCTCAGCCTTGTGTTTGTCTGACAAACTGCACTTTAATCAAGTATCGGTTGCCTTGAATGGCCCTGCGTTATCCCCTCCACTTTTGCCTCACATTCTTGTAATCATATTTTCCCAGACACCGTTCTTTTTATGCCTATATATACAATTAACAGTATACAAAAAAAATGTGCCCTAAAACTAAACAACATACGGAAAAGTTATCTAGAATAATATTATTCCGTGTGTGTGTGTGTGTACTATATTGCAAAAAACATTGTAAGCCGTGTCCAGTTTTAACAGCAGGGGTTGCTCAGGCTGTCCCTGTCAGGCAAAGCTTAGGGGTCATAGTTCAGTTTCGTAGAACGGTGAAAGGTCATCCTCCCACACTGACTGCACTTTTCTCCAGCCATCATCCAGGCCTCGACCCCATCACTGCCATTAACCAAATCTTAGGAATCTGCAGAGAGAGGAGACTAGAGATCAAAGTTCAAGACCCCATGTGGGCGGAGTCACAACATCGCTCTCTCGCTCTCTCTTATACCCTTGTCCCTTTGGTTTTTATGTTCCTTATGTCCCTTGCACTCCTGCATGATTGCAGAGGCCTGAAGTTCAAAGCTACAGAAGGAAATGTCAGATAAAGCAATCACATATAGCATGTGCGTAAAAAACACACATGTGCGAAAACACACCCCTCCTCTGTCATTAGGGGCCATTTTCTTGGCTTCCTGATCCTTCATCAGAGCCTTCCGCTTCATTCCCAATTGGACGAAACATGCTGACCTCGGCAGACATCTGATTGGACGACCCTAAGGTTGTGTAGTAGGGATCTACACTTCTTGTCTGAGTGTAAAGGGTGGATGTTTGTTCAGGTCTTTGATCGGCTGGAGCTGACAGAATGGGAACAAATACAATGGGACAGACTGGTTAGCTGAAGACATTTTGGCTTACATCCTCTAACCATCTAAATAAAACAACCACATTATTATTTTTAAATCACTATAAAAATCAATAGTAACTTCAATTTAATGTTGACTTTATTCGCTGATGAATGACACATTGAGGTGAAAAACAAAGCCACTGGATGCGTTGGTAAATGTTTTTATATAATTTGAGAGTTATAAACGAATAAAGCTTAGGCTACTTCCTGAAAACAGCATTTTCCCCACAGACTAAGGATAGTTTGTCATAATAATAATTTGCAATATTATTATATTACTGTATTAGTGTAACTGACTTTTCCCCCTTTTAATTTGTTATAGTAACTTATTTGCTTTTAATAACTTATTTATGTAAATATAAAAATTAAGTACATTTAATTTATTTTTAAAATTTAATTTTAAAAACTCACGTAACTCTGTGTCATTGTTTGTACGATCATTAAATATTGTAGAACAAAATAGGTGATCCGTGTTTCATTATGGCACAGTAAATACATCTGTGTAAAAGCACTTCAGTAGTAGAGAGAATACACACATTGTGGAATCATTGAACTTAAAGTGTGTAATATATTGATGCAAAACACATACGATCACAACATTGGAATCAAAGCAAAAATATAAAATATTAGGCTACATCCATGGATATTGTGGTCTAATCGGTTCATGCTCCACGCTAATTGGTGATAATGAATCTTGTTATCTTGAAACGTTCATGATTACTGTGAACATTGAAGATTGTGTGTCTATGCATTACTGTAAGAGTGCTACGACAGTTATCATTTTGAGCAGTTGTATCAATTGATTGTCAGATCATTGTAAGGAAATGAATAAACACTCATTTGAAATATAATGTGTTGCCTTTTGAAATAGTCGTACTTTGATGTTGTGTCATGTTGAACAGGTGATTTTTGTTGAATGAACAAATGACCTAAGTTGTATGTGTATTGTATCCAAACATTTGAGAAAATGGTTAGAGCTTTGAAAAATGTGCATTTTGATCATTGGTTGTAAGTTTTGTGTCTAGAGTTTTGAAAAATGACATCATGAATATAATAACAAAGTGATTGCAAAAAAAAACTGTATAATGTTGCACTGCCCCCTGTTGGGTTAGGTGTGTAGTGAGCTCCCCAGAAAAGCTGTCTAATTGATGGATTTCAGATAATAACAATAATAGACAAATTCAGTTTAAAATGTATTAATTAAAAACACTTTGGCTAAATGTTTGTATTATATATCAGTATAGCAAATTGAAGCAACTGCTACAAATTAAGAGAGAAAGAAAATCTATCATTTTAAAAAATACAAAAGAAAAACTTCTCTCAGAATATTGACATTAATGGTTCCAAATCATCAAATACCTAATTTATTGTACTTTATATTACTGTATGATGCATTAAATGTGAATGTTGCATTACATCCCTTACGACAAATCTTTAATTTTATGAAGTATACTTGAGTAATTGTTAATTTTATTTTTAAGTATACTTAAGTATACTAATGTCAATGTACAAGTCGTAAACTTGTAAGTGTACTATTTCAATACTGCTTGAGACTAAATTGGCCCACTTTTAGCATATATAAAAATATGTTTAAGTGTACTATAAACTTTAAGTGCACAACTATTCCACAACTATATGTTTCTCATTTTTACTGCATCTGTACATCTGAACTTATAAATATACTAACGCATTCTCATCCTAGGGCATCATCTAACTGACACTTTTGACCATGCGTCTAAATCCGGCGCACGTGGCAACCTTTAGCGTCAGCTAGATGACGTTTATCCTAGGGTGTCATCTGCTTTTGACCATGCATCTAAATCCGACGCACATGGCAACCTTTAGCATCAGTCAGGTGACGTGGGTAGGTTTAGGTCTGGGGTGGGGTTAGGGTTAGACCACTAGGAGGCCCGTCTCATATTGACGCTAAAGGGTGCCATGTGCGTCGGATTTAGACGCATGGTCAAAAGCGTCAGTCAGGTGACACCTAGGGATGAGAACGGGCTGATATACTAGTAGTTTGCTATTTACTTTTTTAAAGGGGGGGGGGGGGGGGTGATTGCGATTTCACTTTTTTCATTTTAAATAGTGTGTAATGTTGCTGTTGGTGCATGAACAGTATCTGCAAAGTTGCAGCGCTGAAAGTTCAGTGTAAGCAGAGATGTCGTCTTTTAAAAATCAGGAAGTATATTGCCTACAAAAATGACTCGATTGGGACTACAGCTGGGTTTTAGTCGTCACTAACCCACACATTTGCAGGTCTGCTGTGTTCGAGCTTCCCACGGACGCTGTACTTCGTCAACAATGGATACAATTTATGTTTGACTATGTTCCTGAAAATGACGATCGTAATTTAGCTCTCTGTGCTGCGCATTTACGAAAGACAGCTTCCAGAATCTCCACGAGTTCACTGCCGGATTCAACAAGAAACTGTTACAGAAACATGAAGCAGTTCCAACTTTACAACCAGGGGCAGCAGTTGTTGGGCCACAACCTGTAAGTAGGCTAAGACTTAATCTTTTTAAATGTATTTGCATGTATAATTCCAGACGTAGCCTTATGTTTTATTTTTTTCAAATGCCAGCGCTGGCTTTACAGCCACTAGGCTACTAGTTATGCTATTTTGTGTCTATGACAAACGCGCACAAACATTATGGACCTGAATTTTGTACAAGTACTAATATTTTAAACGTACTTTTCATGTATATATGCTTTATGACGATATTTTCGATTTGATCAAGAACGTAAACTAACGCTGTTTGAGTATAACATTAGCAGCCAGTCAGTTGCTGTTGTTGCCAGTCAGATGCTATTGTGTTAAACAAACGTGTATAAAGTTTAAAAATGTAGCAAATTATCATTCAGAAACGATTAGTAAGAGCCATGTGTGGTGAGGTTCTGCTTGAATCTATTCATCGCCGCTTTCTGGGTCTGATTCTGCCTCAAACATACTGCAGTTCGACACCATTATTTACATGAATGGACCGGAGCTCATGACCATAGACAGTAAAAGAAATGGACCCCGTTGATTTCAACGGAGAGAGTTGAAGCTCAACATGGGCACTCACTTCCTGATAGCCAAGCGTTCTGCGCAGGCTCAAACTGAGCTTGACGACGTAGATGTCACGTGAGCAAACTGACTGACAGTGGTAAATCGTTTAGTAGCTGTGCCATGACAAATTTTAATCGTGCACAGAGACGGCGAAACGCGACCTCGAGCAACTTTTGGTAAGTATTCTGATTAGTTATTTTGTCATTTTGCTTCTATTTATGCCATGGGGTGACTTTAGACAGTAAAAGATTGCCTGCGAGGCTGTGCGAGCTTCTCCTCCTGTCTATACGGTAACTTCTCTACTGTGGTTATGACGCAATTTTTAGCCTATTTTTACAAGAACCGCTTCAACGGGGCCATAACGTAACATACAAAGTAATGGAGCCTTTTATACATTGTCGTGTTTCTTTAGAAATAAATAATGGACAAATGGAGTCTTTGGACGCCTCAGATGTAAAGTTATTCGCTGTCAAAGTGACACCAAAATGAATGGGAGTCAATGGGATGCTAACAGCAGGTGATAGCCCGCTACAATGGCGGCCCCCGGAGGCAGCTTCAACTTCCTGCTGATGGATTACCCCCCTGCTCATGACATGCACGTTTCGCCTGTAAAGGTAATGGGCGTTAACCTTCCGGACAACAGTGAGTGACAGTTTAGCCAATCACCACACACCAGCCCAAACTAACCAATCTGAGCCCACTGCCTGTTTCTGAGGGAGTGGTTTCATAGAATCAGGAAGTCAACCGGTCGTTCGAGGATAGAGGAGAGAGCGGCTTACAATAAAGGTGAAGTTTATGAAAAATAAGACTTTTAAAAAAAGAAAAACCACGAATACATGTAATATTGCACCCCAAAAACACAATCATGCAAAGAAAAAAAGCAGCTATTAACCAAACAATGTAAGTTTATAAGTATGTAAAACTATGAAAAATATATTTAATAGGCTATTCAGTCAAAACATTAAACACAAATACAAGCCAAGAATATTTAATCATACTTTTAAGTATCTCGATCAAAAGATTGAATACATGTACAGTCCAAATATACTTAGAGTAAGTATATTTCTGCGAAGTATATACTTATATGTACTTATTTTTTACTTTAAAAGATGCATACTAATGGCACACTTGAATAAACTTCTTATTATGTGAGCATGCTGCTAAGATCCTACACAATTATGTGCTATGCGCATTTGCAACTAATTAGCTTATGATCATTAATGTGCAGCTTGAGATATATTTAAAGAAACATTTTTTTTTCACTGACATCTGCATGGCAATTAGTAAATATTTTTTGGAACAAAATGCCAGACCATTCATGAAAACTGCTCTGTGGCCTACAACAACTCATTCAAACATTTCCAGCATGTCAACGTCTTATTCATGTGTCATGCATCTTTTACCAGATTATTCTTACTTACCACAATCCAAATGTGGTGGTAATTGGGATCTCGTTGAGATGCAACATTACTTGATTTGAAGGTCATTATTGAATGAATGTAGGTTGGTGCTTATTAAGTATGCTGAGTACATTATAAGGAATGTCTTTGTGAGTATGTTTATTTGCACATGGCAAAATGTATAAAAACCATGTGATGTGCGTGGACTTCAGTGATTGATTGTAAGATGTCCTACTTCACTCTTGTCTTTTTAGCCCTCAGTATCCTGAGCAGCTTCATGCTGAGTGAGGTTTCTGCTCTCAGATTGCCACTTCCAATAGACAGTGATCCTAATCGATTTAAATGGGGACAGTTTCCAGAGGTAAGTGCTTTATATTTTCCTTTACTTGAAATAGTAGTAATTAGTAATTAGTTTGGAATATACAATTTGCCAAATTAATGCACTGTCAAAATAATTTCCTGAAATGTAAAATAAAAAAAAAAGATATTAATTTATAATACATTACTTTTATTTTTGATCATTATTATTATCATCATCATGCCTTTTTGCCTGTCTTCATATCTAATATAATTGAATAAACCTGATTAGATTGCACCAAGAAACATTTTTTTAATGGTTAGGGCAGGCAGATATATTTCTGTAAGGTGTCAATGCATATTTTCACTTGTTACAGTGTAAAGAAATGTGAGGAATGGGTCAGCGACTGTTAGAGCTTTCTTAACTTATGCTTTTCCCATTTTTAATATTTTATAAATAGCCTATAGATTTTATTCAAATACTGTAAAATCTTAATACAGTTTTTCTCAGTCGCTTTAGTGCATTTCTCACATCACTATTTACATTTGCACAACAGTTCATGCAGTTCTCAACACATTTAGTACAAACTGCAAAACCAAGTTGATAACCTGCAAAAGCGTGTCACTTGCTCAAAATGGATCGCTCACTCCTCAAAAGCAAGTATTCATGTCAATGAAAGTGTCAATGTCATCAAGATGAAAAGTCCTGACACCGTTGTTTATGAACAAGATAGTCAAATGGCTTTGTCATGTTTCCATTATGACAGTTTACTCTGTAAATGTTTTCCAATGCAAAAAAGTCAGATATTGGTGACACTACCTGAAAATGCTCAAGACAGCACTATATACTATATTTGCACAGCCATTTGAAAAATACAGTAAAGTTACACATTACTGTATTTAGTGAGGTAACTGAGTACAAGACATTGAATATGTATGTTTCACATTTTTACTGCATATGGTCTTTGCAATTCTAATTTGTTCACAGCATTGTGCAAAAGAACAAATACACCCTTATTTACTGTAAAACACACATAAACTCCCTTTGGGTCGAGCTGTGCACAACCGTACACAATATTGCAGGACATGTTGGACCTGAACACACAACATACATAGTACTGTAATCATTCATGCACATCCAGACGTTCCTCACTGTCTGAAAGGTGAGATTCACCTGAGAGAAATTGTTCAATTTAGGAGACATGTTCAGGGAAATAAAATATTTTAAAAAACGTGTAAAATTTATGTAATTGACAGATTTTGACAACTAGTTCAACATTTTTGTATGTAATGACTCAAGCAATGAAATAATGACTATTCGTTTTATAATGACTATTCACTATTCAGCATTCACAAGTATAATTAATTTTGACTGACATGACATAAGCAAATGATAATGTTATAAAACAGCAGTGAGTTATATGAAAGCAATTGATGCATGTCCAAAATCATTTGCAATTTGTTGGAATGAATGAGAAACTGCTGCTATGATGTGCACAAATGGCTAAATGTTGTGGAGGTAGAACTAACTGTTGTGCAAATGTAAATAGTGATGTGAGAAATGCACCAAAGCGACTGAGAAAAACAGTAATAGTTTGAAATTGACATCAGTGTAGTACACCGATAACTGTACCATTTCCTCTTCTTCTACATTCATGTTGTCAAAGAACACTTTGGAGATTCCCCGGAGTCTGAATATAGAGGACTTCGCTCTTGATGTAGCTCCAACCAGCGGTCGTGTGAGCTCTCCCACCATCCTGCGACTTCACCCCATAATAGCAAAACCAGCACATCTCCATGCCAACCTGCCGCTTCGGTTCGGGCGGGATGAGCAGGCGGGCACAGGTGACCGTGCTCCCAAGTCCACCATCAACCTCCCTCAGCGTTTCGGCCGGTCCTGCACCATGTGTGTGCGCTCAGAGAATGCACCCTCAACCACAATCACGCAAAAGTTTGGGAGGAGGAAAATCTTCGCTTTAGACCCTTTTCGCGCCTTGACTGTGTACACACGCACACCTGAATACCCATTTCCAAAAGAAAGGTAGGAAGCTTGATATTTCTCAACTGAAATATTAAACAACACCCACCAGTAGATAGATAGATAGATAGATAGATAGATAGATAGATAGATAGATAGATAGATAGATAGATAGATAGATAGATAGATAGATAGATAGATAGATAGATAGATAGATAGATAGATAGATAGATAGATAGATAGCACACATTTCTCTGTATAACACAAATTTCTTCATTTGTTTTCTCTCACAGGACTCAAGTCCATGACTACATGCTTGAAATAGAAGACTCAAAAGAAAGTGTAACGAACACAGATTACACTGCTTTAGACTAATGAACCCTGTAAAAACAACAGTTGATGGGAGATGTTTTATGAATGTCCGTTGACGTATTTGCATCTGTACTTTGCTGCTTGTAAATTGCTAAATTAAAGCAAATTATAAGTAACACTAAATAGTTGTGACAGCTTTATTCAGATAATTACAATTCAATATTTTAATATATTGAAGCAATCCAACACCCATAAATGTATCTTTGTTCCATTTAGTTGGGGGCCTTAAGCACATAAATAGGTAATTTCGCGCAAATTCATCTAAAAGCGCCAAATTTGGCACAGATGTAGCTCAGGTCATACTGAAATGATTTAGCTAGGGCGCCGGAGCCAGCGACCCTCGGGGCCAAGATGGCGGCCAAATCCAATATGGTTAATAATTGGTTTCTGCATTAAAAAGACACTCAGCTTTCACATGCACTCAGAGTACATTGTTAATGAGACTGAGGTATAATTAAGACTCATTGATTAGATGTTTCATTTTGATCCTCTTCTACAAGATGACTGGCTACAGGTTGCCGAGGAACAGTGCAACATTGTTGCATTTGCCAAACGCACACACCTCTCGCCAAGAATAATGATATAAACAACATGACATCATGACTTTTGCGTAAACATATACGCCACTTTCGAGTCAGGTGGCGTGTTATCTCCACGCATTTTGTGCTATCCGCGTGTATGCGTATATGTCTACGCCATTAACGTCCGCATCATTCCGCGTGTCTGAACACGCAGTCAAATCTCCAGTCATAAATGCCATTAACCCCAGTGACGGTTAAGTTTAGGGATGGGGTTGAGGTAAGTCATATCTTTTTTTTTACCTAGGATGGTAAGGGAACAGTCATAAATGCCATTAACCCCAGTGACGGTTAGGTTTAGGGACGGGGTTGAAGTAAGTCATATATTTATATAACGTTAAGTGAACGGCGTTCATAAACACGCTGAAAGGCGATTATGCGTCTTGATAGCACGCCAATGAATTGGCGTGTCATACACACGCTACTTCATGAGATCAGTCTGATATAAAACACCTTTCCTCCATAGGGGAGAGGGTAACATGATTAAATTAAATCAAAATGTAAACGTGAAAGGTTTCCTTCAGTCCTTTGCCCCAGAAATGTGAGCCAGCACTTGATGCAAAAGTAAAATGATTTATTGTATTTAAACAAAGACAATGGAAGTATTCAATCTTCAGGGGAAGATCAGACCAAAACAACAAACAAAAGAGGAAACTTACTATTGGAAGGAGAGCTAAACGACCTACACGTAAAAGAAAATAAACAACATATGCTTCACCTCACCTCACTAACCAAAAACAGGGATTCATATTTTACAAAAAGAAAAAGGTGACTCAATCTCCCTACTGCTTTCCATAACAAATAACAAATGTTGATATATAAAATCTAGATACAATACCTTTTAATACCGAAAACAAAAGTTAGAAAGAAAAGAGATAAAAGAAGAAAAGTCAGTACCTGAAAGCAAACCTGTTTTGACACCCAAGCACACACAAAAGATGAACTGCAATACACCAGGACAACACACCAGTTTCACACTCAGTTACAAACCTCTGCAAGCAGTGTTCACTCGGCTTTCTTATAGCATTACCAGAGAATGTCTAATAAGGGGAGAACTTCCACTCTCAGTAAACTTCTGGCTTCTGAACTGGTTGCAGTTCCACTCTGGTTCCATATGAGGGCACTCACAGGACAGAATGAATATGGAGATACACCTCTCAAAATCCACTTTTCTCAGGATATAATTTGTCTAGTAATTTGAATGTTGTATTCGAAACAAGATGCAAAGAAATTACACATTGTTGGGTGTTAAATTTTTTAGAGTCACTTGTTTAAAAACGTCTTTTAAAATATCCAACGACTTCATGCACATCGTAGCCTACAACCAAAGTGCTTAACGCAATCCTTCAGTCACTTTGGTGCTTTTGCGCTCTGCACTTTCTTAAGATAGCTGACACAGGTAAATACACACGCTAAAGAGTTTTTGTAAAACTAAGTTCTTAATATTCTGATCCCGCTTCGGATGCCACGATGCCATCAAGCGGCATCTCTGGTCGTAATCAGTCCTTGACTGACCAACCAGCGTTCACTAGCAGAATGCTAGCGTGTTATGGGCAACAACAACTCAACCTGTAAGAAATCGAAAGGACATAAGCACTCATTCATTCAAGTTTCGACCTATAAACCATGTTGAACTTGCAAAACCTACAGTACAATCAAATCTTTGACTTCTCAAAGGCAATCAGGTGAAAGAGACAAATTTAGCCACCTAGCTCCATAGACTCCCATTCATTTAGCACTCATGGGGGAGCACTGCCAGTGGAGCTCAAGGGGAACTACAACCAAAATTCAGGACAATAGGACTTAATAGAAGTGGCCAGGCTCTCCGTAGACGGGCTCTGGCGTAGCTCTGTACTACTATCAGGTGTGGCTGCATAACTAGGCAAGCAGAAGGAGAGACAGACAGAGCACATAACAACAATATTTAACAAAGTTAAAGTAACTTTGTTTTCCCATTTGGGGCCAGATATACAAAAGAGGGCAAATTTGCATATGAGCACAATTCTATAAAAGCACCGATGGGAGTGGACAGTTCATCACTTGATCTACTGACGACTTGCAAATTACAGAACACAGACACAGCCAGATCATTTCCATCATGACCAATGCAATCTACTAAGAGCATTGCAAATTTGAGTCTGGTTTCAAGACATGTTAAATTACATTACAAAACTTTAGTAAAATCATGATTCATTTAAATACTCTATACTCCCGTAAATGTTGCATCTAAAATGGAAACTCCAACGAATGCATATGCAGTAAGGTCAGCTGCAATAATAACTGTGCCCACAACTTATCGCTAATTTTGACAGTATATTTCAGGCCGTTCTCATCCCAAGGCGTCATATACGACGCTTTTACCAAAGCGTAGACATCCAACGCACATGACACCCATTAGCGTCAATATGAGACGCAGATATGTATGTACCAGAAGGCGTCCCCTAGAGGTCTAACCCTAACCCTACCCCAGACCTAAACCTACCCTTAAAGGGTTAGTTCACCCAAAAATGAAAATTAAGTCATTAATTACTCACCCCCATGCTGTACCAACCCCGTAAGACCTTCGTTCGTCTTCGGAACACAAATGAAGATATTTTTGATTAAATTTGAGAGCTGTATAACTACCACATTGGCTCCTAAGGGACTGCCTCTTGACGGCCCAAAAAGTCAATGAAGAAAATGTTTAAATATCCCAAGTGACTACCGTGGCTCAACTATATGTTTATCAAGCGACGCGAATACTTTTTGTGCGAAAAAACAAACAAAAATAACGAGTTTTAACGAGACTTCCTTATAGATTTCCACGACGCATGCGCGAGATTTGCGATCTGCGTACAACAGCTTACACTACTTCAGATCGCAATTCTCGCGCATGCGTCGTGGAAATCTATAAGGAAGTCTCGTTCTGGCCTACAAAGAAGAAAAGAAATAGTCGAATAAACTCGTTATTTTTGTTTGTTTTTTCGCACAAAAAGTATTCGCGTCGCTTGATTATTCGCGTCGAAAAGATTATTCCACCTCAGCCTCCTGCCTTTGGTCTGGGTCAAGCCAATCACATCCACATCACAGGCTATATTAGCCCTAGCCCGGCAGCAGAGGTAAAATTCTTTTGCCTGACTCACCCCTGTTTTCCTGTTTTTCTCCCTGAAATTTCTGATGATGGAGGCGAAGGTGAAGTGACTCGAATTAGTCTGTACTCGTTGTCCAGCCTCCCTCATAGTCATGCCATGGACAAGGACATGATCAACTCAAGTGGCTCTAATTTCATCTGAGACTGCTTGTCTCCTCCTGCTTCACCACCATCTCTTCTACCTCATCCTTCACCACGTCCCCCTCTTCCTCCTCCTCTCCCTCCTTCACCATGTCCTCTTCCTCCTCCTCTCCCTCCTTCACCATGTCCTCTTCCTCCTCCTTCACCACATCCTCCTCTTCCTCTTCTTCCTCCTTCACCATATCCTCTTCCTCCTCCTTCACCATGTCCTCTTCCTCCTCCTTTACCACGTCCTCCTCTTCCTCTTCTTCCTCCTCCTTCACCATATCCTCTTCCTCCTCCTTCACCACGTCCTCCTCTTCCTCTTCTTCCTCCTCCTTCACCATATCCTCTTCCTCCTCCTTCATCACATCCTCCTCTTCCTCTTCTTCCTCCTCCTTCACCATATCCTCTTTATGGTGATTCTCTTTAAAGAGGATTCACCATATCCTCTTCCTCCTCCTTCACCACGTCCTCCTCTTCCTCTTCTTCCTCCTCCTTCACCATATCCTCTTCCGCTCCCTCCACGTCCTCTTCCTTCATTTCTTTGTGGATCCATTGTTCCAAAACTCAGATGAACTGACTCTGGCACTTTTAGGCACCTTGAAAGTTCTGATTGATGTGTGTTAAATTGTGACTCTCAGTGTTTTCATCTGGGTAATTGTGTGCTAAGTGAGCTGAAACTATGCTGACTTGAGTGAACAATATTGAATGCTAGTGCTTTCTAAATGACCACATGGTCTAGGCAATGAGAAATTAAGGGATTTGTGTGTAGAGTTTTGCAGTGATTGTTCAACAATTCTGATTCATGTGTCAAAACAGGGAATAGTGTTTATAGTTTAGGGAAATGGGTGTGCTTTTTGATAAATGGCATTATGGTTTTGAAATTTTAGTTCAAAAGCCTGGTTATAGTGTTTAAGCAATTGAGCAATTGAGCAAACTGCACTTTTAATTCTTTCAAATTCACAATATACAATTGCATGAATTATTCTTGAATTGATCAAAGTGTGTAGAGGGAGAAGGTTACATAAAAAATATACCTTTTAAAAATGTATGTTAAATCCACTATTGTTTTATACTTAATTGGTTTATGTAGTAGCTTAATGTAATTGCATCATATTTTATTTTAAATTACAGAAGAATTAAGAGTAATCCCTTTAATTAAATTACAATATTTAGATTACTTGGTAATTAATAAACACCTCTTTTTGTCTGGCGCTGTTGCCATGGTGACTCATAATATCTGTGCTCCATTGATAATGGCTTTTTATAGTTGTGGTGTAAGCGCTTAACTCAGAGTCGGTCAACTCAGAGTTGATTGAACTAACTCATTTCAGCTGTTCTGTAACCGAAAACTTAGAGTTTCCCATCTCAGGGTAAGTCAACTCTGAGTTCAAGCTTTAACTCAGAGTTGGTTGAACCTCCTTATTGAAACGGGCCCCAGAACTTCGAAGTGTCATGACCACATACAATGACTCCCTGGCAAGGACAGAAACAGACAGGGTATATACACAGGACTAAACAATGTAACTAGAAACAGCTGTGTGCAATGATGAGTGATGAGAAAAGACAAAGGATCGTTGGAATTGCAGTTCCAGAGTGAATGGTGACAGTATGCGGAAAGAGACCTCTAGTGGACATTCAGGGAAACACAAACCAGACACTGTGACAGGTTTAGTCCTGAGTTGTAAGTCACTTTGGATAAAAGCGTCTGCTAAATGACTAAATGTAAATGTATGTGTAGTTACAATTTATGCTGGGAAACTAACCTGGTCCAGGGCAGGCTAACTATCAGCCTCAGCTGTTACACAGATCCTCTAACACTGACACAATGATATTACCACTGATACTCTCTCCATTATTTTTCTTAATTTATTAACCACTATCTGTCCAAAAATAAATATGCAGGAAATTTACTTAAACAGGGTTACAATAATAAATTAGACAATCGTTGTACAAACATGATAAATTATATTTTAGCCTACATAAAATGTTTATGTTCAAGTTTTTATAGGCTAGCAAAAGTTAAAATCACAAAATTAAAAAATTACAAAAGCGCAATTTACATTTTAACTTCAGGATGAATCTGAGTAGCCTACTAAGCTCATTGGACTATACAAAGACTACATTTAATTTACCCATTACAAATATTCCCATTTGTTATTGCTATCATAAAAATACAATTATACAAATGGACAGTTCCTTTAAAGACAATATTTTTTTTTCTTTTGTGATACCACCAACACATATCCGAAAAATACATAACTAGAACAATAACAAATAAGTACATAGTTACACTTTTACATATGAAAAAAGGGGGGAAAGAGAAAATATTTATTAATAAAAATAAATATTAATAAAAAGTAAACATTTACATATTTATATCAAACTCTTATAATGACAGTGACACTATAATAATTATTGAGTTATTCAAGTAATATTATTTAAATATCAAATATTAAATATTAAATAGGCTAATCAATAAATAAAATAACAAATAACTAAAATTAAAAGGCGGAGAGTTATATAAAAATGTAGACTAGTTAATGTGGCTAATATATAATCCTTTATTTTAGGGAATATTCTTTGATTTTAGATCATATTTTAGATAAAATATACGCTGTTTGATGGTGGATCGATTTTATCCACGATCGACCTCTGGGCTGCTTCAGAAACGCGTGCACATGCAATTACCTATAGATAAAAACCTGGATCAAATTAGCGAACTATTAAGTTTGCTTAATGAAACAGATTTACAAGCCTAGGCCTGTACTAATAAACCTCATCCATTCTGAACATTTTAATTCACTTCACACTAATACAGTAAAATAAAACCAAGAAAAGTTATTTTAGCATTGCTTTGGTTTGTTTAGGTGTTGTTTGGGAGGAAGACACTCTTATGAAGTATTTAAAGAATCCAAAGGGCTACATTCCAGGGACCACGATGATTTTCGCTGGAATCCGTAAGAATCAGGAAAGAGTTGATCTGATAACATATTTGAAGACATTCACATCATCCATTTAAAACATGTTGTAACACATTTAGCCAACATACTTTATAAATATTTTATTAATAAAAAATAATTCTCTCAAATGAACAGATATTTAGGCTATTAATATTAATACATTGCTAATTAACGCATTTTTAATGATTTACTGTTGAATCGAACGTAACACTATACTCCTGTTCACCACCAGAGTGCATTGTTTCATCAAATGTTTACTGTAACACTGACTAGCCCAATGTTTATCTAGTCCAGTCAGTGTTTCCCAACCCTGCCTGTTCCTGGAGAAACACCAACAACACTACACGTTTTTGAACTCTTCCAAATTAAACACGCCTGTTTTTTTTAACTCCTCTCATTAGAGACTTCAAGACCAGAAATATATTAGGGAGACATCCAAAATGTGTAAAAAGTGCTGGTGTGCCTCCAGGAACAGAGTTTGGAAACACTGTGGATAGTAACTGATTACATAATCTGGATTAGACAATTAGATTTAAAAAAAATAAATAGTAGGCCTACTGATTACATCATGTAATCTGGATTAGGCAATTAGAATTTAAAAAAATAGTACTTGTAATTAGATTGTATTATGTTTTAAAATTCTTATAATAATTTTTTGCTTCTCCCTAATCGCCTTTTCCCTTGTTTTAATACTTTATATATGCATTCAGAAGATCTTTTTTAATTTCGTGAAACTGCACACACACAGCCACTAGATGGCTACAAATTACATGGAAAAAGGGGAGGCCACAAAGCATTTTACACCTCTATTCACAATAATCCAGCAATGCAACATTGCATATCGAATCAACTTCTGATGAATACATTTATCATTTTGTGAAATATCACTCATGGAATCATTTAACCATATGTCTTATGTCTTTGTATTAAAACTGTCGTCCTGATTTTTGAATTTTTCTTGAGAGCTTTTATAAAAACTTAAAGTTTACAATTTGAGTTTTCAATGTTTTGACTTTTTTATGTAATGCAGCCATCTGATAAAATGCCACACATTTGCCTATATGTAAAGTAGCCTATATTGTGTTTAGCATTATGTTTGTAAAATGTAACTTGTTTTAGGCCTTTTTTGAGTCAAAAACTGGTGCCTGAATTGGTAAAATGGGGCAGAGAAGATGCTAATCACCATCAGTTAAATAATAATTCAATCTTAATCAGTTGAACATGAAGCAGTCATTTACAATGTTACGTTAAATGCATTTTGTGTCTTCCTTTGTTTTCATGTGTCAACCACCTAAAAACTTAAATCAGAGAATGAATGCTCATAGATGGATCAGCAAGTCTAGATCTTTTAAAGGGAAGATTTTCACATTTGCCAAAATACTAGGCCTATCTCTCTAAATAAAGCTGTTTCTGAGAAGGTTGTCAATAACAATTTCACTTAATGGAACATACAATGGCATAATATGAGATAATATCATATTTCCATATGCAGTTCTTGTCACGGGAAAACACTAGTTTCAGTGCTTGCAGAATTTTCCCAGAGCTGACCGTTTGACGTCACTCAGACTTCACTGTTTAAAGTTCTGCACTCTGGTGGTATGTGTGAATGTGCTTATGTGTTTCTCTTCAAAACATACCTGAGTCAAGTTCAGTGGTTTGGTGAATTCCAATGTAGGGAGGATTCCCTTTCTAGCGTAGATGGGTGTTGGCAATGAACTAAAACCTATGTTGTTAAGGCAACCCTTGGATGACATGCAAAGGAGCAGATTTGTCTAGCAACAAATTTATCATAGAACCATGCTGATGTATAGTGAATTGAAGATGGATTCCCTCTTCCATGCATTATAACTTATGTTACCCTCATGTAGAGATCAGGTGGTTATTTCTCAGGTTGATAGATAGATAGATAGATAGATAGATAGATAGATAGATAGATAGATAGATAGATAGATAGATAGATAGATAGATAGATAGATAGATAGATAGATAGATAGATAGATAGATAGATAGATAGATAGATAGATAGATAGATAGATAGATAGATAGATAGATAGATAGATAGATAGATAGATAGATAGATAGATAGATAGATAGATAGATAGATAGATAGATAGATAGATAGATAGATAGATAGATGAGTTGTAGCTAGATCTCTAATTAAAAATGATTGGAAGTCAATTGAGATAGGCCTAAAGTAAATAGTAGATATGTCATATATGTGATTCTCATGGTCAGTCATAATTGATTAGGAGAGCTCTCTCGTTGTAATTGTTAATAGACTGTAATTTTTACTTTTAAGAATTGAATTGTAGATCTCTCTAGGCCTAATTGAATTTTTAGCTAGTAAAAATGAGATTATGACAACTAACGCTACATTTTAAGCTAAAGCGGCTTGCCATAGGCTACAGGCAGGCAGCTTTACCTAGGCGTAGCTAGCTACCTGAGTTACGTAATAGTCTCTGTTGCGTTTTGAAATGCAGTCTCTGGATAGGGCGACATGCTAACTCCTCGGTGGATTTTTATTTGCTTCTTAGACGTCAATTACCATGATGTCCCACCCCCTCTTCCTCGCCTCACAGCAAAACAGCTCGGGGTTCAAACCTGAGCTGGTAAAAGTCAACTTAAAACTTGCGGTCGCCGTCGCCTCCACCTCCACCTCCACCTTCCCCTTCACTCTCGGATTACAGCGGTGCGTCAGAGACATTTCACTCGCGATAATCTTCTCAGAAGGGAAGTTACCAATATTTGATTTCGGCAGGTAGTAGAAGAACAGGGATGGTGAAACCGGTGTCAGCCACTTGTTCCAAAGTATAAATGTGCTGATAAGGCGATTTTATAAGTGGACCGCCGGTGACACGACGACAGAGGCTACCTGGCAACTGTGGTAGGCACTGAGTTTGTGTTCATTTTACACTGGGATACATTTTATATGGCCTATTTAAATGATCAGATAAACCCTAGCTTGTTGTTGTAAGAGAGCCACCTTTAGCCTACCTTGTGCTACGTTTCGACGTTTGGCATTTTGTGAATGTAGGCTATACATCCAAAACATAAATATAACATTAAGTGTGTTTTGTTAACTCAGCCTCGATAGCCAATCAACTTTTGTTTTAGTGTCTTTCGCTTTGGAAACCCTACAAACTTCCTGTCCTCATCTTGGATAGACTGACTCATTGTTTCCTTTACTAAATCTTTTTCTCCTACTGTAAAGCTGTCTCACCTCAAGTTTTTTAGATTGCAGATTTTTTTTAAGTCCTCGGTCACAATTCACTTACATCGTGAGGGATCAGTCGTAGGCACATTGCGTTGCTGTGGCAACAAAAAAGAACACGCATTGCTTACGACGGCGCCACGAATGCAAGTATTAGATGCAATGCATCCTTTTATTCTCATTCCATCTATTTTTGTTGTTGTTTATTTAATAGAGAGCTGGTGACATCGTCAAATGTGGCTCGCATCATTATATTAAAATATTAACTTAAAACAGAGTTTCCTCAATAGTGAAAGGTCTTGTATAATTTTCTTACTATATGTTGTTTCTGTATGGTTTTCTATCTTCGATGTTAGGCAGAATGTAAGGGACTGACAGCTTCAGCAACACACTTTATTTTCATTACATTTTTTTTTTCATCCATTGACCGTGAAAGATTCCAGAGCTTCCTGAACATTGTATTCCAACTTAAGGTTGTGCCATAACAGTAAATATTGTGTCTCTTGACACCTCATTTTATGTAGGTTTTATTGTAGTTTTTATTAACATTGTCATATTGTCGTCACAATCACTGTGGTTTAGTGGAACTTTCATGCTGATTTTAAGTGGTTTGAAATGACTTGTGGCATATGAGCTGTTTTAATAGGTTTTTCCCAACTGCACATGCACAGTCTTGTGATGAAACAAACTGGTGTATTTTACAGCCACACATAACCTTTTATAAAACATGTCTGTGGCCTTCTTTCCAAGTTGAAAGTTATAAAGTTTCGTTCCTCCCTAAAACGAACTTAACATTTAAACTTAACATCTAAATCAGCCAAATAAGTGAGTGTTGTAAAATGAAATCTATTGTTGCAAAACTGCTGGATGTGTTTGTTAAACAGTGTCATTAAAAAATGCATTAAAGGTACAATATGAATTTTTCAATATTTTTTTTCGCGGTGCTGCGTCTTCTCTCTCTGTACAAGGCAAGCATCTTGCGCTGCAGGCATCGATACACACTCGTGTTTAGGAGTACTCTGGGTTTCCCCATGCTGCCTTCCCGCCGCGCGATTTTATTCATGCTGAAAGGTAGTCTGGATACCTTGGCCAGATTTTCGCCTCATTTAGGGAACTAGTGTACCAATCACAGAACGGGGAGGGAGCAGCAAGACGATGATGACATCTATGCGACCCACCGAAGTAGTTTGTTTATATCTTCAACATGGCAGCAGACGCGAAGCTACCTTTTGATGCAGCCTTGGATATTGTTCTAAATAGTTTAGAATGCAAGTTTATTTTGAAAAAAACAGCAGCTTTTGGCGTTAAACTTCACGAGACCCCAGTCATTATTGTTGTCTCGCCATTAATCGCCCTAATGGAGGACCAGGTACAGGAGGCGGTCAACCTTGGAATATCTGCTGCTCAGCTGTGTCTCGAGAAAGAAAATGTGATAAAGAGTTGTCGATACCAACTTCTGTTCGGCAGACCCGAGGCCTGGATGAGTGCAAAGTAGGAAGACATGTTAGCCACGGAGTTGTATAGTACCAACTAGGGGTGGCACGGTTCACGAAACCGACGGTTCGGTTTGTATCACGGTTTTAGTGTCACGGTTTTCGGTTCTGTACGGTTCTTGTTATTTTTTTTCTTTTAATCTTTAACACTCCAGAAATGTACTTCAGCATGTGATATATAGCTTAATTATCCACACTTTAGGATACAGTATAAAAAAAATTATATTCATGCAATCATGCACAAACTGAATTTGACTCTTTGACTTTAAGCACATTTTGGGACTATCTCAGAGGAAAGCTAGGTGAGATTTTGATACAGCAAGAGAGAAGACATTGACATGCTTTTCATTTATTTTGAAAAAAAAGGAGAATGTGTATCACTATCTCTACAAGAACTTGAGCATTTTTATCACACAAATCTTATTTACACAAAGAAATTAACTTGCATTTATCAACTGACAACTTTTGTAGCTCTTACAAAAATTCTATCTTTTAAAAGAAAAAAAGAGGAACTAGCCTACACTGTCTTTTATGAATAAGTTAACATGAATACCTCATTGCCTATAATTAGGCTATAGCAATAGCAAAGGCCATAAACATAAAGTGAAACATAAGTTCAACCTCAACACAAAAAACAGTATAAACAATGCTTCTATTCCCAAAAAGTGAGGGTACCTTTTTTCACTTGAAATTAAAGTGCAGGATTTCGAAACATATGACTGGAGCTCTTATCTAAACATAAAGTGCCACTGTAACGTTATATTAAAATATCATGAAATCCAAAATGTTCCCACACACCAGACTTATACCATGGACTTATAGGACGCTCGCGCTTCCTCCAACTCCCTCATCTCTCCCATGCCATTTCTCCGCGTGCCGTGACCTGCAGCGCTCCATACTCCACTTTTACTGGATTGTTTACTAACTTGAACCGGCATACAGAGCGATCGGTAATGACATCAAATACCGCGAAAGTGAGTGACGGAGCCGTCGTTCCCGCTCTAGTTTGATGTTATTCACCGGTCGCTCTGTGCAGCGCCGGTCCAAGTTGAACAAGCTTATGTCGTGCGAAAAGAAAACAAACGTGACATACGGGCACGAGGCTACATTGCGCATGCGTCGAACCGTGAGACGCACACACGCTCCGAACCGAACGGTTCGGGTGTTTTTTCATGTACCGTGCCACCCCTAGTACCAACCTGCTAGGCATCGTCGTCGACGAAGTCCATTTAACTTATAAATGGTAAGTGGTATTTATAACAGTTTTTCTCCATTGGTTTGGCTTATTTCTTGAAACAGAAATTACATTCTCAACTCTAAGATCATTTGGCAAAACAGTCTTATGGTTCAGCACAACACTATAGCTCACATGCAAAAGCTCATATCTCTCCCAAAACAGTTCACTCATGCTTCAAAACTAAATTCATTTCTCATAAGAGTCAGTGCCACCAAAATGGCAAAGATCCTTCTCAATTGCTTTGGCTCATTTCTCAAAACAGACCGGACGTTCTCAACACTCTTGGTGCTTTTGCCAAAATAACGTGGATGGTTCGGCACAACACCATGGTTCACCTGCAAAAGCTCATACCTCTCCCAAAACAGTTCACTCATGTGTCAAAACTAAATTTCCTTCTCATTTAACCAGTCAGTGCCCCCAAAATGCTTAGTCCCTTTGGCATTGTGTAAGCACTGCAAGCCAAAATGTTTAGATGTTTTTGTCACTATGGCAGAGTACCATTGAAATATCCCTCATGTCCATCTTCCAGTCCTTCATTGACAATGGTTACTGTACTGTTTTTTTGTCTAGCTAACAGAATACAATTGTGTATAAAACTGAAATTGTTTTTTTTTTTTTTTCCATCACACATTGCACTCATACTGCCAAGGAATTGTAACCGTTATCATTCACACACATAAAGTAACTTCTATACATCAGAGGTAAAAGAAAATACATTCTCAAAACAACATGGCCACACCTCCAATTACATAGGAATGTTCAATGTTCTCCACAAGTTCAATATGCTGTCCACTACTCCAGTGGTTTCAAACCTGGGGCACATGGACCCCTATGCAGAGGTACTACAGGGGGTATTTGACAGAAAGGGGAGGGGTAAAATCATCAATGACTAGACTTACTGAAATGTTATAGTAAAACCAACAGTATTAGATAGATATTATCTAAAGATAGATATTACTGTAGATAGATTTACATGGGCGGCACTAATTGCAGCTTCAAACATACGGTTTGATTGGTCATCTGAGATGTGTGAAACTCTTCCTTCGTTAGTCAAGATCTGTCAATTGCTGTAATGTATCAAATGTTCCAAGGGATTCATATGGTATTCATGGTATTATGTTGACTAATTTTGAAAATTAAAACAGACTATTGTGCATGTGATGACTTGTACAATGAAATGACGCTGACACGTTTTGGAGTGAACAACCATTAGACTGAGAATGAACAATCAGTTTAGATCAACAAGATCTATTCACTTGGAAATTGTGCTAAATGTAGGCTACCTGTACTTAATCATTTGCAAAGATGTACTGAGACATTGAGACATGTACTTAGGCATTTGCAATTTGATGAACTGAATGAGAAATTCAATTCTGTTATGAACAATTGCCAAGTAGTTTGGAGGTTTGTCCGTGTTGTTTTGAGAATGTAATTTCTGTTTCAAGAAATGAGCCAAACCAATGGAGAAAAACTGTAATATCATATTGTCATTATGCCTGTAGATTACCTATTGTGGTTGTCACAGTGCCACTAAGTTGTGTTGCTTTTCAATATCAATATACAGCTAGCGCTTTAGTAGCACAACTTTCAGCTGTGCACACGGACCCGATTAAATTTAGTTAAATTTTTAATTTTTTTTAAACTTGTGAAGTACAAGCACAAACAATTTCCAATGCAAATAACAACTTAAACATCTATGTTAAAGGGTTAGTTCACCCAAAAATGAAAATTCTGTCAGTATTTACTCACCCTCATGTTGTTCCAACCCCGTAAGACCTTCGTTCATCTTCGGAACACAAATTAAGATATTTAGGATATTAAAATCGCTCCTGCATACAGTCCATAGGCTTCTTGAGGGACTGGCTCTTGCTGTCCTCGAAAAGTAATTGAAGACATCGTTAAAATAGTCCAAGTGACTACAGGGGCTCAATCTTAAGTTTATCAAATGACGAGAACACTTTTGTGCGCAAAAAAACAACAAAAACGACTTTATTTCAACTATTCACTTCCTTCTCCATAAGCCTGTAGTCCTTTAACGTAGTGTGATTGCGTAGAGCTACGTCACACGTAGGCTCACTATTGGCCGACGCTGGTCATGTGTGTGTGATGCGTGTGACGTACAATAACAGAAGCTTAAGCTATTAAACTAGTTACCTGACTAGAGCAGAGGGAGAAATAAACGAATAGTTGAAATAAAGTCGTTATTTTTGTTGTTTTTTTGCGCACAAAAGTGTTCTCGTCGTTTGATAAACTTAAGATTGAGCCCCTGTAGTCACTTGGACTATTTTAACGATGTCTTTTATGACTTTTCGGGGACGGCAAGAGCCAGTCCCTCAAGAAGCCTGGACTGTATGCAGGAGCGATCTTAATATCTTAAATATCTTAATTTGTGTTCCGAAGATGAACGAAGGTCTTACGGGGTTGGAACAACATGAGGGTGAGTAAATACTGACAGAATTTTCATTTTTGGGTGAACTAACCCTTTAAACTGTGCTTAGTACTTGTGTTTTTCTAATTGAAACAATTGGCTATGAGCTACGTACAGGCGCATTTGATAGACATTCTTAGCACCCAATAAACGGCGCAGGGCATTCGTAAACCACGCCTCAAATACGGGAAAATGAACATGTGGTTCCCAGAACCAAGTCTCAACGAGAATTGGGTCTGGCGTTAGCCAGGCTAGTTTAGGAGTCGGGACATGACGAAATATTCACTTGCACAGTCGGGCCAGCATTGCATCGTAACTAACGTTTCTCTTTTCTTTTTTTTTTTTCTTTTTTTACCAGTTTAAACATTCAAGCAATTTTAAAATATCCAGTGCTCACGTACTGATGTTTTTCACTGCGTGCACAATGCACATACAGTAAAGCCTAAATAAGCCTCACAAACAGCTCGCCAGTAACAAAAGTTCTTTTTCGTGGATTACATCGCTTTAACAGTTAAAAACACGCAAAATTCTGGCAACTCTGGTCTTGGTGAGTAACCTCGTAAAGAGAGTCGGTTATGTCTTAAATAAGCATAAAACGTGTGTTCACTAGGCCTAGTTCTTAAAGTGAACGCAGCCATATGTATCTGCCATTAATTTTGTTGTCAAAACAACATAATATAGCATTAATAGCAAGGAATCAGAATTAATAGCCTATGTATTTAATTCAGTCAGGACTAAAAGACTATCCAGTGTTATTTTACATTGGATTACTTTATTCAGTTTCTGAAGTATTTCTGACCTACCCAAAAAACTTTTCATTTATGTCTCTTTTTGTGTTTTATTCTATTGTTTTTATTTGTGCTACTTTTTTCAATTTAATTCAAAGATTGAAGTCAAGCTTCCATGTGTGATACAGAAACTCTTAACAAAAAAATTACCCCATTGTAAAAAAAAAAAACATTTAAGTGAGACCAATGTAATAAAAAGTTGTCTAAAAAATGGTAACTGATATTTTTTATCTTAAACAAAAAATAACCTGATCCTGTTTGATGAAGGCATGCGACTTGTTCTGACTCGTCCAATTTTCAGCATCAATTTTGTATCTTGCATCAAAATCCTGTCTATTCATTGTATGCATTTAGTATATAGTGTACCTAAAATAAAAATATAGTTTTATATAGAAGTTTGTGGCTCTTAATTAAGGAGTAGTTCACTTTAAAAAAAAAAAAAAAAACTTTGCTGTTAATTTACTCACCCCCATGTCATCCAAGATATCCATGTCATTGTTTCTTCAGTCGAAAAGAAATAAAGGTTTTTGATGAAAACTTTCCAGGATTTTTCTCCATATAATGCACTTTACTGGTAACCAAACGGTTCAAGGTCCAAAAGACAAAGGGCTTTAAACGATTCCAGACGATGAATAAGGGTCTTCAACTCAAACAATCGCTCATTTAAAAAAAAACAAAAAAAAAACTAAGGTTAAGTTTTATAAGCTTAAATGGTCGCCTTGCTCTGTTTTGTGATGCGCTTTCGTGACTCTCCTGTTCAAACTCGTTTATCGAAGTGAATGAATCTTTTTGCGTGTCATTTAGTTCATTCAACGAACGAATTGACTCGGGAAAAGATTCGTTCACTTTTTTTTTATAAATATAGGATTTGTATTACATCTATATGCATTAAAGTCGAATCGAAATCGAATCGGATTTAAACCGCTGAATCGATCCCCAGCTCTAGAGTTGACAGAGCTTCATGAGTCATGACTTGACAGCTTTATTAGACAGGTGAGCAAATGTACTATAAACAAATCAATGTTCTATAACGTTAGTTCGACATGATGAAATGTTAGATTATGGTCAGTATGTTATTCTAATGTTGATCTAGCTTACTGCTAGTTTTGTATATCAAACGAACTAACACGTATTATAACATTTATAACTTTAAACAGACATTTAAATGCTTTTTAGTGTGATAGTGTAACGTTAGACCAAGTGAAGCAGCGCTGTGTTACCTCACAAGTTTAATTCATCTAATAAACTGACCTGTGTGAGTAATCCAGCACTTGCGGGTAGTTTGGTAGAATTAAATATCCTTATTTCTTTATATCTGCGGGACTTGCGCGTGATATCGGTCTCTTTAGCAATCGCGACCTGCTTCATTCCACTGTAATGTTAAAAAACATGAATGGTTGCAGCACTCATCAATAAATATTATTAGATCCATCAGCTTGACTTGACTTGATCATCACTGCGTCATCAACCTATGCCTTTGTTATTGTTAGAAACTGCGCCCTCTTGAGGTAAAAAAAAATATGTGTAATCCCATATTACAATGATTCACTTGTCGGGTTTTGCAATTATCTCTGAAGGCCAGTAATCCTATTTCTATGTGAAGTCTCCGGGTCGGATCGGATCTGCATGCGCGCTCCTGAGCCTCTCTCCTTTTTATATACAGTCTATGCGACGGAGTCTGAGAACACCAAAAAACGCTCGTCAGGCCAAACGTGAATCGGATCGACTTGCGAAGACATGGATCAACATCAGCAGAGCGTTTGAATTATGGAGAGACCTCCGCTGTTTTTATTGTGATAAATTACAAGTTTTCAGATATGCTGAAATAAATAATGGTAAACTAATGAAATAGCAAGGTAAACTACAACATATGAGACATGAAATGAATACAAAAGACTGTTCCAGGATAACAAAAATTAGGTGCTTTAGGATGTAACTTTTATTTTATGTATAGATCTACTGTCTAACGTCACTCATCCCACTGCTATAATATTATTTACAATACACATTTCCAGAAACGTTCAGTACAGTAATGTTACTACCTACTGATCTTACTGATACACTGAAACTGGTCAGTTTAGTTCACTAACCGTTTTCGTTCTCATATTATACATTCACCTATGTTGACTTTGCTGATACACGAATAGTTAGTGAAATGCCTTATGCTGCTAGATAACACCCCATGTCGGCTAAATGCAGTCAATGTAACGTTATCATGGAATGAGCATGGATCTTTAGTTCAACGTCAAGCTGATAAAAGTAGCCTATTATTGTAACGTTGCAATGGGAGTTTACATGAGTTTCCAGCATGTTTTGTGATGCTTTCTGCGGTGTGTTGAAAGTCTCAGTGTGGCTGTGTACCATGAGTGCTCGCTCTTTTGTTTGAGCACGTGCAAGAGCACAAGCGTTCTTGCATAAATTGATTGCGATTAGGGCTGGGCGATATGACTCTCCGATGTCCGATTTTATTTTTTAATTCGATTTACGATTTTTTTTACAATTTACCCCCTACTTATTAAAGAAAGCAATGAGTACAAATGGCAGACAACTTAAAGCAAATTTTGCTTTTATTTAATCAATTTTAAAAATTAATCAAATTAATTTCAAAGTGAACTATCCCTTTAAGTGAAAGAAATAAAATGTTTTGGTATGTTTCGCAACATTGTCAATTGTTATTAAGCAAGAAGGCATAATATAATTTGTTTTAATTACGAGCATGTCATAATTAATTATTACACAGAATTATGCTTGTATCATTTGTTATCAAAGTTTTTTATCAAAAATTGTAAATGGTGAGAAAAACGTTATCTCTATCATTTCGGATAGCTGTATGCTATGCTACCTAGTAAACTACTAAGTAAAAAAAACACTAAGAACAAGAAATCTTTAATTTCACAAACTATAGCTTCGGTTATATACTAGTATATGAAATGTATAATATAAGTTAAAATTTATGAATAGTCGTTATAACTTATTCAAACGACTTGTATAATAAAGTGGTATCTGATTTGTAACCAGGCGTTATAAAATGTGCTTTGAAACAATTGGATTGCTTGGGTCCTTGCCTGGGACCCATCACTTCAGTGGGATTCAACACTTAACAACACCGGAAGCCAGTGATTTATAGTTTATATACACTCAAAAAAATATTTAACCCCAAAACTTAAAACTTATGTATTTCAATTGGATGTCAATTTTCCATCCAATTAAATCACATAAATCCAACGTAAAAGGATAACACTTTATTTAAGCTTCACCATCATGTTCAGGTGACGTGAATGAATTAAATAATTGTTATGTGAACCGATGAATTGTGATTTAAGATTGTCTATTAAATAAACTTTACTCATTTCAAATAAATCGTTATTACTTGCTTTATATAACTATCTTACATTTCCTTAATTCTATTGAATAAATGGTCAAAAACATGTTAAATTTTCAAACATTTATTGTGTGCAATTGCTTTAAACATCCAGTCTCACAAAAGAAACCAAAAAATCGAAGCAGGACATAATACAACACTTTACAAATTAATGCTGTTTTAGTTTTATGCATCCTCCCAAACTATACTTTCTGTGGTTATTACTCATGTTACACTTTTTAGTTTTAAACCTGTGTGCCAAGTAACAGGGATCCAAATTTCATAGTCATAATCACTGTACAGTAATCAATTTGTACAAACACGAATGTAATTGGTAGTTGTTAGAAAAAAAAAATAAAACAATCAGGACACTTGGAGAAAATAAATAAATAAAAAATGTACACAAATTTGAAAGACAAAAGTGAAATAACCTTAAAGGAATAGTTCAACCAAAATGTCTTTAACTTTTCTGGGCTGGTAGATACAATTACCTAGCACCCTAAAGAGTGATCCAGCTCTCAGATTTCATCAAAAATATCTTAATTTGTGTTCCGAAGATGAACGAAAGTCTTACGGGGTTGAACAATATGAGGGTGAGTAATTACTGACAGAATTTTCAATTTTGGGTGAACTATCCCTACATATAAAAGTTACACACATTTTTCTTTCTTTTTTTTTTTTTTTTTTTTTTTACATATAACATGTTTAACACTTTTTACATAACACGGTTTCAACAAAAACATTTTTGTTAAAGATAACAAGTTTTCACATTTCAACATTTAGGCCAGAAATAAGTGGTCTACTCACTGCCTCAGCTGCCATGGAGCATTCCACTGTTGCTGAACTCTGTGTTAGCTCTCTGAAGCTGAATTTCAGCAGAACAAAGGAACCAAAAAAAAAAACTAAAGCCAAGATTTTTTTTTAATAAAACAGTTTCTGTGCTGCTGCAAAAAGAGTAATCAAATAAGTTCCTGGACTGAGACAATAGCACAAGGGCTAACATCTCTCGTGTCAAGAGTGTCAGAGCTACAAAAGCAGGAATGGTGCATTAGGTCCAGTCTCTTGTATGCTAGTCATCAGTTGATAGAAAAATCAGTTTCAGGGTATCCGTCTTCAATTTGACTGGTTGACATGAGATGCATGTATTCATTTCCAAAGTCCTTATCTTTGTACTGGAGCCTGAACTTTTGCTTCACCCCAAAAACAGTCATTATTTCAAGGACAAAGTCATCCACAGACTTTGGGATTCCTGTCTTAAAGGGATAGTTCACTTTGAAATTAATTTTTGATATGTTTTATCTTACCTCAAGGGGATCCGAGATGTAGGTGTCTTTGTTTCCACAGTATTTTCCATTTTGACATTTTTTGGTCAAACCGTTCTTGTCTGTCAGTCATACACTGGAGGTGAAGGGGGTCCTCAATCGGTTCACCTCAAAAAGCATGCACAGAAAAGTCCAAATTAAACATGATTTAATGACTCGTAAATGTAAGTACACATTGATGGCCTAAGACACGAAACGAGCAGTTTGTGTGAGAAAACGAACAGTATTTATATCGTTTTACCTCTTGTAATCATAGCCATTACAAAATGATGGCTATGGCTAATGACGGCACGAGCGCTTCGGTCTGCGCATGCGCTTGAAGTGATCGCTTGCGCGCCTACGTCACTCTTTGTTTATACAGAGATTTCTAAAGTTTTGCCTTCCACTAAACATATTTAGATATACGGGAAACCGCAATGGAAGACGATTTCGGTATATCTAAATATGTTTAGTAAAAGGTGAAACTTCCGAAGTCTACGTGTAAATATTTAGTGACGTCACACGCAAGCGATCACTTCTGGCGTAACATTGAACTGATTCAGTTCGGTTCAGTTGGACATTGAACAACTGATTCAGATCACTGTGATTACACGAGGTCAAAACGATATAAATACTGTTCGTTTTCGTTTCGTGTCTTAGGCCATCAATGTGTACTTACATTTACGAGTCATTAAATCATGTTTAATTTGGACTTCTCTGTGCATGCTTTTTGGTGGACCCCCTTAGCCTCCAGTGTATGACTGATAGACAACAACGGTTTGACTGAAAAATATCAAAATTGAAAATACTGTGGAAACAAAGACCTACATCTTGGATGCCCTTGAGGTAAGCTAAAACATATAAAAAATTAATTTCAAAGTGAACTATCCCTTTAAGTGTAAGTTTTCTTGCATCGTCATCCACGCCAAAAACAATCATCAAAATGGCCGGACTTGACATTTTTCTCTACTTTTCTAAAAGAGGAAACAAAGCAGAAAAAAAAACATACACCATTAAAACATTTTTTACCATTGTTACTTGTATTAAATTAATAAAAAACACTTAATAAACACTTTACCTTAGATGAGGATGTGCCTCTTCAGGGTTACCATCCGTCTTCCTCCTACCGAATAATCATAAAGTGGATAAGCATCTCTTTCATTTGACTCGCACACAGCTGACATGAAAAGGTGGCTAACTGTTCTTGCTTTGGAGATGACTTATTACGGTGGGTACGGTATATATGACTTAGGAGGTTATTCCATGATTTAAAAGTGCAAGGACAATTACTATATAAGGATGCCTGAACCTTGCCCCAAAATGTCCATGTTTAAGCTTAGAATGTTTCAATAACTCATACCTACTGGATAATTCCGTGCCACACTCTTTATATTGCCACATTCCCGAAACTCACATATCTGAAATTCAAAAAGAGAGAGAAAACAACAGACATCACAGTTTTGCAAAGAAATTAGTCAAGTTTAACTTTATTACAAAGAAAAAAATACACCTACCGTAATTGAGTGATTGTGCCTGACCAGAGCCAGAAATGTTGAAATAGTGTCACATCGATGAGGACTATGAAATAGCAAAGATATCCAGTTTTATTTTTTTGGTAATGAAATTACAACTCAGCATGAAAAAAAGAAAGCACTTGTTCCACTTCATGAAATCATATACGCCTTTGCATGTAAATAACTTTCATATGCGGTCGATTAAGTATGTGTTTGCAATGTTTTGGCATATTCAAAGTATTTTTCAAGCAAAGTAGGCCTAAACTGTACGTTAGCCCTAACTTGCGTCGAGATGACAAGTTGTTACTAAAAATGACGCACATATACAACTTAGTAAGTCGACCGTAGTCTCAAATATTTTTTTTAAATATTAGTTTTAACTAGAAATCCTATACAATTGTACCTGTATATAGCATTCATATTGGCCTACAGTACGTTCGATTGACTGTGTTTGTGCAATGTTTTGGCATATTACAAAGTAACATTAAGATGCACGTCGACATCACAGAGCCGTTATCAAAAATCATACGCTAGGTAATCTGCCTAAATTCAAAAATGATGCACATAGTCAGTCGACAACGTTACTCTTGTTTTTATATGGAAAGGCCGAAAAAGTTAAATCCTCTGAAGTGAAGTCACAGCGAAAATATGATATTAAATCCGATCGATTAAATGATAAAAATAGTTGATATTGAAGTCTTAATCATTTATAAATATCAAAAATATCTTACCTTGTCGAATATTCCACATCTGTTCACGCAAATCGCTGACTTGTATCGCGCCTCCAACGACTCGACTTGCCGCCTTCAGTTCATTTTTTTTTCTTCTTTTTTCTTCTTCACTCTAGTGCGCATGCGCAACTTCTGCATTTGTCCCTTATGGCAGCAAATCAAGTCCAGTGTATGTAATTTGATCAGTTTGGATTTGGATCCATTACATTCATGTTGAGTATGAGTAATTCACAACAATAATGGTTATTTTATACATTTTTAAATATATTTTATTTAAAGTGTTTGCTTAAATTCAATCAGTGCCAAGAATCATTTTTTTGAGTGTAGTTTACAAAAACGCATTGCTTCACTTTAGAAGGCCTTTATTATTAATAACCCCCTGAAGCCATATGCCTTACTTTTATAATGGATTGAAGTTACTATTCACACCCATTGTAAAGCTTGGAAGGGCCAGGATCATTTTTAATATAACTCTGACTGTGTTTGTAAATAAATTATGGGATCATTACATTTTTGTGGTGAACTAAGCCTTTAATTAGACAATCTGTAAACTTCGCCTGAAGAAGGTGGTATTATCCGGAGGCAACACTTCTAATTTGCACACACACCTTCAAGTGCACCACAAGAATGAGGCTGCCGTGCTTATTCGTTTTGTTAATAAAGCGAATAATTAAGAAATGTGTATTTCATTAAGAATAATAATGAATCCACCATTCAAAATGAATCAACCAATTCAAAAAGTAAAATGTGCACGGCTTCACAGGGCATTCATAAGCAATAAGGTAGAAAAGAGGCAGCCCTAAATGGCAAAAAAAAAAAAAAAAAAATCACTCACTGATCTTGACTGAGTAACTTATTTTAATAAGAATGAATCTATATTTAATGTGTACAATAAGACTATGCAGTGTTATTGTACATTTGATTATTTAAATTTTGTTGTAGGCTACAGTGGATCTGGAAAGTATTCACAGCACTTCACTTTTCACTTCACGTTTGTTTGAAATTTTTGCTAATTTATTAAGAAGAATAAAAAGAAATTCACAACCTTTGCCATGACACTCAAAATGAAGCTCAAGTGCATCTTTTTTCCACTGATCATCCTTGATGTTTCTACAACTTGAATGGAGTACACCTATGGTAAATTCAGTTGATTGGACATGATTTGAAAAGGCACACACCTGTCTACATAAGGTCCCATAGTTAACAGTGCAAGTCAGAGCACAAACCAAACTATGAAGTCCAAGGAATTGTCTGTAGACCTATGAGGCAGGATTGTATCGAGGCACAGATCTGGGGAAGGGTACAAAAAAATTTCTGTAGCATTGAAGATCCCAATGAACAGCTCATCCGTAAATGGAAAAGTTTGGAACCACCAGGGAATCTTCAGCCAAGCTGATTGATCGGGGGAGAAGGGCCATAGTCAGGGAGGTGACCAAGAACCTTATGGTCACTCTGAGAGAGCTCCAGCGTTCCTCTGTGGAGAGGGGAGGACCTTCCAGAAGAACAACCATCTCTGCAGCACACCACCAATCAGGCCTGTATGGTATGTGCCAGACAGAAGCCACTCCTCAGTAAAAGGCACATGACCGCCCGCCTGGAGTGTGCTAAAAGGCACCTGAAGGACTTGAAGGACCTGAAAATTCTCTGGTCTGATGAAACAAAGATTGAACTCTTTGGCCTGAATCGCACGCGTCATGCATGTCTGGAAGAAACCAGGCACCGCTCATCACCTGGCCAATACCATCCCTACAGTGAAGCATGGCAGCATTTTGATGTGGGGATTTTTTTTTTCAGTGGCAGGAACTTGGGAGACTAGTCAGGGTCGAGGGAAAGTTGAATGCAGTATTGTACAGAGACCTCATTGATGAAAACCTGCTCTGGATCTGGACGGATGGTTCATCTCCCACACAGGGCAACGACCCTAAGCACACAGTTTAGATAACAAAGGACTGCATACGTGACAACTCTGTAATTTTCCTTGAGTGGCCCAGCCTGAGCTCAGACTTGAACCAGATTGAACATCTCTGGAGTGCACTTATGCTCCCCATACACCCTGATGGAGTTTTAGAGATTCTGCAAAGAATAGGAGAAACTGCCCAAAAATAGGTGTGGCAAGATTGTAGCATCATCCTCAAAAAGACTTGAGGATGTAATTGGTGTGACAAAGTGAAGTGCTGTGATTTAGTAGGGATGGGCTAACGAAGCTTCATGAAGCACTGAGGCTTTCCCCTGAATGTTTCAGGAAAAGATTTGAAGCATCAAGAGTATCGAAAACAGCGCCGTCTTGTAGCAGGTCAAATTTATAGCAGCCATGTTTATGAGCAGCTGAGTGCTCAGCGCCTTTGTTTTGTCCATTAAAGGTGCTATCTGTAATAATTGAAGTTAAAATATCCAAAAAATGAGCTACACGCATCAAAAGAATGAGAAGAAATAAGGTCAATGATGTCATTAAAAAAATTACAAGTTATAGTGCTGCCGAGTTGTTAACCTGAATTAGCATGCTAAATTACTAGCCCCGGCCCGGCAGGTGTCGTAATACCAGTTTGGGCCATGGGAGGCGGTATCGAGCGGGCAACGTAACCACCAGCCGAACTGCAATACACGAGTAACACGCACGTCTTGTGGGTGTACTCGGAGAATGTCTAATTGAAGAGAATTGGCACTGGCTGGTTACTTCCGGGTTCTGGACTGGCTGCAGTAACACGTCTCTGTCCATGCGGGGGCGCTCGCGGTCGAGTGCAGAATGAATGGGAGTCAATGGGGTTTCACCCCCATAAATCCACTTTTCTCAGGATATAATTTTTGGTCAAGTAATTTGAAAGTTGTATTCAAAAGGGAGGGCTAAGATAATACACTCAGCTGAAAATTGCATTTTTAAGTTCACTTATCTGTTCTAAAAATCCATTCAAAAATGTGATGACGTCACACAATAGCAGAATGCTAGCGTGTTCCAGCCAACAACAGCCTAACCTGTAAGAAATCAAAAGGACATGAGTACTCGTTCAGTCGACTTTTGGCCTATAATCTATATTGAACTTTCTATGTTAATTTAACGACAAGCAGGTGAAAGAGACACTTTTAGCCGTTTAGCCCCATAGACTCCCATTCATTCTGCTCTCGCCCGCAATCACCTCCAGTGGAATTCTAATGGAACTGCAACCAAGATGATACACAACGGGGCTAATTGGAAGTGCCAAGGCTCTCCGTTAGACGGGCTCTGGTGTACTTGAACCCATAGACAGTAAAAGAAAGCTTGAACCTGATGTCAATCATGTGGAAAGTACAGCCCACTACTACATTTCAGTTCAGGGAAGAGTTCAAAAAATGATTGGTCGATATTATGCATGAGGAATACATTCTGGTAAGTTGTAACATACTGTATCTTTCAACAGTGTTCGTGTTTGGTTCACGCGCGCTAGGAATCTGTCGTGTAACATTTACAAGCACCAAAAGTGTATGTATTGTTACAATTGCGTAATAAAGTTGACAGAATCTGAGAGCTGAGATTTTTTTTTATAAATATCATAACTACCCCGTATTTTCCGCACTATAAGGTGCACTTAAAAGCCTTTAATCTTCTCAAAAAACGACAGTGCGCCTTATAATCCGGAGCACCTTATATCATATGAGTCTGGCTGCAAATGTAAGTTACGTGCCCGCCCCAGCGCGCCGCTTACACTAATAAACGCCTCACCTCCGGCGCCGCGCACTCGCTACATTCCCAGCACATCTAGTGGATGCATAACGGAAACCCAGTCAGTATGTTATGTGCCTCATAATCCGGTGTGCCCTATATATGAACATTTTTCTATAATAGGTCATTCATGGAAGATGCGCCTTATAATCCGGTGCGCCTTAAAGTGCAGAAAATACGGTAACCTGCTCCATCTTGTCTGTCAGTCTCCTTGTCCTTTTCTGTGCATGACAAAATTGATGTGTGGCGTGAGAGCGTGTAAAAAGTGTCACGGAGAATTCGTGAGAGTTGGCAGCTCTGAATGGCACTAGCTCGGTCAACATCAGTGAATGCTCTCTGTCAAATTAATTCAAACTAATAATAAAAATGTAATATGAACAAAACGAATACTGTAAAACTACAAATAATAGCCTGGGCTTTTATTTTCCCATATCGTCGAAATGCACCAGCTTGTATTTTTTGCAGGCGTCTATGTGACGGCCTTTATAATTTAGTGTTGAGATGTTGTTCGTTAGGGCTGGGTAATAAATATCGATTTCTCGATATTAATCGATTCTCATTTTTACAAACCGATATCGATTCTTAACCACTTAACTGTCACCGTCCCACAGGTGGGACGTTTGCCACTATATTTTTAAAACAATAATATCTTAGTAAATACCTTAAATAATATTGACAAACTATATATCATTTGAAAGCTTACAATCTCTAGTTTCCATATTTGGTGACTGATTTTCAAAATATATTACAGAGGAGCCATAATTTATCAATATAAAACAAGAATATTTCATACTCATAAGGCGTGTTCAGACCTTTATTTTAAAATAGCAGTAAACATGAAAAATCATGAAAAAATGGTAGATACCTCAGTTTGTTTTCATGCCAAAAGTTCAAAAGATAGAATCCATTCAATTATTTTGGAAAAAAAAGGTCTGAAAAGTTTGAAATATCAGAGAAAAAAATAATAAATTCACCATTTGTGACGTGGCAGCTAGCTATGACTTACATGCGTGTTCTTTGTATGTGTTTCTTAGAGGTTCAATTCATATCAAAATCTGCCAAACTTCCCATGCTACTTCTGAATAGGATCTCTACTTCAGAAATTGTATGAAAATTGTGAAAATAATGGTTCATATCACTCAAAACACGAATGGAAATGCAGGCGCCCTTATATGGGCAGTAATGGAGTCTGATTGTGCCCTAGTGAAAAAGTTTGGTACTGCGCTCAAACAAAATCTTACTGAAAGCTCATTTTTTGAGATATCAACCTAAAATTTGAAACACAACTTGTTCAGATTTTTGGCTTTGATTTTTCTGCCGTTTTAGAGTAGCCCAGGTTTTGAAAATATATATTTTATGTAAAATATGAATAATTAATATTTTTGCATTGTACATTTCCATAAACTCAAACCTCTATAACTTTTTTTCTGTTTCACTTTCTTAATTTATTTCACTTCTACAAAAATCTGCCAAATGTCTTCTTTAAAACAAGACCAATCATATGTCTATATTCCAAAGCATTCTTGAATTACAACCATTTAAGTTCGAAATGTGCATTTTCATGTCTATTCAAAAAAGGGGGGGTGACAGTTAACAGGTTAAATCTCAAGAATCGATTAGTCATCCTGTTTCATTTGAATGAATGAGACATTGTACCGCGGCTGCGCGCATCCAAAAAATCGCAATAATCTTTGTCCTTTGTTACTATTGATATGAAACAAAGTCTCAATTTTCAAATTACGCCCATTTTCTTTAGAAATTCAAAAACATAAATAGTGCTTTGGCGCTGTGGCGTGAGATCGCTCTGGAGAAGCCGCAGCGCTGATCTCTCTTCCGGCTTAATAATACCAGTCACAGCGCCAAATAAACATGAATGAGCATCTGAAAGTGTGTTAAAAGATAGAGTACAACTTATCTAAATCCCCATCATGTCACATTGATTCGCTCAATCAGCGTTTCAACCGTGGAAAGACGTCAATTAAACAGCTTGTAATCAGTGTCATGTATCGTCATATTTACCTCAGAAAACGCACATAAACTCGTTAGTCCACACTCGTTAGTGTTCTTCAATATTTAATGCCTATTTGAATAAATCTGGCAAGTTTTTATGACAGCCACCATTTAAATGTTTATATTTCAAATAATCTTCTTATTGTAAAAATAAATAAAAGTGTAATTTAAGTGTTCGTATAGCTACAAAATAGTTAATTATTACCTTCATATTAGGCTAATGAAGCCTAGTAGGCTAAAACTAGACTCCCATAGTTTACAGCATTAGTTAAGAGTTTGATTCCCTTGAGAAAATTTGCCATTTATTGTACTGATATCCAAAATAATCGATATTGAATCGAATCGAATGTAATCGAAATCGAATCGAATTGCAAGCTCGTGAATCGAAATCGAATCGAATTGTGAAATTTTCCTCAATACCCAGCCCTATTGTTCGTTGAGTCTCTAATCTCTAAAAATCTCCAAATGCTCCATGTGAAACTGCGGTCTTCCAACCTTTTACTATCGTGTCAAATGATTTGATTAATATGCACTAGGGAGAGAGAGCAAAACAGCGCTCGCTTGTGTTGTTTGAAGACGTGAGCGTGTACGCGAGCGCGGCCGCAGCACATCCAGGCACAACTCACTGGTAGAGGTATACTGCCTCCATCTGGTATGGAATATGGAGTATGATTTGATTTTTTTTTTATGGCAGATGGCACCTTTAAAGGGTTAGTTCACCCAAAAATTACAATTATGTCATTCATGACATGGCCCGTAAGACCTCTGTTCATCTTCAGAACACGGTTTAAGATATTTTAGATATAGTCCGAGAGCTTTCTGTCCCTCCATTAAAAATGTATGTACGGTATACTGTCCTTGTCCAGACAGGAAATAAAGACATCATCAAAGTAGTTCATGTGACATCAGTGGGTTAGTTAAAATGTTTTGAAGCACCGAAAATACATTTTTGGTCCAAAAATAACAAACTAGGACTTTATTCAGCATGGTATTGTCTTCCGATTCTGTTGTCAAGACGCTAATGACGTAAGACGCTGCTGACGTGTTATCTGGTGCGTCCGCGTATTCAGGTTTAAATAAATATGGCTGGGCAAAAAAATACAAGTCTTAGTCTGTGTCGAAAGACATGTTTGCGAAGATTGTTTTGTTTGCAGCGTGCGTCTCCCTCAGACTGAACGAAGCTCGGGCACACCGTCAGCAGCGTCTTACGTCAGCAGCGTCACTGAACAGAGGTCTTACGGGCTTGGAACGAAATGAGGGCGAGTAATTAATGACATTAATTTTCATTCTATGTAAAATTGTATTGTAAAATAAGACTGTTAAATAATTGCAATTTCAATATTGACCAAAAATAATCGTTATTGTGATTCGAGCAGCCCTAGTCCACTATCTAACCATTTGGTAAGCTTTCATTGCCCCTGTGAGATCATGCTTAATCGTGTGACTGAAGCATCTTTCAAACACCTCAATCCAAGGGTTATGTTAGTTTTCCGCATGACATCGCATACTTGGTTTATGTTAACTGCACTTTTCATTGGACCCTCACCCACAATAAACTGCTCATTCATTAAGTCAAACAACCTTTACTCCTTTTAATCCTCAGATGATTCTGTATTTGTATTTCGCTATGCTTCTGTGCACTTGTTCCCACAGCCCTCACCCTACAGCCCATTTACTGCAATGACTATTATGTGGTGTTAATGATTGACATGTATTATACAGGGCCAGTCCTCATATTTTGTGCGTCTTTGTATGCGTGTTTTCACAATACCATAAATGTCAGTATAGATTAGACAATGTCAGTTTCCATTGATTATTGTTGTTTGGCATTACAACTAACTCTGATCATACTGTGTTGGCGTTCTCTGTTTACATCATAGGTTACTCACCGTCATGAGACAAGGCAACCTGTGCTCAATGTCAAACAGAGTGTACCACCACAGGGATCAGATGTTTGCTAATATTGATGCTCGTGTATTTCAAACTTTTATTTATTTATTTATTTATTTATTTTAACCACAAAGTGAAGAACTAAAATAACTTTGCTGTGAGGATCAGGGCCTTAAAATGGAAAGTTCTGGCTCAGAAATCTAATTTATGTAAGTTTGGTGCCCATAAGAGATATATAATGAATCTATATACAGTATATATATATATATTATATATTTATATTATAACATTTTTAAAGAAATTTCTACTTTTATTCGGCAAAGATGCATTAAAGTGATCAAGACTGACAGTAAAGACTATTTAAAATGCATTCTGCTTATTTGAAAATTCTATTCATCAAAGAATCGTAAAGAAAAAATTAATCACATTTTTCGCAAAAATATTAAGCAGCACAAATATTTACAACTTTGATAATACTAATAGCACCACATCGGCATATAATATTTATTTTTTTGTATGGACCTCTCTTATTTTCTAAAACGAATGAAGTATGCAATATAAAATTTAAATAAAGAATAAAGCGTAAACAAAGAACACATCCCCTCTCTCCCCTATACCCAAGAGCCACATAATAACACTTACAATTAAAGTGTTTTCTGAAGGATCTTAGTTTAGTGTATTTCTTTATTTGATCAGGGACAATGCACAAAAAAACATTAGTCTAAAAAAGAAGAGATGTCATGTGCCGTGTTATGGCAAAAAACGCTAATTTACACCCGCTGGTTGATGTTATACTTACAAAAATTCATAAAATATATACACAATAATACATGGAAGCATTATTTCACTCACATCATAAAAACACTCTCTACTTCAGGAAACTATCACTCACTCATTCACAGTTTACATCATTCATATCACAGTCATTCAGCACTTAAAGGTTTGCTTTGATAATGTGACATTGATGACTGGAGCAATGGATGCTGGAAATTCAGCTTTGCCATCATACGAATAAATTATTAAAATATACTATAATATTATATTAAAATGTTAGTTTAAGTTGTTTACAGTTTTTCATAAAATAAAAGCAGTTAAGAGACTTTAAAAAAAGTGTGTGTATGTAGTATGCATGCCGTTATCTGAACGCTTAATCTAGTTATTAAATTTAGTTATTTGATCATTATTAGCATCAATAAATGCAATTCTTATTTGAACAATGGTGTTTTTACCTTACTTTTTGCTATATTTTTTTATATAAAACATTATAATGTTCAAGACTGTGTGGGACAGTGATTTATTTTTTTCCCCCCAGTTTGCATCATCGCTAACTCCCTTATCACGGTATTATTTTTTGTGTGCTGTGACTGTCTTTTTGAATCTTTTGTCAGCATAAAAGGGAAGAAAAGGGTTAAAGGAAAGCCTTTTCGTATTTGCAAATCTTCCCCCCATGGGAATTGCACCTATTTTGTGAAAGTTTCTTTTCATAAATGTTGATTTTTATGAGATTAGCAACTCAAAAAGCACAAGCATGTGTTAGCAACTCAAAAATCACAAGCATGTGCTTTAGAAACACCTTATGCATGATTAGCAGAAATGTAAATAACATTTGCAGGGCAGTTCATCCTGAAATGTTTGTAGTGTGTACAAATGCGGAGATGCAAAACCACAGGAATTCATTTTATGCATTCAACACCAATATGCATTCGAATGCACCGCATTCTTGTCTACATACATGCCTTAGTCTAGGTTTAGACGAGTCTGGCTCTGCAAACTAAACAAAAATCAGACTGTGAGTTTGGAAACTCTAACTAGAGTTATTTATCTGGTATTTACACCCAGATTCTCAAACATACATACATTTTAAATAAAATAAAAAGATACAAGCAAGTGCCCCCCCTCGAATGCTCGGGAAATTACTGTATGTTTGTGTGGAATAACAACATATTTATCCCAAGGCAAGAGAGGCTCAGTGTGTGTGTGTGTGTGTGTGTGTGTGTGTGCGCGTGTGTGTATGTGTGTGTGGTTGTCTATTTACCACAAATTTGCCCTGGTGACTCAAATTTCCTGAGCATTAGTAGTCTGTGTTGTCACTCTCTGTCTTTTTCTCCTATCCGTGTGCTCCCTCTTTAATGCTTCAACAACATTTAACAGTGTATGTATTGTAAACGTTCCATACATGTTTTAGGTGTGTGTCACTGGGTGTGGATGTATATAAAGTCATTTTTAGTTTGTGGTCACTGTGAAGTAGTTTGACAGTATGATAAGTGTGTAAATGTGAGTGGGACAGACTGTTTACAGTTTATGAAAACCCTTGACTTTTATAAAGTCTCACAGATCATCAGATCATATTTTCACATTTAGACTTTGTTAGTTCTACAATTTTGGATTGTGTTTTCAAATTTAAGTGTTATGAAACCCTCTTAATAATGTGGTCCAGTCTGGTATCTGTAATTTATCTATAATTTTGTATATCTAATTTAATGCACAAATATATGCTGAGCCATTTTTATACTTAAAAGGAAAATTTCACTTAAAATGAAAATTCTGTCATATACTCTCTCTGATGTTGTATCAAGCCTGTATGAATTTCTTTCTTCTGCTGAACACAAAAGAAAAATTTTTGAAGAATGTCGGTAACCAGACTGTTGATGACCCCATTGACTTCCATGGTAGATGTATATATATTTTTTTTCAACTATGGAAGTCAATGGGTTCCATCAACTGTCTGGTTATAAGCTATATTGCGTGTGAGGATGTTGGAGGTGGAGATTTATAGTCTTTTCTCACAGCACTTGATATAATTAAACTTATAATATCAATTTGATGGCGGATCCATAAAGGTTCAAACAACAATCACCAGTGACAGCAGATTCACCCACTATAAAATGCAAAAGACTTCGTTCAGACTTCGGAGTGGCTACGGAAAAAGAGACCGCAACCAGACCCATGCGAAAAACAAGGATACAAATCGGAAGGACATTACACGTAGTCACGCATTGCTTACTGACGTTGTTAACATTAACAATTTGAGAACAAAGTATAATTTGCACGGTTTTGCGTGATATGATAAGCAATTCAGTGTAATGCAATGTCAGAACCAGAATAAAATTGGATGTTACTTGTTCAGATTACATTTTCCGGTGAAAATTATTGTGTTGGTCATACTTCCAAAAAAAATAATCTGTGATTCTGAATGCCAGTATCGACACCGGCGCGTCGACTGACAGCCTCACACTCTCCTCAAACATTGTGTTCATCCGCGCTGTGCTGTGTCGAGGGTGTCGAAGTACAACTCGCGTAAAGTTGATAATTCCTTAAATGACTGTAATTGCAGATTTCAACCAGAGATGGCGACAGAGGAAAAACGCCGGACTGCAGCCTTAAAGTGAACTATTCCTAAATAGGTGCTATATGTAACTTCTAAAATGAATACTTTTTTATTCCCTGTGTGTGACGGGGTTGTAATCGCACACTAAAATGATCCACTTGTCGGGTTGTGCTATTACCTCTGAAGGCCAGTATTCCTATTTCCTATTTGTGAAGTCTCCGGGTCGGATTATCTGCAAAATCCATCGGATGTGACGTGCATGTGCGCTCCCGAGCCTCTCTCCTTTTTATAAACAGTCTATGCGATGGCACTGCAGCGAATGACATGGAGTCTGATTACTCTGATAACACCAAAACACAACCTAGCTCCAGCACAACACAGACTCCAACACAAACTCCACAAAAATATAAAAAACAAAACAAAAATGTATCTGCTGCAGCTTGTCAGGCCAAATGTGAATCGGATCGACTTAGAACGAAAACACGGATCAACATCGGCAGAGCATTTTAATTATGGATAGACCTCTGCTATTTCTTATAGTGATAAATTACAAGTTTTCAGGTTTCAAATAATGGTAAATTGTAATGAAATGGCAAGGTAAACTACAACATATGAGACATGAAATGAATACTGTTCAAGGATACCAAAAAGTTGGTGCTTTAGGATTGCAATTTATTTTATGTACTAGATCTACTGTCTAACGTCACTCATCCCACTACTATATTGTTTATAATACACATTTCCAGACACCTTCAGCACAGTAATGTTACTTACTATGATCTTACTGTTTCACTGAAATTGTTCAGTCTAGTTCACTAACCGTTTTCGTTATCATGTTATACATTCACCTATGTTGACATTGCTGATTGTGAAAGATACATGAGTAGTTAGTGAAATGCCTTATGCTAGATAGCACCACAAATTAAACGTTATCATGCTATGAGCATGGAGCATTAGTTCAACGTCAAGCTGATAAAAGTAGCTTATTAATGTAACGGTGCAGATTATGAGTTTCTAGCATGTTGTGTGATGCTTTCTGTGGTGTGTTAATTCTCAGTGTAGCCGTGTATCATGAGTGCTCGCTCTTGAGTTCGAGCCAAGCGGCAACCCGTCTCTCTCTTGAAACCAACACGCAAGTGAATGAAACTGCAATTCATCGAGTGGCCGCTTGAGGCTGGCTTCAAAAGCGAGGGGGAGGGGTGAATATTTTTACAACTTTATATTTTTAAGCCTTTAAGTTCTGCATGATTAAGGGCGTGGCCACTTGAGTGACAGGTGGATTGCTGCTGTTTTCACTGCTAGTCGTTTGTTTGCTGGCTGTCAGCGTCACCCTCAGCTGTGTGCAGAGGCGGCTGGTCTATTATGGGCGCCCCTCCTACCAAGTAAAAAAAAAAAATTGACAATTTGACAAAAAATTTAAATTTGACAAAAACATGAATTTCTTCTGTACAGGTATACGTGTTTTACACACTAGAAGGACTGGGAGGGGGTGGGGATATTTTTGTAAGCCAGCTTATTCGTGAAGTTTTATCCTCGGGGCGCTGATAAAGAGCACTCTCGCTATCTAACCAATGAAGCTCTGATATCCTATTAAAACATCACTAAATTTGCTCAATTCAACCAAGCAGTGTTAATTCTCCAGTAACATGGAGTTTTGAGTTACTTGGTGTGGTCACGTAGCAGCGGCGGCATACGAGAAAGACATCGTTCAATCTCTGGGGGTGGGGTCAGTGTTTCGAGGCCGCAAAGGCCGGTCTAATAAAACAGATCATAGCCTATATTTGCAGTAAGTGTAGCTAAAACGCGCCTGTCACGGAACAGCTGTAGTGGCGTGGATCGTAGAGCGTGTGGTTCGTGAAAGAGCTTTGATACAGTCAGACCCGAATTCGAATCCGCCTTTTGCCGAACATATGTAAAATGTATAAACTATCATGAAGGTCTCTAGCATTATATTTTGCCAATGAACAAAAATCGAAACCATGAATAATGTTTTTTGCCTTCATAAAACAGCACAAGACTTTAAGAATAGGCATTCTGTTTTTGCTGGGTATTTAGAGAAATGTGTGCACTTTGCTCACGCGATCTTCATGGTCATCTGGTGTTTTCTCTTAAATAAAAGCTCAAGGATTTATTTCTTGCAAGTGTAGAAATAAGGACTAAAGTATTTTAATTTTCCTATATTATAGTGTAATGTAGACTAAAATATACTTTTGAAATATTCATTTTCATTTATATAGTACATTTATTGGCTATATGGATTTTACGTCATATGAATAATTAAATAAATCATTGTTACATTATTATAATAATTGTTTGCCAACCTAAAACACCTTTGGTAATGTCATGTAGACTGAGACTCTCATAATTAAAAAGATGTTTGAGCCCTCTTTATTGCCCTGGTACAAATCAATGCTTTATCTTTGTTTAACGGGCAGTTCATGGGTTGAAGCTCTTAATTTCAAACATCACGAGACTGGTGCATTTAATTTTCTACATATTTTTCACCAGCCGCCACTGGCTGTGTGTATGCTTTTTCCGGGATTATTTGATACAATTTAATACATGTATTATACCTTGGCCTGTGCACGCTGTTGGATTCCGTTGTTGTCGAGTGTAGAGAGAACAACCAGCGCTGTATTTCTAGTTGTTTCCCTCACATGCACTAATGGATGTCTGATGATTTCAGTGCTTTCTCTCCATCCATGCACACCCTTGAATGAGCATGGATTTCTAGTTCATTTGACTTGAACTTCTGAGGTAATATCTTTAGTTTGACCCATCCGAGAAACTGAGAGGCGGCCAAAATCAGATTGTAAAATGGACTGAATTAAAGCTCTTTATGAACTTGACGTGAGATGCCGACTGACATGCATGTGCTTGAATCACTGTCACTTGCACAACTTACAGCAATATTGTAAGTAACTAATACATTTTTAACTAGCAGAATAATAATGCATCATGATACACATAGTTGACTGCTTGTATGTTGTGAGAAATGTGTGTGATCTGTGTTATGTACTTGTATACATGCTCTTAACTAATTGCCCCTTGTGAGATTAATCAAGTTGATAAAAAAGTAAAGGAAATAATCACACTTTTAGTTACGTCTTAACCATTATAATATTTCGAAGGGCAAAAACATGAACTTTAACCATTGGCTTTACTTTTTCAATCAGCTGTCACTTCAGCGTGAGGGCAGTAGCATAGCATTAGTACCTCAGCTCCACCCATGTCCCGCCTCTTTGCCCATTTTAATTGATCCGGTAGTGATGAGAGGTGACGCACTGCCAAAATGGCGACGGCCGGCCCGGCCCACTTTAGGCTTTAAAAACGCTCTTCAGAAACCTACGGGTGACGTCACGGATACTACGTCCATATTTTTTGTAGTCTATGGTTCAAGCGCTCTTGTAAAAATTGGTTGCAATCTGAAACATCACCAATAGAGGCCGCTAAAAAATACATATAGCACCTTTAACTTTACATCAGATATGTGGGTATGTATGAGCGTCGAACTACTGTATGTAAGTAACTAACTGTGTTTAGCTTTAATAACTTGATGCACAAAGTTACTTCAAAATATGTATGTAATTACAATTCAAACAGTGTGTCAAACAGCATCAAAACTGTATGTGAATAAGCTATTACATCTTTAAGAACTTTTAAGTCCTCTGCTGTCACACTGATGCTTAACTATGTCTGATTTTGTTAAACCTGCTCAATCAGGGTGGATGAATGAATGAATTAATCACCTGACCGCTCCATAAATCTAAAAACTCTTCCATAAAAATGTTGCTCACAAGATTTTAAAAGTTTTGGCTATTGATTGAAAGCCTCTAGTTATGTTGTGGGAGAAACCATGATGCAACACCTCACAGAACAGTGTGTTCCTGTGGACTCAAAACAATGAGACTCTCGCACTCACATTTTTTTTTTTATGTCTTTGCTGTAACTGCTGTGATCTCTTAGTTTGTTCTTTATTAGGGACATTTGTCTGATATTTCTTACATATTGTTTTTTGTGTCTACTATTTCTTTATTTTTTTTAGTATGTTAAAAACATTTAAAATGTTGACATTGTATTTTGTTGAATTTGTATGTTTTTCTTATGAACTATTAGATTAATGTTAGGTACACTAACTAAAATGAAATATTTTGAAATTCCACCAATGGCACAAGTTTACAACCTCACAAATTTCCCTGATGTTTTTCTTTTGGTTGTCACTTCCTCATTTGCCTCACTCACTTGTTCTTTTCTTTGACTCTGTTGCCCTCTGCTGGCCACATGATGTAACTTGCGTACAATTGTGTGTTCAGTGAGTGTTTACTGTTTTTGTGTCCACAGTAAATTAATTACAAGATGAGTTCAGACGAGCAAATGGCACCACTGTCTCCCAAGACATCACCCGCCACACCAAGCATGACACCATTTACACAACGGAAAGAGAGTAATTCCTCGTCAGAAGACAACAAACAGGCAAGACAAACGGCTTCAGGTCTCTATTGAGAGACTTTAATCGATGTTTACTAAAACATCATGTGTGCAAATTATACATATGATGTGTTTTGCAGCATCTGGTATTGGGGGTATTTTAAGTTTGTTCTTTCCCCCACAGCTTTTTAAAATGTACACCTCTTTCTTTCTATCTCATTTTCTTATTCTTTAGGAGAGCTGGGAGGTGGTTGAAGATTTGCGGGGATTAACAGAAAATATTCAGGAGCCTGAGAAGCAGGAAGGTTTGCTGTTGAAAAAGAGGAAGTGGCCAATGAAAGGCTGGCATAAGGTGATCAAATGATTTTGTAATGATGTTTAAATGTATGCATCTTTCATCTAAGGGTGCTAATTATTATTATTTTCGCAGAGATATTTCCTGCTCGAAAGGGGGATTCTTACATATGCCAAGACTGGGACTGATGTGAGTGTAAAAACAGTCTCATCCACATACTTCACACACATTCTTCAAGGCTCATATGGAGTAAGATAACCTGTCAGAGATGCTCTTTCATCCCTCACTGTGTGATTGATTCCTCAGCTAAAGAAGGGAAGGTTACGAGGTCGCATTGATGTTGGTCTCTCTGTCATGGCCATGAAGAAGAAGTCAATGTGCATCGACTTGGACACTGAGGACAGTATCTATCACCTCAAGGTATTGGCATAGACACAAACACACACGTACATTTGATGGGTAAAGAATTATTTAATCTCGTTTTGTCAATGCCCATGCATCAGCTGTATTTGCTTTAACATTCACAGGCAAAGACTCGAGATCTGTTTGAAAAGTGGGTGACGCAACTACGTCTTCATCGAATGTTCCGTCAGAACGAGATAGCTATGGAGCCTCCCGAGCGACACCTGCAATCTGACTCCGTCTCCAACAGACGAGTATTTACCCTTCTTATAAAATAATCAATCACAGTGTGGTGTAAAAGTCAGCCTTCAGACCCGTCAACAGGCTAAGAAACCGTAAAATGTTAGAAAAGTCACAGTAATAATGAGATCCACTTATGAAATTTAGTTTGAAACTCACAATTGATTACTTATGTTGTGAAAGAGGTAATGGCTGATAATTCTACTGTTCTGACTTTTTTTAAATCGCATTAATAGTTTTCCATCTAGAATTTTAGATGATTTGTTAAATCAGGAATCAAAACATCTGGATGTATCTGAATTTGATTTCAACATCAGTCTAATAATCTACTAATGTAAAAAAAACTTTTCTAGTGGTTTCACACTTGATTCTTCACCTTAAAGGGTTAGTTCACCCAAAAATGAAAATTCTGTCAGTATTTACTCACCCTCATGTTGTTCCAACCCCGTAAGACCTTCGTTCATCTTCGGAACACAAATTAAGATATTTAAGATATTAAGATCGCTCCTGCATACAGTCCATAGGCTTCTTGAGGGACTGGCTCTTGCTGTCCTCGAAAAGTCATTAAAGACATCGTTAAAATAGTCCAAGTGACTACAGGGGCTCAATCTTAAGTTTATCAAACGACGAGAACACTTTTGTGCGCAAAAAAAACAACAAAAATAACGACTTTATTTCAACTATTCGTTTATTTCTCCCTCTGCGCGAGTCAGGTTACTAGTTTAATAGCGTAAGCTTCTGTTATTGTACGTCACACGCATCACACACACATGACCAGCGTCAGCCAATAGTGAGCCTACGTGTGACGTAGCTCTACGCAATCACACTACGTTAACTGACTTACAGGCTCATGGAGAAGGAAGTGAATAGTTGAAATAAAGTCGTTATTTTTGTTGTTTTTTTGCGCACAAAAGTGTTCTCGTCGTTTGATAAACTTAAGATTGAGACCCTGTAGTCACTTGGACTATTTTAACGATGTCTTTAATGACTTTTCGGGGACAGCAAGAGCCAGTCCCTCAAGAAGCCTATGGACTGTATGCAGGAGCGATCTTAATATCTTAAATATCTTAATTTGTGTTCCGAAGATGAACGAAGGTCCTACGGGGTTGGAACAACATGAGGGTGAGTAAATACTGACAGAATTTTCATTTTTGGGTGAACTAACCCTTTAAAATCCAGTTAGATCGAAACATGCAAGGTGTACATGTAAACATGAATGGCGACTGCAGAAAGCAAAAGCTGAATCCCGGACATCGACGGCCGGACATGTCCGGGAAAAAGAGCATGGTAACCCCTACTACTACTCGCTTTCTCCACAGAACCAGAGCCTGCTAGCTTAGATTCCAAAAAAGATGGCTGACATAATGTGTACATTCTGTGAGTGAGATCCCACCCTCTATGGGCATGTTGAGAACATGCAAGACAGACCCTACTACTGACTGTAGTCTTTAGCCTCTGGCCAAAAAAATCCAAAATGACGATTTTTGCATCATCAGAGGATTTTTTTTTCCAGAGAAAATATACATTAATCTCTCCTCTCAGGGAGACATGAGGGTAAATACTCCAGGTTTTCCACTAATACAAAGCTTAATGATAAATCTTGAAGAATCCCTTTAATAGAAGTCACAGACTGATTAAAAAAAATAATAAACAACTTTCATCAACAGATGGGTTGAGAGCGACTCTTGAGGTGATTGTACTGTGTGAGCTGCTACTTACATTGAGCAAGACGGACCTTTCAGGGTAGGAGAATATGAAGTTCTACAACTTACTGCCAGATTCTGGAAGATAAATTCTTCAAACAGTGGTACAAGAGAAAATGGAGCAGGTCCTTCAAGAGTCACTCATAACCTGCCTGTCTATTAAGCCTTTAAAAAAATATATCTGTTTTCACGTGTTCCACAACACTTCGGCTTGTGATCTTTATTAAGTTAGGGTCAAGTCTCATGATTCTTTACCTTAGCAAAGTCACTGAGAACCTTGTACTTTTGGAGACTCCAGGTAGGTTTTAATTCTAGAAAAGTATGGCACTGGAGACTAAAGGGTTCCTAATAAATAATTATATATATATATATATATATATATATATATATGAAGAGTTCAGATGCAAAAGCCTCTAAGTGCCATTTGAAATTTTCTTCTAAAATGATCATTTTTGTCAAGCTTGTATATTTAAGTTCAGTAATTTCACTTAAATGGCAATGAAGATTACCTATTAAGTGTCATTTAAGTGAAATTACTAAACTTAAATATACAAGATTTATAAAAATGGTCATTTTAGAAGAAAATTTCAAATGGCATTTAGAGGCTTTTGCATCTGAACTCTTCATATATATATATATATATATATATATATATATATATATATGTGTATGTATATAGATCCCAAATTTTTGAAGCCTTCCCTATAATTTTCAAGTATGCACCAATGTGACATTTTGTCTTTTTTTTTTTCTTTTGTTCACAGCGTTCATTTCATTCCAAGCAGCCTTTAGCCCTTTTGAAGAACAGCTGGCTCCAAAACTCACAAGACATGGAGAAGTGCTGCAAAGGTAGCTGTAAAAACCGGAACTGACGCATCATTCTGAAGTATTAATCATGGCCAAAATACCATCTCTCTCTTCTTTTTTTTTCTTAAAAAAAAAAAAAAAAAGCAGGATGGCTTTAATGACCATCACTAAGAAAATAAAATGCTAAAAGGTGATCTTTTTGTTAGATCTGTCGGAGTGTGATACTTCGTTGCTGGAATTAAATCTTCTTCTGAAAAATATGGAAGTTCTTCACCGAGCGTTCTCGGCTCCTGCCATTAACTTTCTGCAGGTAGTGCCTTTTGCATTATTGTATGTAATGATTAATGGATCATCAATATGTGTTTAAGTGTGATGATAAATTAATTTGGGGACATCCAAATACCTCCTAAGCTTTTTATAGATGTACACTACTGTTTGAAAGTTTGGGGTCAGCACGATTTGTTGATGTTTTTGCAGTTTCCAATGCTCATTGTATGTCATTATTTAGACAAAACATTAAATGTCTGTGTGTGACTCCAGACTGAAGGCTCCAAAAAAGAGAAACGAGGACACAAAAAATGGAGATCAAAGAATTATAGCAAGGAAAATAAAAGTGCGTTACAGGTAAGATTTAAATTATACACATACTGTACTAGACACTGCTTCACATATTATATGTCATTCACTATCTGTTATTTTCTAGCAGAATCCTGACACTTCATCTTCCCGTCTGCACGTATCTCATCCAAACTTGGTATATTCAGAGCCCGTTTCACCAGACTCATGCCTGGATAGTCCAGACTCGCCCACGGAAGCCTCTCGGATGCAGGAGGAGTTCTTTCGACTCGCTGCCACTAGTGAGTATGAATGTTCACATGCGTTTTTGCTGGAATTATGATATATATAATATATAATCACTAATATCATATTAGTAATTAAACTCATAGTTTCTGATATTACAATAACTTTATGATGAAATGACATATTTTTCCCCTTTCTTTCTTCTACTAGTCAATTCCACTCTTAGGTCAGCGTATACTTCCCTTTGCTCAGAAAGAGACAGAGTCAGGAACACATTAGATCGTATCAGTGAGAAGGTAAGGAAGCAGCACATTTACGTTATCTGTTTTTAAGTGTTTATGTTTTCTGTTATTATTGGCCAAAATCAAGCCAATTTTATCTTCTTATCCAATCAGGATGTCCTTGATGGGTCACGCCCTCTGCTGCAGCAAGTGTCCAGTGAGAGTCGAGGGTCAATCCCAGAGTCCTTATCAGAGTTCTTTGACGCTAAAGAGTATCTGCTGTCTGGCAGTTCGTCTGAGAATGAGGTCAGAAAGGTCATGTGGTCAAATGGCAGATATGCATGAATCATCTGTCAGTGATTGAAAATGTTTTGAAATTTTAACATTTTTGCAAAAATAAACTAAAATGTAAGGCACTGTGAAATGAATTGCGGAGTATGTATTGAGATTGTGAGATTTTTATTTTAGTGTAATTTCTCGATAATATTGTATATTATTGTTTAAACGATATGAAAGCTGACATTGTCACTCACTTTGCAAAAACATAGCTCGAGAGTTCATGCTTTCACTGTATGATATAGTTAGAATACCCCCAAAATTCAAGATATATGGGCATTTTTACCCCCATGAGTTTTGTTTCATATTTATAACATTTTAGAATGCTCCAAATTACAGTTTTTCCCCATTAATTTCTATGGGTGCCCATTTTTGACCCAAATACAAGATTAAGGAGTTGTTTTTTTCACCCACTTAACATTTGTAGAATTGAGTAAAAAAAAAAATAGTGTGTGTTCAGGAGGCAAACTTAGGAAAAGTAGCCAAGTCTTGTACCGCTCAGATCAAGGAAAGTATTTTTTAAAAATAAATAAACTATTTTGCCCACATTTGTCCAGAATACGTTTTAGGGTTAATAAAAACACAGCAGAACTGTTGTGCTTCTCTAAGGGTGGGAGGGAGTGGAACACTCCTAGCTGGAAAAACAGTCCTGTGCAGGGATCTACCTTATAGCATTATTTATGCAATTGTAAATGCATTCAAAAACACATTCAGCAAAATATTGTCTAATTATTGTTAACAAAATCCATGAAAATTTCAAGACAATTTTTTTTAACAATATTGCACACCCTGAGTGTATCATTACTATTACGTTACTGATACTATTCATTGTTATTCATTTTCAGGTATTAAAAAGGTTTTAAGAAGCCTTAAGATTGACTTTAAAAATGTACAGGAAAACTGAAATGTTATCACATTAATTCCTTTGTGATCATTATTATTTTTTTGTGTGTTCAGTTGTCTGATGATGATTCGTACGTCAGTGATGTGAGTGACAGCACATCAGTAGAGTATTGCAGGAATGAGAACGGCTGCATGAGGGAGAATTTTGGTGAGGCACTGTTAAACCTGCACATTCAAGTTCACTTTTATGAAGCTTAACCTTTCTTTGCAGTCATAGTCAGTGTGTTTGTGTCTTCAGGTAATGGCAATGAGAGTGCAGTGATGAGACGAGGCCGTTTGCCAAGTCCACGCGTGAACGAGAGCGTGAATCTGTGGAGTATTCTGCGCAGTAACATCGGTAAAGACCTGTCGAAAGTGGCCATGCCCGTCCAACTCAATGAGCCCATGAACACTCTGCAGAGACTGTGTGAGGAAGTTGAGTACTGCCACCTGCTGGACACCGCTGCAAACACACGCAACCCACACATGCGCATGGTGAGATCAATCAAATTATACTCATTTACTCACTCTCATGTCCTTCTAAACTGGTATGACTTTCTTTCTTCTATAGAAACATGAAAGGAGACTTTTAAGCTTCAGAAGGGCTGCATGATTAATTGTATTTTAACCGTGATCTCTATTTCTGTTTCTCTTGATTATTTAAAGGGATAGTTCACCCAAAAATGAAAATTGTCCTAGGTGTATATGACATTCTTCTTTCAGACAAATGCAATCGAAGTTATATTACAAAATTTCCTGACTCTTCCAAGCTTTAGAATGGCATCGTTTCTGTTTGAAGTCCATAAAAGTGCGTCTATCCATCATAAAAGTGCTCCACGCGGCTCCGGGGGTTAATAAAGGACTTCTGAAGCGATGCGTTTGTGTATGACCAACAGAATAATTTTTGCTGGAAAATGTCATCTAAACTAGTAAGAAACATCCAGTTTTGTTCTAGTTCTGGTTCATGTAATGTCCTTCCGATATATCCTTGTTTTTGCATGGGTCCGGTTGCAGTCTTTTTTTCTGTAGCCACTCCGAAGTCCAAACGAAGTCTTTTGCATTTTACCTTTTTTTATTTTATTGTATTTTATTTTGTCTTGTACTTTACCTGAATAATTTTGTACCTGAATAAAAAAAAAATAATTGTTGTGCCTGTAAAGCACTTTGAACTGCATTCATTTGTTTGGAAAAGTGCTATATAAATAAAATTAGCTTGCTTGCTTGCTTAGGTGAAAGTGCAATAATTCTAATGAAATGGAAAAAGACATTTCTCAAATGAAAGCAATAGTGATTCACAATTGCAATTATAATTTTTGAGCAAAATATTTGCCATTGTTAGTTTAAGCGTTATTGTGCTGCCCTATGTTTTACCATATATTCTATTCTTGTTTGTCTTTTTCTAAAGGTATATATAGCAGCATTTGCTGTGTCAGCCTATGCATGTTCGTTCACTAGAGCTGGAGGAAAACCCTTTAATCCTATACTGGGAGAGACATACGAGTGTCTTCGGCCAGATAAGGGCTTCCGCTTCATTGCTGAACAGGTAACCATGCACATTTCTGTTATTTCAACTAAATCACAAAGGTGTACACCAGGGCTGACGCAATAACCGCAATATTGTAATACCGCGATACTGACAAGCCAAACGCAGAGGAATGCTAGCAACCGTTTCATGTTTGTTTCCTTTATTCACAAGGCTATTCCCATCTTGTTTTACACTTCATGCATTCATATTGAGTGTTAAAGGGATAGTTCACTTTGAAATTAATTTTTGATATGTTTTAGCTTACCTCAAGGACATCCAAGATGTAGGTGTCTTTGTTTCCACAGCATTTTCAATTCTGACATTTTTCGGTCAAACCGTTGTTGTCTGTCAGTTAGGGGTGGGCGATATGGAAAAAATATCATATCACGATTTTTTTTTGGAAAATCACGATCACGATTTTTTATCACGATTCTTTTTCAATTTGGTTTTAATATTTTGCAAGTGCTGTTCATTACAGCCAAACTAATGTTAAAAACAAATCCTTAGGTAACAAAAGAAAAAAGAAAGGCATACATTTAGGCCAGTGGCGAAGATAAAAATCTTTGTCATTATTTTCTTTTTTTTATATTAAAAAAATAAGACAAGATAAACATTACACAAATTAATATTCAAATTAAATAAATAGTGCTTTTTTTCAGATGCAGTAGGTGTATTTAGCAGTAGCATTGAAGAAAGTAATTAAATTAACAAATATGAAATTAAAACACTACATAGACTTCACTGAATAAATTGATTCTTATTAAAGCTACTATTAAAGTTCTCAGTCAGTGAGTGATTTTCTCCTTGTGTGTTTTTTTATTTTTTATTTTTTATTAACACTAAAGGGATAGTTCCCTCAAAAATGAAAATGGTCTTAATTTACTCTCTCAAGATGTTTTAAACACGAATAAGTTTCTTTCTTCTGTTGAAAATAAAAGTTATTTTGAATAATGTAACCGAACAGTTGCTGGTCCCCCTGTTTTTTTATAGGTTCTCTCCTGGAAGTTAATGGGGACCAGCAACTGTTTGGTTACCCACATTAAAAAAAAAAATGTCTTTTGTGTTCAGCACAAGAAAGAAATGAATACAGGTATGGAACAATATTAGAGTGAGTAATTAATGACAGATTTTTTTTTTTTTGTGAACTATCCCTTTAAGGACAAGCGGCAGTACTATTTACTCCTGTCGTTTATAGACCAGCACGCGACGCTTTTAATATAGACGCATATTACACCAGATATTCTCTCAAATGTTTGCTTTCACTTTAGACGTAGCCTGTTTATGTACACATTGTGTGTATTTAACAGTATTAGCATAATAAGACTCGAAAGATAACTTAGTCCAGTATTCTGGCGCTGTTTGACAGGCTTCTAGAGCCTGTGATTGTCGTGGGTATGCGGTCAGGAAAACGCACGTTAGAACGGCGCATCAGCGCGTGGATTAAATGTTTAACCGGCAAGGCTTATGCAAGTATTAATGAACTTTTGTGAATTGCAGTGTCCCGTACCTATTCATTAACGTGTGATGTCTAGGCTACGTCGCGTTGTACAGATGAGACGGAGGCGCCAGAACTGTTCTGATAGAATGCACTGTAACACGATACTACGATATTTCTTCAAAAGCAGATCGTGGAGACATTTTAATCGTCCACGATTAAAAATCGTCATATCGCACACCCCTACTGTCAGTCATATAATGGAGGTTTAGGGGGTCCATGTCAAAGAGCATGAAGTCAAAATTAAATGATTTAATGACTCGTAAATGTAAGTACACATTGATGGCCTAAGACACGAAACGAGCGGTTTGTGTGAGAAAACAAACAGTATTTATATCGTTTTTACCTCTTGTTAACAGCCATGTCCAACTGATTTGAATCAGATATCCAACTGATCTGAATCAGATGTCCAACTGAACCGAACTGAACCGTGTCCAACTGGAAGTGATCGCTTACATGTGTACGTCACTCGTTGTTTACACAGAGATTTCGGAAGTTTTACCTTTCACTGTGAACATATTTAAACATACTTGGATATTTATTATACGGGAAATCGCAATGGAAGACGATTTCGATATATCTAAAATATGTTTAGTGGACACGGTTCAGTTCGACATCTGATTCATATCAGTTGGACATGGCTGTTAACAAGAGGGAAAAACGATATAAATACTGTTCATTTTCTCACACAAACTGCTCGTTTCGTGTCTTAGGCCATCAATGTGTACTTACATTTACGAATCATTAAATCATGTTTAATTTTGACTTCTCTGTGCATGCTCTTTGACGTGGACCCCCATACCTGCATTATATGACTGATAGACAACACCGGTTTGACCGAAAAATGTCAAAATTGAAAATACTGTGGAAACAAAGATGCCTACATCTTGGATACCCTTGAGGTAAGCTAAAACATATCAAAAATTAATTTCAATGTGAACTATCCCTTTAATTAAGTTAATAATGAGCAAAAGTGAAGAATGTAAAGACTGTACACCATTGTGATTTGTAAAGAAGATCTGTATTGCTGGTTGGTTGAGCTTTGTCTGTCAAAGACAATGTAACCTGCATTGACTGCCAGCCAGTCTAGAATGTGAAGAGGCTGATGCTGGATACTATCGGGAAATATATCAGCAGTCTTATAGGAAGCCTCTCGTCCAGTCAGATTCGAGGATCGGAACTAACTGTTACACATATAACAATAGCCCAAACAACTTATTGGGTCTCATTCATGAAACGTTCGTAAATATACGAGTAAATATGCGAGTGATTTTCGCGTAAAGAGACCTTCCCGAAAACTCTTCTCCTGATTCACAAATACTTCGTAAACGTCAGATGTGATAGTGAAATGTGTGCGTGTGTGTGTTAGTGAATTCCAACCAGTCGTAAATGGGATGCGCCTGCAAGTTTTTAATTCCACCCATTATATCCGACTGACATCTATATAGGCATATAATAACATGAATGCGAATGAAAAAGAAAGATTTCTTGGATGCAGAAATTGAAATTTTATTATCAGAAGTTCATTCAAAATGCCAATTTTATTTTCAAGCGTAGCTACATAGTAGCCTATCAGATCCTAAAAAAAGGAAGCTTGGCAGCATATTACAGATGCAGTTAATGGAGTTTCTTCTGTTAATCGAACAGTCCCAGAAGTGAGGAGAAAATGTTTCGACATTAAGCTTGACAGCAAAAAACGAGTTAGTTCACTTCGGAAAAATCACTATTAATCACAGTAATAGCCAGATCTGCTATTACTGGCCCTCATAATAGAAGTAAAAAGAAAAACCGTATGTAATTACTATATAAAATATAAATATTTTTTCAAAATGCTGTTTAAATATGTACCCGATTAAGGTGAATTAAAATGCAGCCTTATTAATGAGCAAAACGTTCGGATGTTAAGCACACCATTTACGCGTGGCTGGGAGCAGGTGTGGATTTCTTGCGTAGCAACTAACATTTGGAAAAATACGAACATTTTAATGAATCGGAAAATTTACGCCAGAACCACTTTACACACGATTTACACAAAAATTCATTCTGCTCGTGTTTCATGAATCATAGTGTGATATTATTGAGCCACTCAAAATCACAGCAAGGTAATTTCTTGCACCGCGACAGCCCTAGTGTTCACGCTCACATGCTCTTTAACACTGTGTCCCTAAGGTCAGTCACCATCCACCTGTGTCCGCTTGTCACTGTGAGTCCAAAAGCTACACATTTTGGCAAGGTAAGTGAAGCACAGTTGGCTAGTGTCAAGCATTTTAGGAGTTTTGCAGGATTTGATGCCCTTCTCTGTATATGTCCATTAGATATCCGTTGGAAGAATAAGTTTTGGGGGAAATCAATGGAGATTGTTCCCATGGGAGTCACTCACTTAGAGTTGCCAGGGTGATTTTTATTTTTATCACGAATTATTCTGCTTATCATTCACTTCCATTATTCCAGCACGCATTCTCCTCCATGTCTCAGCATCTCTGTCTTTCTTTCACTCACTCGCTCATTCTCAGTTTTGGGGATCGATATGAGTGGAGTAAGGTCACTTCATGCATTCATAACATTCTAAGTGGTCAGCGCTGGATCGAACACTATGGGGAAATGTCAATCAAGCACTCAAACATGATGGGAGATGTCAGTCATTGCAAAGTCACTTTCCTTAAGGTGGGACCTTCAAGACATGCAAAATTCTTTCATTCCACATATGTGTGTATCCCTGTTTGTCTTGCCCACATCTTCATCCTCAACCAAATATTCATTTCATAAATGATTTATTACCAGTTCTTTTATTATGATTTGTTTTATGCATGCTTTATATTCAGTCGAGATCTGGAGGTCTGAATGCTAATGAGGTAGAGGGTGTGGTCACTGATTCAGAGGGGCGTGTCATTCACTCTCTGTTTGGCAAATGGAACGAGGCCTTGTACCTTGGAAAACCGCCCTCGGCAACCTGCATCTGGAGAGCAAGTGAGTTCCGGACCAGTCCAGAGCAGTCCATTTAACTATTTAAATGTTTCAAATATCTAAATTATAATCATTTGGACCATCTTCAATGCATTTGTGGATAATGATCTCAGGAGGGCGCTAACGCAACACTGTTTTTGTCTTTTTTGTATGTTTGTGTATGGGTGCATATAGATCCTATACCTGAGGACCACGAGCTGTACTATGGATTCACCCAATTTGCAATTGAGCTAAATGAATTGGAGGAGAGTTTAATGCCACTCTTGCCCCTGACGGACACTCGTTTTAGACCCGACCAAAGGTACAGACATAATTCGAAACCAGGGGCTTTTGCCGGTGCTTTTTTTTCCCGGGACTTCAGCCCCAAATGTTTTGAGTCAAGCCCCAAATGTAATGACTGTCACTGAGCAAATATGAAACTAGACAACAGCCTATGTAATGCCCAAAATCATAGGCTGCTTTATTTCATTGCGCTTTGGCTTTGCATATACTGCATACAGCCTGTAAAAATAGATCTTAAAAATAATCTAGCCTATAGAATAAATGTCGATAGCCTATGGGCTGCTCCGTTTCTTCCTCTCTGTTGAATATGCAGCAGCAGGTAGGGGAGAAGCTAGCACAGTCAACCGCAAGAGTGCGAGTTAACAACTGAGACAGTCAGCGAGCAGGAAAGAAAAAAAATTGAGAAACTTGGGGGATTTTTCAGAAAGAAGTCAGTGGGTAAGAATTGAGGGGGTTTTTTTTATCCTTAAAGGGTTAGTTCACCCAAAAATGAAAATTAAGTCATTAATTACTCACCCCCATGCTGTACCAACCCCGTAAGACCTTCGTTCATCTTCGGAACACAAATAAAGATATTTTTGATTAAATCTGAGAGCTGGATCACTACTACATAGACTGCCTACTGGACTGGCTCTTGACGGGGTTGGTACAGGATGGGGGTGAGTAAATAAAGACTTAATTTTCATTTTTGGGTGAACTAACCCTTTAAAGTTTGAAGACAGATCATCATCTGGCTGGCTTTCACTGTAGGCCTATTTGTTTAACAAGCTAGTTATTACTTACCATAGCATAGGCTAACGTTATATGTCAGCACTTGTCTTGTACTGGCATTTTCTAGTACAGTACATCTCCTCTGTATGAAAACACAGGAGAAGAAGCTGAAATTAGTGATAGAAAATTGCTCACTCACTCAAATATACAATATCGTGATCATCATCAAACATTAAACAGTGTGTAAATCAAAAACCCGTTTAATATCATCAAAGGTGGACCACCTGTCCCTCATTTTGTGAAGCTGTGAAGAATATGAAGCTTTGTTGTCCCGCGTCACGCAAGTCATAAACAGTGTGCCGTATTTTAATTTTGTCTGCATCATTTTATTTAATCGTCATTTAAATTACAATTCTAATGTTGCCTTTCTTTATGAAACTTACCAACATTTCAAGTGTTGATAAAAAAAAGAATGCATAAAGCTAATTAAAATTAAAGCTAAAGGTATTTTTTAATACAAAATAGTATCTACATTTGAACATAATAGTATACTGCAAATGCAAAAATAATACATAAAAAGCTATAACGAGTATAAGTTTGTTCACTTAAAGGGTTAGTTCACCCAAAAATGAAAATTCTGTCAGTATTTACTCACCCTCATGTTGTTCCAAACCTCTATGTGTTTATTTGTTATGCTATACACAAAGGAAGATATTTGGAAGAATGTTTTAATCAAACAGATCTCATTCCCCATTGACTACCATAGTATGTTATAAATAATATAAACAATCAACTTATGTACATTATTTATTTTAACAAATGCCTTCAGAGGGCACTAAAAGCTGCTAAAAACACATCCAAAACCTGCACACAGCAGAAAAAAATCATTTTAATGTTTTTTTTTTTTAACCATTCAAGCGCAAGAATACTCATATGCTGTTTTCTGTGCTGCCGCCTCTCATACTGAATAGTGCACGATAGTGTTGGTTTTGACGGATATTTTTTTTGCACATACTACACATTTCTGATTCTGACATTCCTGATTTGAATATTTTCAATAATCTTTTGATTATCTAAAAATCCCTTTTCCTAATTTTGGCAATTGATGAACTGCCAAATGACTGATCTTGATATGAGTCCCAGTAGTCATCCAATTTGACTCTCATATGCTGATGTAATATATTATAAACTTGCCTGATGATTTTTATAAAATGTAATTTGATCACTATCTTCTCAGTTTAAAAGATTAAAACAATGATCAAAGTTTGATTTAAATGTTGTTTAATTTTCCAATAAAAGATTATACATTCTTACATGATTTGTTACATTTAATTACCCCTTAGCAGATTTTGACTCTGTATGAATTGTGCATTTATGCCATGCATAGTGAACTCTTCCCATTACCAAAACCAGCTGTTGTCTACTTGTTGCTCCTCTTTTTGTTAGATTACTTGAAGAGGGTGATCTTGCCGGAGCAGAAGAACAGAAAGAAAGAATTGAAGTCCTTCAAAGAGAGAGGAGGAGAGTCCTGCAAGAAAATAACATGACACACTCACCCCGATTTTTCAAGTAAGTGACTGTTATGAACATAAAGATGCTGTTGTTGCATTTGGGCGCATCATGAGTTCCTCAACTCACTTTTGTTAATTCAATCAGACGTGCTGAAGACGACTCGTGGGTGAGCAATGGCACTTACTGGGACCTCAGGAAGGACCCTGGGTTCAGCAAACTAGAATTCCCTGTGCTCTGGTGACCATTCTCTTTCTGCTCTGATTGTATATATATATTGTGTGTACTGTGTTTATCTTGATGGTTTTTGTATTGGTATTTATCTTTGCTAAACAGACATTTATTCCACAATATAGATACACATCAATGCCTTACTTGTCAAACTGCCTTGTTGATGTTACATGCAAAAGCACAGACCAAAGACTGTTGTACAGTAAGTGCCTGGATATAATTAATGCATTTATAATTAATAAGTAAAGGAGAAAAAATCATCTTATTAATTAATCAAATAAAGTAAGATTTAAGATTGATTTAGAATTTTAAAGACAAACACTTAAGATCACCCTAAAATAAATAAGATTTTTTTTTTTTTTTGTAAATTAAGCTTATTTTTGGACCATAATGATTTTTAAATTTTTGCATTATTGATTTGATTTTTTTTTTTTTTTTTGCTTTCATTCCCATTACTGTAATCTGAAAAATTGTAGAGTATTTATACAACATGGTAGTATTTGTTGTACTGCCTTTTATTATATTGGCACAAAATATTGTAAGAAATTAAATATAAAAAGTTCTACAGTAATGAGAATTTTGGGGTACTTAATTATCATGAAAGTAATATTCAAACAATTTTTTAAAAAAAATAAATTGTGGTCCTAAAAACAGGCTTGATGTTCTTTTGTGCAAGATATAATTTCTTATTTATATCTCTCTTTTTTTCCTTAAATAATAATTGATTTTGAGTGAAATCTAGACTGAATAGCTTAAAGAGATTTACCCCAGGGTACTATATTCAATGTTTGAAAGCCACAGTTCATCAATTACTGACTCTTAAAATCCACTCCGGCATTCTAGAAATATATATATATGTCCATAAATATTTTTGCACAGGGATTTGTCTTTCTTTAAAGGGATATTAATAGAAAACGAATGAAAAAATATATAAAATGTTTAAAATAAATTGTCTAAAACAATGATTGTGTACTGGATGGAAATTTTATGTCATGTACATGCCTGTCCTCCTTTTTCTGTGTATGTATGTAAAAGAGAGAGAGCGATATTCTGTGTGTGCTCATGTGGTATACCATGTTACACTTGAAAACTGTTGTCCTGTTTCTGTAAATTGTGGGTTTGGTGTTTTAGATGTGATAAACACAACCTTTCTTTTCTTAGTCAGTGACATACTTTCAAAAGAATTTAAACAGATCTGCGACTGTTGCTTTCAGAGGATTGGAAACAAATTGCATCAGTGTATGACTGACCACATGTTTGCTTTGCACAATAAATGTAGTGCGCATGAATCTAAGAAACTTTCCCTGTTTTTATTATACAGATGCTTTTGGAGATTCATCTATTGCTTAAAGGAGTAGTTCACTTTTTTTTTTTTTTTTTTTTTTTTTTACTTTTGCTAATAATTGACTCACCCCCATGTCATCCAAGATATCCATGTCATTCTTTCTTCAGTCAAAAGAAATTAAGGTTTTTGATGAAAACATTCCAGGATTTTTGTCCGTATGCACTTTACTGGTAACCAAATGGTTCAATGTCCAAAAGACAGTTTCATTGCAAACTGTTCAAAGGGCTTTAAACAATTTTATCAAACTCGTTTATCAAAATGAACTAATCTTTTTTGTGTCACTTGGTTCATTCAACTAATGAAATGAACAAATTGACTTGGGAAAAGATTAGTTCATTTTGATAAACGAGTTTGAACAGGAGAGTCACAAACGTGCATCACAGAACAGAGCAAGGCGACCATTTGAGCTTATAAAACTTAATTTTTTTTTTTTTTTTAATGAGCGATCATTTCGCTTGATAAGACCATTATTCATTGTCTGGAATCATTTAAAGCCCTTTGAACAGTTTGCACTGAAACTGTCTTTTGGACCTGAACCGTTTGGTTATTTCCAACTGAAGAAAGAAAGACATTAACATCTTGGAAAACATGGGGGTGAGTAAATTATCAGCAAAAGTTTTTTTAAAAGTGAACTACTCCTTTAACTCTTAGAATGTGGTGTTTTTTTCCCCACACTTCCTTTTAGCTTTTTATTTATTTATTTTTTTGTTTTTTTGAATGGACATCTTTTCAAAAACATATGCACACAATTAATGTCACATGTTCTTTCTTGACCTGAGCCATCGTATATTCCATGTGCAACTGCTCTCCAAACTAAAGTGACTATTGTGAGTCTACTTTGAGGTTGTTGTTTTTTAAGAAAAAAAAATGAAAATGAAAATTCTGTCATTTAGTCACCCTCATGTTTGTTTGTTTTTTTGTTTGTTTTTTTTAATGTATGAATTTCTTTCTTCTGCTTAACACAAAAGATATTTTTAAGAATGTTGGTAATCAAACTGTTGATACCCCATTGACTTCCATAATTTTTTGTTTGTTTGTTTGTTTGTTTGTTTTTTCTGACTATGGAAGTCAATCGGGTCCATCAACTGTTTGATTACCGACATTCTTCAAACATCTTACAGGTTTGAGACAACTTGAGGGTGAGTAAATGATGATAGAATATTTTATTGTTCAGTTAACCAAGTTCTTCCTTTAACAGTTTAGATGTTAACATAGCTACCTTTTTGACTTCAAGGTTTTGTTCTTATAATGGGCACTTTTTAAAAAACTATGGACATCACAATGATAGCCCCCTTTTTTTTAACTTCTGGAGCATTTCACCTACTTTTAAGCCTGCAGTCCATGAGATTGGACGTTTCTCATCCAATCAAATGCCAGAAATCCTTACGATTAAAGTTGTAATGTTATAAAGTTTTTTATCTAAAAAAAGAAAGATGCACACAGAAAATAACTCCAATATGACCAGATTGATTGATTCAAAGATATTTAGTTTGTTAGAAACAATGTGCAATCTGTAAAACAAAAACCTCAAAATTTTAGTTGAAATTGTATACTGCAGACATTTTTTGACCTTGAGAAAAAGCTTAAAGTACAGACCAACAAATTTTATGTTTATTAATTTCATGTTGGTGCCATTTTTGGGAAGTACTCCTGTTTTGACCTGATGCCCATTGGAATGGACAAAAAAAAAATCATAATGAAAGCCATTATATATATATATATATATATATATATATATTATTATTATATTTTTTTATATATATTTTTTTTCATTTATAGAAGCCTCATGAGCTGGGAAAATGTACTTTTATATTTTTCAGAAACTTGAAACATAATTTGACCTGAAGGGACTAGAGCGAAAAGAGCAACCAAGTGCTACTCTTGCGGCTCTATTCTTTATCACGTTGTTTCTTTCTCATTCCGTACCCTACATTCAGTCAACAAACAAAACATTTAGGTTAATGTTGACAACCTTTTATTATCATTTTAAAATAAGCCTATTTCTTGATCTATGTTCATTTATATTTTTGCTAGTCTATTCTAGACAATTCCAAACTATTTCACTCGCTTTACGTGTGTTAAAAATCCCTGAAAGCACAATTGGGCTTGTGCCAAGATTATTTATGGTTCTGTCCATATGAATATGAGGTAACACTTTACAATAAGGTTCATTAGTTAACTACATTAGTATACATTAACAAAGATTAACAAATGCTGAAGAAGTATTGTTCACTCTTAGTTAATGTTAATTTCTACATTAACTAATAGCCTACTTCATTAAAATCTTGTGAGCATTAGTTAATGCACTGCGAATTAACATGAACTAACAATGAACAGCTGTATTTGTATTAACTAACGTTAACAAAGATGAACAAAAACAGTAACAAATGTATTGATCATGGTTAGTTCATGTTAGTAAATACATTAACTAATGTTTAATAAATGAACCTTATTGTAAAGTGTTACCGAATATGATAAGCCTTTGGAACACATAGGTTACTTGAGCAAGGAAACAAGAAGACGAAATCCCCCTATATTGTACCGCCTCCTCCTGACATATGAGTCTCGACCGTGCGCATCTAGATCCAAAACCACAGTGGAACACGTGTGAGATGGCATTTTAGTTAGCCTAGTTGAGAATACGTTTAAATGTGAGTGAACGTGCTGAATTTTGCACTTTCTAATACGAGAAATATTGTGGACTTTTCTCTTTTTAAAAAAACAGTTGTTGTGTGAATTAAAGTCATAGGCATATTCTTCATCGTTTCTTCATAATCCATCGCTTTTCAGCTCTTTGGACGTTGATCTATCGCAAACAAGGAGTCTGACTAACAGATACAGGTATGTATCGATCAAATCTTACTCTTGATCACCTGATTTTACTATTACTTTGCAGTCCAGTTAAGCAAGATTAGTCTATGTGATGTAAAGAAAGTGGCAAGTTTGGAGATATAAATGGTGATCCGCTGTGGTCATTCTATTTTGTGACTGAGGTTATTTAAACATCCTCTTAAGTCTTTTTGAAGAACTCACTTTTGCCTGCTGCATGTGCCACACATTTGTGTCAATAAAACAAATGATTTTGAGCTGGTTTCTTTAAAACCTTTTTGGAGAGATGGAACAGGAACCCCTTATTAATAATAAAATTGAGTTCTGCAAATTACACATGTATTTTTGTAGGCTACTTTTGATGGTTACATTGCAAATCCATTCAAATGACCATTATTGATGCACATATTCAGCCCATTCTCACTCCCAAGGCGTCACCTAACTGACGCCTTGGGAAGCATTTGACCATGCTTCAATATGTGACGCTTTAGGCCCCTTTAGCGTCAGTTAGATGACGCCCTAGGATCGCGTGTACCCTACCCCCACCCCATACCTAAACCTAACCGCGTCCTGACGCTTTCCTTTAACGTAAGTTAGATGACGCCGTGTAAGTGACGCTAAAGGGCGCCTAAAGGCCAATTTATACTTCTGCGTCGAGGGTACGCCGTAGTGTACGGCGTTGGCTTCGCACGTAGGCGACGCCGTTGTGAGCATTTATACTTCTGCGTTCAGGTATTGGTTGATCTGCAGTACTGCTCCGAAACGCTAGGAGGCGGCGGAGGGTTTTAATGTTCCACTGTGTTTAGATTCCTCGCGGCTAGGTTACTACAAGCAATAGCGACTGAAAGAGAGTGGATCATGTTGGAGTTTGGAGCTTATTGGGGTGGAAAAACAGTTCATTTTAGTGAAATTACTAAAACTGAAAGGCAGAAATGAGAGAAGACGTCGGAGGAGATGGTACGTGTGGAAATGCGTGAGAAGGTACGTGCGGAAATGCGTATGAGGAAATACGACTACCAAGCCGACCAATCACCGATCTTGCGGTCCGCGTCGTCGCGACGTGTAGTTACATTTTTGAAGAGGTGCGCGTCAGGCAACGCGGAAGGGTACGCGGTATGGGACGCGTCTGTGCGTATGCTACGCCGTACCTACTACGCGCACCCTACGCGCGCACCCTACCTTTAAGGCCAATTTATACTTCTGCGTAGGGTGCGCGCAGTAGGTACGGCGTAGCATACGCACAGACGCGTCCCATACCGCGTAACCCTTCCGCGTTGCCTGACGCGCACCTCTTCAAAAATGTAACTACACGTCGCGACGACGCGGACCGCAAGATCGGTGAATGGTCGGCTTGGTAGCATCGCATTTCCTCCTACGCATTCCGCACGTATTCTCACGCATTTCCACATGTACCATCTCCTCCGACGTCTTCTGTCATTTCTGCCTTTCAGTTTTAGTAATTTCACTAAAATGAACTGTTTTTCCACCCCAATAAGCTCCAACTCCAACATGATCCACTCTCTTTCAGTCGCTATTGCTTGTAGTAACCTAGCCGCGAGGAATCTAACACAGTGGAACATTAAAACCCTCCGCCGCCAACTAGCGTTTCGGAGCAATACTGCAGAGCAACCAATACCTGAACGCAGAAGTATAAATGCTCACGACGGCGTCGCCTACGTGCGAAGCCAACGCCGTACACTACGGCGTACCCTCGACGCAGAAGTATAAATTGGCCTTAAAACGTCAAATATTGAAGCATGGTCAAAGGTGACGCCTTGGGGTGAGAATGTGTTGACATATTACACCTTTTTTACGTGCATGGTTCATAATCAAAAAATTCACCCCAAAATTAGTGACCATGAAATAAAGTGTATCATTCTTTATTATTTTTAAATATTGCAGTATTATAAATAATTTTCCCAAGCTCATCATTATTTAAAAATAAATAAATAATGTGCCCTCGTAATCATTAATCAAAATAATTGACCTTTCTCTGAATGACATGTTTACAGACATGAGAAAATGCCCTACATTCTGATCACTCAGATATACATTTCAAACTTTCATTCTGACTTAGAGTTTTGTCATCATTTACTCACCCTCATTTTGTTCCAATGAATGTTTTGGTTTTTTTTTTTTTATCAAATTTTTATTGAGTCAGAGAAAGTTATTGTACAGAAACAAAAGTAGACATAAACATCATTCTGAACACATTTTCATTTCTTTTTTTCCCTCACATATTCTCAAGGCAACCAAGTCCCCCCACCCCCATCTCGCAGTGCAGATCAAAATCTGAATACAATAAATAAAAATAAAAACATGAGATATAGATCTTTCAGTTTTTAAATGACACCTGACCATGATGAAATATTCTTCTGAGAAGCTTCATGTAATCTTGCCACTGAGAGCTCCATGTTCGCAATGTCCAAGAAAGAGTCCATCCAGCGAGTCCATACTATAGAATGTGGGGGGTTCCAGTGTAAGGCAAGCATTTTCTTAGCAGCAGTAAGTCCACAAAAAAGTGACTTTTTCAAAGAAAAGAAAGAGAAAAGTATAGTTAAAGCGAGAGAGTATAGTTTTGAAGACTAGTCTTTCTTTTCACCATAATTACAATGAATGATGAAGTTATCAAGCTTATAACTTAATTGACAAATTGACCATTATGTTGTCCGAATTATGTTCCACGGAAGAATTAAAGTGATAAAGGTTTGGAACAGCACAAGGGTGCAACTAATGACATAATTGCATTTTTGGGTGAACTATACCTTTAAAAATAAGGAGCCTCAGAAACTTCTGGAGAGATTGTTTTGCACCTGTTACTATAGCTTCATTGGCCCAGTGTCAGGGGAGTTCCACTGACTGGAAACTCCCCAATTTAAAATTTTCCCTTTTTTGCTCAGTTTAAGCCCCTTAGAGCGCAGCAGGGTATACGCAGGTATACGGCGTATACCCACTTCCTTTTCAGTCGGCATTGCGTATACCCACTTCTAAATCCCCTCTGATGCGCATCATTTAGTTGCTACTCCAATTTCGTGAATTAAAAAAAAACACCCCGTTAGAGTTGTACCCGTAATATTAACTCTAATTTGTTGCTGCAATGATTCTTCCATCGCGACGATAACTGACCTTCTCATCTGATCTGCTTCAGCACTCACCTGCTCGTCAATGTCAAAATGTTCGTGAGACCAATCAAAGAATGCAGGATTTTTGTTCATAGAAGCGCGAGCTGAGCGCGAATCCCAACGCGACGCTTCACTTCAGTTAACGACAGTGCGAGAAGATAAGATGCAAGTAGCTCAAATTTACGTCTGTTTTTCAATAGACGTTTTAAATGACCGACAGAAATAATCAGTTTGATTAAAGGCAGTGGAAATTACAAGCTCAATTTAACAACACAAGCACCCTATTAAATACATTGCCATTATTATTGTATAAATATATATGTATAACATTTTTTCGAATGTGTTTGACTTGTCAGCGTTTGCGCCAATTGCATCATTTAGCCAGAGGGTGGCGACAAGTGACTGTCTTTTTGATTGAGCAATTGAACCATTAATTAAATTAACAGATTAGTCCAAAAAACATTGATTAATTTAGGAAAGAAAAGTCGCTGAAACTGGAACTGATTCTCATGTTTAAGAATCTGATCAAATAGGCTACTTCATGCTTTTAAAGCTACTGTTGTCAATTTTTTTGGCCATCAAAACACCTTAAAATGCTCATTTCGAGATCAGGAAAATCAAAATTTTCTCGGGGGGGGCATGCCCCCGAACCCCCCTAACAATAAAATGTATGGGACCTGGCACCTGGGTATTTAGAAAACTATATGTGCGGCCCTGATATGCAAGAATACTACTGATTCTATGTGTTCTATTGTATTCATTATACTCTATTCTATAGTCTTGCATTTTGAATACTAATGCAAGACTAGTAGTCTTACATGTCACTGTTTATAACACAGGGCGTTCATCCTTTGCTGGGACGCTTAAAAAAATATTGGGGGCATAAATTAAGAGTATACCCACTTCTCCAGGCACCACTACATCACTGTTAGAGCGGTAGGTTTTTATGCTGTCTTACTCTATTAGCATGATGAACCATATCTGTCACCCACCACCATGTGTTGTGTGCAGATGCAACTCAAATGCTATTTTCTGCCATTCACAGTATCTCTGACATTTTAATTCATTGTGAGGTTTGATTCACTTCACTGTTCTCTAATCTAACTTAATCCTAGCTATTCATAATATCAATCTGTCATTTATTCCCCTTTTTAGTTTTACTTCGTATTTATGGCAAGAAGAGAACACTTCTTTTTTTCACCAGCTTCTGCGCATTCCGTGTTTTTGAGGTTCATCACATTTCTTAACTTTCAAGGAAATCAGTTGTGAGTGGAGCATTTGCGTATTTCATGATGATTCTGTGGTTTCACACCAAACAATTGTGCAATCTAAATGACTGTTGTAAGGCTTGCTGAATCGATCCAAAGGCGGTACCCGATCAGAGGCGAAGGTTTCACGCGTGTTCCGTGTCTTCCCATGCCAAACGGATATTTAATTTTTAACTTATGTATTACCTCATTTCATCTGACTCCATAAAATGAAAAAGGTTTCAATGATATCTGTTCATCGTTTAATAGGTTAATGTTTGACTATTCCTCTATGAAAATAATCAAAGTCTGTTAGAATAATCAAATATAACAATTTATTATGTCAGGGAAATGTATTATTACAATTCCATAATCAATAATCAAAAGATAATCAATGCAAACCATCAAATGTTCTAGAACAAAGGACTTTACCCAACATAAATGCTGAGTCTCGAAGACACGGGCTGATCTGATACAAAAAAGCAGCCCTGAGCTCTTGTTGCATTTTCCTTATATAGCCAGACCTTATTTGATATGTAAAACATTAATTTAATGGAAATTTACTGTATTCCCCCACCATTACTTACTGGGAGAAGAAGTCTGCTACCATCTGCTAAGATCAGTGGAAATTAGCATTCTTGATCTCTTCAACCTGTTTCCAGTTTTTCCAGTCTTTTACATCCATCACCAGGAACACCGCTTGAGAAAAGCCTATGAATAAAGTTGTTCATCAAGTGTACACATTTTCCAATGTGGTTTAATGCCGCCTGTTCACGTGTTTGTGCAAAGGATGTTTAAGAGAGCGACGAAGAAGCTGGTCCAACAGATAGATCCTGAGGGGGCTCTGATTGCGGCTTCCAGCCCAAGTGATTCCCAAAACCTCCAGCCGCTTGCCGTGGTGCTGAAAATCCCGAAAGGGTGGTTCTGGCAGCAAACTAAATACAGACCCACACCCTTCACTCTCAATCACCTGCTGAATGGGAAAGCAATTGAACCAGGTAAAGTGAATAGCAAATTGGAATCTCAGTATGTTTTTATCTTTAACAAATGTGTTTTGTGTTGGGAAATATGTGCCTAAATGGAAATATTTTTTTGTCTAAATGAATACCTCTTTGTTTTAAACAGCGTGTGTGGAGAAAGAGTTTGTAAAGTATAATGGGATATACAAAAAGTCCAGAGATGGATCTGTAGAGATGGGAGCTGCAGCTGTCAACCTAAATTTCAATGGACAGGACAAAACAAAACTTTGTTTATCTCTCGGGAAACTACAGACGGAATACGTGAATATTCCAGAGCTAACGAAAGAGTCCAAAGGACGGTTAGAGAAAAATACTTTAATATGTATATCATTTTATTTTACTTTGATAATTATGAACTAAAGAGAATAAGGTTTTTTTTGCTTTTTTTAAGCATAATTTGGAAAATCTACTCAGAACATAAAGTTGAACCTTGTTGAATATCTTAAAGGGACAGTTCATCCAAAAATTATTTTGGAATACTTTATTCACTCTCCATGAGATATTTTGAAGAATTTTTAAACTGTCCAAAAACAATATTGGATTGATTTGAAATCACTACATTTCCATGTAGACCAATTAAATGATTAGTTCCAATAATCAAAGAAAATACTTAATCGCTTGACACAAGCAAATCTCTTCACATAACATATTTTGTTGATCCTGGAACAACATTCCTATCCAAAAATGTTGACACAGGAACATTTATAACTAAGTAACTCATGTAAACAGTCATTGGACCAAAAAAATATATTTTTGGAAAGTCATGAGAGTGAGTATATGATGAAAAAAATGTAAATTTTGGGTAAACTATTCCTTTAACATACTTAAAGGTCTTGTAGGTAGTAATTTTATAAAAACTTTTTTCCAAATTTGTTTAAACTTTCTATATATATCAAGTACATTATGTTGCTTGCATACTATCTCTTTGTTTTGTTTTTTTTGTTTTTTGTCTGCCTTACTATGTTATCCTCTGTTTATCTTCCAAATAAAGTTAACTGGTGTTTTAACTTCTAAACGGCGTGTACAGGTTTGGTAAGGGCTACATTCTTGCAAGTAAATACATAAGATGTACAAAATCATATATAGGATATACCTAACATGTCTGTGATATTAATTTATTTTTCTTGCCTCAAGCTAATGCAAATCGATTTGTAAAATTTGCAGATTTATTTATGATAGCTTGATATTATGATATTGATGATATGGTTATTATCTACACCTCAAACATTGCATTGTAGCATCATATAGATTCAGTAAAATGGTAACCAATAGACTAGGCTACTATAATGATGCTGGCTTGTAAACGTGAGCATCGTGATCATTTGTCGTTAGAAATAAAAATCAAACCCATGAAATTATATTCACATAACATGCTGAAATATATGCCACTGTACCTGGGATTAAGACATTTCACACGCGACGCAACCAGAACAGCTGCATGTGACATCCTCCTACAGTGAAGGGCTACGACAGTAGTAGAGGACAATACTGTGTCCCAACTGTAGGGGGACCCACGAGAGCAAAAACTCCCTGGTGTTACTTTATAACAGTCGTGAGAGGTCTACAGACACTCGATTTTTAGGGCCCGAGCACTAACAGTGCGAGGACCCTATTGAAACTGTCAGGGTTATTTATTTATTTTATTTATTTATTTTTTCTGCAAAGTAAGCGCCATTTTCGGGGCCGCAACATGCTCAAAAACTCACCAAATTTGGTTCGCATGTCAGGACTGTTGAAAAATTTCGTATTTTGTGGGTTTCGCGGATGGACTGGCAAAATGGCTCCCTAGCGCCACCTAGAAAATTGCAAAAAATTAGCCCCTCGTCCACGTTCAACCTACAAGCACGAAATTTGGTGGGGACGTGTATCATATCAAGACGCACAAAAAAGCCTCAAGAACCCATACCCTTAACTCAACAGGAAGTCGGCCATTTTGAATTTAACGCCCATTTTCGGACGATTTACACACTCCGTATTTTAACGAACTCCTCCTAGGGATTTAGTCGGATCGACTTCAAATTTCTGCTGTGCCTTCTAAAGGCATTGACGATGTAATGTTGTGCTCTCTGCGCGTTTTCATCGATGGGCATGTCCGTGGCGTCGATGATTCATGCCGACATTCACCCACAGTCATAGCGCCACCTGCTGGCAACAGGAAGTGACCTTTAACGAAGCAGCCCCCGCCGCATGTTTGACCGGCATGTACGAAATTTCTGTGGTACATCTATCATGTCCAGACGCACAGAAAAGTCTCTTGGAGCGATGCCCTAAACTCAACAGGAAGTCGGCCATTTTGAATTTTACCGCCATTTTTGGATGATTTACTCATTATGTACTTTAACTAACTCCTCTTAGGGATTTAGTTGGATCGACTTCAAATTTCTGCTGTGCCTTCTAAAGGCATTGACGATGTAAAGTTGGGCTATCTGCGCGTTTTCGTCGATGGGCGTGTCCGTGGATTCGAAGATTCGCCAGGAAACAGGAAGTTGTAGTAACTTGGCTGTAAATGCCCAGATCTGCACGAAATTTTACACGTTTAACAAGAGTCCCGCCCTGAACAAATCTACATGCCGACATTCACCCACAGTCATAGCGCCACCTAGTGGCAACAGGAAGTGACCTTTAACGAAGCAGCGTAGCAAATGCACAGCCGCACTGGCTGAGCTGCAGAAAATGCAACGCGGCCGCCTCAGACCGCGACGTGCTACAGGTGCGAGGGCCCGCCCATCGCTGCTTGCAGCTTTAATTATACTTTCTTTTTCAGAGTACTTACACTTTTCATTATGCATTGATATATACAGAAAGTTTAAACAAATTTGGAAAAAAGTTTTTTTTTATAAAATTCCTCCCTACAATACCTTTAATACATATAAAATAAACTGATGGAATTTGAAATCCATTCTTCACCTTTTGATTTAACCTTGATGACTCCTGCAGGAAATTGGACCTCACACACTCTTTGATCCAGCAGTCTCTAAAAAGGAACAAGGGTTTTACCCTCCTTATAGAGCGAATCTTCACCACCTGCAACGGCTCGATTTTTTGTACCGAACTGGGGAAGGGTGGCTGCAATTCTATGTTTGGAGGACATTGTTTTGAGGTTTGTAATAAGTGTGTTCAGGGATTGAACAGTGATGGGCTTAAGATTAGCTCATTGCTTTAAAGGGATAGTTCACCCAAAAATGAAAATTCAGTCAGTATTTACTCACCCTCATGTTATCCAACCCCGTAAGACCTTCGTTCATCTTTGGAACACAAATTAAGATATTTTTGATGAAATCTGAGAGCTGGATCATATCACTCCTGCATACAGTACTAGTCCATAGGCTTTTTGAGGGATTGAAACTTGCCGGCCTCTTTAAGTTATTAAAGACATCGTTAAAATAGTCCAAGTGACTACAGTGGCTCAATCTTAAGTTTATCAAATGACGAGAACAATTTTTGTGCGCATTATTTATGTTTGTTTTGCTCACAAAAAGTATTCTCGTCGCTTCTTGATAAACTTAAGATTGAGCCACTGTAGTCACTCGGACTATTTTAACAATGTCTTTAATAACTTTTCGAGGCCGGCAAGTTTCAATCCCTCAGGAAGCCTATGGAATAGTATGGAGGAGTGATCCAGCTCTCAGATTGCATCAAAAATATCTTAATTCGTGTTCCGAAGATGAACGAAGATCTTACGGGGTTGGAACAACATGAGGGTGAGTAAATACTGACTGAATTTTCATTTTTTGGTGAACTATCGCTTTAATAAATGTCCTTATCTGAGTGATTCTATGGTTTCAGATGTGCATGGAAAGCAGCGCTAAACTACAGTATGGCTCTGAGACTACATTAGACATCCCACCGGACACTGTGATTGCTTACAGTGTCACTGAAATGACCATCGAAAGTGACGGCTATTTTGGTCAGTGAAATTTACTTTATGTGGCTGGAGAAGGCTACAATTCTTTTATTATTATTATTATTATTAAATGTATTAATTATTTTTCAATTCATTTATGTAAATTGATTATTTAAATGTATTATTATTTTTGTATATAAATTATTTTCATTGCTTAAAGAGGGCCTATTATTGATTGTTTAAAGAGGACCTATTATTTTTTCAAATTATTTTAGTTTTTGGGGTCTAAAACAGGGTTTCATGCTTAAAACGTTTAAAAAATGTTTTTCACATATTTTACAATGTTGCTGTTGCAAACTGCTCTGCGACAAGAAGGTTGAATTTAAGAACACAGGCCGGCAGTCCATACAAACAAACACAACAAGGCAGGGAACACGGGCAAAAGAGTAATCCACAGAACAGGCAAGAAATCCAAAACCAAGAGACGTGAAACCAGGGAGAATGCTCAGCATTGCAATGTAACACTAAACAAGACTTCACCGATAATGAATGAGAAAACCAAGCTTATATGGGGTGAGCTAAACAAGATAATGAGACACCGGGCAGTGAGTTATGGGAGATGTAGTTTTTGAGGGAATGGCAATAGTCTGATGTCTGTTACAGTTGCACCACCTTTCTTTCCAGTCTGTCAGTAACGCTCTTTTTAGTTCCAGTCTCCATGAAGCCCCATCCTTCAAAAATTTGGTCAGCTGGACGAATGTGTTTGTGATTTCAAGCGTGTTTCGAAAATATCACACTCATTACTATAACCGCAAGTTTCAACAGACTAACTCCACCAGGCCTCGCACCTTTTTTTTGTTTTTGTCTTCGGTGTTAATTATTTAAATATGGAATATTATGTGATGTACATTCCCATAAAAAATCTTTTAAAAGCAGTAAAGCAGGTGTGCTGTACATTTATTTGGACCTTTGATTTTTGTGTGTTTAGATTTGTGTCTTACGTCTCGTGGACTAGAAGCAGATGACACTTCCTGCAATCACTCATCGCTTTTTTCAGAGGTGGATGGTCAACAGCCACTGATCCAAGAAGGTTTCCCACTTCATACCCTGAAAAATGGTGGGTGTTTCAGTTCCTTTGTGTGCTGTGCAAATATGTGTGCAGAAGCAGAAGTAGAATCTGCCATTTATTCCTGTTTCCCTTTTTAAGGTTCCTGTGTGGTTATTAGGATAATGCCATAATGAGACCATTACTTTTTTGCTTAAAGATAAATATTTTTGGTCTCCTCGCAGCACTCGCAGATGTTCAGACTAACTTTTGTGAGCTGGATGACTTGTCTACTGAAAGCCGTTCCTCCATCCTGCTCCTGTTGAGGAAAATTCTGTTGGACCGATCTGTCTTGTCAGCTTTGGTGGGTAGAGTGAGTGAAAGGAAAAATTCTTGCTAATCTTGTACTTGTAATTAATAGGTAGGGATGAAGCAGAAAGAGAATCCACATTCAAGCACTACTTTAATAATTCTAACAATAATCCAGGGCAGACAAAGAAACTCAGGACATGAACACGAAACAGCAATAGCAACCAACAAACAGCAATTGAAGTACTGCGGTTTAAAAAGACAGGGCTGATGAGGGACAGGTGTTAGTGATATGTCATGGGAATTAATGAGGGTAGCTATGGTGACAAAAAAGGAAAACACAGGAAGTGAACACAGAAACGATGGGGAACCAAGACTATACCTCAACATAAAAGTCCTACAAAATACAAAACTGTACAGGGATTGTGACAGTACTCATATTGCACAATTATATTGTAAAAAAAAAAAAATGTAAATAGGGGATTATTTATTTAAGGGAACTTTCTGTCCCCTAGTATGATTTTAAGTTTAGGGTTAGGTGCTTATATATCAGTGTTATCCAGCTATCATTTCCCTCTAATTTTAGGGATAACTTATGGGTAGGTTTAGGTTCATGGGTAGGGATGGTTAGGATAAGATTTTAGGACTGGAATGTTGTTCCAGGATCAACAAAATATGTTGATCCAGGAACACGTCTAACTCGGCAAAATCAGGACATGCTATTTATTTCTCTATATTAAATTTGTAGTTTTATATTATTATATTATATTATATTATATTATATTATATTATATTATATTATATTATATTATATTATATTATATTATATTATATTATATTATATTATATTATATTATATTATATATTTATTATATTAGGGATACATTTTTCAGAGGAGAAAAAAATGTATACCCTATACCCTAAATATAAATATATATTTTGCTTCCCTCAATGATGCATGACATTGTTAGTGCTTTTTCTGATGGCGTAAATGGCCTAATAATGTGTAAAGTGTGAATGTTTTTCCTGATTACTTAAGACATATTAGTAATACAGAGATTACACACTTTAGTTTTAATGTTCCTTTGTGAAGACATTTGCTAAAGATAAATAAAGGGTAACAATGGTCAGCATGTTTATTCTCAGCCTTGTTGTTGAGGTCTTGTTGACACAGAGACAAGAGAGTTTATGACATTCTGGAATGCTGACGAGAAAGAAAAAAAAACATGAAACAGCTGAAAATCAACAGGCCTATTTGTTCGGTTCCTTAAAAGAAAAAACTTTAAAGAAAATGACAGGATCATAAGACACAGACACAATATGCAGCCCAATGTTGTACAAGACAAAATTGAAAAAATATATATATTATATGTATTAGTATACAGTGTATTAGGGATACTAATCCCCTATATATATATACAGTGTTGGGAGTAACGCATTACAAAAGTAATACATTACAGTAACATATTACTTTTTGCTGTAACGCAGTAGTGTAAGGCATTACTAATCAATTTTCAGTAATATTTTACTCGTTACATGTTCAGTGAGGCTTGTATTACAGTTGTATTACAGTGTATTGTCTGCTTTTACTTCTTAAAGGCAACAGACTATGTGAACGTTTTAAAGCAGTCTTTTAGTGCCAGTTCAGAGCGGTCGTGTCTGTAACATTGTTTTTTCCTCATAAATGCGAACACGAAAACTAAAATAAAATGAATATTTTAAGTTCTATGGAGACTGGAGAGCCAACCCTTCCTCATACGATTTGCACGGTGTAATTAACAGAATTACAAAAAAACATATTTTGCCTCCTATTTTTTTTTTGTCACGCATGAATGTGTGTCTTTTCCCTAATATTAAAAATAAAACATAGACTGATATTTGTCTAATGTCTGGAGTCCTTTGAGGAAGTAGCCTACACGTTTCAATATATGTGTTTTCTGAGAATTTATATTTCAAGTTTTGACTGCAAATGTCATGTCCATAATGCTGGACTTCCCCAATTTTAAATAATTTATCCTCAACTAGTTTTGTGTCGTAGGTCTACGTATTTTATAATGTTAACTTCAAATTATACTAATAGCCTAATTTAAAGATAAGGCAGCATTGGATATGGACGGTAAGGAGAATAACGCTGGAGTTGGAAGAGGTGTGTCGCGATTCTGAAGGTTCGTGGATCTGAGTCGTGTGGCGAATCGCGAATCACGATTTCGGTTTCATATTGCATATCGGTACAGCCCAAAAGTTAAGTTCTACTTAGTTATTTTGGTGAAAGTAACTCAAAAGTAATACATGAGTAATGTAACGCATTACAATTCTGGGACAGTAATATTGTAAGGTAATGAATTACTTTTAAATAACAGTAACAAGTAATACCTAATGTATTACAGTTTGGAAGTAACTTGCACAACACTGTATATATATATATATATATTAGGGATACTACATATATCCCCTATATATCTATATATATATATATCCCCTATATATCCCATATATATATATATATATATATATATATATATATATTAGGGATACTACACAATATTATGGATACATTTTTCAGAGGAGAAAAACAATTTATACCATATACGCTTATAAATATATATATATATATATATATATGAAGAGTTCAGATGCAAAAGCCTCTAAGTGCCTTTTGAAATTTTCTTCTGGAATGATCATTGTTATCAAGCTTGTAGATTTAAGTTCAGTGATTTCACTTAAATGGCAATGATAGTTAACTAAATTTAAAAGTTAAGTTAAGTGAAATTACTGAACTTAAATATACAAGTTTGATAAAAATCATCATTAAAGAAGAAAATTTCAAATGGCATTTAGAGGCTTTTGCATCTGATATATATGATATATAATATATATATATATATATATATATATTATTATTATTATTATATATAAGGATTATTAGGAACACCTGTTCTTGTTCTCATTAATGCAATTATCTAATCAACCAATCACATGGCAGTTGCTTCAATGCATTTAGGGGTGTGGTTCGAGTCAAGACAATCTCCTGAACTCCTAACTGAAATGCAGAATGGGAAAGAAGGGTCATTTAAGCAATTTTGAGCGTGGCATGGTTGTTGGTGCCAGGCGGGCCAGACAAATAGGAAAAAAAGGCTACAATTTGCAAGAGCTCACTAAATTTGGACAGTTGAAGACTGGAAAAATGTTGCCTGGTCTGATGAGTCTCGATTTCTGTTGAGACATTCAGATGGTAGAGTCAGAATTTGGCGTAAACAGAATGAGAACATGGATCCATCATGCCTTGTTACCACTGTTCAGACTGGTGGTGGTGGTATAATGGTGTGGGGGATGTTTTCTTGGCACACTTTTGGCCCCTCAGTGCCAATTGGGCATTTTTTAAATGCCATGGCCTACCTGAGCATCGTTTCTGACCATGTCCATCCCTTTATGGCCACCATGTACCCATCCTCTAATGGCTACTTCCAGCAGGATAATGCCACAAAGCTCAAATCATTTCAAATTGTTTTTTTGAACATGACAATGAGTTTGCTGTACTAAAATGGCCCCAACAGTCTGCACAAGATCTCAATAGATCATCTTTGGGATGTGGTGGAACGGGAGCTTCGTGCCCTGGATGTGCATCCCACAAATCTCCATCAACTGCAAGATGCTATCCTATCAATATGTGCCAATATTTCTAAAGAATGCTTTCAGCACCTTGTTGAATCAATGCCACGTAGAATTAAGGCAGTTCTGAAGGCGAAAGGGGTCAAACACAGTATTAGTATGGTGTTTCTAATAATCCTTTAGGTCAGACACCATTTTTTTAAAACTTCTATTTATTTTTGTCTTATCTCATGGTCTGTATGTCTTTCAGGGTGATATGTTGAGCAGTGATGAAACTCCATGCTTCCTAACCAGCGAGCTGTCTGAAAATCAGAGCCAGATTATTGGTGCGTTTTTAGATTTACTAAAGTGTGAACCGCTTGACAAGAATGGACTTTCCACATCAACGCCATTGTCCAGTTATAATGGATGTCGGATATCAACGGCCAATCACAGTGATATTTCCTTGACATCTGAGTTAAATGGATCAAGCCGCAAACCAGAAGAACAGAATGGTCATCACACGGTGGTATCCCATCAGAACGGATGCTCAACAAAAGCAAGCAAGCAGAGCATGGAGCCTATGCATGCCATTCAAATGCTTATCAGTGCTCTTGAAGGTTTGGACACCTAAACTCAAGAGAGATCTTGTGTACATAGACTCTTTCTGTTTTCACTCATACTCTTAATTTTTCACTCAGAGCTGACTGATGCTGGACTGAATCTTCTAGAACCGTTCTGCACTTCTGAAAGTCTCAAAAGTCTACAGGATTTAGTGAGTTTCTACATTAATGTTTTAGGATTTTTTATTTATCTAATTAAAATGTTTAATTTAATTTAGTTTTTTCTGTTTACCAAGGTAATTCATCTGACTTCTAACTGCAAGGACGCCATCCCTGTTTTCCTACAAAGTGACGATGAATTCCACAGAGTGGAGGCACTTTTTAAGTCATGTAATGTTTTACTAAGGAAAGAGAATGACACACTAACCTCAGAAATTACATGCGGAGAGGGATTCCTTCCTATTGTACTGTGCATTGCCATCCATGGCCTTGCTTCCCTCAGTAATGCATGACATTGTTAGTGCTTTTTCTGATGGCTTAAATGGCCTATTAATTTGTGAAGTGTGTGTTTTTCCTGATTACTTAAGACATATTTGTAATACAGAGATTACACACTTCAGTTTTAATGAAGACATTTGCTTTCTTACATCAACCCACTTTATTAATTCCATAATAATAATCCAAAACAAATATATCTCCAACAATGCACCTTTAATCAAACACTTTTCATTATATATAAGCACTTACATTATAACTATTTGCACTTTTCATTTATTTAAAGTAAAACAACCACATTGCATGTTTAAAATTTATTTACATTTATTTAAAGTGAAATTGGGTAAGACTCATTCAAAAAACCTTTATATTATTTTATTTTATCTTAACAGTTATCTCTGAAATAGTTTTTCCTTTGTTTAATTTAGTCTTTATTTTTGTTAGTTTATCAGATCTTTTATAATATTAATAATACATTTTGTAAAAAACTTTTTTTTTATTCCTGTAAATATTTTTGGCATTATGTATCTCTACAGATAAAGAGCACATGCATATATTTTTCTCCAAAAAGCTTCTATTTTATTGTATCATACACTTTTGCTATTAATAAACGGAAAAGAGAAATAAAGAGTAACAATGGTCAGCATGTTTAATGTCAGCCTTGTTGTTGAGACAAAAATACATTTGGCAGAGATTTTTTGACATTCTGGAAAGCTGATGAGAAAGAAAAAAAAAACATGAAACAGATGAAAATCAACAGGCCTATTTGTTCGGTTCCTTAAATTAAAAAACTTTAAAGAAAATGACAGGATCGTAATAAGACACAGACACAATGTGCAGCCCAATGTTTTACAAGACAAAATTGATGAATGAAATTGTACAAAACACACTATAAATAAAACAAACTGCACATATTGATATGGACTTTTGCATAAAAGATTCAATACATCTCTTAGATATGAGGACAAGCGAACAAATGGTTAAGAGATCAGGGTCTATGTAAACAGTTTTATGGTTCATGGTTTTAGGATCTAAAATGTTCCACATATAGTAAGCCCTTGGCCTGCTACACTCAGGTTAGTCCGTCATTTGAGTATAAATCAAAACATCACAGTAGGTTCAGGAACTACAAAATGAAGGAGGAACACATGTAAAAATAACAATAATAAATTAAAAAATATGGCCTCTGATTCGCCAAGGCCGGTTTTAGTTTTCCTCGTTTTTCTTCCAACTCCAAAGTTACAAATAGAAAGATTTTCATTAAAAACATAGAAATACTAAAATAAATAAGTACTCTTCCCTTTCAGTTTTGAGTAGAAAAAAACATTGCATTAAGGTTGGGGCTAACGGTGCTTTTGCGTTGGTCATTCCAAACACGTAACTTCACTCTGCCCCATATCAGTCACCTTGAATACCAATCATACACATACTGTACACACACACGCACTCAAACATGCTTGTATGGTGAGCTTCTAGAAGTGCCCTCAGTAAACCCAGCTCACTGGAACCCACTGCGGTTCAGAGCAGAGTTGGTCCACAGCTGACTGCAGTTTCTCAAACGCACAGTCTAGGTTGTCATTGACAATGATGAGGTCAAAGTAGTGTCTGTACGCCCGCAGGATACGAGCGCTTTCATCTACGGTTTTCTTCAGGTCCACATCCTGTGAGAACGAGAGAACAGAATTATTACTTGAGTTAAGGGAGAACTTCTGACGTTGACACAGATTATCCAGATATTCATGAAGTTCATTTGTAAAACTTAGGGGCAGAGCAAACTTAGTTTGAATATTGTCACTTTCGGAAAAGCCCGTAAGACCTCCGTTAATCTTCAGAACACAGTTTAAGATATTTTAGATTTAGTCCGAGAGGTTTCTGTCCCTCTAATGAAAATGTATGTACGGTATACGGTCCTTGTCCAGACAAGAAATAAAGACATTGTCAAAGTAGTCGCTGATGTGACATCAGTGGGTATATGTTTTGAAGCATCGAAAATACATTTTGGTCCAAAAATAACAAAAACTACTTTATTCAGCAATGTATTCTCTTCCGGTTCTGTTGTCAATCCTCGTTCAGCGCCGCTGACGTGTTTTTTGGTGCGCCCGAGCTTCGTTTACTGTCTGAGGGAGACAAACGCTGTAAACAAAACAATCTTCACAAACATGTCTAAGGATTTCGACGCACTATATTTATTTGAACCAGAATACAAAGAAGTTCATTTCCTTCTCTGTTGGCATTTCAAGTAGTGAAACAGCGCAACTGATCTAGGTTGCACGTCACACACATCACCAGCTTCGGCCAATAGTGATCCTGCGTTTGCCGTACAACCATAGACTGTAAAAAAAGATGGACGACGCTCCTTCGCTCTTTTCCATAGGAGAGAACTGAGGCCTGCGCACTTGCGTTTTCGGGACCAGACATGCGCAGTCGTGACTTGAGCAGGAATTAAAGCCACGAAATCAAGGCCGCGTCCTCAGTCTCACAGAATCAATAGCAAGAACACTCCCCCCTGGCCTCTTATGTGGCCTTTGTCTGCTCCGTTCCTCTCCAATGGTGTCTGCTGATTGCAATACCTCGTTAAAATAAGGTAAATACAACTACTAACCACATAGTCAACATTATGAAAAAAAGTCTGTTGGTGCTTCAGTGACTACTTCGCACAGAGAACCTGTCAATCATGATGTCACAGCACCGTTTTTATGGCATCAAATAACTAACTAAAAACAAACTTATTTTAAAAACAAACTCTTGAAATTACATCAACTTGATGGAAACTACAGGAAATGGCAGAAACTATCTTTGGAAAGAGGATATGTGAAGTGTAATTTAATTGTTTAGTTGGTCTCACGTCCCGTTGAATAACATGGGGAGGCGGGGTTTATGACCTATACAAGGACCGGTCACTGGGGGTCATTCGAGACATTTTGGCTTCAATTTTGAGGGCTTGTGCTGCACGCTTGCATACAACACAGAACCGTTGTGCAGTTCCAGTACTTATGCTGCGTTCCATGCTATGGAAAATAGGACATTTTCCACTTGTGAACTGGTATTTACCAGTGTGTTGCGTTCAAGTGCTTTTGTTGTCGTAATGTGGTAAAAAGATGGAGATCCAGACCTGTTATTTAGCTAAAACTATTTTAGATTGCTTAAGTCATCTACAACAGCAAGAAAATGATTTATCAAAACTCAAAAGGTAAATAATATGCTGTAGCCTATATTTTCTAGCTCACGAATAGTATATATTTTACCATTCACGACTCTCACGGTGCTCTCCGCCATTTTGAAAAGATCAAAGGTTATCTCATCTCGGCAACTCGTCCATCAAAATATTCTACGAGTTGCCCAGTGGAAAATACCACATGAGGGGGTGTTCATGTGCATTTTTCACGTTGGCTTTTGGTATTTACCATAATTACCATAGCACATTAACACAGCATTAATCTCGAGGCCAACAGGGAAGAAAATGCATAGTTGAATAAAGTCGTTATTTTTGTTTGTTTTTTGTGCTCAAAAAGTATTCCCGTCGCTTGATAAACTTAAGATTGAGCCACTGTAGTCACTCGGACTATTTTAACAATGTCTTTAATTTTTCTGGATTTTTCTTAATTTTTCTTCGATCCCTTAAGAAGCCTATGGAGGAGTGATCCAGCTCTCGGATTTAATCCAAAATATCGTTGATTTCTGAAGATGAACGAAAGTCTTACGGGGTCTGAACAACATGAGGGTGAGTAATTACTGACAGAATTTTCATTTTGGGGTGAACTAACCCTTTAAAGTGGATAAGAATGGTATATTTACAATATTCACTTTAAACTTTAAAACAACACTGGTTAAATGCTTGAAATTAGCTCTTTCGTAAATACAAGCTCAAGATATTTTTATGTTTTATTCTGTGATATAAAATACATTTTTATTTGTTTAAAATAACTTTTATTTGTCTTGTAAAAGGCGGTTGCTAACAAGTGGCTAAATCGGACTAAAGAGGTTTTCAGGGACATAAAATGTCATCACACGAACGAGTAACCTCATCTACTCACTAGTCTGCTTTCACAGCCTCATTGTGTTTATAATCATGCTCTTGTAGACTATTATAACTCGAACTTTCAGGGAAAAAGTTTTTAAAGACAGAAATAGTCAAATTGTCCATTGACTGTAGTGTAGTTTCTTTATAGGAGGTGTTCTCAACCTCTCCTGCAGGGACCCCTTGACAGGCCATGTTTCTGTTTTAACGCTGAAATGGCACACATGATTCAATTAATTAAAGGCTTAATGAGTAGTTGACTAATATGTTAATTGACTAATTCCTACTTCCTACTCTAATAACGACTCGTTAAGCCTTTAATTAATTGAATCAGGTGCGCCATTTCAGGGTTAAACAGAAACATATCAGGGGGTCCTTGCAGGAGAGTTTGAGCACCACTGATTTATAGCCTACATTTAGCTTTTGACTTCTGCCGATTGTATTTACGCTTCAAAAATCAATTTAAGTTGTGATCATTAGTGAAGATTATCATGATGAGCAACGCGTAAAACAATCATTCGTTTTTTACAAGGCTGACTCCAGCTCATTTTTCGCCAGCTCCTTATTCGTCAAACTATTCGGTCCACCTTAAAAATGTTGGATGTTGTTAACCCCTCCCCCTCTCTGTGCTTTTGGCCATATTTCTTAAAAGAGTAGTTCACTTTTAAAAAAACGTTTGCTGATAATTTACTCACCCCCATGTCATCCAAGATGTCCATGTCTTTCTTTCTTCAGTCGAAAAGAAATTAAGGGTTTTGATGAAAACATTCCAGGATTTTCTCCATATAATGGACTTCAATGGGAACCAAACTGTTCAATGTCCAAAAGGCAGTTTCAGTGCAAACTGCAAACTGTTCAAATGGCTTTAAACGATTTCAGACGATGAATAAGTGTCCTATCAAGCGAAACGATCACTCATTTAAAAAACAAAAATAACAAAGTTTAAGGTTTAAAAGCTCAAATGGTCGTTTAAAGCCCTTTGAACAATTTGCACTGAAACTGTCTTTTGGACCTTGAACCATTTGGTTCCCATTGAAGTCCATTATATGGAGAAAAATCCTGGAATGTTTTCTTCATCAAAAACCTTAATTTCTTTTCGACTGAAGAAAGAATGAAATGGATATATTTTGGATGACATGGGGGTGAGTAAATTATCAGCAAACTTTATTCAAAAGTGAACTACTCCTTTAAAGAAACAGTTTTATGGGAATTATGAGCCTGTTGATCAGGCAGCATTTGTCATTTAACAGTGCATATATATATATATATATATATATATATATATATATATATATATATTATACATTATATATATATATATATATATATTTATATATATATGAAGAGTTCAGATGCAAAAGCCTCTAAATGCCATTTGAAATTTTCTTCTTTAATGATGTTTTGTATATTTGTATGTTTTGTATTGTATATTTAAGTTCAGTAATTTCACCTAAATAACAATTAATAGGTAATTATCATTGCCATTTAAGTGAAATTACTGAACTTAAATATACAAGTTTGATAAAAATTATCATTAAAGAAGAAAATTTCAAATGGCATTTAGAGGATTTTGCATCTGAACTCTTCATATATATATATATATATATATATATAATCCTGTAAAAAATATCTTTTCTGCCTCTGTAAATGGTGTAAACTATGTGGTATGTATGTAATTTCTGATCTTTATTAGAAGTTATCTATTACTACAGTAATATATGACTGGAGTAATGGATAATTTATAAAGAATATAAATTACATAACATTAATTCTCAGTTGCAAACAGATATATACTGGGAGGAGTCATATCTTTATTTTTTTCACAAGTTCTCAAAAAAAATGGGGAACGTAGAGTTATAGATAAATCCATTATTAAACGAAATCCTGCATTACAACATTTTCTGATGTGTTCTTGTTGAAATATGATACCCAGAACATGCCCCACAATTGCATGTGCCGACAAAGGATACTGGAAGTGTCATATCTGTATTTTTTCCTTGCATTCCTTGCTTAATAAACTTATTGATTTATTTAAAAACAAATCTTGACTCACGCCGAACCTTTGAATAACATATATCCCATGAACATCTCCATCTGATTAAAAAGCAATTTATATCTGCATTGTAGCACAGCATTCAAAGATGATGACCATCTATGTTTAAATGGAAGAACAATTCAAAAATGTGCTCAGAATCACTTACAAGCAGTTAAAACTGTCATGTTTAGAACTACAGCATAGATAGCATATTGCATGAGGAAGAAGAAACCTGAGGTATTACCACTGTCATAAATATAGAAGTAGGTAAGTAGCATATCTTACCAAACAGGAAATACCAATCTGTATGCGCTGCCATCATGCTATAATTTGTGAAGCTTAACTAACCCATAACCCGAAAACTCAAATATAGTGCGAGTAGGTCATCTTGAGAACTAGATAAGATTTCCAAGGACCCAGATGAACAGAACTCACTGTGAGTTGTTTAGAGGTGAGTCCAGCATCAACCACAGCTTTGTGCATGGCCTTCAGTGTATCAAACTCTGGAGCTGCGATGAACACAACATATGGCATGAACTCTGCCGTTTTTAACACCTTCAGAGCCTGAGGACAGATGATAAAAATAATCAGAATACAAAGATAAAACAGCCATATCTGTGCATATCAAGGGTTACACAATGGTTTATACCCAAAGCCTCAATAAATTATTATAATTATTATGTTTTTAAAACTCATGATGAAAGGTGCACAAAGTAATAAATGTTTATGTATTGCTGGCAGTAATAAGTCTTCCTAAACAGCTGAAACAACAGCATGAGCCTCTCTACTTCCTAAACTGTAGAACCTGTGTTTATGTGATGGTTGACAAATATGCAACATAACAAGGTCAGTCTCCCTGGAAAGAGCTTGTGGTATGTTTACTAAGAGCTTGCGGTATGTCGTTGATTAACTCATTTAACTGTCAAGCTCATGTGACCTCCACATGGTAGCCATAATGAGGCATAATGTCTACAGCCCATGTAAGTGGAAACATTTACGTGTGTGTGTGTGTGTTGCAAAGCTGAATTTTCAGCAGTCATAACTCCAGTCTTCAGTGTCACATAATCCTTCAGAAATCATTTGAATATGCTGAATTGTGATCATCAATGTGGGAAAAAGTTACAGTATATATATTCACTAATGTGAATTAGCCTAAATGACATAATATAATATCTGTGAGCCTCTCTGATTTTGAGAGCTGTTGAGAGAGAAGAATGTCAAGACACTCGCCTGAGGATTGACGTCCAGGATACATGTACGGCCTGTGTTCACCACCTCATGGATGGAGTCGATTTTAGTACCGTAGAGGTTGCCGTCGTACTCTCCGTGTTCCAGGTACCGGCCCGCCTTGATGTCGTTCTCCATCTCTAGACGTGATACAAATCTATAGGACTGACCATCTCGCTCGTCATCGCGAGGCCGTCGAGACGTATCTGGAGATATTGAGACAGAACAAAGAAATGGCTAATCATATAGCCAAGAAAATGCATTGATATTTGAAAGTTTTATTTATATTTTCTAGGTAGGATTATTCCTTAGCCACTCACGCGGTACAGTGGTACCAAAACGGGTGGGATGTAGTACAACTAGTCTGTTTTTCAGGCTACGTCGCCCCACTCCTTGTGCTCCAATCAGAATGAGGGTTTTCCTTTGAAATGGTGGCATATGTGCTACTTCCTCATAGATCTGAAGCTCGTGACGATCAAACTCTGCAGCAAAACCATACAGGAGAGGAAACATAATGGATCAACCAGATTTATTAGAATAAAGGATGCGCCCATATTTTAAGTCCAAAAGCAAGAAGAGGCATATTTTGAAATTATATTAAACTGGGGTCATATTGTACTTATTTATAAATAATTCAGTATTTTATTTTTAATATATATTTCAGAATATTATCATTAAATATATATTTTTAATATATATATATTCAATTTATTTTAATATACATTCTTTTTTGTGCTTGAGATGTTTGTTCTCTAATCTCTAATTTTATTTAATTTAATTAATTTAATTTTATTCTGTCAAGATAAAGCTCTTTCTGATTTCTTTCATTCTTTTCCTTCTGTTTACCTGCATTTTTGGCAGTGAGGTACATCATCTTCTTCTTCTTTTTACCAGTAATTGTTCCACATAGGATTCCTAAAAAAAAAAAGACAAAAAGAGGATATTTAGACAAACATTTTAGAGTGGTGTACCCCATGAGGCATTCAACTTTTCTATTAAGGGACAATATTTGCTCTCTTAAACTGATTTCCAGATGCATTTGTATCTTTATAAATACAAAGTTTTTCTAACCCTTTTAAAAGTATGTCTCAAAGTTTGTCAAACCCTATTAAAAGTATGTCTTATGTTTTATGTCAAATTCTTAAAATCCCATTTATTTAATTATCAATGTGATAAATAAATCAATAAATTAAACTTAACAAATAATTTCTATCAAATAAATCATCAATAAAATCCATCTTTGAAGAGTGGTAAAAGCTGCATCTAGATGTATTTACAAATTGTTTAATGCTGCTCAGTGCTGACATTAATGCAATTAGAATCGGCATAAATAATGTAATGAGATAATGTTTTAAATTAAAAAGTTCAACTGAGAAATATGGAATGATGGTAAAAACTAAGTTATACTTTTAGGGGCTGTTTACGTTCATTTACACAACAGAGGCGTTTTGGGGGCCTGAAAATGCAAACTATTGAAAGCAGATGTGAAAGTGCAAGTTTTTGAAAATGGTCTTCATGTAAACAACAAAAACGCAAATCTTTGAAAACGATAATGCATATTCAGTGTTCAATCTATAGTGTTTCATCGCCATCTATTGGCCTGGCAGAATACAGCATTTCTATTAGTTTTCGCGGATCCATATGAACTGGATCGTTTTGACAATGGTGTCTGTCCGCGGAAAACTCAAAGGAAAACTTTTCAGTTTTAAGCATATCGTTGTCGTGTAAACATACCCTTAAATATCAAACTAAATCCGCCAGTAGGTGGCAGCAATTAACTGTCTTAATGAGTGAGTCACTGAGTTATTCATTCATTCAGTATTGAAGAAAATGGCTATATTTATGAATGGGTCATTGAATCATTGACTCTCCCGATTCGTTTAAAACCACTGTGTGTTGCTTGGAGAATCATATCAGTTCTGCTGTGGCTTGCGTTGGAACTATTATTTCATTGCGAAATAGAGAACTCAATATTGACAATACAGTGTCTAAAATGTACATCACTTAATATTATCTTTTTGTTTGTTGAACTGTTAAAGGCCTATAAATCAATGTCACATTTGCAATTGTGTGGATATTTAGGAAAAACCCTTTCTTCCTCGTATATTATATTATATGCAAACTTTGTCTATATTTGTTCTTCAAGCTAGTAAGTGCTAAAACCCTACTTTTACATTTTTGCTACCTGTATGCACGCTGCTTGTGTGGAAGCAGTCGGTTTTGACCGCAAAAGATGAGCTAATTTGATTGAATATCATGTATTTGACCTTTTACTACACCACCATTTTCCTGTTTTTACACTGTTAGATTTTTCTATCTATATCTGTATTTCTATCTATTCATGTACTCATGCTCAGTTTAATGTTATTTTAAAGTGGGGTAAAGAAAAATGCAGCATTTTGTCTATATTCCCCCTCTATCCCCTCACTTATGTATCCCCAGTTAGGGAACCACTGTTGTAATGTTATGTAATTGTCCACTAGATGGCACTACGTTTGTATTTTCTGTAGGCTTGTGCCACTGTTATAACATACATGGACAAATTTGTGAGTATCGTTCAAAAATGTTACATAGTTTTCACCAAGATACTTGTTAATACTGTAAAAGCAAAATACATGTATGTGGCATTTCTTTCAAACACTGTCTGAAGTTTCAGAATATTTCTGTCATTTTGTTTAATGTTTAGGCAACAGTAGTGTTTAAGTGTATCACCTGCTCCATCTAGGTCTTTAGGAACAAATGCTTTCCTCTTTTCTTCCAAAAACTGGCTGGGAATCAGCCCAGTACCTCCTTCCACCACATGACATGCCTGTCAGTCAAAACAATACTGTCAGTAAAATACAATACCCAACTGATGCAAATGAGTAAGAATAGGTCAAACCACAATAATCATACCTGCCACCAGTTTGGGTCTTCTCGGTTGACAATCTGCAGGATATCACCCCTTTTGAAAGCAAGTCCCGCCTCTCTGCATGGAATTAGATTGTCGTTGGCGGGGTTGTAGTCAAAATGTGGCTGCACATACACCTGAGAGAAATAAAACAGGTGGGATTAATCCAAACGCTAACCAGAACTCAGCATGATTTTTATATTCACGTTTATTTTACAATCAGCAAATTGCTTCTGAGAAAATTTCACATTCTCTGTCTCTCAGGAAACATTGACTTTGAACCTGGGTTGTTTGCATTCCATGGTAAAAAATCTTAATATTAACATTAAAATAAAATGGCAAATAATTTTAATAACAGTAATTACATTTCATATTCCTTATTCACACTTGTTAGCATTAGTACAGCAAATGATGTCTATTAGGTGTGTAATTATTTGTGTATTTTTCATTGTTGTACTGCATCGGAAAAGCATAAGCATGAAAAGCATAATTAAAATAAAACTTACGAACAATATATATATATATTAATTTCAACTAAGTGAAGTTGTCTCTGGTCAGTATTGTGCTCATTGTATTCAGTCAACACAAGGCTTGATTTAAATTGTTCAATTAAATTTGCACAAAAATTTGAAAAAAAAGTTCCACAAATAAATACAATACAATACAATACAATAAAGATACAAATAAAGACAAATAAAGAGAAAGGTTTTTGAATAGGTCTAACACTATATAGACAGAAACTGAATAAAGTAATGAAATGGAAAATAACACTGGATAGTATTTTAGTCCTGAATAAATTAAGCACATAGGCTATCAATCCTGATTCCTTTAACTTAAAGCTCTCTTTTGTTGTTTTGACGACAAAATTAATGACCGACACATATGGTTGCTGTCATGTTAAGAGCAAGTGCACAGATTCTGTGTTCATACTGGCATGCGTTTTATGCTTATTAAAGACAAAACTGACTATGTTTAGAGTATAAGACCGAATTTGACACAGTTTGCGTGTTAAAGCAATATTATCCGTGAAAAATAACTTTTGTTGCTGCCTAGCCAGCTGTTCTTGAGGCGAATTTTTTTTATAAATGTGCGCGCGGTGCATAGTCAGAGAGCGCGCGAGCACTGATGGTTTAAAATTGCTTGAATGTTAAAAAACATTTAAAAAAAACCTTACTGGTGTGCATCTTGAGACAAAACAAGATGCAGATGGGCGTGACATATTTTAAGGTACATCAGTGCAAGGTACTTTCAGTTAATACAGCTCAAACATGCATTTTAGTCCAGGACTAGGCTTAAGTCTCGTCAGTGAAGCCTGGGGTAGATGTTTTAAATATATACAATCTTTTTATGACTTGAAAGCTGCTTTATTAAAGATAATCTACCCTTAACCTTACACACACAAACTCCTATTTGATCAGACGTCATGATCCGAAAAGTATAACGACTAAATTTCCATGGAAGATCTCCTGGATTTAACAGATTGAAGGGGATGATATAATATTTCCATAAATGGAAGATGAAAATAATCCTTATTTTGTCACCTATTGTCAGTGACTTTCAGATATTGAATCACAATAACAAAATTATTTATGTAATAAGCAGATTCCCTTTCTCAAAGAAAAATCCATAAATACATTATGTGAACACACAGAGAGATGTGCGATACAGAGAAAATACCAGGAGCCATGTAATGAGATTGAATTTTTGCGAGTGTGCGTGTCTTGCCCCAGATAGCATGTGGAGTGTTATTAATAGGGCTCTCAGGGATCTTTTTTACTACAAAGCATCATGGGATTTTACAAGGCATGCACATAACTCCACATGTATGCATTTTATATTTAATGAAAGAAGATGCCCTGAAACATGAATAAAAGCAAGTTTGATTTGGCATATTCAGTGTCTACATATGCAGTTGTATTTACAGTCAAAAGTTTGGGGTCAGTGGGATTAAGAAATTAACGCTTTTATTCAGCAAGAATTCATTAAATTGATCAAAATTGACAGTAAATCTACATTTATAATGTTATAAAATATTTAGATTTCAAATAATGATGTTCAAAAGATCAAAGAATCCATTCACTGATTCAAAACAAAAATATTGAGTAGCACAACTTATTATTATAAATGTTGAATCATCAGCACATTAAACACTAAAGACTGTAAATTCAGATTCAATAACAGGGATAAATTACATTTAAAATATACATTTTGAATTCTAATACTTTAAATAATTCAAATAATTTTTGATTAAATAAATGTTGCCTTTTCATAAGAGACTAAATTCTTACCGACCCCACATTTTTTAACAGTAATGTTTATGGATATTATTGTGTGTGTGTGTACCTGTGGTGGCGCCGGAGCATCTCTGTAGCTGGGCAGTATTTTCAGCGTTATTCCTCCACTACATTCTTTGAGCATCTCCTGGAGCTCAGTGGGATTATTGCCAACGTCCTTCCCATTCACCTCCTTTATGATGTCACCCACGTGCAGCAGCCCCTGCCTGTCAATCAGCCCTCCGTGAAGGATGCGGGCAATTACCAGGTCACCCTTATCCATTCGGAAAGTCACACCCTGGGCAAAACGATAACGTGAGTAATGACATGCATATTTTTGTATATATATAGTGAGAAGCTTTTGCCTAGTTGGATTATCTGCATATTGGACTGGATATTGACTGAAATTGTGACAGGATGACGTTTTATAAAAATGTAAATTAAACTTGTGGCCATATACAAATCTACAGTATATATTCTAAAAAAAACACACCAAAGGTTCTCCTGCTTTCTTGCGGATGCCAATCATCCTGACCGCATCAGCCTGCATAAGAGCGTTGTTTACTGCTGCATCATTGATCACTTCATGAGGGGCTGGGGCTTCATAGCACTTAGACGCCACCATGTCATGGGCCTCCAAAAGAGACTGAAATAAAAGAGCATGTGAGAATAAAATACTGTAGAAAAATTAGAAAATATATATTTAAAAAAAAAATGGAAGAAAAAAAAGGTACAAAGGCACAAGATGAGAAAAAAAGAGAGGGTTCAAGGCGAGACAACACAAAACACGAAGGGACGAATTGAAGATGAGACAAGAAGAGAAGATAAGAAGGTAGGCATGAGATGAGATGAAACGAGAGGAGAGGGTACGAGATAAATTGGGACATGAAGAGAAGGAATGAGATTAAATGAAATGAGTAGAGAAGGTATGAGATGAGATAAGAAGCATAAAAAGAGACAATAAGACAAGGTTTGAGATGAGACAAGAACAGATACAGAGAAAATAACATTAAAAAAAACGAAAAGAGAGGGTACGAGATGAGACAAGTAGAGAAGGTACAAGATCAAACGGTGAAACGAGAGAACATACAAGATGATATGAGAAGAGAGGAGAAGGACAAGAGAAGTCATGAAATAAGATTCAATGAAAAAATAAGGTATGAAATGAAATTAGATCAGATGGTAGGAAGAATAAAAGGCATGAGATGAAACGAGAGGAGAGCGTACGAGATGAGATGAGACAAGAGGAGAAGTCATGAGAAGAGATGAGATGAGACAAGAAGAGAGGGTACGAGAAAAGAAAGCATGAGATGAGGTGAAACGAGAAGAGAAGATACAAAATGAGATGCAGTAAGAAGAGAAGGCATGAGATAATATGAAACGAGAAGTGAGAATCTGAGATGAGGTGAGAAAGCAGGAGATGAAAGAAAAGAGATGCGATAAGAAGGTATGAGTTTAGACCAAACAAGACGAGAAGGTACAATATAAAACGAGATAAGGTACAAATATTGTACCTGAAAATGGGGCTCCTGCAGGATTTTGGAGAGCTCTGCAACACTGTCATCTCGTACGCTCAGCCCGCTGATGTCACCCAGAATCTCAGTCACAAGCTCAACATTATTCTCCTGCACAGCCTCCAACTTCACGTCCTCCAAACGTTCGTGAGCCTGAACACAAACATCTCATCAATCCATCAATCCATGAACTGATATATCTGACAGTATCTAGTTGCTCCTCTCTGTGTATTTATCACAAACTTAAAGGAGAACTCCGGCGAACAATGAACCTTTGGTCTAATAAGACATCGGTACATAGTCAACCGTTCTCTGAGATTTGTTTTCATGATAATCGAATGTAAAGAGTTTTATCTCTAAAAACTGTTTAGCGTATAACACTAGTAATGGGGGCATTGACTAAGTAAAAAAAAAAAAATCGCTAGTTTATACCACTAACAAGGCTCAAAATAGCCCCACACTCACACAGTAATATAATGAGGCTCCATACATACAAAACAAAGCTTTGAGAACTTTGTAAGTATACAGACCGTTTAATAAGAAGATACTTTATGAAGACATTTCACTTCGCGTTTACAGACAGGAGCCATCTTAAAAAATAGTCTCGATAAGTCAAAACACGAACGTCGTGCTGAGTGATCTGAACTCTATGAAGTTCAACGAACTTCTGAACTGTATGAACGGCGTTCGGGGATCGACTTATCGAGACTATTTTTTAGGATGGCTCCTGCCTGTATACGCGAAGTGAACTGTCTTCATAAAGTATCTTCTTATTAAACGGTCTGTACACTTACAAAGTTCTCAATGCTTCGTTTTGCATGTATGGAGCCTCATTATAATACTGTGTGAGTGTGGGGCTATTTTGAGCCTTGTTAGTGGTATAAACTAGCGATTTCTTTTTACTTACTCAATGCCCCCATTACTAGCATTATACGCTAAACAGTTTTTAGAGATAACACTCTTTACATTCGATTATCATGAAAACAAAACAAAACGGTTGACTATGTACCGATGTTTTATTAGACCAAAGGTTCATTGTTCGCCGGAGTTCTCCTTTAATGGCATGACTTTTGATCGGAAAAATCGATAAAGACTTTCTTAAGGTGTCGATCATGAGAGTCATTTCAGATACGCGTTTAACATCCAATAATTGTTTATATCAATGAGTTACAAATTAAATTCAGATTAACCGTGTTAGCAATGCAAATTAGCTAGAGCAAAGCCTGTGCAGCTGAGTGTACTTTACCTTGGCCAGCGAGCGGACGATGGGACTCTCCATGATGCCTTTGAGGAAAATGAGGTCGATGTCTTTAGCCCCAGTGGTGGAGGGCAACTCGCCCAGGTTATCCAACACCTGCTGCATAGCTGCACGCATACAGAAAGAAAGCTGTTACGACACAAGAAAACACCCTTTGCAACACTACTAGTAATACACTCCAGGGTCAGAGAACAGAACAAATGTTTCATCTGTAAAACAAAACAAACTTAACATTACAATATCAGATGGCTGAAATATAACACCCCCTTACACAATACCATCATCTCCTTCCTGTATGTGTTTAGCTATTCTTTTGTCTTCTGTGTTCATTTGATCCACTGAGGTTTTACTTGATCTTAGTGCAAGATTTGACACTATACCGAAGATCATGCATAGACTCTTTTAGATCGACTACAAAATTACACTGCTATTCAGGGACTGGCATTAATGTGGTTTAGATCATACCTAACAAACCATTGGCATTTTGATTATTTAAACAGGAAATTATCCAAATTAACTTTATGTAAATTATGGAGTGCTGCAAGGATCTGTGTTAGGCCCTCTGCTATTTTCAATATACATGCTGCCTCTTGGTAATATAATTAGAAAACATGGAATTACTCAGTATTTCATCAAGACCAGATGAAATTTCTAAGTTGACAGAGTGTGTTAATGATATAAAGTATTGGACGACCAGAAATGTTCTTATGAAATTTTCGATAAGACAGGTTTATTACTTATTGGACCAAAAACCATTACACAGAATCTCTATTTACTATTTACATTTAGAAGGACGTACAGTAACTTCATTCTCTACAGAAGACCTGGATGTTATTTTAGACAGCAACTTGTCTTTCGAAAATCATATTTCATGTTACAAAAACTGCCTTCTTCCACCTCAGAAACATCGCTGAGCTACGTAACATGCTATCTGTTTCTGATGGAGAAAAGCTTCATGCATTCATGACCAGTAGACTGGATTACTGTAATGCATTACTAGGTGGTTGATCTGCATCCTCAATAAACAATCTACAGTTATTCCAAAATGCAGCTGCTAGAGTTCTTACCAGGTCAAGAAAATATGATCATATAACACCAATTTATCATCTTTACTCTGGTCAACTATTAAGTTCTGTATCAATAATAAAGTATTACTACTGACCTATAAGGCACTAAATGGTCCCGCTGTGTATTTAACTGATCTTCTATTGCCCTACAATCCATCATGCTCTTTAAGGTCAGACAACTCTGGACTTTTGCTAGGATATCGAAGTTCACTAAAGGAGGGAGAGCGTTTTCACATTTGACTCCTAAATTTTGGATTAGCATTCCTGATAATGTTTGGGGTTCAGACTTACTCTTCCAGTTATATATGTATAGACCATTTTGCAAGATGTAAACAACACTGGTCCAGAAACACTTCCTGTTTCAGTTTGTAACTGTTTCCTTTATTTCACATGTAAAGAAAACATCTTAAAGATGTTTGTTTAACTTTTTGATTAAGTTTTATATGTTCTGTTGGTTGTATTTTATCCCAGCTTTTATGTAGAGTTAAAAAACTGAAACAGGAAGTGCTTCTGGACCCGTGTTGTTTACATCTTGCAAAATGGTCTATATTAAAGACACATATTTGCATTTATCAGGATTAGTCTAAATTAGTCAAAATTGTAATGTAGACATGCATTTTCTGTAAAGCTGCTTTGGCACGATATGTTTTGTGAAAAATGCAATACTACACAAATAAATAAAGGACCAAAAATTGATGTTTTTAATGTAACTTTCATATTTTAAGCGCTCAAGTCAAGTCAATAATAATTTTATCAATTATTTATTTGAAAGGATTACAGTTTCATACAAGCCTATGCTTGTATTGTTCAACTGGATTTAGAAAGTCATTATAAAAGTAAAAAGTAATGCAATGCTTTTTAGAGAGAGTAATAAGCAAAGTAATATAATTAAAGATGTAATCAGCAAGTAATTGATTAATTTTTAAAGTGTAACTTACGCAACACTAATTATTTCAATAAAATTGCTTATAAGTATATTGACTATATATATACTTAGATCTAAAAAAGGAAGTAAGAATTTTGTTTTGTTATATTGTTAGATCTAAAATGGGAAGTCAGGTAAAAGTTAGTCATAATATTAGAACCAAAGGGGAAGTCAGGTAAAAAGTTTATCATAAGGCTAGATAACCAAAAGATCAGATTCTAAGGGTAAGAAACACGATTAGTTCATGAGAGTTTTCTTTTTTAGTAAAAATTCCACCACATTAGTTATGTCTTAAATGAATATAAACAGATCAGAAATAACATACTTGAATACTGTACAACACTATATTGGATCCATGCAGCTCTTAAAGTGACTGCAGCCTAATATTCTTGCTGCACTGCAAACAGCTAAAGACAAAAAAAAATACCCACTACCTTGACTAAATTACTTTTCTAACTTTATATTAAGGATTAATGTTTAATTTATACAACGAAGAATATACTTTACATTTATTTCTTTATTTCTGCACCTTAAAGGGTTAGTTCACCCAAAAATGAAAATTCTGTCAAAAAAATGAAAATTTACTCATGTTGTTCCAACCCCGTAAGACCTTCGTTCATCTTCCAAACACAAATTAAGATATTTTTGATTAAATCTGAGAGCTGGATCACTCCTGCATACTAGTCCATAGGCTTCTTGAGGAATTGAAACTTGCCGGCCTAGAAAAGTTATTAAAGACATCGTTAAAATAGTCCGAGTGACTACAGTGGCTCAATCTTAAGTTTATCAAACGACGAGAACACTTTTTTTGTGCGCAAAAAACAACAAAAATAACTTTATTTTAACTATTCATTTACTTCTCTCTCTGCCTCGAGTCAGGTTACTAGTTTAATAGCGTAAGCTTCTGTTGTTGTACGTCACACGCATCACACACATGACCAGCGTCGGCCAATAGTGAGCCTACGTGTGACGTAGCTCTATGCTATCACACTACGTTAACTGACTAGAGGCCCATAGAGAAGGAAGTGAATAGTTGAAATAAAGTTGTTATTTATGTTTGTTTTTGCACACAAAAAGTATTCTCGTCAATTGATAAAGTTAAGATTGAGCCACTGAAGTCACATGGACTATTTTAAAGATGTCTTTAATAACTTTTCAAGGCTGGCAAGTTTCAATTCCTTAGGAAGCCTACGGACTAGTATGGAGGAGTGATCCAGCTCTCAGATTTCATCAAAAATATCTTAATTTGTGTTCCCGAAGATGAACGAAGGTCTTACGGGGTTGAAACAACATGAGGGTGAGTAAATACTGACAGAATTTTCATTTTTGGGTGAACTAACCTTTTAAAAGCATATTTTATTTCACATGCATCTATATCAAATAAAAGAGCAAGTATATATATATATATATATATGGATAAGATAAATATAAAAAATATATATAAAAAAAGTACATTTAAAATCAAATATTAAAACCACTAATTTAAAAAAATCTATATATACTTATTTAAATTTTATAAAATTACTTTTAATGTATTTATTAATTGAGTATTTATTATTAAAATGATATATTTGTTTTTCAAAAACTTTGTGTACTCATACTGTTGTTCCCATTCCATACTCTAGCACACAGTCATTGAAAAATCTCCCTCAATATCTACACAAACACACACAACCATTTTGCAAGGCCAAGCACTCAGTGAGTCACGTGACTACACAGGTCATAGCCTGCAGTAGCGTAATCCATCTGTGACAGTAGAACAGAACAGAGCACTTGTGTGCTTGCACATTTACTCTCCATCAGGAAACAGTAGGCGAGAGCAACAGATCAATATTTAACATCAGTTCAGTGGTTTAATTGCACTCACTTAATTCAGGTCAGACACTACTGTTGCAGTCCAGAAGCAACCATCAGCAAGCTTTGACATTGAGCTACTGTTTATTTTCTATTGCAAATATGTCACAGAGAAATGCACCCCAGGGCGTCCCTTATTTGGCTGAACAGAGTACATAATGGATGAAGTGACAGAGTAATAAACAATTGAGGGGGAAATAAAATACAAATGAAGTTACACACACGCTCAAAAATGAGAACACGCATTTAACATAAACATATGTGTGGACACACCCTTTAATAAAAACGTCCTCTCATATCTGTCAAATTCTGTAAGCTGTGTTTTAATTTGGTTTATTTTAAAGACCTAATTAGAGGCATTAGCACTCTGTTTGACAGTTAAATTGCAGTTTTGGCTGTTACACCCAAAGATTAAATTACACACCTGATTTACTGTAAATTCCGTGCAAACAGTGAGCTCTAAATGTCACACACTCCACTGGTCTCAAAATTGCATGTTTTATCAAAATATATTATTTGTGAAAAAATTTGACCAACTCGTATGTTAATTTGAGAAAAGTCAATAATCTTGCATATAACATCAAATTAATTTACCCAATTAAACAATACAAAGTTGGGGGAGAAAAAAATATTTATTTCTTATAAGTCTGTATTTCCCAGACTTTAGTCCATAAAAAATAATATAGACTTAAGGTATACGTGTTTGGATCAACTTCTTATAGCAAACAGTGACTCTTTTAGGTTCATTAACTAGATTTCAACTATATAAACAAAACTGTCAAATTTCAGATCATTAAAATCAGGCTATTTCAAAATAGACAACAAATTAAAGCTTCAGTGCTGACTGAATCTGGTGTGTAACTTTTATATTTCATTTTTCTCATTCTCAAGATTAGCAAGAGATCCTCTCTAACCCTCACATTCAAGTTCTGCTTGGTTAAAAAAATTAAAAAACATAAATTACCAAACAAAACATGCAACAACAACGCATCTGTCAAACCATTGCTAAGCTACGCTCTCAACATACTCTAATCTGCACACTTTGACACAACCTGGCAACCCACGCATGATCTCTTTTGGTTGGTTCAGAATATTTTACACCCCAAGATGTTTCACAAGAGCCAAGAAATGACACTCGTATTTGAACGCACAATTACAGAGGATATGGAAAAACATGAAGATCTCTAACCTCCGGATGTTTCTGCGCTCTCAGCAAGTTCAGACGCCCCCTCCCCAGTTTCTGCAACGTCCCCGGCATCCGAGTTAGAACCTGCTCCGTTTGAGAACGTTTCGCCTAAAGTGAGAATCATTCCTGACCTCTGCTCTGTCCCAAAACTGAACAAATGCTGACTTGCCTCTGCCAATGAAAATAAAGTGACTGACCAAGACAGAAACTCCTCTGAATCTATGAAAATAGCAGGCAGGAGGTAGAAGACAGAAAAAGAGGCAGAGAGATACCCAAACAAAGAGAGAGAGAGAGCCTTACAGAAGTCTGCCAAACAGATGTGGACACACATAAATATACATATACATACACAGATCCTCTTACTACTGCTCCACTTAAACACACACATACAGCCCTCCCTCCAAACATCTAATCCCACAATCCTCTCCTGCTGTTTCAGACTCCACCCCCTCACATCAGAGACAGCCCATCGCCCAGTTAAGCCCCCCAGTGGATCTTACATAAGATGTGACCTTATATAAGCTCAGCAACTAGGGGTCTGTGGGGCCAACGCAACATTCACCCACCCTCATTGAACATGTCTCCCGCTGATTTTTCTGCAAGTCTCTCATTCTTTGTCCCAAATGGTCATATTTAAAAATCATGGGCTTTCGCAGGAAATGCATGAGTGAAATTCTGCGGTTTCCATTATGAACAGCACACTCAACACTTCAACAACACTGAATGGTCTACTTGAGGGATGTTCACAGTTTCTACCGTCACACTCTGAGCAGACATGTTTGAGACCACAGTTTTCTCATATTCTGTCACAAAGCTTCAAATGCATGTATTGATTGTAATGTTTTATGCTTGGATTGAATCAGCTGGTGTGTCAGTGCTGATAATGTCAGTTGAGGTCAAATGCATTCGCTTGCTGGATGTATTAAAAACAGCTCACTTAGTTTTGACACTGAGAACTGTAATCTTTAGTTCACTACTCTCATTTCAGGACCATCATCATAAATTCCTGGAACCAGGAATTCCAACCAAGCTGGTGATATAAGCAATAACCCCCTTATGCCATTTCAAAAAAATGCATTGTGCACATTGCAATTTATCAATTACTGGCACTAATTCTTAACATTTACATTTAAATATTTATCTGAAATGTATAAAAATTCACTATACTTTTCAAATATTTGGAGTTGGTAGGATTTGTTGATGTTTCATACAAACATACAATAAAACACATAATGAAATATTATTGCTTTTTCCAGTTTAATATATTTTATATTCTATTTTAATAAATGTAATTTATTCCTGTATTCTGTCACTTTTGTATATTCAATGCATCCTTGCTAAATAAAAGCATTTCTTTCTTTTGAGTGGTAGTATATTTATACAATTTAAGACATAAAGAAACATAATATTATTTTATATATTTAATATTAAAATAAATACATTTTATTGTATGTACAAATAAATTTTATATTATTTTGTTCATAATAAAATAACTAAACTAATTTTAAATAAATATGATGATTTTATATATGTGTGCTTTTTAGGGGTGTAACAATATATCATGCCACAATATATCGCAATTTAAAATTGCAACAATACGTATCATGGATTGTGACAATATGTATCATGTATAGTCCCCACAAAATAGAAATTACTACGTTTTCAGGGTTTTAGTGTCAGTACTACATTAAACTACTATAAATAATGTTGATTATAATGTATAATAATGCAATGGGGGAATATTTGTGGGTCCTGATAATGCCAAATGTCTGATGTTAGCAGTAAAACGTGCCCAACATTATTTCAAATATTTCTAGTCAGTGAAAGAGTGCAAGCACATTCATCTAAAATAATTCTGAATTTTCAGCTTCAGAATCATGAATATTGTTATTTTGGTGTCACCATTGTTACAAGCACCAAGTCCAAGCCTATTCATTTAAACCCACAATGTAATATCAAGTTTAGCATTTAATCAACAGTACATTTTTTGTTAACCTTTTACCATATGTCTTGGAGTATTGCAATTTGCAATATTATCGTATCGTGAGTTCAGCATCATGATATGTATCGAATCGTGACATGAAGGTATCGTTACACCCCTAGTGCTTTTTGAGTGCAAATTGGAGTTAAATCTGGAAACAATGGACCTTTAGCTCCCAAATTATCTGAACAATGGTAGAATTCGAGTTACAAAAGACTGAAACATTTCCTTCCCAGCAAAAGTCCAAACATCATGTTTATAGTAATGTTATGAGATTGGATGAAAAATAATCTGCGATCTGAATAAATCTTGGGTCAACTGTGATCCACTGGTTAGTGACGTCTAATCTAAACTAAAAAATACATATATATATATATATATATATATATATATATATACCTCAGAAGTGTTTTAAATAGTCAGCTAATCCAAATGGCTGGTCTAAAATAATAATGTTCTCTGTTCAATACTGATACAGTAGTGTAGTCTGATCTAAGGTCAGTTTGTAAGATGCACCCATCAATGACAGTCACTCTCTTGCACAGCTGTGCCGTAAGAGGATACGATCTGCCCCTAATCCAGCCGCCCATCCCCCATGTCTCCCTCTTTTCCTTCCCCCTCCCATGGCATTGCCTTCAGTAAATCTAAGCCAGATTTTAATCTCTATACAACTGTGGATTAGGGAATCCATTATGAGCTTGCTGGAGCCAGGCTGAAAAGGCACGTCCAGGCATCAGTTGTGTATGACTCATTGGAGAGGTGGGAAAAAAGGTGACAAATAATGCCTGAGGGGAGAGATACTTCCAGGAAAGGTCCATATGTTTACTGCACATGTGCTTCAAATGATGCATTTCACAGGAAAGTGGCAGTGAGTTTAGAAGATGAATTTAGCAGCTATATTAAACATTAGCATTAGCTAGTTAACCAAATAGCGATTTTATATACACACTTATTTCTTAACATAATTTTAAGGAAAAACAATTCCAAAGAAGTATATCAGGAGACATTGAATTAACAAATGGCATCTGACATCCCATTAACATGCAAAGCATCACTGGCTTTTACGTATAATCTGCAGTCGGAGAAAAAGCTCATTATCTTTGTAAGGTATTAGCTTGGAGGCTAACTGTAGCTAAGCCTGCAACTGCAGAATGTACCTTTAAGCAGAATTTTATGTCTACCGTCCGTGTCCCATAGACATTATTAAAGACAATTAAATAAAACCTTTGATTTCCCAATGAGTATGTTTAGTGAACATTTGCTCTTGGTTAGCTATAGCTATACAAAAAATATTTTAGTAGGATTAAATCTGTGAAGAAAGACTATGATGACTTATCTGACCTTCGAATAATGGAGTTATATGCATATGTTTTTGTATAATGCACCCCTTCCCAAATTTTCATTGATATTCATGGTTAAACATAACAATGATACCTAAATATCACTGCAGATTTTAGAATTTGACCATTTACTATGAGCACTTCACAGTCGCTTTTTGACTTAATGATCTCTGTCAGCTATTTGAATGTCCGTGAATCATAAAGGTGGCGAATGTGTGACTATTATTATGCAGCCTTTCAACATTTCCAAAGAATTTCTCAAACATATTTCCATTTATTTTGTCAGATTCCTCATTACTTATATCTTTGCAAATAGGCACAAGTAAAGGTTCCAGGCACTAAAGACTATGCATGTTGGTTTATCTTCAAAACTTGACCATGCATAGAAATTACAAGGTGTTATATCTAAAATTATATTTTATTAATCTGTATCACTATATATAGGCCTACTGTATCTCATGCTTATATCTCTCAGATACCAATGACTCTGATTCACTATCCACAAGTTATTTTACAGCAATTTTAGGACTGGTTTATTATTAAAAAAAAAAAAAAACGCTTGTACTCATAGTAAGTTGCAAGCCAGATAAGTACACTCAGTCTTTCTCCAGCTCACTTCACCATCTCTACCTGTGATCATGGCTGCCGATAAATGAGATTCCAGCTGTAAAGACAATGTCACATTCACTGCTGTTCGTATACTATCATGCAACATTGGAACAATGAACATACAAACACTCCACAATCACACACTGGCACACGACTCACTTGTGTCCGATGATGTTCCCGCTCCCTCCCCGTGCTGCTACAAACTTCTCATCCACTGGTCCACGCAAGTGCCGAATCTACAGAGAGAAAGACCATTTTACACTGATCACGCACACACTTCTCTTCTTGGGTCAGGACGGAGACTGTCACAGCCCTGATCCTGATACAGCGGGGTCATTGTGTGAACTGTTATTTGAGGTCAGAAGGCAGTTGGCTGGTTTGTTGTGTTAAGCAAAATCCACTACGCATCTGCTCCATTGATCACCTCATGTCACAATCTTAAAAATATACTCTTTATATCACTATATGGGGATGATTAGGAGGCCAAGGGGCAAATTTGGCCAGGATGCCGAGGTTTCACCCCTACAAGGGACAACTGTCAGCTTAACTGACTTAAAACCAGCTACGGCTGTACTAAGCAATTGTATGTGCTCATATAAACGCCAAAAGTTCATGGGGCACTAACCTTATTTTAAGATAAATGCCTTTTATTCGCGATATATTGGATAAGTACTTCATTACCCACAATCCTGAACAATCCCACAACCCAACAGTGATGCATCTGATTGGTGGAATTCCTGTCACGTGTCTGAAACCCCGCGAAGGTACGTGAAGACTGAAGATTGCGTTGATGACGTAGGGCTAAGTTCATTGGTCGCACTTCTGAGACACCCGCGCGCCATTGGATGTGCAGTTGCCACAGCTTAGCTAATGAGCGAGCCAGATACTCAATGTTTTTGCATGTTGAGCTGCAAATGCATTTGCTTCAGTAAATCGAGGAAAAGGGGTTTCCCTGTACATTCACTATATAAAATTCACTGGAGGAAAAAGTTCACGTGCCCGTCGTCAGATTTGGAAGTCGCTCGAGTCAAAAGGCTCTTTCACGGTGGTTTTCAGATGACTTCAGTGAGGCGCGGTGGTTTATGGGAGTAGTTCCTTTGCTCGGAAATGAAAACATGTACACAGGCTTGTACCCTCGACTTTTTTTTGGTATTTTCTCTTCGTTTTTTCACTCGAAATGATGTGTTGTATGCTTATGAGTTCAGCCGTAGCTGATTATCCTCAGACATGCTCTAATACTCTTTAGATACGGATTTTACAAAATGTCAATGGGAGAAATGAATGGGAAATTTACTTCCGGCACCAGCGCTCTCTCGGGCTGTGGGCGGGACTGTGATGCTCTATTGGTATCAAGTTACGCCCTCATCCAAAGGCAGGGCGGGATATGCAGCTCATTTGCATTAAGGTGGCATACACCCAAAACAGCTCATTTTTAATCAGGCCCCAAAATGACATTTTCAAATGATTATAATAAATTAACTATGGGGTATTTTGAGCTGAAACTTAACAAATACATTCTGGGGGACACCTGAGACCAATATTACATCTTGAAAAAAGGGGCATAATAGGTGCCCTTTAAGAGCGTTCATAAAATCATAGAAAAGAGGTTCAGTGGGTTTCTATACGTTATTAAATGTCTTAAATGATTGCATAATATTTTCAAGTTTAACATGTTACTTCGATTTTTCTAGTGATAAAGTAAACTGTACAAAAAAGTTGCTGCCTGAAATTAAGTACAATCAACTTGGAAGTTTAAGTTATTCAAATTAAATTACATTAAACTGCCTTTAAAAATGTGTTAATCTTCTATAACTTATTTTAAAAAAAGTTGAAAATTGCTTAACTTATTTTGATAAGTTAAAGCAATGTAAAAACATGTTTTCATTTAATATTGTTCAGTGTATGTTTTCAAGCTGTTTATTTTATTAACTTCAATCAATATACAAAAATTAGGCTAATTAAAACTAAATGAATTAATTAAAACTAAATCCATAAAATGATCTTGTCACCATTATGTTCAGTTTGTTTAATTGTCATGGACTTTTAGTTTGTTTTCATTTATTCACGTTTCTTTGTCTTTGTTTTCCCGCCACTCATCAGTTACCGACACTAAACACTAATCATCACAGGTGTTTGTTATTTTGTCATCATCGTGTATTTAAGTTCCTCCTTGTGCACTCTTTAGTTGTCCGATATTGTTTGTGTTCATGTTTACACACTAGGGGTGTAACGGTACACAAAAATCACGGTTCGGTACGTACCTCGGTTTTCAAGTCACGGTTCGGTACGTTTTCGATACAGCAAAAAGAAAGAAATGCCAGAGAAATTTTCTATTTGTTTAAAGAAAAAATATTTTTAAATAAGTGTTAGTTTTCCTAGATCTTGAAACTTTCAGGTTTATAAATGGGGGTCATCTTTGAAGGATGAACAAATAATGTTTTGGTCATCACATTAAAAATAACATTTATATATATATATTTATTTAGATAATGTTTGAATTTTGAAGTGCTGGAAGATGTGTGAAGTACTTGAAAGCATTTCACCACTCCAGCCAAACTGGTTCCAGTTAGTGTTACTATATTAAATCCATGGTGAATGTTGCTGGTGGACGTAAAGTATTACTAGTTCATTCACGGCACAATGTTTCTCCTGGTTTCCATGACAGCGCTGTTTGATCTAATAGAGATCTGCGGTTAATAACGGAGAAATGTGAATGCATCTCACTAGATCTCGCAGCGATGTTATTACCTCAGTGGTGAATTCAAATGTTTTCTTTACCGGATCTCTTAGCGCTGTGTAGTAACAGTGCTTGATGGAGATCGATTCGCGCTGCACAGATGTTGCTGGTCCGAACTGATAAACGATCCGTGAAGCACTAACGAGTAGCGCAGTTTCGTTCTGCTTTCATTACGCTTGCCATTTGATGTTGCGCAACGTTGTGTTGGCCGCGTCAGCACGAATTTTGCCGGCAGGAAAAATAGTCCAAACAACCGTTCGGTTTGTATGCGTACCGAACCGGAAGCTTCGAACCGAAACGGTTCAATACGAATACATGTACCGTTACACCCCTATTACACACTATATCTTGCATGTTGGCATCATCTTGTTCTGTGTAAATAAATCCTCCCTGTTATATCGTCTTCTTCTTCCTTGGATTAGAGTGTTACAGAATACTGGACCAGATGAATTACGCTGCAAAGTTTGTTGCAGAGAGTCACGAATTTATCATTTTCAGAGGAGTTTTACAGTTTCGCCATCACCCTCCCCTTCGACTACGAGACCCTGAAGTGTTCTGGATCAGATCCCGTTGACCTCCCAGACACCACTGGTCTGAACTGGAAAGAAGCCATCATCCAGTGTCTAGAGAGCGTCCGTTCCTGATCCAGGACACAGCTAGACCCAGAGCCCGAATCACCACCATCAACCGCAGAGAATTCGTGTGAGCCCCGCACGGACGAGGAGCTTACACCCGCCGTGACGCATCAGCCAGAGCCAGAGGAGAAGAGGACAGAACTGACCCTCGCCCCGCAAGTGGAGCTCCATCATGGGTCTGACCAGGGGTGCGAACCCGCGACATCAACGGACAAGGGAGACGAGAAGTGACTACGAAGAATGAGGAATGGCTGAGTAACTTCCACTCTATCCCACCTGGTATCTTCATCATCGCTGTTTTCAAAGACTGTATGAACTAAGTTCCTAATTTCAGTGGGTGTTTGTGGGATTATCAGTTGTATTTATCTGATTGGTCAGTTTGAATGTCTGTCATTTGGGTTTTAGTCACATGGTCAGGGGAAGGATAAAAGAAGATTGTAACTGTTGCTCTTTCTCTTTTACGCTCTGGCTCTCTTCTTAATTCTCTGGGTCCCTTTCTTGAGGCTCTCTTCCTTTTGCCTCCTCTTTTCTTTCTTTCTTTCTTTCTTTCTGTCTTTCTTTCTTTCTTTCTCTCTCTCATAACATTTTATATGTTGGGTAAGACTAATGGAATGTTATCATCTCATACTCATTCATCTCCTATGAGTATGAGCATCTTGGTCATTAAACCTTTTCAATTACAAATAATGTGCTAACTAGCTTTGATTTGGTATTGACTTTGACGTGCTACCTATTGCAACACATTATTGTCACTCTGGGGTGATGGCGCAAAGACTGAGGTGGTGATGGGGCAGTGGATAAAACACAATGCAAAACACCCATGTGTCCCTGAGCAAGACACTTAACCCCTAGTTGCTCCAGTGGTGTGCGACCTCTGACATAGGCAGTGGCAACGCGTTCTCATCCCAAAGCGCCATATAGGACGCTTTTGCAAAAGCGTAAATATCCAACGCACATGGCACCCTTTAACGTCTAATGAGACGCTTCGGTTAATGGTTAAGTTCCGCAGTGGTGGAATGTAACGAAGTACAAATACTTTGTTACTTTACTTAAGTACATTTTTCACGTATCTTTACTTTACTTAAGTAGAATTAATAGTGCATACTTTTTACTTTTACTTCGTTACATTTTGCAGCAATTATTATACTTTCTACTCCACTACATTTCTACAACTTCTGTTACTTTTTCATTACATTTTCTGATCGTCTGACGTAATCTGACCGTCCGTTCGTTGCACGTTTGTCTCACCAGTGACGTTTGGTTGCCAACTAAATGCGTCTCGCACGCAGTGTGTATATCGTGCAATTTATACGCAAAAATTTGTCTGTACGTGCATAGGAAACACACCTTGTGTAATATACATTTGGTTAGGATTATGGCAAGCCAAGAGGTTCAGAATTACACCATAAATGAATCGCGTTTACTGCCAAACATAGTTATTAATAGATAGTAAGGATACGCATGATGTGCATATTGCCTAATTGCAAGCTTGTTTCTGAAATGGTGACAACACTTTTTTTTCCATCATTATTGAACATCATTATAGGAGTATTAGGTGGAACGAGTTAGAATTAAATGTTTTATTAATCATTAAGAGAATAAATTGTTATGCAAGTACTTTTACTTTTAATACTTAAAGTACATTTAAAATCGGGTACTTTTTACTTTTTACTTAAGTATGCTTGTCATTGTGTTCTACTTTTACTAAAGTAAATATTTATCTGGTTATTTGTACTTTTACTTAAGTACTGAGATTCAGTACTTCCTCCACCACTGGACATAAGCCCCTTTCACAGAGATTTTCACAGAGAGATTCCAGAAAATACACGAATAATGTGACCCGGCATTTGTCCCGGGATTGTTTGATTTTGGTTCGTTCACACTGCCAGTGATTTGCCGGGATCTGTGAGTGCGTTCACACACAACCCGTAAAAATCCCGGGAAGACACATGACGTCAGGATGAGAGGTATAACGGACGCGTCGAAAACATCTACACGCTCATACCGTTCCACAAAGCTGGTGAACGATCTCAGCTTCAGTGCGGATAGTGAGGCTCCTGGTCTCTGCTTCGCTCCAGTTTGCAGGTATTTGTTCGTCCTTTCTTTGTTGATGACGAACGCAAACTTTCTTCTGAGCAACAGAGTCGCGCAATGGCACGAGCGTCACGGCATTGGTCCTGGCTTTTGTTCAAACAGCGCGTGTTCCGTGACTGATCCCGGCAATGTTACTAGGTCCCCAACCCGGGATCAGTCCCGGTATCAATTCCGGGTCGTGTTTGCGTTCACACAGAAGGCGTTCTGGCAAATTCCCGGGATCAACGCGCTGTGTGAAAGGGGCTATATATAGCAATTGTAAATCGCTTTGGATAAAAGCATCAGCTAAATGAATAAATGTACTGTCACTCTCTATAGCAACGCTCTCCCACATATTAAGCTGTTGTAACTGTTCTTATTTTCGTAGTTGGTAAAAGTAGCAGTGGGTGGAATAGACAAGAAATGTACAGTTTTCTACCATCTTGCTGACAACGTTTCTTTAGTCATTTGGCAGACAGACCCCTGCAGAATCTCTTGCAGACTGAACCCTTTTTCGTTATTTTGTCATCATATATTTAAGTTCCTCCTTGTGCACTCTTCAGTTGTCCATGTGTTGTTAGTGTTTGTTTACATGCTATCTCGTTCTGACTGAGTTGTATAAATAAACCTGTGCCATCTTCATAATTTTCGTTTCAGAACCAGAAGTCTGACTTTAAGGTTCTATATAGAACCTTTCTAGATTGTAGTAGGCACTTTCATTTCAGTATGAAGCTGGAGAGTGTGCTATGCATATTACATGACAGATAAAAATAGGTGGCCAACATACATGTTGAAATAAGATGGATTCTCAGGGGACTGTGTAATTCTGAAAGCTTCAGTGAATCTCTCTGCTATTTTTGTGAATTTTGTTTACATGTTGCTACTATAGAGAAAAAAGCTAAAAAAAAGCCATAGAACGTCTGTGCAAAATTGAAGCTGTTAGTAGATAAAAATGACTTTGGTGGATAAAAAATTATATATATATATGTATATATATATATATATATATCAAAGACCAACAAGAAGAGACAAAGATAAAAATGTTTTCTGTCTGCAAAATGATTCTATCTACTGCATTTGTCCTCTAAATAGTGTTTTTGTAAGAAATCTTTGTGTGTGAGCTTCTGTCCTGGTTGAACGTTGACATGTTACTACTATAAAATGCATATTTTTGCAAGCTTTTGAAGTCACCATGAACTCAAAATGGACAATTCATATTTTTTCATGGAATATTGCCCTATTTTACTATAATTGATTTATCTGTGCACATCATTATACTTTTTTAAATTCTTGTGCCATCTACATTTTAAACAAAATGACCTCTGTGGGAAACATGTGAGAAAGTGAGGGCCCCCAATTGCAGGCAGCACATTTCTTCTCTTCTCTGATGACGTTTACCTACATGAGGACAGGACAACCTGTCACACATGAGATCACAGCAATATCAAACCACAACCATCCAACAATTCCCAAAGGACAAAATCAAGTTCCGCCCTACATTTTTATCTTGTTTGAGGAGCTGTTTCACTTGAATATACATCACAATTGGGAAGAAAAGACTATCACAACTTCCGTTTCATGCCAACTTTAAAGACAAAATGTGTCCAGAAAATTTTCTGAGTGTCAAAAGAGCACCAGAAGAAGACACCATCATAAAACACATAAAAAATATATATTATTATCCATTAAAGTTTGTGTTCACCAGCTATTATGAATGTCTCTGCTGATCGGTTCTCATAAAGAGGGACTGGTAACATGGGTTTGCCAACAGCCTAATGTCCATCCCACAGCCTGCGCTGCTGACGTCTCAATGCTTGATCATTACTGAACTTGATGGAGTGCACACACGCTCGTCTCTGAACAAAGGGAACGGCACTTTGCAAACCCCCTCGCTACACACACACTTATTCACTTGCATGAATATGTAGGTCAGCTTGCATGATGAACTGCCCTGCAAATAAGAGGATTACACTGATTGTCCCAAGTGTTACAGCAACACAAATAATGAAAGACCACAACATCAATTCTCATCATCATTATGGTATCATCATATTGAGTCTAAAATCTTTCTATTAAATATTAATAATATCTATTGGTTTCATTTGTGTTTTTTATGCTTTTTATATTTTTTAATACAATATATATATATATATTATTGGGTTGGAGGCAGATGTTATCTAAATAAATATACAATACAAAATTTACTAGCACAGTATAGCCTACAAAGTAAAATAGCAAAGTGAAAATGGTAAAAATGATAAAGCAAATGTTAGATGTTTGATTGTCCTTGTTGACAGATTTGATATTGTGTATACGTGAGGTTTCATTTTTTCATAAAAACGATGAAGAAAGATTTATAATCAGCATATTTACATTTTTGCATTTATATAGCATAAACTAAAATGCCATGGACAAAATTCTACTATGAACAAATAATGAAGACAGATTTACTGTGTGGATAAAGTAATAAATTAGGTAAAATGTATGAATTAAAAGACATTTTGACAAGAATAAAATCAAAACATTTTATTAAATAGACTATTTAAATCAAAATTGTGCAGGGGTGAAAATAATAAAGAGTAGAGTCTTGCTCTGATATTTAAAGGTAATAAAAGTCACGCCCCTTTGGAACCCCAAGTCTTCTGCGTGATGACGTAGAGGGATTCCCCGGTCACTTCCCAGGAAATGTTTCCACGGGCAGATGTGCAGGGTTCGGGTTTGAGTAGGAGACTGCGTAATTATGAACTAAGCCAGATAATAAGATGGACTGTACACATATTACGCTCAGTCAGTAGAAACATTGACAAACGACAGATGTCTTTAAAACGACACAATTAAGGCCAAAATAAGCTCGAATGCGCAAGGACATCTGCCGTGTCCTCTTCCAACAGAATACAAAGTGTTGTTTTAAATAAAGTCAAACTCAAATCAATTGAAAAGCGCAAATGTGTTTTATTGAAATTTTAGAAGTTGTGTGAGTGTGACATTCCCAAAGGAAATTTTGTCAAGCTCCGCTCTATCAAAACTGCAGCGCGGGACGTTTAGTCCATGAACGATATCCCATCGGATGGGCAGAAACGGATCAATATCAGCAGAACGAAATATATTACTGGCAAAAGATTATCTATACTATGCTATACATTTAAAAACTATATTTATTGCAGATGTTTTCACACGCGCGGCCATTTTTGTTTTATGTCCAAAGCGCAAAACAGACTTAACCTGTTCCACCTGAACCATAACGGGACAATGGACAGATGAGAAGTGCATACTCAAGTCACTGGTCGTCCATCAGTGACCGAACCCTGTGCTCTCAAACTCTCACACATAGCCTACAACACGCACAATTCACGCACACTAAAAAAGGACAGCTGGAGGCTGGACTTCCGAAGGCAAAGTCATTTCCACTCAAAAGTGTCTCTTATCAGCACGTGCAATGATACTTTAAATGAAACCCGACTGTCTCCGATTCCGCACTTCGCAAACTATATGATTTCTGCCCTCACCTATGTTGTTCCGAGTCCTCTCCAGTTGTCCCGGTCAGATATTCAAAGCTTTCTGTGGTCTTGGGTCCCGTGGCTAACAATTCGGACACACACAATGCCAATCAAACCCTAAGCCTCGCCTTTCGAGTGACGTCAGTGCAGATGGACCAACCAGAACGCGCTCTAGGTTCGCGCCTCGCCCTCTCGTGGCAGATTATGCGAGGCAGGGGAATGCCTTATTTTACTCTTTGCAGGTGCCGAAAGGTAGGGCGTTAAATTGCTACAATAGAAACTAACCCCTTTCCCAGGGGTGTCCAATCCTGCTTCTGGAGGGCCACTGTCCTGCAAAGTTTAGCTCCAACCCCAATTAACCACACATGAAGCTAATCAAAGTCTTACTTGGCATATTAGAAACTTCCAGACAACAAGAGTGTTGAGACAAGCGGGACCTTAACTCTGTAGGACAGTCAGCCTCCAGAACCGAGTTTGGACACCCCTGCCCCATACCCCACACCCTAACACCCTAACTTCCGCGACCAACTAGACATGTAAAGACACCCACACTTCGAGAATGCTGGTGGTTACATGGATTACATTGATAAGAAATTATGTTTTATTTAGTAGCTAAAGAGTAGAGTTCACCAAATATTAGAATGACTTTTAACATAATAAAAATCATATTAGTCAATGACTAAAATCCCTCGACTACGCACACAGGACAAATGAGACAGGACGATTTGTTTTCCCCTACAATTTGCATCGTATTTTACAGGCAAATTCCACAACCCCTTCCAGACAAGTTGGGACATTTTGTAAAATGCGAGAAAAACCACACTCCTTTTTTATAACTGACAAAAGTACACTGACCAACATAATTGTATTTTGTAAATATAAACAAATTTTGATTTTGATGGCTGCAACACACTCCCAAAAAGTTGGGACAGAGCCAAAATAAAAGTGAAAAGATCTTATATAATATATAATCTATCCAAACCTGATTTTTTACACAGTCCACAATGAGCAGGTGAATTGGTAATAGGTGAGGGTATCATTCATGTTTGACTGTAGAAAAGCTTCTCAGTCTTTGCTAGCAAAGATGGGTTATGGTTCTTCGTGCCAATTATCATGAGAGAATTGTCAAACGATTCAAAAATCGCATTTCTCAATACAAGATTGCAAAGAATTTATGTCTTTCACCATTTACAATACATTGTTTTGTGAAAAGATTCAGAGAATTCAGAGAATCTCAGTAGATGTAGGGCAAGGTAGGAAACCTCTGTTAAATGTACGTGACCTTTGAGCCCTCATGCGGCACTGCATGAGAAACCATCGTGCTACTCGTACTCTGTTAAATATATTAAACAATGGTTCTCTGAAGTTTGTTGGAAAACATTTGTCACTTAACACAGTCTTAAAAAAATCTCTGTGATGCAAGGAGAAATATACATCTGTTTAATGCAGAGTTGCTGCTGAGTCCAAACACTGACATTGAGTTCTCAGTCCCATTTAAAAGAAAGGGACCATCCAGACTATCATCAGCGACATGCAAATGCAAACATCTGTCATGGTATGAGGTGCATCAGTGCAAACAGCATAGGAGACTTTCATGTGTGTGAAGGTATTTGACATGCAGGCGTATATTGGGATTGTACAGAGACATAAACTGTCATCAAGATGACATCTTTTCTGGGAAGCAAAACAATGCCAGGCCTCATTCAGCATGTGCTACAACTGTGGTTTTGTATACACTTTTACACCAGAGTGGATGTGCTTGCTGCAGTCCAGATCGGTCTCTTATTGAAAATGTGTGGCATGTCATCAACAGTGGTGGAAAGAGTACTGAAAAAACATACTCAAGTAAAAGTACCATTACATTCCAAAAAATGTAGTGTGAGTAGAGTAAAAAGTACTTGTCCAAAAAACTACTTGAGTAAAAGTAAAAAAGTAGCTTATTTAAAAGTACTCAAGAGTAGTGAGTAGTGAGTACTGAGGTGCGGATTCTAACCTTTATAATAAACACTGTGCACTACAACTTATAAGTTTAAAAATGCACATAATAGAATTCACATTATATTTTGTTCTTTGTAAGAAAGATTGAAGAATATCTATCATCCATCTTTTTAAAATGCATCAAATCAGTACACTCATCACCATTTAAATCATATTATTTGGGGGGGAAAGCATTTAAAATTAGGCGAAAAGCCACTGGGCCTGAGCATGTTATTGTTGCACATAAAATATCAATATTCATAACTGTGCAAATAATTCAAAAACCTTTAGAAACTCATATGATAGTTCAGCATCACACACCAAGAGATGGGTTGAATAAAAAAATACCCAATTTCTCTCCAAAACGGTACCAATGTTAGTGTTTTGATAATCACTAATATTATCATATTACCTCAACTAATGCACTGAAAAAGGCTAAGATAGTGAGCTAACACTAATTACACACTTTAATTCCATGCTATTAAATATGTTACAATTTAAACGTAAATGCATTGTTCTAGAAGGGTGGCATCATCCCTTACATTTTACACGGCTACATTTACTCACATTGTAATGCTGATAATATAATTTGAAAGGACAATTGTGCATTAAATAGGGAAGTTATATCCAGGAAACTTTTACAAAAGAAACAAACACACTTTGACTCTGAAGTCTCGGCGAAGCCGTTTTATCAGCAGCATGATATCCACACAAAAAAAAGTTCAGCATGAAAAAATGTTTTTGCGCAAGTGCACTTGCCAAATGAAGACGGATCACATAATGGATCAATCAAAAAACGCTGTTTATTAACGAGCTGTGCTAATTTCTTATTAAGTAATGCAGTTCAAGTTAACGACATGGTGCACTGATTCTGAATCTGGCGGCATGGCGAGCGCGAGACGTGGCAGATCGTGACGCGCGTCTCTCCTGTGATTGTGAAGTAAATGGGAGCGGGAATTCACCGCATTATGAACTCGTCTCGCAATTCCCCAAACCTCAGACCAAATGTTAGGCCATGTAGACAGGCCAGCCTTTATAAATATCATATTAAGAAGAAATGTGAAATGTACCTTAGCATATTAGAGGGAGACGCTGATATCTGGATTGAATTGATGCGTGATGAATGCACTTCCACCGCAGTCACGAGTAACAGCAGGAATAGGCGGTAAGTTTTATATGCTTAATTTGAATTGATGACAGTCACGAGACCGATTACTCGATCCAATCACGTTGATGGATAAAAATAAAATTAAAACAAGCATGTAACGAGTAACGGCCACAAACAGAAGGAAAATAGCGGAGAAAAAGTACCGATACATCACTTAAAATGTACTCAAGTAAAAGTAAAATTACACAATTTTAAACTTACTCAAAAAAGTACAATTTCTGAAAAAAACTACTTAATTACAGTAACGTGAGTATTTGTAATTCGTTACTTTACACCCCTGGTCATCAAAAGCAGAATCAGACAACGACGACCACCGACTGTTGAGCAGATGTCTTATATCAGGCGAGATTACGCAAAAATTCAACTTACAAAACTGCAACAGTTAGTCTCCTCAATTCCCAAATGATTAAAACATGTAGCCTAGGCTATATCTAAAGGGAAAGGTGGTGTGAGACAGTGGCAAATGTCTTTTTTGGAGATTATTGCAGCCACCAAAAATGAAAAATATGTAAATTTACAAAATACAATTAAGCTGGTCAGTGAAGTTGGTCACGGATATTTCGTAAGTTTTACCTTTAAGGTAAAACTTCAGAAATCTCCGTGTACACAATGCGTGACTTCGACGCGGGAGAGCGTCTGGAGACGGTTCAGTTCGGTTCAGTTGGACATCTGATTCAGATCAGTTCGACGGCTGTTAACAAGAGGTAAATACTATATAAATACTGTTCGTTTTCTCACACAAACCGCTCGTTTCGTGTCTTAGGCCAATGTACTTAAATTCACGAGTCATTAAATCATGTTTAATTTTGACTTCTCTGTGCATGCTCTTTGTGGTGGACCCCCTAAAACTGCGACTGACAGACAACACCGGTTTGACTGAAAAAATGTCAAAATTGAAAATGCTGTGGAAACAAAGACACTACATCTTGGATGCCCTTGAGGTAAGCTAAAATATATCAAAAATGATTACAAAGTGAACTATCCCTTTAAGGTTAGGGGAACGTTTGTACATTTTTCAGTTAAACAAAGGTTCAGAATTGACAAATCACAGATTCATGATTATTATTGCATTTGACAAAATGTCCCAACTGAAAATGGGGTTTGTAAGCTGCAATAGAGAGCTCTCTTTTATGTCTTTAACAGTAACTTTTTTAGGAGGAAAGAGATATGAGTACAGTTATTTAATATAATAGTTTAGACTACATGTATACATACAATTTGCAAGACTATAAAGCTTTACGAAAATGGACAAGCAAGATCCTGGATGCTCAAACGCACACAAGAGGGCGCACTTTCTACAGAATGTTTTTGAAGTTTCCTCCAGTGTCTACTAGTTTATAGTGTTGTTAAATGTCTCCTGGAGAGAGTGTCTCTGGTGCAAGAGAGAGGCGTTTCTGCATCCCTGGCATCAGTAAATGCATCAAAGGAGTAGTATCACTTTAGGGATTTGGACAAAGGGCTCCACCACTTTTTTGTGTGGGTATGTGTGGGTTTTTTTAAATATTTTTTTTTAATGTGCTGGCAGTGACAAGTAAACCCCTGAAAGCACTGTTCCTCCTCGTTTGATTACTATACGATCAGATTATACAGACCATTTTGAATGGTTGAATCCATGTTTTTATTATAGTAACATACCTCATTGCCATCCACAAAGTAGTCTGTTTGAACCAAATCGGATCAAAATCATCTACAATGCTTACAGACACACACAACATAACAGTAAGGAACAATAAGACAAATAGACTATGTCCAGAATAGATCTCTAACATGACTACTACTTCTGTTGTATGTACTGTGGATATAGTGCAAATATTGTATTCATTGCATAGAAGGATCACTATTTGCCAAAATATGCTGTATGCAACTGAACACTACTCACAATTAAGCGTGCAATGTAATGAGGTCATTTGACAATACTGATGTTTAATGCTATTTTTAAAAATAGTAACACCAGTATGCAATGTATATTACTGTTATGTTATATATATATTTTTTAATTTCATTAACCGCATTTCAGTGCACTGGGATTGATTTTAACAATGGGACAGTCCTACAAAACTCCCAGCTATGCGCTTACTTTTGAACTAGGTTTGATTGAGACACAACCTACCCTGTTATATAGTATGCAAAAAGCAATACAGAATGTGCAGGATTCACAAAATGGAAAATTCTGATGTGACCTATTCTTCTGCCCAGATTCTTTAGTACGCATCTGATGGACACTATTATCCCATAATCCCATGGAAGAGATATTGACATATTCATAAAAAAGCCTTTGTGGCTAACGTTGTAGTTTTTGTGGCAATGGCAACGGGGTGGATAGTGTGTCCAGAATCAGATCCTTCTACACTTGTATAGATGGAGAGTACTAAACTACACACTGCACTGGTTATACTGGTTATATGAATTAAATATATGCACTGGTTAACGAAGGACACACAGGTGAAATAGGCACAATTACTATGACAGGACACAGGAAATGGAATACATGACCTAGACAAAAAGTAAATTACATAAAGTGTTAACTAGGGAAATATCTGGAGATATACGTAACAAGTAGAGTCTGGCAAACCTGAAGATAATAAAACATTGAAGAAGATAATAAAACATTGAAGCCTTGAAAAGCAAACATTTGCATATGATGTGGATCAGCTCTTACAATTTTAATGCTTTGAACGTCACGTTTTCGTCAACATCATGATGAATGTAAATGCCTTTTACGTCATCTTTCTGATGTCCAAAGTATGTCAATAATTGTGCCATGGACTTTATCTAATTTAGAAAGATCACCTCTTGATCAATATTTTTTGGATTCGCATATAATGTGCTTCACGAATTCTAGCCTACATTTTGTTTTTAACTTTGGAATATGTGTCTGATGCAGTTTGACCCTTATTCAACTTCTGCAATGGTTAGCCACAATTACCAACAACCTAGAATGAGTATTTGACCAACAGGCCATTTATTGCACTTTAAAATTGAACAACTTCAATCTACTACTTTATATCTAAATGAAACATTTAGCCAAATTTTTTTTTTTTTTTTTTTGGAAACTTTGCATTAAGTTCTTAGTATTCTTAAACTTGGCTGATATGGTTTTATTGAAAGAAGAACACCGGAAACAAAGACGACTCATTCAAATATAGTGAACTTTATTAGCACTGTTATACTGTACAGTTAGTAATGTTCTCTTTTGATATTTGGGATTACAATGGACACAACACGCATATACACAGTAAGTCTCTGTACAATTGTCTTGTTGGACGGCTGACTGATCTTCGATGAGCTCAGAACGGGTACACGTCAACAAGGCCATATTCAGTGGAACCATATTAGCATTTCACATAGACGCGCACTTGTACAGACAGAAGGATTTGATGTGTTATTTAAATGTTCGACAGTGTTTTCACTATCCTGATTATGGCTGTGGAACTTCACAGAAAGTTGTTGATCTTGATGATACAGATTTCAATTTGATGAGATTTGGTGACCGTATAACAGGATGACACATGGATATGACTGTGTTAATTGCTGAGATCACCACATCAAATGGTCCTCATATCTGTGGATAAATAGCCATAAATTCTTATAATCAAACAAACAAAACGTTCTACACAATAAAGTGTTTGCTGTTCCACTTGATGTTTTTATTGTTTAACTACTTAAGAATGGTGAATGGAACACTAGCCTATAATAATAATGTTGTCATAAAATAATAATCAATTAATTATTAGCTATCTTAAGTCAGTTTATAAGCCTTACCTGGTCTGGGGATGGGACTCTGTTTCACCAATCAGAAGGTCTGATATTAAGGTGTCAGCGCTGGACCTTTTGCCATACCTGTCAAACAAAACAAAGATGTCAAAATTACATCAGTGTATGAATGATACAGTAGGCTACTTATGAGTGGAGTCAACTTTTGTAAAAAAAAAAAAAAAAAAAAAAAAAAAATGTAAAGAACTTATAGTTACTGAAACTTCAAAAATAAAGCTAAAACGTGACCTCATTATACTAATAGGACTATGTGAAACAATATATATCTGCCCCCATTCTAGATCACATAGATCCCAATGTCAATTTACACTTGATTCACACAACTCCTAGACGGGTTTACGCTTTGGTTGAAGTGCATCATTCCCATTTCCACGTATATGTCCTTCATTTTTCTCTAGGCGGAGGGATAACAATACTATAGTTATGCGGAGTAATTTCAGCTTATTTGTAACCGTTTCTTAATAGCCTATTTCTGATTGATACTTCGCTCGCTGTCAAAACGGTATATTTCGTCACGTCAATAATTAAAGAAAGGCAATCAGCAATGATTTTTTTAAGAACAAAAGCACATCCCGCTGTTAAACACATTTAAAGCGCTGTGTAGTGCGCAGTCAATTAGAGAGTCAGTGGGGGGTTATGTATTAATACAGTGATTTTGAAAAGAAAGAAACGGGACTATATTTTCCAGTCCCTATTGCTTCAAGGTAGAGAGCCCATTTTGGTGTTTTTAAAATAGGCGATTCCTAAATAGGATTCAGTTTTGTCGCTCAAAAATAGGCGAAGTGATGTTGTTGAGAGAAGAAAGTAAACCGAGAAAGAATTTTAAAACATTTCCATCCGATTCTTTTGAGGAGTAGCCTATTTGTTAGAAGTAAAAGTAAAGAGCTCACCTCTGCCTTGTTATGAGGTTGATGTAGTGTCTTAGTGCAGAATAATACTTGGCGAGCTCCTCCGCAGGTGCGTCCTCTCCCGGGTTGTCAGGTTTTGTTGGATACCCTTCCGTAAGAGTTCCCAAGCAGGCGAACAAGAGGAAGGCGCACGCTGCCCAACCGATCCACATTTTCATGTTTGGATGCATCTGCGATAAAAACAAACAAACAAACAAACAAACAAAACAAAAAAGCAAAATGTTTGCGCTAATACCCACTCTAATGTTCTAAAACCATCTCATAATTACAAATCTTAACAGAAGACGTTTGGGGTGGATTGTGGTCTGCATTAAACTAGAAATAGCATTTAACATTTAAAATTAATCGCGATATTTAATATTACTACTAGCATAATAGTAATATTTCATAATAGTTACATTTAATTACTTTTTTAAATAAAACTTTAAATAAAATAAAGCTTCCAAATAATATAAAGGCATATAAAAGGTGCACTTACTCTCAATTGAATGAGGTCTTGATTGCACTTCTTGCTCGGTGGGTCTCGACTTCTCTGATTTTCTGCATTCTGAGTCGTGTGTCGTCTGGTTTTATACCTGTACGGCTCGTGCCATAAAGAGCGGAGCCCACGCGCAATTGCGCGCGACTCTTGATGCGCGCGAGCACGCGTCACGGATTAAAACCTCTGTCATCATCACTGCTTTAAAACGCGCTGGTTTGGTCCTCATTTGAATGCGTGGGAGGTTATTCAGGGACGCTATTTTGCACTTAACAGAAAAAGTTCGAATCATGATCTGAAACTTTCAGCTTTGTTCAGCTGTTTCACCTTTTAAACTTATTCAGTTGTTCTGATGTTTTTTTTACTAAAAATGCCATCCTGATATCTGCCTATAGCCTACACATTTACTGAACATGATAGGCAACGTTTCAATTATCCCATACAAAGAGCCCTTTTATGATTATCATGTTGAGTGTTATTTATGGATATCATGCCAGATGAAATCTTTATTGCACTTTCACAACTCGGTTTCAATGAAGCATTTGTCTCACATGTTTCCCATTAAAATTATAGAAGGAACACAAACACACATGCTTCAAATGCTTCAACATGCAATATGATTAATAAACTTATAAAATGAATGTGGATAGCTTAACCTTTAGATGAATATAAGAATATTCTAATCTTACAAAAATCTGATTTTTGATTGCAGACTGGGTATTTTGTCATTCGAGAAGACAGTTTATATTACTGAGGTCTTTTTTTTTCAAATGTAAAATCTGAAAAGGGACCCCCCCCCCTCCTCTCCATGATTCCCTTATAAGAAAAATAATGAAGTAAAATGCACATCCCCAAAAACTAAGCATACAAATGATGTGTTTTTTTTTTTAAAGTCAAATGAAATTAATTATTTAAACACACCTTGAAATGGAGAGGAACTAAAAAATGTAATTATTCAGGCATGACATGAAACAGTGTCAAAATGCATTAGCTTTGCAAAATGCACTTGTCAAAGGCAAACTGTCTTCGTAATGACAAAATAATATGTTCTTTGTGTTGTTGACTGAGGCTGTGTTGTGATAAGGAAAATGTTGTGGGGCCAGAATGTCTTTTTTTGACAACAACTGTAGATAATTACATGCACAATCATTTTTTTAGTTGTTGTGTTACATAGGGCAGTTTGTCCCATTTAACATCTTTCACTTTTTTTGATGTTTTTGTTCTCTCTCTCTCTCTCTCTCTGCCAATCTCTCTTTCGCACTGCACTGATGAACAGTATAGAGCTTTGAAAGGAAGCACCTCAAGTTCATCTCATTCACCAATTCATCTCCATTTATTGCTGCACATCTGCTTCCACTCACTCAGACGTATTAAATTTACTAGTCCTTACTAAAACGTGTGGCTCCAGTTTATATTCTTTCTCTTTTTGCAGCAACCACCATGAGTGTGTATGTGTGTGTGTACTGTACTGTGTGTGAAAAAAGTACAATAATTATTATACATTTTCAACCTTAAAAGGGAACATATAGTTCCTCCTTACTGTAAAACATACTCTCCCCAACCCCGACCCCTGCATTTCCCTGAGCGTTATTCACAAAATATTACACCTTGCTTTGAAAACATAACAGCATGGTCTATTGATAACACTATAAAATGTTCTGTCTGCCTTATTATGTTGAGGTAACTGCGTGATAATAGCCTGAAACATGCATGTATGGAGTTTGCGGTTTAAATCTGCTGCTAAATAATTGAGTTAAAAGAAGTAGCATTCAAAGGACCAGATTACGTCAGAACAAATTTCCTAGAAAATTATGTGCCTGTGATTATTGTGTTTTAAAAGCTTATTCAACCGTAGAAAAAAAATATAATTTAACTAAAACGATAAGTGTCTGTATGTGTGTACATTTTAAGAAGCAATCTTTCAAGAAAATAAAGGACAGAAGCGAACCACAGAAATACTGGTGCTGTGGTGCCACCTGTCTCCTCCACCGGTTTGCCTTCAGGCTTGTACAAAGTCACAGGTCAGACAAAAAGGTGAGATATAACTTTAATGACACCTGCTGACCTGTAAACTCATGTCTTAGAGCTGCCAATCCAATAATGTCTGCCAAGAAAGCAGGTAAACTGGGAACATGACGTTTTTTTCATCACCTGTTCATTCCTATACATAAACATGCTGTATAAAATCAAAAAACATCCAAATAGAATTTTAGAGCTGCATTAGTGGAGGGGATTTATCAATGAAGCTTTTTGCAGGTTACAAAGTGGTAACAGGTTACTGTTTTTATTTTAATCAAGCTATTGGCTAGTTCATTCAAACAATTTGTTCAATAACATGAATCACCCTGTGTTCCATTTTGAAGGTATAATTTGCCTTAATCCCTCCAAAGGGTTTACCATCTAGACTAGAGGAAGAGCGTCGAAGGGATGAAGGGTATAGGGGACCAAAAAAACTGGCACTTGGAACGCACTTTTGCATCATCTTGCCGAGATAATTAAGGTGAAAATTCCACCAATCAGAGAGATGCCACTATCAATATGCGCCAAAAGAGCTCTTTGGTTCTGCCCACTTATAATGTCAGCCGTCAGCCTCAAAATATGCTTTCAAAACACTTCAATAACCCTGTGGTGAAAATCAAGTATTCAATGTTGTTTACGTCTGTGTGGTGTTTTTAATTTGCTTTGGGACTAACCATGTGCAAATTCAAGTCAACACCATTGCTTGAGTATATTCTCTTTAAAATTGCAGTGATCTAAAGACAGTCTTAAAAACATGGTTTGAAATTGCTGGTGTTTCTGACGTTTGTAAAACCAATTACGTCAATGTGCTTTAGCAGTGGGCTTTAGCATATCATTAATTGATGTAGGGGAATCTCAAGCCAGGTTATCCTGGTATATGTTTCTGTTGATGTGAAAAATAGGGTTGATTTAACGTTATAGCGGGTGTATGTATTAATGTTATGACGAACTATGAACTATATGCCTTTTGAGGTTGTTCAAAGTGTTTAGGATGCTGAATTTTAGAAGGCAGCTGTCTGACTCAAAGATTGTGAATAGGAACATGGTTTGTGTAGCTGTTTGATAACGCAGTCAAGCAAAAGACTAATCATATTAATTACCATTATGCAATACCATTGTGCCTCAGGTAGTTTAACAAGTGGATCTCTGAGCTGGTGTGAGTGAATGGAGGTGGGGCTAATTTACATATTCATTAATCCGCGTATACTAAATGAAGCAAGGGTGTAGAGTTACATTCAAGCTAGTTAAAGGCATGAAGACATTTTTTCCCCTGAAAAAAAACAAAACATTTAAATGTGTAATTTTTGTGATCAAAGATGAATTTGAGGTGTCTATTGGGGGTTCGATCTATTGTTCGACATTTTTTAATGAGTAGTTTTATATTGCTACTTTTTTGCTTCGAATCAAAGTTTGTAATTGTGGCAACGCTCGTTGTTATGGTAAGAAGGAGACGGGAACCTGCAACTATTTAAAGACTTTCAATAAATAAATAAACACAATGAAAGTAAAGACGGCATCCCCTCACGGACGACTGCCGCCACATATAAACAGAACTTCAAATATAACAGTCCAGGCCTGGTCCTCTCTCGTCCTTCACAGTCGTCGCTCCCTCCTTTTATGCTTACGTTCCTCTCTAGCTGTTCTCTCACGGTCCTCGGCCTCGTACTGCTCATCACAGTAATAACATTACTGTGCCATACTAATGCCATAGCATGGCATTAATATATAGTAGCTAGGTGGCTTGGTTCAGACTTTTTTTTGTGGGATAAATGAATGGAAACCATACTTCTGGAACCAGCACTGCTTAAAAAAGCGGTGGGCAGGGTAGTAGTCTATGTACACTGATTGCCTGAGCAAAGAGTTATCCATGAGCAAAGTGTCTATCAGTTGTACCCTTTGAAATCTTTCATTCTGAAGGGCCTTTTGATTTGGCCAGTTTTGAGCACTTCAGTTTAGAGAGATCTTTCAATATGGGGGCAATGATTGTTCTCACTCTGAAGTGAGCGTCGATGGCGGATTTATCCCATTTGGAACACAGCCTCATTCCGTTTTATTATGAGGGATCCAGGGTACAATCTCTTTTAAGGTGTCCTTGTTACAGTGTAATTACACAGTTAAATACTGAGTAATTGTTCACTCTGTACATGCTACCCTTGGGAGATATCATTAGGAAGCATGGAATTATTTCCATGTTATGCTAATGATACTCAGCTCTATATTTTGTCATGCCCTGACGAAACTTACCAATTCACAAAATATAAAATATAATATAAAAAACTGGACTTCCTGGACTAGTAATTTCCTACTTAATTCTGAAAAAACATGCTCTTATTTTTTCATTTGATAGCCACGTCTCTAGTGTCTACATCTAAAAAATATATCTAAATTACGTCATATGCTCACAATGACAAATGCGGAACAATTAGTTAATACGTTCTTGACATCAAGGCTAGAGTATTGTATTGTAATGGTCTTATGGGTGGTTGACCTGCATGCTTAATAAACAAACTACAGCAAGTGTTCTTACCAGAACTAGAAAGTATGACTAGCCCGTTCTGTCAACACTGCATTGGCTGCCTATTAAACATTGTATAGATTTTAAAATATTACTGATACATTTTCAAATATTTGTAAGTACAAATATTGTACTTACAAAGCACTAAATAGCTCACCAGTACTTGAGCAAGCTCTTAACGCATTATAGTCCGTCACGTCTATTGCAATGTCAAAATTAATACCAAGAATATCAAAATCGACTGCTGGCGGTAGCTATATACTTTTCCTATTTAGCACCAAAACTTTAAAGAGCAACATGTGTAGTACTCCTGTTAGTACAAGATAATGAAAAGAAGGACGCATTTGTGATTGCTTCTCGTCTCTGCATTTACTACTAATGAATTAAAGTATATGCATATTACAGCTGTAAACATTTTGCATATTCAGGGTTTACAATTGCCATAAGTGACACCCTAATAGGTCATTTTTATATATATATATACACTTTAACTTTAGCATGTATACCCTTTATCTAACTAATAACATGAGTGATGATGTAACATACATTAAGAATCCACTCTCTTTTCTCAGTTTAGAACACATACACATGAATGATGAGACACGTGAAATTCACTCAAATACATTCACTTATATGTAACACATTACACAGTTGAATGATTTATAACACCAGACAATATTACCCCTTATGGATTTGAACAGTATTTATACTTTTGCGCTAATCGCGGAGCATTTATGCTAACTAGAGCCCGAACAATAAAGGATTTTGAAGGCCGATACGATACAAATATTTTTGGGTTTTAAAATCCAATATTCCGATTTATCGGCCGATATTTTATTTATTTTTTTATTTTTTTATTTTTTTTAAACTGGACATGATAGTCACGAATTTTGTCATGCTTATTTGAGTTAAGAGAACTGATGGGGATGTTCTTTTAATTGTTATTCAAGCAATGTATGTATCGTGCCCAACTCAACGAGTGTTGTCAACAGGAACGGTGTAGAGTGCCCTCTGGTGGACAAACTATACAACTCCAACACTCATGGCATGGTTCAAGCGTGTTTCGTCCGTTTTTATTTTATTTTTGAAATATTCATTTATCGGCCATTATAACTGCTGATACCGATAGTTTGGAAAATGCCTAATATCGGCCGATAATATCGATCTGCCGATATATCGGTCTGGCTCTAATGCTAACCATGTGCTCAACATGATAAACAAACAAAGCTAAAGTGAGCCGAGCCGTGCCAAGGCGAGTCATACCACGCAGTGGAAACGCGAAGTGAGCCGAACCGTACCGAGCCATGCCATGCAGAGGAAAAGCGCCATTAGACTTTTGTTATTGTAGCTTGTTGTTAGGTATTGTCATTATTTATTTGTTGATATGGCATGGTCATTAGTCAATGTAGATAGTGCTAACCAGCTTGGATGAACTGAATAATCACTGTCAGCGTAGAATATGAGAAGACAAAACATTGCTGGCTTAAATTAAGACAATCTAAATGGTTGTTTAATCAAGAAAAAAGTCGAACGTATGTTTGCTAAAGCAGATTTATTGCAAAACATCAAGGTGTAGTACAGTAGATGAACCAGCGTTAGCCATGGTGCTAACTGACATGAACTCACCAAGTCACTTGCCATATTCGCCACTGGTTTTCTTGACAACACAACTTAAATCCAGCACTGGTTTTCTTGACAACAGCTGCCCATTGTTCCTCTCCCGATCTCCCCCTGGCTTCTATCTCGCCTAGGAGGCTCATAAATATAGGCCCGTCGGCCATCATATGCATTTTCGTCAACATCGGAGAACTCGGTTTCTTCATTCGCATCCATTGTAACCTGAGCTTGAATTTGACCAGACTCTCTCGCCGATAGTCACTTCCGGTTAGTGCTTTATAGACGCGGGACTTATATGTGAAGGCCTTCTTCCCTTTACCGCTGTACAGATAAAACATTGTCGAAATAATTCTGGTTCACATGGCTATGCAGAAGTGATAAAAAAATTCTGTATTATACATTTTTAAGGCCTGACAAGTAATTTGGTGAGGTCAATTTGTAAAGAAAAACTACACAGCTGCTCACATATATATTCAAACGCGTATACCTAGACTAAACACATAATACGCATGTGCATGTGTTCTCGGCCAATAAGTTAATGACTAATGATCTTTGCAAAAGTAGTGAATCAATCAAAACAAACTTAAGCTGGACAATAACTTTATTCTAGAGCTGCTGTAAAGCCAAAACAATCCCTGTTACTGTAATTTCTTACACTCTAAAGCTGCTTTGAAACTGTTAAAACGCCATATAAATGAAGACTTGACTTAAAGAGGCTATATGCAGCTTTTTCCCAAAATAAACGTAACAATACCCTTTTCATTTTACCATTTATGACTAAAACATCTCCTGATGAGCATACTGACACCTTGTCCACTCACAGTGGGTGCACCTATAAGCCTGTATCCTATTTTTCCTATTTTCTTTCGGGTCGGACTTTTCCCGCGCTGTCTGCGGATGTGACGTCAAGCGCGTTCATGTTAAACGTTTCAGATCACTCTGCCACCACCGCTACCCAGACAGCAAACTGACATTGAATCAACGTGGAAACGACGTCTCTCATGACATTGAAACAACGTTGATTTGCTCATCGAATTAACGTTGAACCAACGTCAGACGCGGCATTCTTCAAAGCTAAATGAAAATCGAAAATTGGTTTGCTTTCATAACGTTGAAACAACGCGTTGATTTCAAGTTGATTTTCCGTTAGTTTTGAAAGAATGACGCGTCTGACGTTGGTTCAACGTTAATTCGATGAGCAAAACAATGTCAGATCAACGTTGTTTCGATGTCATATTTCCACGTTGATTCAATGTCAGTTTGCTATCTGGGTAGTCAGCAAGTAGCCTACACTCGCAAGCTTTATCTCAATCAATGTTCTTACCTCTGTAAACATAATGTTGACCTCCTTGCAGCAGATGACTAGTGAAGTGTGCACGTAGAAGCGCGTGTTGCGAGAGCGAGCATAAAGGAAGAGCAGTTCTGTTTTTTGGCCACAGGTGTCAGTCGCGAGTTTAAATTTCAGGAAACGCATAGCCTCTTTAATATTAATTAACAACATGTACTTACTATAGGGTTAGGTTAGAGTTAAATGCATGATTTTCTGTTATTACTAATAATAATTACATGTAACATGCAAGGAATACACTGTAAAATAAAGAGTTACATTGAACAATTGATTAATTTAAAAATGCTGAATCATTCATGAAGTAAACCACTGCTGTTCTGTTGTGTTTTTGTTTGGAATCAATTTTGTTGATGGAGCAACTGAAATATAGGACATATAAACTTATTGGTTATTGAAATGTTGTATAAAATCACACACATGTAAATAGTACTACATATACAGTACTTGTCCAAAGTAAAGGCTGGTTGTCTGAAAAAAAAGCAGTTACACTCACTTGCTCACAAAAATGTCTGACTCACTATTTGCAATTATTGCTCTTGTTTCTTCTCCCATTCACTGTGTCTGACTGGTTAAACATGTTACATAAAAGCCTTTATGTTAAAGAAAAGCGTCCAAAGATAAGAACGTCAAACGAATTTTGCTCCACTCAAACACCAATTGTCTCTTTTCTCTCTTTTTCCACCTCTCCCTCTCTTTCTCCTTATCTTTTTCTCAGGGCGGTTTTACAATGTCTTATTAATCTATAAAAACATGGAACTTCACTTTTTTGTAATGTTCTTTTGTTTTTACAAAAGTAAGTTTCTGTTCGCTCTTCGTAATTGTTATTTGACTCTGTCCATTCCTACGCTTGAGTCATGGACGTTGGCAAAGACAGATTACTAACTGAGCAAATGAGGCCCCCATGAGAGAGCCCTTGTGGCCAGACACCTGAAAACAAGCTAAATGTAAAATTAATGTAGTTTAGACATACTGACACTGCCTGAATGTATGCCTGTGACTACTGGGGCTCAGGTCAGGAAGCAGACAGACTGGCTAAACCAACTGCCTGTCAGCTGTCTCATGTCACCAAGGTCAGATAAGGGTCTAAGGGTACAAATTTAATTGATGATCAACAAATAAAATAAAAAAAAACCTAGATATAATACAGTTGAGCAAATGATGGAGCTTGGGTTGCTGAATATTCGATCCCTTACTTCAAAAGTACTTATTGTTATTGATTACAAACTATAACCTATGTGCCGTGTTTGACAGAAACCATGCTAAAACCAAACATTACTTTAAATGAGTCCACCCCCCACGATTACAATTATAAACATGAACCTTGTCTGAAAGGCAAAGGAGGAGGTGATGCTGTAATTTATAGTAATATTTTCAGAATTACTAAGAAATCTAGTTTCAAATATAATTCTTTTGAAGTGTTGGTGCTAAATGATAAATCACGTTTGAGATTTCTGCTGGCTACTGTATACAGGCCACCAGGGTACCATACAGACTTTATCAAAGAATTTTCAGAGTTAGTAATCGCTGCAGATAAAGTCCTAATTGTTGGTGATTTTAATATACATGATGTAGATAATGAAAAAGATGCATTGGGTTTGGCCTTCAAAGATATTCTTAAAGGAGAACTCCAGCACAAAATGAACCTTTGGTCTAATAAAACATTGGTAACTAGTCAACCATTCTCTGAGATTTGTTTTCATGAGAGTCGAATGTAAAGAGTTTTATCTCTAAAAACTGTTTAGCGTATAACGCTAGTAATGGGGGCATTTAATAAGTAAAAAGAAATCGCTAGTTTATACCACTAACAAGGCTCAAAATAGCCCCAGAGAAACATAATGAGGGTCCATACATGCAAAACGAAGCATTGAGAACTTTGTAAGTGTACAGACCGTTTAATAAGAAGATACGTTACAAAGTTTTGTATTCGTTTTGCATGTAGGGACCTTCATTATGTTACTGTGTTAGTGTGGGGCTATTTTGAGCCTTGCTAGTTGTTAGTGGATTAACTAGCGATTTCTTTTTACTTAGTCAATGCCCCCATTACTGGCGTTAGACAGTTCTTGGAGATAAAACTCTTTACATTCGATTATCATGAAAATAAATCTCAGAGAACGGTTGACTAGGTACCAATGTTTTATTAGACCAAAGGTTCATTTTGCCCTGGAGTTCTCCTTTAACTCTTTTGGAGTTAGACAACACAAGACCTACTCATTGTAGCAATCATAGATGTAATATTATCACACAGAATCAGTGTTGAAGCTGTTGAAATTCTGCATCAGTGAGTGATGACATCTCAGATGATCATTATCTAGTCTTGTGTAAACTTCATTTAGCCAAGGCTACAAAGCAGACTCCATGTTACAAATATGTTAGACCCATCAATTTTGCCACTAAAGATTGCTTTATTAATAATATTCCAGATCAGCTTCAACATCTCAGCATCCCAGATAGCTTAGAAGAACTCAATATTGCGACAGAAACTTTTAACTCTCTCTTTTCCAGCAATTTAGACCATTTGAGAAACCAGTTGCCCCATTGCGCTTAAAGATTAAAGAAAATAGTCCAACGCCGTGGCACAACGAGCACACCCGGGCCCTTAAGAGAGCAGCCAGAAAAATGGAGCACAACTGGAAGAAAACCAAACTAGAAGTATTTCGCATTTCATGGAAAGAAAGGTTGATTGCATATAGAGAGGCCTTTAAAAAGCTGCTAGATCTACTTATTTTTCAAACTTATTAGAAGAAAATGAGCAAAACCCTAGCTATTTATTTGAAACAGTGGCTAAACTAACAAAAAATAAAGCTTCAAGCCCAGAAGTTTTTCAAGAAGCACAGCAGTAATGCCTTTATGAACTTGATAATATCAGGGAGAAAATTGTAACTATGCAACCATCTACTACAGTATCGCATCCGGGAGTGCATTGTAGTCTCCCTGCAGGAAAAATTCAATTCATTCATTACTATAAGATGAAGAAGAAACTTGTTAAAAATCATCTAAATTGACAACATGTATGTTAGACCCTACATAAGCTAATGAAAGAGATGCTTCCAGAGGTCAGATCCTCTTCTTAATATCATTAATTCATCTTTGTCATTAGGATATGTACCAAAACGTTTTAAGCTGGCTATGATTAAACCACTTTAAGGAGGCCGATCTCGAATCTACCCTTTTCTGTATAGAAGTATCTTTACAGCTATGTTCTTTTTTAGAAAGAAATAATATCTGCAAGGATTTTCAGTCAGGATTGAGACCGTACCATAGTACTGAGACTGCTCTCATTAAAGTCACAAATGATGTGCACTTATCCAATCGTGGTTGTATCTCTCTATTAGTGTTACTCGATCTTAGTGCTGCATTGGACACAATTGACCACAACTTTCTTTTAAATAGACTCGAAGAATGATGGCATTAGTGTAAAAGGATTAGCACAGTTTAAATACTTATCTGTTATCTTATATAAGTATAAATACTTACCGTTATCAGTTTGTAGCAGTAAATGAAGAGATGTCTTAGCGATCAGTATGCGTACCAAGTATGGTTAGAATCTCTTTTAAGGTGTCCTTGTTACAGTGTAATTATTACACAGTTAAGTACTAAGTAATGAGTAATTATTGCTGTTCACTCTATACTTGCTACCCTTAGGAGATATCAATAGGAAGCATGGCATTAGTTCTCTGTTATGCTGATGATACTCAGCTCTATATATCTTCATGCCCTGACGAAACTTACCAATTCACAAAATAAACAGAATGCGTTACTGATATAAAAAATGGTAAAAGAAATTGACTATAGTAACTTCCTACTTAGGCTAACTCTGTCAAGTCTTCGTCGTCAGTTAGGAACCTTGATGTGGTCTTTGATACCAACCTTTCATTTGTCTTGCCTTTCATCAAGTCACATGTCTAGTATGTCTAAAACCACATTTTTCATCTTAAAAATATATCTAAATTGCGTCATATGCTCTCAATAAAAAATGCAGAACAATTAGTTCATGACATCTAGCAGAGTTCTTACCAGAGTATGACCATACTAGCCCCGTTCTGTCAACTCTGCATTGCCTGGCTATTAAACATTGTATACATTTTAAAATATTGCTGATTACAAAGCACTAAATGGTTTAGCTCCACAGTACTTGAGCAAGCTCTTAACACATTATAGTCCTTCACGTCTATTGCGATCTCAAAATTCCAGCCAATTGGTAATTCCTAGAATATCAAAATCGAGTGTTGGCGGCAGATCCTTATTCTATTTAGCACCAATACTTTGCTTCCCGGACAATGCTTTGAAGATTGTTCCAGACACACTCTGTCAGTTCAAATCTACACTAAAAACACATCTCTTTGGCCTAGCATACACATAACACTTTATAGAATTCTATAATTCAATTTAGGCTACATAGTTTAGATCAGCTGGAACCGGGAATACTCCCCACAAATCCCGATGTACTTGTTACATCATAAGAAGGAAGATGTCTACACTAATATTAGTCCATCTGTTTATCGGAGGTTTGCCGCAGTTCGCCCAGATCCAGATATGATGCAGGACACGATGACAATGCAGTCCTGAAGTGTCAACCAGTCCCTTCCCTGTTTACTGAAGTCAGCCGGATCCCAGCCGTATCCAGATCAGATGGTGAACCTGCACTTGGACCCATCCATGACGCATCCCTGAAGTGCCAGCCTTATCAGTCCTGTGAAGGCCTCATTGACACTGATCCTCAACAAACTCGTCAGTCACCATACTGGCGTGATGATTCCGACTTCCAACCAGATGGAACTGGATTAATATTCTGATTCAGTCTGACTTCTGACCTGAAATGCTGCCTGGATCATAATCACACACTGTTGATTCGTTGGCCAGAGGAGAACTGGCCTCCGACTAAACCTTGGTGGAGTTTTGGTTTCTTGCCACTGTTGCCTTGGCTTTTGGCTTTCTTAGTTGGGGACATTTAATATTCAACTTTATTATTGATCTGCCTAACTTAAGGTGGACAATGATGCAACTTTCTTCTAGAAACAAACTTTGTTGCATTATATTATGGTGACTTGATAACTGGTGGAATGTAAAAAAAAAAGGCAGAAATGAGAAATGTCCTTATAGCACCAACAGCAGGGCTTTTTTGAGCGTCTCAAATTTCTCAATGCTAATGTGGTAATTTTTTTTTTCTTTTGCAATTGATTACACACAAGGGGTTTATTCTTGTAATTGCCACTTTACATCTCACCATTTTGACTACATATATCTGTGTGGTGTAATTTCTTATTATATGGAAATAGAAAGCACTTCTCATAAGTGTAAACCTCTATGCATTATATCATATTCCATCCAAGTTAAAGTTAGTTTTATTCACAAAATATTACTGCACACTTTGAAAACATAAAAGCGTAGTCCAATGCATACTCATCCTAGGGCGTCTTATAATGACACTGGCACCATTTAGCGTCAATATAACATGCACAGAGCTTTGTTTGGTTATGGTAGGTTTAGTTCTGGGGTAGGTTTAGGATTAGACCACTAGGAGGCGCCTTCTGGCCCATATATATCTGCGTTTTATTTACCCCTTTTCCACCAAAAAAGAACAGGTTCGGAACTGGTGCTGGTTCAAAGTTGGTTCGGAGTTGGTTCAACTTGCGAACCGCTTCAGATCCTATTTGTTTTTCCACTGACTAGAGCGCCCAGGGAACGACGTCGTTACGTCACTGTGTATGTCGCCATACGTCTTAGCTAGATACGCTTGCAAGAACAACATTACTTTGGGATTATCTCTAACTCGTATACCAAGAAGGCTTTAAAAACAATTGAAATATGTAAGTCTTTTAATCTTTTCATTTGATATGTAATCTTTTCTGATAAGTTATGTACCCCTGTCTTGTGTCTTTTTTTCTTTCCATTTATTTGTACTATATTGTGACTGTTTTCTTCTTTGCTTATAATGTCTTCAATAAAAAAAATACAAAAATAGAAACACTTGCGTTAACTTCAACCATAACAATTACAAAGGCGGACTCCACCTGTCCCCAGGAGCTGCAGGCAGAAGAGGACGAGGAGTCAGGATTCCAACGAAGATAATATTTATTCAATATACAGGTAAGAAGATAGGTAACGGGTACAACGCAGGGTAACATTCACAACGACCGACAAAGACTGAATGGAACAGAGGGAACTAAATACATGGAAGAATCAAACATAATGAGGTGCAAACAGGTGAAACAGATGAAACAGGATGCTGAACGGGAGGCTGATGAGGGATTGATTTCAGGTGTGCAGACGAGAGGATCATGGGAAGTGTAGTGAAGGAGACGCAGACAGAATGGTGCAGACGAGACTGTGACACCACCGTGTTTCTGCAAATGTTTCTCTTGGCTTTGCGATCCTTTATTATGGTCAGAAAATATGTTTAGAACACATCTAAACCTGCCCCAGCCCCCAATGTAAGCATGACGTGGTAAAGGAACGGTTCTAGTCCAGCAAAGAGCTGCCATGTGCGTTGGATGTAGAAAAAATGTCAAAGGCGCCAGTATATGACGCCTTGGGATGCGAACGGGCTGTCTAATGATAATACTGTCGTGCCTAGGTTCAGATGAAAAAAAAAAGGTTTTCATCAAACAAAAGGTTCTTTAATAAAACAAACCCAATAATTTAGTAATAACTCAGTAATTCAATAGCTGGAAGACAACGTAACTGTCAGGGCTCTGTCAGAGATAACAGGTGAGGATCAAATGACATAGAAACATAAACAAGCTAGGCTGATGAGTAATGTCCTTTTCTCTCTTTTAGATGGTTTTGTAGCTAACACACAGAAGATAGAAGGATTCCGAATGATCAGGAAGCAGGTTGGATGACGGAGAGTCTGTAAGTCATGGATTGACGAGACCAGACAATGACTGCAGTGAAGGTGAGTTCATTATAGTGCATGTGGGTGATGGGACACAGGTGACGGTGATCAATATTCAGGTGATTGTGAACGGGGGAGTGTCCGACTGGGTGATAGGGAATGATTGGGCGGCGATGGAGATTGTGACGTAGATGGAATCCTGACAGTAACAGCATGTGCGACTGAGGACCCTAGAGAAGCTGCAGGGAAGGCAGAGCCAGGTGGAGCTGAAGGGGTAGAACGCCCAAGTGCAGCAGAAGGCTCAAGTCCACCACGCAGGCAAGGTGATGACCGACCAAGGTGGAGCCGGTGGGACGAGGAAGCATGGCGTAGCTCAGTGGACAACACTCTCGGGTGGAGCCGAGAGAGGGAAGAGCCAAGGCGTAGTGCACTGCTCGACGGGCCGAGTTGGAGCTATTGGCCTGAAGGTCTGAGGTGGAACACAGGAGTCAACACACCTTGGCTGAGCTGGCGAACTAGAATTTCATGGCGGATCAGAACAGGTAAGAGCCAACAGAGGAGCCGAGGAACTGAATAGCGCCAGCGAAGGCGGGGCGGAGTGACTGAACAGCCTGGGCAGAGGAGGTGGGAGAGGCATAGGGTCAGTGTATTTTCCAAAGTACTGAAGTGTTTAAGCTAAGCAAGACCAGCGGTGAAAAAGTCTCTGAGCTGGGTAGGACCATCAGTGATGAAGGCTCAGAACTGGGTGGAATCAATTGAGGGTGACTGTCTTCCTCTTCCAGCTCTTTTCTATTTCCCACCAGCTCATTTGTAGAGGTTGACCTGGTCAGACTGGACGGATACTTTCGGCTCTGGGACAGACGTGGCCTTACGCTCTAGTTCCGTTGTGGGCATAGCCATTGGCTCAGCGGGCATCAGAGACGTCTCCAGCTCTGAGGAGGGCTCTGGCTCCTGACCTGCCGTGGGTGAGTGCTCTGGCTCTGCAATGGCCATTAATACTGGCATCAGCTGTGGGTAAGCACACTGCAGACATCAGAAGGTCACCTCTCTCAAGGTTCCTTGTTCTATGTCTGGTAGGGGACAAAGAAATAGCCCAGTCCAATAAAGAGACTTTTGTGTCTCATAGTTAAAGGGGTGATGAACTGAGAAATCAAATTTTCCTCGAGCTTTTGACATCTAAAAGGTCATCATATTATAAAAATATCCTGTAAGTTTCAGAACTGAACACATCCTTATTCGTCCAATAAAAGCTTTTATTGACACCAGTTTTTCAGACTGATCTCATGAAGTAGCGTGTGTATGACACGCCAATTCGTATTTCCATTTTTGGCGTGCTATCAAGACGCATAATCGCCTTTTAGCGTGTTTATGAACGCCGTTGACTTAACGTTATATAAATATATGACTTACCTCAATCCCATCCCTAAACCTAACCGTCACTGGGGTTAATGGCATTTATGACTGTTCCCTTACCATCCTAGGTAAAAAAAAAAAGACATGACTTACCTCAACCCCATCCCTAAACTTAACCGTCACTGGGGTTAATGGCATTTATGACTGGAGATTTGACTGCATGTACAGACACGCGGAATGACGCGGACGTTAATGCGTAGACATACACGCGTACAAGCGGATACACGCAGATAGTTCAAAATGCGTAGAGATAACACGCCACCTGACTCGAAAGTGGCGTGTGTTTACGCAAAAGTCATGATGTCATGTTGCGTTTTTAAAAGTGGGGAACTATGACGACAAACAGGATACAACTCCACCTCCAACGCCTCCAAAAATTGAACAATTTTTATGATTTTTGTCATAAACTGCCTAAAATATTACAGGTTGTTTAAGGCATATGCTAACATTTACAACTATTGTTATTTTTTTTTTTTTTAAATTCACAATGGGCTCTATGCACGGTGGTATTTCCTGTGAAGGTGTAAGGATGCTCGATAACTTCCGCCGATCGTAGAGTCCAATGCAATACCGAGAATTTATATTGAATTTTATACTCCATGGTTATACTAAAGAAACGTTAGTCACAAAAACAGATAAAACAGACACCCCTCGTTGTGTTTATGCTTCTTTTTAAAATTATATTAAATAAACATAACTATATATAAAATTACATCTAAACGTATGTACATTTCGTTTCAAAGACGGGAGGACAGTAAATTTTGAAGACTCCGCCATAATCCCGTTTTCCTCTGTGTTCCTCCGCTTTAATCTCCGCAACCGGAAATGGACAAGCATCCTTGCGTCAAATGCGGAACTTATGCGTGCATATAGCCCATTGTGTCAAGAGGAGGCCTCCAATGAGGCTGTCCCAGGTCTCGCAGTAACATAATCCGTCCTTGGCGGTTGGTCTTCAAAGGCAGAAACGATAATCAGCGTGCCATCATGTTTCTGAGTGTATTTGAGATAGTCTGGATTCAGTATGCAGGAAAATTGAAGTGTTTGGATGCAAAAACGACAAAAATCATCTTTTATTACTGTCAAGCAAACTTTTATCGATTTTGCACAGCTGCGTGATTCCACGCTGGCTTTTGTCTCCCCCTTCACACTCATGGGCTCGGCGTGAATAAATAGCGCCACCAATCCCACAGTCTTCATCTCTGCTCCCTCACTCCTCCTCCTCCTTCTTTTTCAATCCTTCAAAGCACCACTGAGCAGAATAAAGGATTGGAGAGGAGCAGAAGCACACCTCGAGTCACGGCCACAATGCATTCCCAGCGTCGATTTTCAAGCCTTTTAACAAAGAAATTGAAAAAAGCAATTGTCTTGACGCACTTTTAGGTCTCACTGCTTTGATTCCAGGTAATTGATGTTGTTCTTTTCAACATCACACAACATAGACTCTGACAATTGTGTGGCAATCTGTCAGGCTTATGGGAGACTGAGAAGAGAAACTCTTTAAGGCGACACTTTACGAGGCTTCAACGAAATTCAATGTAATATAAACAGACTAATAATAAAGTCTGAACAGAATCTCAAGAAGTGCCTTGTGATTCATAGTTCGCTGGACAGTTCCTGACTTAGTATAGCAAGTTTGCAGTTTGAGTAAAACTGATTAAGTATTAATAAAATAATAAAAACTCGACTTCTTGAAATATATCATTTATTGACAGCTGCTTCGTGTGACGAATTTGAGCTATAACCTAACACGGGTGAATATTTTTTTCAGGTTTATTTTCTACTCTCTTATGTTCTTCCCCAAAGCCTGTCAATCACGACACCATGGTGACTCCTATAAAAGTACATCAGTTGCTCTAAAGACCTAAGAAAGGTTTCCATGGCAAGGAGATTAGACTTGCGAGGAGGTATTTTGAAGCTTTCCTTGCATTTTTCTCCACTGACGGGAAATTTGTGAAGTGATTTCATTGCGTCTAGTCTTTAGATTAAGGTCAGGAAGATGTCATTTATACAGGGTAGACTGATTAGATGAAAAAAGATTATGGAAGGTAAAATTACACCAAAGGATATGTGAAGTTAGGCATCAGGGTTGATATCAACACACACACACATGCACAATCATCAAACACTCACGCTAAATCGATATGTCACCTTTCAGATCAGACATCATCCCTTCCGCTAGCTTACTCCAGTGTCCTCTTTGAACACAGGTGTGTGTTTGTAGATTGTTTGCGTTCCCTTGCACAGCTGCAAGCCTCGGTCAAAAAAAAAAAAAGAGAGACAAAGTGTGTCATAAACAAATGAAGCCACATCAATAATCTGAATCACAGCAGTTCGTGATCTCTGCTCTGACAGAGGTGATTCAAAAAACATGGCACGGTAGCAAATTGCTGTCTTAATGCTGTGATTACTTACTCGTTTCAGCTCAGAATTAAAATGCATGCACTGTATCACAGCAAGGAAGGGAATTAATCTGATTTCAATGTGAATCACTTTAGTGGCGCACATCTGCTGAATCTAATCAGATTAATTAAACATTTACACCAGCTCCTTTATATGTAATCCTGTCCCGATTTTCTTCTACGTCGTCATTCAAAGCCTCAATTGGATGGTAATTTTATATTTTGTTAATAAACTGCTGCTTCTCATTTTTCATGCGATGCATTTTTAATGAGTTCAAAGAGCCTTTTTGATTTCTTCTTTCATTCTTTTTTTTCCAAATCAAAGAAGTATATGGAAAGAAGCAGGTCAAAGCAAGCGTTTCATTATTGTGGACTTATCACATTATTACAACACTGCATGAATGTGTGTGTGTGTGTGTGTATGAGTGTATTTAAATAAGCAATTCCTCCTCTAATAAGTCACTTCTTTTGAGCACATATGATTGGAAAATCTATATTTTCACTGCAATGGACTTTATAATTGTATGCATGGAGCAAAGAGGCCACCTGGCCTGGTTTATGGCAATCTAAATGAAAAAATAAATAAATCACTTTTAGGCAAATATGGTATATCAAGTATCAAGAAACCCTCAAGGGATTTAAGAATAGCTGGATTTTATAATAGAGATACACTTCACAAAAAAATTATTCATTCAAACTAAAAATCTCCAATAGAGCACACATGATTGGAAAATCGATATTTTAACGGCAATCCACTTTATAATTTTATGCATGGAGCAAAGAGGCCACCTGGCCTGGTTTATGGCAATCTAAATGGGGAAAAAATCACTTTTAGACAAATATGGTATATCAAGAATCAAGTATAGCTGGATTTTATAATACAAATACACTTCACAAAACATTGATATGATACACGATATGATATGATGTTTCAAAACATTGAAACAATGATGCACTCTAAAAAATGCTGGGTTGTTTTAACCCAACTTTGGGTCAACTATGGACAAACCCAGCCATTGGGTAACATTTTTTAATTGCATTTTATGCTGGGTTGTTTTAACCCAACTTTGGGTCAAATATGGACAAACCCAGCCATTGGGTTACATTTTTTAATTACATTTTTAACCCAACGTTTGGGTTTGTCCATATTTGACCCAAAGTTGCAACCAAAGCAAACAACCCAGCATTTTTTAGAGTGTAAATTGTTCTAAATGCACCAGATTAGGGTGCATTTTAATGTTCCATAATGAAAAATTGTCAGTTGAGTCAGTTGCAGGAAATTAAACCTCAAGTATATTTAAGGGTTCTAAATCAAAATCTAGATAATATAATTAAAGAAATGCAATAATTAGAAATATACATAATATTAATTGTTGGGGATATTACACCCCAAAACTAAAATTCTACATAATCACATTTCATTCCAGTCGAATATGACATTCTTTCTTCCATAGAACACAAATGGGTATGTTTTTAAAAATGTTCACACTGCTCTAGTGGAATTGGATAGTGGCCATGGTCTGTCAAGCTTCTGAAAGGATACAATCCATTGTAAAAGCATTAGAAGAAATACACCTTCTGATGCCTTTGTAAGTGAAACAGATTCAGATTTAAGGGGTTATTCGTTAAAAGTCTTGGTCCTCATTTACTATCATTATGGAATAGAGCTGCTTGGACATTCTACTTCTGTGTGGTTTGATCCAAGAGACATGAAGGTGACTATAAATGAGGATTTTATTCTTTGGGGATAACTATCTCTTTGAGGAATCTTTCTCTGTTTAGAGTGAATGCACAACATGGCAAAGAACATCGGCCAACCAGTGAACTAAGACCCACTTCATGCTGTGTTTTCTCCCGCTCTCAGTGTCTGTAACTGATTTCTGTGTAACTAAAGATTTGAAGCTGAGGGATTTGGAGGAGGGGGACAAAAGAGAGGGAACGAATTAAAGATATCATTGACGAGGTGGAGAGGCACAGGGTGCATAATATAATACGATCTAAATGAGGCTTAATATAAATAGAGGACCAGGCAAAGAGCGTCAGTACAAAAGAGACTTCTAAATAAATCTGCGAGGTATTTTCAGAGTGTTGGTGGCAATGAAAAATCCACCAATGAGCCGCAAGTTTTATTTCAAGTGTGGTAATGAGAAGAGTCTGTGTTTGGTCTCATCGCCGGTTTTTCATCACCGACGTCACCAAAGGCAAGTCTCACAGGTCACACACACACTCGCATTTGCACATTTCATGAGACATACAGATGTTCTCAAGAGCAATTGAGTGGAGATGCATATCAGAACAGAGGAAGAGAGTAGGAACGTATAAAGAGGAAGTCGTAACGAATCCAATCTAATGGAATCTTGAGAAGCTTAGGATGACTCATAAAACATTCACAAATACAGAGTAGCACATTCAAACATATTCTAAACACACACACACACTAGTCATGCCCAGCACATACAGCAAACCATTCTAGTGGAACTGTACCAATGATTAGGGGTGAAATTGTTTCTTCTTTCTTTCTGCTCCTCAAACAGAAAACGATTGAATGAAAGCTACAGAGCCTGCAGAGTTCACAGAGCACGCAGCCCTCTGTGTCTCATAGATAGAGCACAAACACTCTTTTAATTACGTACTTTAATTGCTACTATTATTCTGAACATTACCAAGTAGAGAAGAGGAATTTAAAGCCAATTCATTGAAAACAAAGGCACATCTCTCTCACACGGTCCCGTCAATGCTGGTGAAGCAAAGCAGAGGCATGTGTCACTACTGACTTCTGCTGGTCAAAAGCAGATACTATATCAGGAATTTAACCAATTTAAACGCGAATATTTTTTCACACTGCAGAAACATTAAAGGACAAGTTCGGTATTTTACATTTAAAGCCCTGTTTTAAGATCGTTGCTGATGAAATAGAATTCCTAAAACGCATTAAACTTTAGTTTACAAAGACGTTAAGCTCACCGAGTGATCTGGGGTGTTCACTGATATGCTCACACAAACATTGCGGCAAAAGATACTCTCCAACAGGTTTTATCGTAGTTTTTCTCCAGTGTCAAGACGAAAACTATGATAAAACTGATGGGGGGTGCAACCACAGACCCCGAAAATTCTCGGGCCAGTAGTTTGTGTCCAAATTTCAATCTTAACCATTCTATTTCATCAGAAACGATCTTAAAACAGGGCTTTGTGTAAAATACCAAACTTAAGTGAAACTAAAAAAGGCAAAAAGTTACAGAACCAAAATATACATTGATATACATTTTGACCCAAAATCTTGATCTAGTAGACAGATACTTTAATTATATATATATAAAAAATGATTGATCAAATCTAATGAATCAAATCATTGATCAGGTGACATGTATATTCTATTGTGTGTGATGTTCACATGCATTGCCTATGCCACTGGGATCCAGTCTCAGGTAGCCTTCTGCCAGTGAACTGAACCCAGTCAGGCCTCCCATAGCCGCATACGGAACAGCTCTGCCCACCGGGTGTCCCCGTGTCAGGCGCTCTTCCCTGGTTTCAACCACTGTCACATGAGCATATCCAGGCTGGCCACAGCCGCAGGTGAATGGACTTCGATAACCAGTACACTGAGTGCCTGCGTGTGTGAACAGGTAACTTTAAGACAAATGGAGACTCATTTTAAAGGGTTAGTTCACCCAAAAATGAAAATTAAGTCATTAATTACTCACCTCCATGCTGTTCCAACCCCGTAAGACCTTCGTTCATCTTCGGAACACAAATAAAGATATTTTTGATTGAATCTGAGAGCTGGATCAGTCCTACATAGACTGCCTAAGGGACTGGCTCTTGACGGCCCATAAAGTCATTAAAGAAAAGGTTTAAATATTCCATGTGACTACAGTGGCTCAATTATAAGTTTATCAAGTGACGAGACTACTTTTTGTGCGAAAAAAACATAAATAACGAATTTATTCGACTATTCCATTACTTCCTTATGGGCGCATGCGCGAGAACTGAGACGAGGACGTTCTCATTCGTCTACTTCTTGTTACCGGCTGCTCACCGCTTAGGAGTATTACCGCCACCTACCGTATAAAATGATGATCCATATATAAGGTGCTCCGGATTATAAGGAACACTGTCGTTTTTTGAGAAGATTAAAGGCTTTTAAGTGCACCTTATAGTGCGGAAAATACGCAAATTGAAAAGCGTATGTACAGCGCACATCTTCCTCTGCTTGTAAACAGAAAGTTTTGCGCTTCCAGCTATATCAGCACATCATCTTATACGGTAGGGGGCAGTAAAACTCCTAAGCGGTGAGCAGCCGGTAACAAGAAGTAGACGAAGGAGAACGTCCTCGTCTCAGTTCTCGCGCATGCGCCCATAAGGAAGCAATGGAATAGTCGAATAAAGTCGTTATTTATGTTTTTTTCGCACAAAAAGTAGTCTCGTTGCTTGATAAACTTATAATTGAGCCGCTGTAGGCACATGGAATATTTAAACCTTTTCTTTAATGACTTTATGGGCCGTCAAGAGCCAGTCCTTTTGGCAGTCTATGTAGGACTGATCCAGCTCTCAGATTTAATCAAAAATATCTTTATTTGTGTCCTGAAGATGAACGAAGGTCTTACGGGGTTGGAACAGCATGGGGGTGAGTAATTAATGACTTAATTTTCATTTTTGGGTGAACTAACCCTTTAAGTTTTATTAAATGCTAATGTGTTACATGATGACAATGGTCACAATGGTGCAAAACTCACATTTCTTGCACAGGTGCCCTGAAACTTCAGCGTGCTCACTGGTTGTGTGTTTGCATTGGCAGCGTACTTGGTTAGAGCCGTTGATATGAACGTATTCATAGGACACACAGTGACAACCTTTGACCCTACAGGGCAGAAGTATAGGCCTTTCCTTTGGCAACTCCTCAAAGTCCGTGCAGTGTTGTTTGTACCTGAGAATGAAATAGAAACATTAAATAATCTGTTTTTGTTTGTGTGTGTGTGTGTGTGTGTGTGTGTGTGTGTGTGTGTGTACATCAAGTATGTGTATGACTGGTGATCCATACCTGTGTGTACAAAAACAAGGTGTCTCTGGTCCAATGAGTTTGCAGTCTATCTGTCCTGGGATGGCAAAACTGACATATAGGCGGTTTCGTAATCTTCTTGGGACCACTGTCTCTTTGTATTTCTTGTACTCATCCTCTGAAAACATCCTCCCTCTATCATCTTCCCCAACAATCCTAACACATGACATTCAATGATAGAGAATTACAAGATCACATTTTCAAACTGACAAGTTTATTACTTGAACTACAAATGGTACACCAAATCAACAGAACAGGAAGTGAAATTATCAAAATAAAGTTGTTGTTGTTTGATTTTTACAGACTTTAGTCAGCTCACTGATTTCCTCAAACAAACCTTCTGTATTCTAAATAGGCCTCCACTGCACTGGTTGCATTTTTGTCGATTTGTATATTTTCCATTCCACGGTGATTATGAGTCTATTTTGTTGGTTTGTCTGTTTATATAAATTAAGTCTCGCGCTGCAACCCTGACAACGGACAACTTGGAATGAAGACTTTTCATGGCGTTGTGTTTCTAGGCAACGACGTAACAACACTTATCAGTTTGACTTACGTAAACCAGGCAAAAGAAAGAGGGAAAAATATGCGAATGTAAAAATCTTATCAGTAATGTCCAATATAGCATAATATAGACATTTTAGTGCATTCATCGACTACATTTGTACAAATTGAATACATTTCCCATGCTCCCTATGACTTTTTACGTAAATGCGTGATGAAGTCAAGAGATCGGTTCCTTCAAACAGTTCTTTTCACGAAAACGATTCAGCGATTCTTTTACGTTATGGCGTAGGGCGTACTTGCGTTATCGCATGCTCATAAAAACATGAGGTCATTTACAACATAAATATTATTTGCGTTAACAGAAAATAATACTAAATATTCATCGTCTGGCTCACTGGCTGAAAAAAAGTGTTTTGCCGGTTATAATCATGTTATACTGATCAAAGTCCTGAACGTTTCATTCATACATGTCTGCTCTAACTTTTCTGTCCATCAGAATTGTTACACACCTAGCACACGCAAATTAATTTGCACATGACAACTGCTCGAAATATTTTTATTCGTTTCGTGAACGAACCGTTCAGTCCAATGTGAAAGAATTGCTATGAAGAATTGTTTAGACGCTTTGGTGAAAGGATTCATTAGATTCATTTAGACAGATTCGACTCAAAGAACAATTCATTCACAACCCGGACATCGCTAGTGCGTAACATGACGTCGTACGCAATAGGTCGTATTGTCACCGCAGGAAAATACTCAACATTTTGCAATACTGTTCCTAGTTTCTCCACATCGAGCGGCTCTGAACGATGAGCTGGCATTTATTTTAAGCCGTTTTATCTGTAAAACAATTCGCTTCTTAGGCTACTTTATACAGAGACGCTTGCTTTTAAGTTTTGCTGCAGTTTGAATAACGTTAATGTATGGCTGCAATGCATGCAAACGTGCTAAGAAGATGTCAACAATTTGGAGTCAGCGAATCTGTCATCTTGACTAAAGTATTTAAGGTAATTTCTATATGAGCTATATGTTACTGTATTAGTTTCCTCAGGCTGTTCCAGCTGTCTAGTGTCTTTCACAACCCAACTGGCCTTGTCTTAAAACGATAATAGAGTGTGTAATAATGCAGTCTGCAGACCGAGTGAAAATGACCCCTCGACCACGTGTCGACGATTGATACGAATCTAGGCAGAATCCAGAACTGTTTTTTTTTAATTTGCTTATGCTGCTTGCCTAATATCAGTGATCCTATTTTTCTGTTAATGCTAACCTTTTCTAAAGACAATATCATAACAGTTATTGCATCAACAGCTAAACTGTTAATAAATAACTTTATGGCATTGTTTAACTTATAATCATGATCTGTTCAGGCATGAAATGTCGACCCCAGCGCTTTAACCCAGTTATACTGTGATTACCATCTTAAATATCATGTAACTATGCTTTGACAGCTCTGTAAACGAACACAATAGCTTTACAGGGTGGAGCACACTATGTATATTCTCTGTTCTTTGATCACTCTTCACAAGCTTGAATAGCCTATGTCGCCTTGACTAATTTAATCTATGTGCAAAAACACTACATTTTTATTTTGCCAATATTGTGCTGCTGATTTTGTGGAGTACAGTTAGAAGTGGTTGAATTTCTCCCTCCTGCATTATTAATTTATTTAAAGCATCTTCTCAGTCAGTGATTAATATGTGATTGGTGGAGAATAGTACTGTGACCATAGTGAAAGAGAGCGATGACAAGGTTCCTATTCTCTTGGCTGGAAATGTAATTTATTCATGCACACTGAAATCTGAGGCTCTGCAAAAAACACATTCATAAAATCTGATGTTATTATATAGCTTGGGGCAAGTACCATTTAATCGCCTGTTTTTGTTTTTACAGATATTCCTTGCACCTAACCCCCATTGATAAAATCCTCCCCAAAAAAAGGATAAACAAATGTATGAGATCAGTGACCTTATTACCCGATCTTGTCCCCAGCCCTGAACTTGACAGCCTCTTTTAAACCTGTCCCCACCCCATCCCCTTAACTGGGGTCACATCATCAGACCCGCAGCATTGCCATGCTGTGCTGTCTGCTGCGTAGGAGCATGTCTCATAAACTTAGTATGGTACTGGTGCTCTTCGGGCTGGCCTGGTGTTTGCTGCTGTTTCACTACACCGTCACACAACCACGCCGGCAGAGCAGCGCAGAGCTCCGCCAACAGATCCTTGAGCTCAGCCATCGCTACGTCAAAGTCCTTAGCGAGGAGAACCAGAATCCTTCAGCGCCCCATGGCACCTCCATGGCAGGATATAGTAAGTATTTACTCTTACTCATTTTTGAATCACCCTCTTGTTGTTCCAAACCTGTATTCTGTTTTATAGTTTTAAAAAGCAATGTAAATCTGCCATAAAACTGTCCAAATATATGTTTGTGATGAAAAGACCAAAATTGATGTCTGTGCTCTGTGGCATATGTTGTTGGTTCCCTTGTGTCTTTTAACCAAACTAAATTTCACAGTTTTAACTTGTTACTTGAGTGATACTTTATAATAAAGTTAAATTAATTTACATTTGTTAATGGTACAGCTATCATGAAAAATATATATATTAAAAGTATAATATATATATATATATATATATATATATATTATAGCATTTATTAATCTAGGTTAATGTCTTTTTTTCATGTTATTATATGTATACTTAAAATGTTAAATATGTATATTTAAAAAATAAATTAAAAATGAACCAATAATGAACAAGCATTGTACAGCTTTTAATTAGTTCATGATATCTAGTGCATTGTCTAATTGTCAAGTTAACCATATTGGTTTCTTTTATGGTTTACACTTTAAAATACTTTACAATAATGTCTAATGTGTTAACATTAGTTAATGTGTTAACTTATGTATTGTGAACTAACAATAAGCTTCTTTCTTTTTCGCAACATTTTTTAGTCTTTGTAAATGGCAGTTAATAAAAAATACGATTAGGTCACAGTGCATTAGCTAATATTAACAAATGCAGCTTTTGATTTTACTTTTTTATATTCAATTTGCAATAACTTAGATTAAAAATGCTGTAGAAATATTGTGTTAGTTCACGTTAATTTATGTAATCTAATGTTTACAAATGAAACCTTATAGAAACTGTTAATATGTAATTCTGTAATCCTTTTACATTATCTTTTATAAAATATGAACATTATTCTTATTCATGCTTTTTCTTTTCTTTTTGTGCATGTGAAGCGTATGTGAAAGAATAGCCTACTTAGATTTCTGGAAGGGTGTGTCCGAAAGAGCTTTAGAAATAACACTACTAATACTTTCATTATCTCTTTTCGCTGAAGCTGACTTGAAGAAGACAATTGCTGTGCTCTTAGATGATATCCTCAACCGTTTGGTGAAGCTGGAGGGGAAAGTGGATGCTGCTGTGAACGCTTCCGTGCACAACATCTCCCATCCTGCTGCTGGAGCCGGGACTCTCCTTTCTGCCAAAGTTGCTGTTTCAAAGTTGCCCACCAAGCCAAATATGCCTGCCCATCGGCCAGACAGACGTAGTAACCCTCTGCAGTTCCTGCCACAATCACCTGACAGGCCACATAATCCAAACTCTTTAAAATAGAAAACTGTGGCTATGGACATCATCTGTGTCATTACAGCAAAGACTGTACAGAGATAAATATAAATAGATATTTTTTTTAGACTAAAGCAGCTTTTAGACATTTTTTTTAGTTGTCCACATGAGCTTCAGCTTAATTGTTTTGTCTTTTATTAATGGATAAGAAATATATTTTATAACTTATTTGCAATACGAAATATAAGACCTGAGAGAGTGATAGGATGAGATTATTATAGTTTTTTTGACAGAAAACTGAGTTTTGATGTACAGATGAGTGTTTCATAATGTATCTGCAAAAGACTCCATGTACAGCATCATATCCTTGCTACTGTTGGCGCCTTTTAATCATTAGGATTACATGCGTTTCTACGCATTAATTGAACTGTGGATCCAAAGAATATTCTCTGAATAGTTGATTGATGTCTCGGTGGGATTTACCTCAAAACTGAATTTAGCATTAAGCTTTCAGAAGCTGTACACCAGGTACTACAATTCAATCCATGCAATAAAAGATGTACCAGACTTCATTTGTGTCAGTGTATGCAAGAGTTGAAAACAACAGATTTGTGCCATTAACGTGATTAAATACATTTTGAAATGTCTCCAAAGTGCTTCAGATACTACCATGGTTTATGTGCCATGTCAATACAATATTATTATTTTGGATATGTCGATTTATAATCTCTAATTTATATTTATAAATCGTAGTAGTTGTTTATCCATCCATCTTCAAACATTGAGCGGATGTGACGTAGAGGTTGAGTTTGAGTCTCCTCCCATACCAGTTCCCCTCGCGCTTCAGCCCTGGTCAGCCATTTTCTGCAGTTACACTGAGAGCGGAAGTCTTCGGGGAAGAGTATCTTTATTTTCATTCTACCAATCATTCATATTTTAAAAATGAGTGATGTCGAGGAGACACAATTCGAGGGGAGGGTAAGCATTATAGTTGTGTCAACCGTTCTGCACTTTACTTTCAAATATTCTTTCTTTCTTTTTTGCGGTAGCTAATGCTCGATTAGCGTACAGCTAACTTAATCTTCCGCTTTCTTTTGTTTATTTGCAAATTAACTGAGCAGATAGATCAGCTGATACATACTTATCGGTTAGTAATTTGCAAAACATTTAATATTTTGTCACTTTAGAGCTTATGAGACCTGGCTATACAAGGTCGAATGTCAAATAAATGTAACTACGTTGTTTGTTTTTCACCAGCATGTAACGTATTTGTTTAATAATATGTCCTTTTGGTAGCTAGTGTATTACTTGCTCGTCTTATAATAGTACGTTACAGTTATTAAAGTAGACATTGAATAGAAATTTGTTAATACATGATATTTAATTACTACCACATTCACACAATAGTAGTCTGTGTACTTTTGGTTTCTCTTTCCAACGTTTCTGATCTTTCCCTACCTTCTGTCTCTTACATCATATGATTATATAACCAAACCAACATCTGTATTTCAAAAGGAGTGGTACAATTTGAATAGTTCAATTCATTTTTCTCCCTAAATTTCCCATGATCTTAATTGCTCTGAATGTTCTTTTTTCATTAAGGTTATTGGTCGTGAAGGATTTGAAGAGTTAAGGCCAAGAATGTGGAAGAATATTCAAGATAAAAGAAGGCTTTTACAGAGAAAATGTTTACAGAGCAGACGGTTAAGTGGGAAGGGGAAAAAAGAACGGAAGATCGGTCAGATAGAAGCACGCTCGCATTATGTCTAAAGCAGAAAAAAGAAAAAAGGTTTCAGATTGGGGTGAAGAAATGAAAAGGAGAGGAAAAATGAAAACTGAACAAATGAAGACCGAAGAATAAAATGCCTGAGAGAAAGGAATAGCCTATACTGAAAACAGAAGAATGAATGAGTCAGTAGGTTAAGTAAATGCAAAATTTGTGTTCCAAGTGTCTTTCTAATCTCTCTTTGATGATCATTTGCATGTTTGTAGCTTTACTGTGGTGATTCGGCTAAAGAAAAAGCATCACAAGGACCTGTGATGACTTTGTAGCCTTTGTAAATGTATCGATAATGTTATTAGCATTTTTTTTTAATCCATGATATAGTTTAAAAAGTAATTCTAACACTTTCCTCCACAGCTGTAATAAAGTGTATGTTTGGATTTCTGCAATTATGAATGTCGTGTGAGTGTGTAAGTTAGCTTGCTTTGAGAATGTTTGTCTTGTAAATGTTGTAACACACTGCTGTGACATTAGGAATCCCGCTCACCATCCAAATCGGAGCGGGGCAGTCCTGTCCAACTCAAGAATGAGAGCAGGTCTGGCTCTCCCAGCCCTTCCCGAGCATCCAAACGTTCTGAATCAAGATCCCGATCCCACTCCAAGTCCAGGTTAGACCAAACATTAGCTGAATGTCATAAAGCTATTTCTTGATTGGCTTCATGTCTGTTTATTTTGCTATCTCTCACTCTCTGTTTTTGGTCCTTTCCAGGTCCCGCTCTCGTCGGCATTCGAATCGCCGCTACAGCCGTTCTCGGTCTCACTCCCACCGGAAAAGGTCTCGTTCTCGCTCATACAGCCCTGAATACCGCCGCAGACGGAGCCAGAGCGCATCGCCCATGTCTAACCGCCGCAGACACGCTGGCAGCCGGGTGAGTTCCATGGTTTGGGCTCAAAGTTTAAATGGGCCACAGCTACGTTTACTGCAGTTAAAAATTGCTCGAAATTAAAATTGTCATTGATATTGTCATTATTTATTGATCGTAAACCCATGTGCTGTTGTTGTTGTTGTTTTTTATTTTGTTTATTTTATACCAAGTCATAAAATAAATAACAGCATACAGTAGTGGTTGTCAACCAAGGAGCCGGGGGCCTCAGCAAATTTCTTGGGTGTCCAGGATCACAAATGAAAATATTAAATTAATACATTCAAATAAAACTCTAACTAATATTAAGTCAAATGCTGAAAAACACAACATCAGGAAGTAATATACAATCATCCCAGCTCCCCCTCAATAGATATTGTTGTATTTGAAGAACTTATAGTTCTTTAAATTTCTGCAATCACAAAATGAATTCTGGTTAATTAATTTAAAGGAGTAGTTCACTTTTAAAAAAACTTTTGCTGGTAATCTACTCGCCCCCATGTCATCCAAGATGTCCATGTCTTTCTTTCTTCAGTAGAAAAGAAATTAATGTTTTTGATGAAAACATTCCAGGATTTTTCTCCATTTAAGACTTTACTGGTAACCAAACAGTTCAAGGTCCAAAAGACAGTTTCAGTACAAACTGTTCAAAGGGCTTTAAACGATTCCAGATGATGTATAAGGGTCTTATCAAGCGAAACGATCGCTCATTTAAAAATGGTCTCCTTGTTCTGTTCTGTGATGCGCGTTCGTGACTCTCCTGTTCGAACTCGTTCATCAAAATGAACAAACCTTTTCCTGAGTCAATTCGTTCATTTCATTCGTTGAATGAACCAAATGACACTAAAAAAGATTTGTTCATTTTGACAATCGAGTAAACTTTTTTTTTTTTTTTAATGATCGATCGTTTCATTTGATAAGACCCTTATTCATCATCTGGAATCGTTTAAAGCCGTTTATATGGAGAAAAATTCTGGAATGTTTTCATCAAAAACCTTAGTTTCTATTCGACTAAAGAATGAAAGACATGGATATCTTGGATGACATGGGGGTGAGTAAATTATCAGCAAAAGTACTCCTTAAAGTTTTTTGGGGGAAAGAAGCATTGTCATAATTGCAGCTGAAAAATACTGGAAATATCTTAGCCTATAATGGGGCATATTGTGTTGGAAAGTAGGGGAATTTCAAGTCAAAAAGTTGAGAATGAGGGTGAGTGAATAAAGACAGAATGTTTTTGGGATTAACTATCCCTTGAAATATATTCAATTAAGAGCTATGTGGTCCCGTTTTTATTGAATAACAGCTACGCTTAAGACGTAACAACTTGATTTAGTTCAAGACCTTTTTATGTATTTTTAAAAGTGATGTGTTTTAAATACTAGTCTCAATCTTGTGAGTCTCTGTTTGGTACAAAATGCATGCAAACCCTCAGCACAGCCTCACGGGGATGAGCATGACTGTCTTTAATAACCCCTTTCATTCCTTCTTATTACATCAACAGAGCTCACACAGCCATGACTCCAAAAAAGACTCGCACAGTCATGGTGATGCCAGGGTATGTGGACCTTTCTTAACATTTTAACAATGATCACTAGACCAAACAGATCTCCATGTTGCTTTTTAAAGGGGTTAAGAGGTCCATTTTGTGACTTTTAAGAATCACTTTGTCCTCCTGCAGTGACTGTGAAAGCCCTTCAGACGGCTCATGAAATGACCATATTCATACCGTAATGCCTTAAGAAATGTTTTGTTGGACGGAAATTTGTAATGTTTGTTCTTGCTTTAAAAAAAACTCTATAACAGGGGTTATTAAATACTGTCACACAGTTACCCGGAGAATTTTTAGGAAATTAAGCAGTCATGTTGATTTGCCGTCCCACCAGAGAAAGCAGTGAAGTATTTCCTGAAAAATGGTACATGCATCTCTTTTTAGGGGTGTAACAATAAACACTGGGAAACCTAGAATGGTTATTTCATACAAAAAGAATGTTGTGCTGCTTTCCATCATGTCCAGTAATTATTTAATGTCATTGCATGTGAATATTTTTTGTGATCTAAAATTTTTTACAAAGAAATGAATTGCAGCATGTTTTTTTTTTCTTTTACTTAAGTTAATGTCTCATCAAAGAAGCGATAATGTAAGTTTAATATTTACATATTTATATAAACAGTAATATTTGTAAATAAATTAAATGACAGGTCATAGACACAATGTTGGATTGTATTATTTGGTGGTTATTACACTTTTGGTGTTTTGGTTATTACATTTTGGTGTCTTGTGTTCTAGTGCTCACACCTCTGTACCTCTTTCAGGCCAATCCAGACCCAAACACATGTCTAGGTGTGTTTGGTCTCAGTCTGTACACAACAGAGCGAGATCTGAGAGAGGTCTTCTCACGTTACGGCCCTTTAGCCGGTGTCAACGTTGTCTACGACCAGCGAACGGGGCGCTCTAGGGGGTTTGCCTTCGTTTACTATGAGCGCATCGACGATGCTAAAGAGGTACTTCCCCAAATGTAAATGACCTGCCAACGCATGTTCATGGGCTAAATCAGGGGACACGCCTAACGACTGTAAGGAAGATTATGAGTATCAATCAGCTAGTCAATAAGTGTGTCCCCGGCATAAGAGGTATAGCGATTGAATTGTAGTTTAAGAACAATTTCAGATTACCTGTTGTAGCCAAGTGAACACATTGACTTCTAAAGAGTTTCCCATACAAAATCCAGAAATATCAGGACATTTCTGTTTTCCAGGACTGGAATAGTCATGATAATTTTTAGTATTGCAGTAAGACGTGTTTCAAAGTATTTGGCTATATATTGCTTGTCAAGTAAAATTTTCATGCATGCAATAGTAAGGTGTGCGAATTGTTTGTTTTTGTTTTTTGTGTTCAATAAATCAGTTAAGCAGTCTGAATGATCAATTAGTGAATAGCTCTGCAAAACTTCCTTTAATCTTTCAAAACGAGACGTTTTTTTTATTTATTTTTTTCGTTTTTTTTTTTACTGCTCTGTAAATATATCTTGTCTAAAAAGACCATTTGTCCCTCACCATAGGCAATGGAGCGGGCTAATGGCATGGAGCTGGATGGAAGACGCATCAGGGTGGATTACTCCATCACTAAACGTCCACACACACCCACACCAGGGATCTACATGGGTCGGCCCACACAGTGAGTATTTTGCAGGCAAAAAAAAACAAGCAAGTGGCTAGTAGGATGGTTTTTAATAACACTTAAAATATTACTCTTTTAGTAATGGAGGTGGGAGCAGCAGCAGCAGTGGTGGTGGTGGTGGTGGTGGCGGCCGAAGACGAGACTCATATAATGATCGTGGCTATGACAGATATGACCGCTATGACGAGTATGATTACAGATACAGGTAACATGAATATACATACAGCAGTTACCAAAAGTTATATGTTTTTAATGACCCTAGAAGTTCAATTAAACCATTAAAATATGAGAACTTTAAAAAAAAATGTATAGATTAACCCTCTGATTGTCTTTGGGGTTAAATAACAAAAAAGTTCTCTTTGTCCAAATGGTATTAAATTGCTACGGCTCTAAACACTTTCTAGATCTACAAAAAAAAAAAAAATTGAGTGAAATCTGTTTTTATGTAAAAAATAGTGAAACTAGTTGTCTTTGGGGTCCCTGGAGACCCCGCATAGTAAATATACAAAATTCATCATCAAAAACAGAAACAACGCAGATCAAGTGGCAAACTTCCAACGAAGCAAAAATTATCCACAATGCGCACATACACAGGAATACATTTTTTTCTCCATTCACTGTGACAAAGTTTTTTTGTTTTGTTATAATTGTGAATTTATAATATTTAGATATGAATCCAACTGGAAAAACTTATGTTTTGAGAATATATGTTTTGATTAGTCAAATAGCTTATAGCATAATAGTGGAGCTCTATAGCCATCTAGTGGTTAAAGTGATTTTTTTAAATTATTTTTTTCTGCATTTTCCCCCCAAAAAAGCTAAAAATCTTACATTAAACCATTTAATATTATCCATGTTATATCCATGAATGAAAGTTAGAAATTTTATAAAGTGAATTTTACATAAAATGCTGTTTTTTATTTTTATATTTATTTATAGAAATTTAAAAGATATCATAAATCCTCCCAAAACTGCACATATGTTGAGTAAAAACATTAATAAACAGAGTAAAATTACATTTGTAAAATAAAAATAAAAATTATTGTCTTGGATCCTGAGACCCCAAAGAGACAGAAATAAAGATAATCAGAGATAATAACAAAACACTAATTTTAATTTAAAGTGTTTGTCAGACAAAATTATTTAGCAAAACCAAGGCATACATTTACTACAATCTAATCAGTTATTTGTCCTTAGTTGATTCACTCTTTTCTTTGCATGTTCATAAATTTTTTTTTTTGTATGACAGCTGTGGGAAAAAATAAAATAAATGTGTTCTCAATTTGGCGTGCTGATTTATCTAAAATAAAACAAATGTTTAATAATATTTGAATAAGGGTTGACTTTATTAGCCTTAGGCTGAACATCACTTAAGCCACTACAGTGTGTCAAACATTTCCATTGTGGATCCTGATCCGTTTTTCTCTTTTCCAGCAGGAGGCGCTCTCCTTCACCTTATTACAGCCGGTACAGGTCCCGCTCAAGATCTCGCTCATACAGCCCACGTGAGTGGATTTAAACGCTTTGAAAAATCAAAATTTTCCACATATGCCCAAGTACATAACTGCTTTATAAGCCTCAACTTCTAGTGTATTACTCATGAAATCAGTTAGCTCACAGAATTGTGTACAATGTGATGAATATTTTAATTATAGATTCATGTTAATAGAACTTTTATGTTTTGCAGGACGATACTAAGAAGATCCTGAGGACTTCTTTCTTTTTGCCTGTTTGCATCAAGTTATACATTTATAAAAACATGAAGTACATGTAAACTCACTGTACTTGAGAGATTTGTTTAATAAATGTCTTGATTTGTAGACTCCCTAGTATACAAGTTTAGGGTTTGTGGCGATCATAAATACTGTCATCATAGGGTTTTATGTGCGGGACTTCTTTTTTTGTTGTTGTTTGTGTAGTGTGCTCGTATGGTGTGATATAAATTTTCTTAAAAAACTGGGCATCTTTTAGCGGGAATGTATGCTGTACTAAGAGTGTGTGAGTTGCTGTACATTTGTGTGACAGAGCATTGTGTTCTTGAGAAAGAAAGCTGAGATTGCCTGTTTATCTGTGACATAAAAAAAACTTTATTTTCAGGATGAATTTGTGTTGCTTTGTTTCTTTCTCAAGAAATAATGAGCTTAAAAATAAAATGTTTCTTTCTATTCTGACAAGACGTGCTTTGATGTGCTACTTAGTCTTGTGAATGTTCTTCAAAGTGTGAATACTGTGAATAGAAGCAATGTATTACACAGAATCGTATGTCAGCTTACCTTAATATTTAACATAACCATAGACATCAAAAATGTGTGAAGAATTATTGCTAAGAAAAGTGTTTCTCGCTAGTAAATGTTGAAGAACTATTTTTTTAAAGTGTGTTTACTTACAATCCAAATGTTTTTAAATGATATTAAACTTAATTTTACTTAAAATGCTTAATTTTAATTAAAATTCAATAATTAGGTCATGAAATTAATAACTGAAAAGAACATTGATCATCTATATGATTATCAGATTATGTTGTCAATGCAATGAGGAAAGATTTAATACAAATCAATCCTGTAATAATTTATCTTGAAATAATTCAAATAAAAGCTTTTGCATTTTGTGTAAAACTGCATTGTATATCATCAATACTAATTAAAACACACCACTAATATATCAGTATTTAACGTTCCACTATAGAGCTGTTTTTTTCCCCCAACCATATAAAGAAGTTGCTTAGCCATGGGCTGAATACATGCTGACTTCACTGTTTACAGTACAAATTTAACGTTGAGGTCAAATATTTCAGTTGCGTAACTTCACATAAGAGAAGCAAACATCATATAAGAGACATTGGTTAACATGCATTCAATTTGTTCATACTACACATGTTATAGTATATACATTTTGTCAAGAGGATCCACAGATCTTATAAGACACCTTTGTTGTATAAATGTAATGTGTTTGAAATCAACAGGAACAAACCTACAAGGTTCTCCATTAGAGGAGCATGGAGGACTTGGCTACGCTAGACTGTCGGCCATATTGTTTTCACCTATCCAGGCATTTCAGATCAGTGGAGTGGATGAGTAAGGAAATTCTGAGACAAGACCATTGTTTAAGTTCCACTTCCTGATGTGGCCCGTACGTGACATGAGGCCAGCACTCCTAAAATTGTATTAAAAAGTATTTCTGAATATATAGAAATGAGCAAAACAGACTGGTGGGCGTAACATGTCGCTAACTGCCTCTCGTACAAGTCAATGAACTCTAATTATTTTGTTACTTCTCATACAAAAATACAATTACGTCCACCTTTTATGCACATTTTAAGGTTTAAATGCACAGGCTATAAAACATTTTTTTCTTAGTAAGCATTCATATTATCATGTGAGATATCATATGAGACTATTTATTGTGATGTGATGCATAGACGTAACAAATCTTACGATTACAAAGCTTTATTTGAGAAGAAAAAGGGTAACTTTAAAAGACATATTTTTGTCTGGTTTTTAACCAATGACTCATGTCTTTAAGATCTTATAAATGTGCAATTAAACCACTGACTGCATACTTGCTTGAAGAACTTTAACAAACCCAAATGTCATTAAAAATGGGCATCATGTAAAAATATAGCATCCTCTCACATAAATCATGCAGAATAAGCTAAACATTTAAGCCACACAACTTGTGTACAATACCTTAAAATATTTGTTATATACCATATATTTTTATTTCTACATTTGCAGAACATTCCAGCAATTAAAATAGGTAACTGTTGGATGCATTAAACAACGGTTTTTACTCGGGAAAAGATCCTTGAATTTGTTTTGTGGATATTCTTCAGTGCACATTATCAAATTGTTAACATAAATTAGTTAAATTAAATACATTCCTACACCAAAAATGGTCCATATCAGTCCAAACAAATGTTCCTGGAAATGAGCACATTATATGAAGCACTCATATTTGCATAATTACAAATTCTTATTTTATATTGTGCTTTACAAAAATTTATTTCCAGGAATGGAGGGCATTTGTAGCGCTTAACACCTTAGTAGGTTGTTGTACACTTTTTATTTATAAAAGAGCGTGACAACATCTAGCTTTGTTCTGCTTGAGACAATGAGCAAATTAATTTGTTTTTCAGGTCTGTTGTGATTTTCAAACATTACACACTACATTTAAACAGCCCCTCTAACCAAGCATGTATAAAACATATTAAATCTCTTATTATTATTCCAATCCTGTTCGTTAGCATTCAAGGGGCCCCTGTTAAAACTTGCAGAGGCCCCACAGTCAAAGGTCAGGCCCACCTCGTCACATGGGTTATGTAACTTTTTTTTATGAATTTGAGACCAATAGGCAATTAGTAAATTGTTCTATCTTCATCCTCAAATCAATATAAAAAAAAAAAAAACTTGATTTTTAACAATCAAATATTCAGACTGTACAAGGATAGCTTTCTACAGATCATGATGTGCAAATAATGTATGTATAGGCCAAGATTTATTATTATTATTCTTGTTTTATTTATTTATGGATCACAATCATCATATTCCTTAATACCAGTATCTCAAAATAACAATATGAAGGGAAATATGTAAAATGTAAAACTTTCAACTTTACATTGTGTAAAGGCACAATGATAATAATAATGATAATAATACAAATGTTCTGCAACATAACAATTTTTATTTGAGCTTTCAAAGTAATTCTTTTAAATATCAAAACAGGATAAAGTAAATATGAAATGAAAAACTCAATAAACGTAGGCTACGTAGTCTAAACAACGAATGACTATACCCAACACATTGTTTAAGATGACATTAGTAGCCTAACCTTAAAAAAAAAAAAAGGTCGGTATATGTAACTGTGACGCTTTTAAAGTAATTATATGAACTATGAGTTATTTGACTTGAACACAGGAAGCAGCTTGGCTAAAAAAAAACAAGAAGATGTGAATCAGTACCGCCATTTTCTGTACAACGGTGGTTCATACAGCCAAGAACATAAACATCGACTAAACTTTAATACAATATATCCTTAAAAAAAAACAACAAGAGTGAAGATTAAGTAGGTTTTCAACAAATTACTTAACTTATTTGAGAACACGAAACAAAACTGCTTAAACACGAAACTTCTATGAAAGTTTCTGAAAGCAAATTATTAAGAAAAATGGCGATAGCTGCACAGAATGTTCCATACATCCACTCATCAGTGAATATAATCTAAACAGTACAAAATCTGAAACGGTACATAAAATACGTTTTAACTTAACGTTATAACGTGATTAAATACACTGTTCCTCGACGAAAGCGAAGCTAACATCAATTCTTGCTCTTAGCCTTTTGTTTGTATATAATATATATGCTACGTTTTAAACGTATTTATGTTATCGTTTGGATCACTAATTCGACTTAAAACGGCAAATTACCCTAATACTTTAAAGGAAAGCCCGTAGATTTCCATCGTTAAACCACTATTTTACCACACTCAATCCGCGTACTATATAAACAATGTTTTCCTATAGAAAACGTCTCTCCTGACGGGTGGAGCAACGGTCGCATTCCTGTTCAATAACATGCATTTCAAAACAAACTCACAAACATACAGCACGAATGTAAAGGTTTAGTTATTTTCAAAAGCATTTATTATCACAATCTATATAAAAGTGTACTATAAGAAATAGACGTTGTAAAAGGGGTGCAATTATGAAAATGAGCTTCCGATCTGACCAAAGAATGAGGGGAGAAAATCCCCCACACAAAAGGACTGGGTAACGTTAAGGCAACGCATAAACTAAGAATTTCCGCCACGTCTCCTAAAATATATACCAACCAAGTTTTCAGAATCATACAATTTTCTATATACAACACATTCATGCGAACTGCCTCGAAATACCTCATGAAAAGTCCTCCTCCACATATTCTTTTCTTTGTATGCCTTTATCTTTTAAATCTGAAACGAAAAGAAAATGTATAGTGCATAATGTGTTCCGGTTTCTAGTTATGAGACTGGATGAAGTAATTCCACCTCATAGTAGACTTTTCGCGCCTGGATTTGTACCGAAGAGCAGTGGATGAAAACTGAAAACCAATGAATGAACAGTCGGCGCAGCAGACAGAGAGAGTAGTAAAGCAGAAATGAGCTGCGTTTTCATTGGTCTCCTGTTCGACCAATAGGAGCGTTTCATGTGCGTGCCATTCTACAGTAGTATTTCAGTTGTGCAAGCCATACTACTGGCATCCAGGCCCACATTGAGAAGTCAGCTGTTGTTACTTCTTACATTTTTATGGGCCATTTCAAAGTGCACATCTATGGCATTAAAAGAACCAAGTTTTATTTAATTATGAGAAAACCAAAATAATAATAATCCTCTTCGTATGATTTTAAGTTTTAACATGACTATACTGCTGCTATAGAACAAACCATGATGTATGACGTGTTTACGAAAATTCTGCAATTATGTTTGTGTCTCAAGTTAAAAAAGATAAATAAATATTGGTAAGACATAATCTTAAAAGTAAACTATCGAGAAAAATAAAATCGCCACATTGCCAAAAATGTGTCGCTTGGCCCAGGATATAAAAAATAGGCTAAGGAAGGATACATGAAAAATAGTAATTAGTGTTAATAAAATCATTTGGAAAAAAAAATCATCTGATTACACTGAAGCTGGACAGTCCAATTTAATTATTATAAGCATACTTTACCCTAATATGCGCGACTATCTTATGGTTACAGATTTGTTTAAAACGTATCAAATATTCTGATGTGTGTATCTTGTGTGACGTTTGGTAAAACCAAAAATGAAAATATTTCTAGGTAGCCTATATTCCTCATTTAATGTAAACGGCAGGTAATTATCTAAATCCCCTTGAATTAAAGCGCGAGGGAGCGCCTTCCTGAATCTCGTAAACGTAAAAGAAAAAAAAATCTTGACGTGGCCGTCTTATATAGAATAACCCGCTTCTTTTTTACATTTAGAACGATAGCCTACTTTAGGCGCTACATAATATCGCAGCACCCGCACAAATTGAATACATCCTAATTATCAGAAATCTGTCGAACGTACGTGTCATATCCTAGACTTGCGGTGCATTATTATCTTGAATATTTACCAAAAACTTTTTCTTTTTCTTTTTTTGTGTGTGTGTGTGTAGCCTACAGAATTTTTTAAGGAATCCAACTGGATGTGTGTGCGTGACAGAAAGAGAGGGGGAGAGAAAGAGACGCATGGGCGTGGGCCCTGTGTAGCCTATGTCTTCGCTTTACGTGGAAGGTCGAGCGATTTGCAGGCCGCACATCCAGATATTTATGCAACAACACTCTTTTTCAGTGGAACCGTGACAGAAATGTAGCGAATTATCGGGGAAGAACTCTAAAGTATATTTTGCATGAACAAACACAGGCCTATGATCTCCTCCCCGCTGTGCCAGAAGGAGGCCCGCCTTAACCACTCGCCATCATGACTTTTTCTATGTTCCGCATGGCCCACCCCTTTCTTTAGGCACCGGAAGTGTTTAATTCGCTTTGTTCAATCTGGTCAGGTCACATTAGGCTACATTAGGCCACAATGGTCAAACACTGTATGCGCGGTTTATGAAGAAGATGTATTAGCGTAACAGAAGAAGTAGCATAATAACCTACCACACATGTAGCTGTGTTGATAATAGTTAAGCGTGAAGGACTTGTAATGAAATAGCGGAGAGGCATAATTTAAACCATGCCCCTTGATTGATTGCATGTTGTCTCAGTTTTATAGAGGTTTATTAATAGCAAGTCATATAATGTATAGAAAATAAAGTAGCCTAGATGCTGTATGAATGGCAGACCCTCCCCCTCGTCCCCTATATGGCATAAGCGCAGATAATAGTGTTGGCTTTAAACTCTGAGAGCAAGAGCGCGTGGAACGCCTCTTTACAACTCCAACAACAACCAATAAGAGCGCAGAATTGCATTAGTAGAGAGAAGTCCACCGAACGGAATATCATTGAATGTTACAACGAGTACAGCTAGCTTTGCAAATGCACGTAGAGCTCTCTCTCTCTCCGTCTCTCTCTCTCTCTCTCTCTCTCTCTCTCCCTCTCCCTCTCTCTCTCTCTGTCCCCACCCCAGTCATCCCTGTGCCATTTTCCCCCAATCCGACACTTAATTGAGCAACCGGGACACCTCACGTGCAGGACTGATTTGTAGTTTGAACACGTGGCTCATTGAAAAAGGCAGAACTTAGGGTTTTTTTGTTTTCCGTTTTCTTGATGTTATTGAGAGGCGGTGCCTACACAAATGCGCCTGACAATTTAGTCGCATCGCCAAAGAATAAAGAAACTTTCTCTGTTTTCCTCCAAGCCCTCGCCTCGTAGAGGTGACGAAATAAATAATTCAGCTCGTTTAAATCAAGAGGAAACGCGAGTGCGCGCAACCACGGCGGCGATCTCGTCCATCAAATATCTCAGTAGCTTGGAGTGATTGGGAGAACACTCCCAGACCCTCCGCTGAGCGACAGTGCGGTTCTCTCTCCAAACACTGCCCATCCGAGCGACGCGATAAAGGGCTGCCCCTCTGCAACACGGTCGCTCTTTTTTAGTATACAACAAAATGAATAAGCTTTATATTGGGAACGTGAGCGAGCAGGCGAGTGCGCTGGACTTGGAAAGTATCTTTGAGCAGTGGAAGATACCTTTCAGTGCACCCTTTCTCGTAAAAAGTGGCTACGCGTTTGTGGATTGCCCCGACGAAAAGGTAGCGATGAGGGCCATTGACACTCTTTCAGGTGAGACTTTCATCCAAATGTGATTTTGTCCACCCTTCAAATGAATTACAATGCCCACGCAACGGCCGCGTTTAACAATTAAATGCCTATGCAAAGCAGGGATGTGCTCGTAGATTGAGCAAGTGTTGAATATTCACTTTCAGTTTTTTTTTTAAACCACGGGGTTTAACTTACTCGTCGAGAACGCCAAGTCTCGCTATAGAACCAAAATAACTGAACGGCAAGTGTCCATCAAAGTTACAGCGTTGCTCGTCTACCCAGGGCGAAATTTGAAATGCTGTGTCCAAGTGGCGAGTGGCTGCTCATATTATTTAGGCTTTTTGAATTAAAATGTTTGGTTTGGCTTTTGAACGCCTCTCGTGGAGCACTTTCTGAGAGTGAACTGAAGTGTTTCTCAGAATTGGTCGTTTTCGAACTTTGCCATTGTAAAATTGTATCACTTTTGTCGCTGTAATTACCAGCTGCTCTAGAACACCAGGTGGTTGGGTTGCATTGGTGGCTTGTAGGCCTTTCGCCTACTCCCCTCGTCTCCAAAATATGGGTTGTTTATGTTTGGGATGAGTGTAAATTGTGTATAGGCTGCAATATTTGCTATAAAGGGAACGTATTTAAGTCAGTGGACATATTCGTGATTTTCTAAAATAAAGTCAGTGTTTCGCTGCTCGTGTCTGAGGCCTTAGCGCAAGCGTGGGGCAAATTTGCCTTCCATGTTTAACCTCTGGGAATTTGTATGATCTATTTTTCTTTGGCTTTAATGTGTCGTGAAAATTTAGTACATGTCAGTGTGGTTTCTCGACACCTAACACAAATAGGATTTTTTTTTTGCACTTTCGTACATTAACATTTGACACAAAATAGACATTTTTGTTTGAAATAAGAATGTGTTTTATTAAAAGAAAATTAATATTTTTCAGGGAAAGTAGAACTCCACGGAAAAGTCTTAGAAGTGGAGCACTCTGTCCCTAAACGACAAAGGTAAGATTCATTTGTAAATTTCGCAATTTCATCCACGTTGAAATTGAATCCAAGTTTTTGTTTTGAATTAATACCTCTAAATTTCTGTCCACTGTAGCCCTGGTTTTAAATGGGGATTCTTGTTGTTTTTATTCTTTCAGATGACTTTGATTTGTTTTCGTTAATATCATATATCAAACTGTTATTTGCGAGCTAAATGCATTATTAGGGTGGTAACGGTGTTTCGTGCATCTGCATTATATGTAAATCTGCAGGTGTGTTTAGTAACAAAATAAGGTGTGGAAGCTACCTCCATCCCAGCTTGCGGAATGTAGGTTTTTGTAACAAATCAGAGGCCCTTGATGTGCTGAGTTCACATATTACTGGGCCTTTAAGGCCTTGACAAAATGTAGCTAGGGAACGTGGCACGTTGTGCAATGTGAGAACACAAACGCACATAAATGTGCATTAATGGAGACATGCTTGTAGTGGCGTCCATTTAAGAAGAAACTACTAGTATTCAGTCATGCCGCTCACTCAGTGCTTCCGCCCCCTCTTTCCCCTCCTCGCGCTGCTCAGGCACGAGATGGACTCCTCAGCTCGTGTGTGGACTGCAAGGGTCGAGGTCTAGACCCGGTGTAACCCACAAAGCACTGTATACTAACCGTGCACAAGTGGGTTTCCGTTTTATTTTAATCAAGTTGACGTAACGACACTTAAGATATAGCCTAGGCTAATGAATATTCGCTATATTTTCAAATTTCGTCCGCCTTACGTAGGCTACACAATTACTTGGCGGCGTAGGCTACTTTTTTTTTTATTATCATTTTAAATAATAACTACCGGGTAGTGTTTTTAATTTGAATTCCTCAGGCAGAAATCAACGCAGTTTCCAGAGATTTTATTGCGATCTAGCCCACATTTATATTTGTTTAATTAAAGACGCTGCACGTTTAAAATGTTAAATTCAAATACATGCTACGTCGTGTTTACTTTTTATTTAGATTTTTTTTCCTCGCAGGCCTACAGGTTATAAACATGTTAAGTTATTTATTTTAAAATTTTAAGGTGGGACAGCTGATGTTGACATGCAAGCCGTTTGCTTGCCATTTAATTTTTATCCACTAACCATGTGTCAGACTATGGTTCAATATGCTGAGTTTTTTGTGTAGATTATAGAAAAACTAGAATTTAAGTGTGTAATGCTCATTGTGTGTGTGCTGCACATGTGCTATATTTGCTGAATAGGACCAGGTCAGAGGTTGTGTATGTAAAGTTGGTTTGAACAGCGAACCAATGAGAGTTAAGTATAGTGAAATGCATGATGGGAGTGATCTTGCATTCTATCATGTGAGTCTCGGCTTAGGCCCTGCCCACCTTTACGTACACACACACACACACACACACACACACACACAACATAAAATTTAGGAAATGTTTGGCCCCTTAGCTCTCATATCAGTGTGTGTATCAAGGAGCTTTAGTTTGGTCAGGGTGGCAATGTGTGTACACTGTACAAGGCTGTATGTACACAAGACTTCATAAGTATTTATATGTAAATATTCACTTTTACATTTAGGCTGGATTTTTTTTTCTCCCCCTTTTAATGTAGAATTGTAATTTTGTAGCATAGTTAAAATGTTTCATACATGACATGATGATTGTGACACGTTCTTTAACCAGTCTTGTGTGTACAACATGAGCTGAGTGGGGTCTGGATGGACAACACTTTGGCCTTTTAAAAGTTTAGTTTCATATGACATCTTTTATTTTGTAGCTTCCTCTTGATTACTAGCATAGCTGTTTTCACTCAGAGCTTGCGCTGTGTGTGTGTGTGTGTGTGTGTGTGTGTGTGTGTGTGTGTGTGTGTGTGTGTGAGCATGCACATGTGTGTGTGTGGCTTGAAGGGGGGCCCCAACTGGAAAAGAGTGGGTGAAAAGTAAGCTAGCACAGATACTCTGTGTGAATTTTTTGAACCTTTGTGGAGTTTTACTTTTTTTTTAATGTATACGTTTCATTTAATAAATATTACAGTGCTGATAAATGTGCTATATACTTAATAACTATAATTGTTATAGAAAAAGCTATAAATAAGTAACAAGTTGGGAAGAAAATAAAGCTAGATATTTGGCTTTCTTTTTACTTTGGTTCAAAAAATTGCTAATGTAACAAACAAAACAAAAATACTAGTGTCAGTATATTATAGTGTCCCATACAGCATAAAACGTTCTTATTTAATGTGTGTAGGGATGGGACGGTATGAAAATTTCATATCACGATTATAGTGTCCAAAATAATCGTGATTATCAATATTATCACGGTTTTGTTAAAAATGTATGAAAGTGCTCAAAAAGAACTGATGCTCACACTGAAAACATTTCAACAAGTTTTATAATTGAAAATCAACAAACAACAAATAAAACAAGCCTCTCTATGCAGTTTTTTAGGCAAGATTCTATTCTATGGCATTTGCTTCTTTATAATGCCCGTCGTCAATAGCAACGCATTATTACACAGCGCACATCCATATCACAACGGACGCGCGCTCTTGTTTCATTCAAATACAACTTGCCGTCTTGCGTCTCCGGTTTTTGATTGTATTGCAAAAATGAAATCAGAGTTGATTTATTGTTTACAGAGTTTGATAATATTGGTGTGATATATCTTGTCTGGACGATTGTTTTACAAAATGAATTCATAAATAGGTAAGATTTAAAACATTAGCTAATCTCATTATCAATTCAATATGTCCCCGTAATTATGTGGTAAAAATAAAATCGGTTTAATACGTGATGTATCTATACTTTACTATCCCTTAAAATATCACTCTTAATAATAGTCTTGTTTGAAGTTGTTCGTTCGTCTTTGGCTCAAATCCACTTGCTACGAACTTTTCTTCGCGGAAGCTTCACGTCTATTTCAAGTGAGTGACATGAAATGTTTCAACTCAAAACAACATTTCATGCCGAATTGTTTCCCAGACGTAGTTTTGGTATTGAGGTCAAAGTTAACTTGCCTTGCGTTCGGGTGATGATCACACAAGACGACTCGGCAGATTTGAAGTGTTTCTATTGTAGTGACTTTTTGTTCGGCAGACAGGGTGACCATCCTCGATCAAGTTTCCCTCAGGACTTTTGTAAAACCCAAAATATGACCACACCTCAGATTTGGTCCTCTTAAAAGGCTGAAAAACCTCCTGAGCACGGTCACTGCCTTCCACCATTCCTTCTCGAATAGTAATTTAAAAAAATATTGCGTGCTGCGCGGCTGCGTCAGACTGGCCGACAGGATTCAGTGAGTTATTAAAATCGCGATAATCAAACACGGTTTTAGTGATAATTAAATTTTACACGATAATACTAACCGTCAGTACATTTTATCACGGTTTATAGTGAAACCGGTTATCGTCCCATCCCTAAATGTGTGTAATATGGTTGAAAACCCTTCCCTACTTTGGTATTTTAAGTCGCAATGTAGCTGCTATTTTATTTAATGTATTTGGTAGTCATTTTATTTTCTACTTGATGTTATTTTGTTAAACTTATTCATTGATGTCATTAGTTGAAATATTCTCTTTTTTCCCCAAATATTGAAGTGTCTTGATTAAGACAGAATTTTTGGTTCTTGTGATGGAGTCATGGGCTTGTGAACGATATGCAGCCATGTTTCCTGGTTCCTCCAGGAGTTTTTTTGTGTTGGGACATCTACCCCAATCCCCCTATTGTGCTATGTATGTTCTTAAACATGTACACAGAGACAGTTGTTGCCGTTGGATTTTGAAGTAAATGAAGATGCCCTCTACTTCCTTTACGTCACAACCAAACCCCCTCCCCTTTTTTCCTTTCTTGTCTGTAGGCTAACATGTTACCATGGTAACCAGACTCCACCCCCTGGGGTAGAGAGTTTGTTACCCTGAAATGGGGCACTAACCCCCCCAACAACAACACACACACACTCCCCTCTTGCTCCTATAGCTTAATCTGCTGTAGGAGAACATACCATAATGGATTCCCACTGGAATGCAGACCTGGACTGGAAAAACACGCCAATCCCACCAAATTCCTGAAAAGAAAAGGGAAGTGTTTAATTCGTATGTCAAACTTGGAATGTCATATGGCTGTACTTTCCGCTAAAGTTAGTTTTAAGTGAACGTAAAGGCTTACGAAATGGCATTTGGTTATTTTTCTTTTCTGCTTTTTAAATTTTTTTTTTTGTTATTTCACTCACCCCAGTAAATGCTATACAATTGGCCTTGCCCCCACCCCCCTGCGTATGTCTCTGTTCATTCAGTTGAGTGCTATTGTTTTCTTTTTATTCCTTTTAAATAGATTTAATTTTGGTATGATTGTATGAACTAAGTTTTTTAGATTAAAATATTGAATGGGTGTATTGCTGTTTTAGGTTATGTAATTCTGTCAGAGCTTACAGCCACAGTGAATTTTTAGTGAAGCATGGACGGCCTCTCGTGTTCTGTAGTATCACTCTCAACCCATAACATTAAGCTCAAAACAATTTATCAAACTGTTTTCTCTATAGGAGCTTTTCCCTGTTAGATGTTAGCATAAGCCCTGAACTACCTGTGGTATTTTTGCCTCACAGCTTAAAAAAAATCAAATTTGGTTTGCGCTGCCTTGGAATTTTTCACACCAAACACACGCTGGGGAAAACATGTCCTGGAATCACACAGATGTTTAATGCAAGTTATGATGCATTTTGATAATTCCTGAAATGACTCCCAGTGATTGTTTCCCTCTTGACATATTGAGCATAATACACTCTTCATGAGTGCAAATGTCCCTTACAGCATGCACAACTTCATCGCTAAGCCTCACTCTATTTAGCGTTACAAAGCTAGGATAAACAGTCTAGTTTTTTTTTTTAACATGCTTTAAATTTAAGAGTTAATGTGTCAGCGAGTATTGGCAAAACAACTAATTAAAAGGTCCAAAATTGTTGGAGTTAATGGTGGCAGTGTATGTTTAAATATTATATCCAAGCTTGTTCCAATTTGCAAAGGCATTATGGTATAAGCTTTTTTTAAGAAGATAGATGGATAGATGGATGGATGGATGGATGGATGGATGGATGGATAGATGGATGGATAGATGAATATATGGATGGATGGATAGATGGATAGATGAATATATGGATGGATGGATAGATAGATAGATGGATAGATAGATGAATATATGGATAGATAGATAGATGGATGGATGGATAGATAGATGGATGAATAGATAGATGGATGGATAGATAGTACTTTATTGTCAGTGTACACGGAAATTTGTCTTGCAATACAAGCTCCAACAATTAGAACACAAACAAGCTAAAAACAGAAACATGAAGTCATCAATAAAAAGTATAAAAGGGTACTTAAATAGTTTCTACAAAATCCTGAATCAGAAATAAATTTATTTAGATGTAATGTATTGCTGTTACTATTTGTTGCTGTACAGTCTACATAACAGGAAATGGAGAAAATATGCAAAATTTTAGTTTTTGTTTGTGAATAATCAGTCAGATTGAAATTTGCTCAAAATTCTGAACTTTTTTTGCAGCAAAGATATTGCTTTTAAAACAAGATCGTCCATCTGTTTTTTTTCCACTGTACACAAGTAATTGGAGCACAGTACTCTAAATGAATAGTCCAGCTCAACCATTGGTGTTATAAAGCCATCAGAACTGTTGATGCACACCGTTTGCTTTAAGCACCTACACGCATTGTCATTGATTACTCCATTATGGTGGGTCGGTTTCTTGTCAGTGTCCTGTAAGTCCCCTATTATTACCTACCATTTAGGCCCCAGTCTATGTACATGTGTAAAATGTGTGTGTGTGTGTGAGAGAGGGAATGTGTCTACCTGCTCAGGTAGAGGCATGTTTGTTCCCATGTCCTCTGTACATTCTGTTCTTGTTAATGTTAGTGTGTAAATACGAAAGTATACAGACCGTGAACTTTGGAACTGTGTAAACTCAAGTGGCCAGTTATAGATCTTTCACAATCGCTACACCAAAACGTACACATTATTGAAACCAATATTAAAATAAAAGTACTGGCCTTTAAAATCTATACCACCATTAAAATTGATTTTACAGTGCCGACTGACACATTTACTGGCTCTGTATAAGTCTGAGAAATGCTGTCATTTCGAAATGAATCTTAAGAAAAAGTGTAGGCCATCAATATCTTTGTGCAGTTTATTTTTGGATTGTAGCTAAGTTGTCTTGTTACTTGTACTCACAGTAATGTAAACTTTAAATACCCTGTCAGGGTTCTTGACTACTACAGGTGATCCCTTTTGTCTTCCTCAAAAGCTAACGGACGCATTCTTGACAAAATAGTTGATTCATAATTTTTTTGTAGTTTGTATTGGATTTGTTTGTAGTCTCTGACCAGTTGGTATTGTAGACAGTGTGGCGTTATGAATTTCTTAAACAAAAAACGAACAAACAAAAAAAAACCCTGCAGAGTTTAGCTCAAACACCTGCGATCTCTTTAACTCCCCCCCCCCCCTAGTGATCATGAAAACCTTGATTGGGTTTTTTGAGGTGTATTTAGTCAGGGTTGGAACTAAATTCTTCAGGCCAAGATTTGGGGAACCCTGATCTCTGGGATAATGAATCAAGCTTGTCCATTATATTAAACCACCTTTAAGTTCACCCTACATTATCAAATTATCTACATGTCAGCGTTTGTGAAACCAAGGCATGTGGCAATATGCCAAACATCTCAGACATAATTACATCTTGTATAGTCAAGTTTTAACTGACTGCTAGATATGGAAAATCAATTGCTTTTACAAGTGAAGTCTAATTAAAGTACATCTGGCTCTGGTCATGTACGTGTTAAATAACTAGTATTCTCTTGACTGGGGGTGTTTAAATCGAGATGCATGAGTCAGCAAGGTGTTCAGCCGATTCCATATAATGGGGTTGGTGTGCTTTTCTACCCATTCGAACAGGTTTACTGTCCCCTTTCTGGGGCTGTAATGTACGTGCAAACCAACTGATATGCACACTATTAAGAAGTAGTTGGACTTTCTCCATTTTCTACCCTGTATCTACTAGCTGATTACCTTCTTCACGTAGTTTCGTGAGAATGATGGGCAACCTTTCTTTATCAATGATCTTGATTTACAAACCCCATTTCAGACACTGTGGAGACTGGTTTATGTTAGATATCTTTGTTTCCTAATACAACAAATCCCAGGTTGTATTTGTTCCAGTTGATGAACTCCAGTACGTCTTTTTGCTATTCTGTTATCAATGGCTCACAAAATCACTTGCTTGCTTCCCTCTTATCCGATGAGTTACTTATGTTTGCTAATATTAGCCCTAACTGCTTCCATAATCTGCAGTTACTTGTAGCATATAGTTAGATAATTTCTCTGCGTTATGAAGGAACAGCTACTGCATGTTTGCAATACATTGGTGTTTGCAGGTCTACATATTGAAACTGAGGTCTTTAGAATTACTAAAACTCCATCTATGGGAGATTATGTAGTTTAAATAAACCTATTATTTGAACACACTCTAGCTTTAATTTTCTTTAGTGGAAACCAAAGTGGGAAGTGACAAGTATCAACTAAGAGATGGAAAATGTTTAGAAATTGACAATTACTACATTGATTTGTAGGGAATAAAAGCCTGTTTTAGAGTGCAAGTTTTTTTAATTAGTTTTATTTGTATTGTATTACAATGTCCCCCTCTTTTTTTTCTTTTTTTTTGCAGGAGCTGCAAGCTGCAGATCAGGAATATCCCTCCTCACATGCAGTGGGAGGTAAGTGAACCCCCTCCCCCCCCAGATTATTATTATTATTTTTTTCCCTCTTGAGGTGAAGGTGCTTGTATGAGGTGAGATGTTGAAGCCATACTGTGACTTGCTGGCTCGCCACCACACCTCAGCAGTTCTAGTATTTAATCCACCTGCCCTTCTGAGTAATGTCCTAGAATTTGACATTTTGGACCTTGTGTTTAAGTAATTATCCCTCTTATTTATCCTTCATATTTATCGGTTGTTTCTAACAGCTTTCTTGGTTAGTAGCCTGTTGTGTGTGTTCGTTTTAGAGGGGTGTGTGTGTGAGGTTTGAGCTTTGGGAAGCCTCATGTGATTTTAGTAGAGTTAAAAAAATGACTTTGATTTGGATCTAAAATACTTAGCATTACAATTTTCCTGATTTGTGCCGTTATCTCACAAGATGGATGGCTATTATCTTTTCTTAATTACAGTGTTGGTGCCAGTCTACAGATCTTGTAAAAGCATATGATGATCAGTAAAAAAAAAAAGAAAAAAAATCCCCTTTACACCTAGTAACCGTTATTCTTGTCTTTCACTTATCAGATCAAACTATCTGTAAAAGTGATTGCGTGTGCGGCTCAGTACACTGCTCTTTGCCCTCCTGCTTCTCATCTGAGCTTGAGACAAGATCTCACTGACCCTTTGAAACCGTGCATGACATGCTCGTTTTGTCTATCCCTCTTTCTCGGTCCATTCTTGCACATTTATTTGTCTGCATGTGAATGTAGCCTTACAGAAGTCTACAAAAGTGCTCTGATCACAGGAATCAGTTCAGATTTGAAACTGCGTTGTTTCCCCAGCTTTGGGGGGTACTGGGTAGGGGGCTTCTCAACTACTAGTTTCATTTAAATGTATTATTACAGTAGTAGGTCATTTCCTCTTTGATGTTGGATTAAATGTAATGATTTAAAGAAACATTGGAGTCGACTAACTACAATTAAACTGGCGACTCGCTGTGATTTCCTTCATAGATTTAGTCAGCCACATGGGGAGTTTTCGGTGCGTGTGGTTTCTTTTTTCTACCAGCCAACTCAATATAAGCTTTTAAAGGAGAACTCCGGCGAACAATGAACCTTCGGTCTAATAAAACATCGGTACATAGTCAACCGTTCTCTGAGATTTGTATTCATGATAATCGAATGTAAAGAGTTTTATCTCTAAAAACTGTTTAGCGTAAAATGCTAGTACTGGGGGCATTGAGTAAGTAAAAAGAAATCGCTAGTTTATACCACTAACAAGGCTCAAAATAGCCCCACACTAACACAGAAACATAATAAGGCTCCATACATACAAAACGAAGCATTAAGAACTTTGTAAGTGTACAGACCGTTTAATAAGAAGATACTTTATGAAGACAGTTCACTTCGCGTATACAGACAGGAGCCATCTTAAAAAATAGTCTCGATAAGTCAAACCACGAACGTCGTGCTGAGTGATCTGAACTCTATGAAGTTCAGCGAACTTCTGAACTGTATGAACGGCGTTCGGGGATCGACTTATCGAGACTACTTTTTAAGATGGCTTCTGCCTGTATACGCGAAGTGAATATCTTCATAAAGTATCTTCTTACAAAACGAAGCATTGAGAACTTTGTAAGGGTACAGACCGTTTGTAAGGGTACAGACCGTTTAATATGTACGGAGCCTCATTATGTTCCTGTGTGAGTGTGGGGCTATTTTGAGCCTTGTTAGTGGTATAAACTAGCGATTTCTTTTTACTTACTCAATGCCCCCATTACTAGCATTATACGCTAAACAGTTTTTAGAGATAAAACTCTTTACATTTGATTATCATAAACAAAACTCAGAGAACGATTGACTAGGTACCGATGTTTTATTAGACCGAAGGTTCATTGTTCGCCGGAGTTCTCCTTTAATAGAGCTTATGTATGTATATGTTTGTGAGCGTAAAACCTGCTAATGGTTAATAATGGATATTATTATTATTGTATAAGTGTGAATCTTCACTTGCTTCCTTAACAAATTACGGTCTGGAGAATAACGATTAGCTTATAAAATGATTCTCGGCATTTCATAATTCAGCTCTTCCCAATTCTTAACTACATTAATAACTGTACTTTTTATTTTAATGGAAATAAGAACAAATATGCAAAAAAAGAAGCAGTGGAGCTAAAACAATATAAATAAAAAGTTTATAAACAGTGCTTTACTTTTTTTCATGTACATCTATTTATCAGGAGTAAATAAGTCCGAAAGAAGCAAGTAAGACAGAAATTGAATAATCAAAAGTAAAAATTATTACTGGTAAAATTAGTAAATAAAGTCTACTGGGATTGTTGAAAAATAAAGTTGTGTAATTGAAATGATCATAAAAAATAGAGTTCGTACTCTAGGAAAAAGAAGCAGAGGTCCAGACTGAGCGAAAATATTTCATTTGTCGGCAATATTAAGTTATTATATAATAACTTCTCAATCTATATTACATATAGATACAGATATAGTCAAGCCGAAATTATTCATACCCCTGGCAAATTCTGACTTAAAGTTACCTTTATTCAAACAGCAAGTTTTTTTTCTTGATTAAAAATGACACTGGCGTCTCACAGAAGATAAGACTATGTACAAGAGGCAACATAGTGGGAAAAAATATTACTCGTCTTTAATTTACATTTGAATAAAAAGTGGCATACCTTGTGCAAACTGTCACAGTCTATAGGAAAATCCAAAGATCTATACCATTCCAAATAGTCCAAGCTTTTCTAAAGCATCCTAATTACCTTGATTCATTGGGAATAGTTGTTTTAATGAACTCAACAGGTAAAAAACAGAAGCTCTGTTGGTTTTGTTGACAGTCATGGCTAAGACAAAGGAGCTCACTGAGGACCTGCGGATGCGTATTGTGGTTGCTCACAAGTCAGGATAAGACCATATCTAAATGTTTTGGAGTTCCCGTGGCTACAATGCAAAGTATTATTAAAAATTCAAGAAAAAAAAACAGGGGTTCGTGGTCTGAAGCCAAAAGTTACACCTGTGCTGGCCAGGAGGATAGTGAGAGAGCTAAAGAATCCAAGAATCATCACCAAGGCCATCCTTATGAATCTAGGCTCTGCTGGTGGCAACATCAAGGCAGACAGTCCAATGGACACTGCGCACCGCTGGGTTGAACGGATGCAGACCAAGGAGGACACCACGTCTCCACATAAGGCACACAAAAGCCTGCTTGGCCTTTGAAAATGCTCATCTGGACAAACCAGAAGTCGTCGTCTTTGTGGCCAAACAATTAAATTTTGGTTTCATCTGACCATAAAACAATGATGTAGCCTTCATTTGGCGTATAAAAGGAGAAGTCTTCAACCCTATGAACACCATCCCCACTGTCAAACACTGTGGTGGGAACCTAATGTTTTGGGGTTGTTTTTCAGCCGGTGGACCGGGGAACCTAATCGCAGTAAACGGCACCATGAAAAAATTAGCAATGCATCAAAATTATCCACATCAGGCAGTCTGTAGGGAAACTTGGCCTCGGAGACCAGTGGACATTTCAGCACGACAGTGACCCAAAACAGACAGCAAAAGTGGTGAAGAAATAGTTGGCAGACAAAAACATTAACATTTTGCAGTGGCCCAACCAGAGTCCTGACCAATCCCATTGAGAACCTGTGGAGGGAGTAAAGCCAATTGTTCAGATGTAAATAAAAGTTGAGTAATTTTTTCCACAATGATGCCTCTTGTACATCGTCTTATCTTCTGGTAGAAGCATGTGTCATTTCTAATCAAGAAAAAACTTGTTAGTTGAATAATACTCATTTCTAGTAGTAGCTAAGTCAGAATTTGCCAAGGGTTTGAATAATTTTGTGCTTGTATATAATTATTATATTGGCCAAAAAGATTACATTCTGACAGCTTGTAAATATAAATCTATTAGATCTTTATCTATCTTGCACACTACTTGCAAAAAGTGCATATCAGTTGTAATTTTATATCTTCCAATATTTATACGAAGATATTTGGGTTCATTTTCACTACATAGAACTGCATGCCCTGATGGATCAAAGACCAATAACAGTGAATCTTCAGTAACAGTGATGGAGGATCAACAATATGGTATTGGTATTCATATTCCGAGATAAAAACATCTCAACGCACACAATAGGTCATGTGACAAGAACCAACTGAAGCGCAACCGCCCTGGCGCTTTGGAAAATGGAGAATGCGGCGCGCCCAGCGCTTTCTACGCGTTTTTAGGCGCTATATGTGAATCCGGCCTTATACTTCTACTTCGAGCTTACGCCGTAGGCTGTGTGTAGCGCGCGCACACCCTTCGGCGTACCCTGACGCATTAGAGCCAGACCGATATATCGGCAGGCCAATATTATCGGCCGATATTAGGCATTTTCCAAACTATCGGTATTGGCAGTTATAATGGCCGATAAATGAATATTTCAAAAATACAATAAAAACGGATGAAACACGCTTGAACCATGTCATGAGTGTTGGAGTTGTATAGTTTGTCCACCAGACGGCACTCTACACAGTCCCTGTTGGTAACACTCGTTGAGTTGGTCACGACTCACGAGACGTACATTGCATGAATAACAATTAAAAGAACATCCCCATCAGTTCTCTTAACTCAAATAAGCATGACAAAACTTGTAGTAACTATCATGTCCAGTTTTGCTGCCATTAAATAAGCCGAGAGTAAAGCGGAATTAGCTAGATGTGGTTACGTTACGTTTGTTACAGTGTTGTTGACTGTAGTTAACTTTTGACAATGTGACTGAAGTATTTCTTTAATAGCGCATGACAGTTATAGCAATGAGACGTACCATCTCTCCTTGGCCTGTTACATTGAAAATGTATGTTTTACAATTTGCACTACGACGTAATCAATTGCTAAATTATGGCTCATCATAGACTAGCTAACCACAAAGCTAGCTAATGCCACTATCATCAGTCTGTTCTGTTGTGACAATAAAAGAAACAAGTTTCTTTTTAAAAAAATGCATTATCATATTATTTTAGTTAGTTAATAACTAATGTTAGAGAAATCTGGTAATGTTTTGTTGCACGTTTCTGAAAAAAAAAACAAATAAAAATATCGGCCGATATATCGGATTATCGGAATATCGGATTTTAAAACAAAAAAAATATTTGTATCGGCTTTCAAAATCCTTTTATTGGTCGGGCTCTACTACGCATACCGCAAGTGCTGTGATTGGGCTGTTAGAACTGCTCCCCAGGTTTCACATGCTCCCTCTGCATGTGCACTTGCGAGTCAACACAGACAACGACGCAGAAGTATAAATGAAAACAACGCGTAGTCTATAGCGTAGAGGCTCCGCCGTAGGTCCGTCACATAAGTATAAATCAGCCTTTTGACTCCTGTTCCTTTGACTGGTGAGCATATTCTGTTGGTCTGTAATTTTGATGCTATCAGAAATCATTAGGTTGAAATGTTCAATATAGTATTTTAAATGGCATGGATTGTTTACCTTGTTTGTCATTAATAGCCCTGATGCTAACATGGCATTCATTTTAATAAACTAAAGATATTTAAATGGTTAGTCTTATGATTACAGCTCTGTTTTTATTTATTTATTTTTTATTGTGGGGCAATAATGAAACAGTCCTTAAAAGCCTGATGTATCTTTCTTTAAAGGGGTGGTTTACTGCTTTTTTTTTTTCTTTACATAATTGTTTATTGGGTGCAATATAACATGTCTCTGTGGGTTAAAAAAAAAATTAAGCCTTATTTTGAATAAATTTCACCTTATTGTAAGCCGCTTTCTCTGTCATTTGAACGACCGGTTGACATCCTAAATCTATGAAACCACTCATTCAGAAACAGGCAATGGGCTCAGATTGGTTATTTTGGCCAGTGTGTTATAATTGGTTAAACTGCGTAGTGCACGTTGTCTGGAAACTTCACGCCCATTACCTTTACAGGTGAAAGTTGCATGTGCTCCGGTCAATGTAAATAATGGTGTCAATACTGCCATATCAGTTTGAGCCAGGGTTCAGACCTAGAAAGCGGCAATGAAGAGAGTCAAGCAGAACCTCACCAAACACGGCTCTTGCAAAACGTTTCTGAATGGACCCTTTTTTTTAAATTATTATTCTATTCTACTATTATTATTATTATAAGAATTTCAATACGCTGTTACTCGAATATGCTACTGCTGCTTGTTAGCTTTTGAGATACGGTTTTCTCCTGATTAAATAGGCTACATAATACATGCAGACAATACATAAAACCTAAACAAACCATACTGTACACTGATAACAGCAGCTGTAGTTTGCTGTTGCGATTACATATAATTTAAACTTTATACACGTTTGTCTTATATGCACAAAATAGCATCTAACTAACTGACTATAAACAAACAAACAGCATTGGTTTACGTTCTTGATCAAATTGAAAAATTATATCAAAGTACACATGGTACACTTTACATGATAGCCTATATTTACAAAATTAGTACATAATTACAAATTCAGGTCCAAAATGTTTGTATGCGTTTGACGCATGGAATAGCATAACTAAGTGGCTACTAGCCTAAAGCCAGCACTGCCATTTGTTTTTGTCCTTGATAAAACTAAAACGTTACATCTGAAATTGTGCATGCAAATACATTTAAAATGAAGTCTTACACGTTGTGGCCCAACAACTGCTGCCTCTGGTTTTAAAGTTGGAACTGCTTCATGCTTTAACAGTTTCTTGTTGAATCTGGCATTGAATTCGTGGAGATTCTGGAAGCTGTCTTTCGTAAATGCGCTGCACAGAGAGCTAAATTACTATGGTAATTTTCAGGAAAATTTAAAAACATAAATTTTCACCATTGTTGACAAACTACAGCGTCCGTAGGAAGCCCGAACACAGAAGACCTGACAGCTGGGTGAAAACGCACTTTCAACGGCGTGGCTACAGCACTTGCTCTTTGACAAATCCGCAGAAATATCGCCATGCCCCCTTTTTTGCATATTCTGGAGGGAGGGTTGGTGTAAACATGTGGGTTAGTTGTGTGTAAAACACGGGTAGTATCTCATTTTAGTCGTCCATTCGATTCGTTTTTGTAGGCATTAAACTTCCTGATTTAAGACCAAATCTCTGCTTGTTTTGGACTTTCAGTGCAGCAACTTTGCAGATACTGTTCATGCACCAACAGCAACATTACACACTATTTAAAATGAAAAGAGTGAAATCGCAATCAACCACCCCTTAAGTACTTTTTTTTTTTATATATGGTTTGTTGTAACCTAATAATCAAGTAAACTGGAGTTGCTTTACTCCAGTATGTGTTTTTAAAGAATTTATTCTTGCATATACTTCATAAAAATCTGTAAAGATTTCACTGTAAATCGACTCTCGTATCATCACATGAAGATGTTTTTTTTTTTCTTTTACTTGATAAAGTATAAACTATCAATCATAAGACATGTGGATTTTGAAAAACAGCTGTTTCAGCAAATTTGTCATTATGCTGACATCCCATTCACTTTATTGATAGATTTGAAAGGCATTAGAATTTGATACAGTAGTCTTTAATACTTTTTACCTTAATTTTGCCTAAAGGTTCTTAAAAGAGACTGTAAAACTTAACTTAAACTTGAAAACTTTTAAAACTTAAAGTGTTTTTTTTTTTTTTTTTTGACGTAAGAACCACTTTTCTCTAATGTTGTACGTAATTGCATCTGCTGTAGACTTGGAACAAACTTTTTTTTTTTTTTTTTTTTTTTTTTTTTGTAATTCAAGTTTTTATTCTTTTCATCCAGAACATGACAACACATCTATCAAAACTGCTTGCAAGGCCAGAATATTACAGTGGTTAAATGTAATAAAGAAAAAAAAGGTAATACAGTAAAATAAATAAGTAAATTATTAATTCACATGTAAAGACAACGTCACAAATGACCAAAAATCTTCCCAAACTGGAGTATCGATCGGGACCCCCGTTTTGTTCTCATGTAATTTGCAAAGCAGACATTCGTAGTATGAAGCTGTCCTGGGGCCTCATTTATAACTGTTGCGTACGCACAAAACAGGCCCTGAAAGAGGCGTACGGCACTTGCGCACCTGCATGCAAACTCTGAACCATGCGTACGAACGTTTTGGAGATGGAGCAGTTTGGCGACACCGATAGTGAGCTCGAGTTAAATGTCTTTGATCACTTTTAGACAGAAAATCTAAGGAAATTATACATGTACAGAAAGATAATTTCACTCACCAAACCGATCACTTGAAGCAAATATCCATCCCTTCTTAAATATCCGCACCAGCGAATGCGTTGTGCCGTTTAGTGAAACTGACGCACATATAGCCTATAATCTAACGGCAGATGAAGTAAAACCGTAAATCTTCATTATGAGTCCATCATAAATGCAGTGCATGTTCACAATAACAGTTTAAATACGTAAATGAATGATTTAAACAATGTTTTACTTCTGATATAAACATTTAGATTAAATATGCCATTCTCATTAATGGAGTTAAACACTTACTACATGAAATCATTACTGAGAAGTTGCAACATTTTTATATTCAATAAATATAAATGTTTGTTGTGGATGTGATGCTTTTGAACACTTTTACTCTGGCATGCTGTGTGTGTTTTAATGTGTTAACTACATCTTAACTAGCCCTAGCATCTTCAATTTTTATACCATGTCATGTTAATCCAATTGGAATTTATATCCATTTAATACAACAATGCATTGGTTAAATTGAATTGATGGAAATCTTTAACAGTCTATCAGTAAAGTGAATGGGAATTAACCTTTGTATGTGTTCTGTATGTTTTAAGAAGTTAGGGCTGAATTTGAGAAACGCTGTTGGCACTGTAATTATCACCTTAAATGTTAAATGCGCATGCACAATATCAAAATGAAACTTCTGTAAATTTTGCGTCATTCTAATGTACTATAAGGCTGTTCGTGTTTTTCATAGCAGAATTCTGCTGAGGTATTTATGATCCATCTGATGAATCATGTCTACTCAGGTTTTGCCCTGTGGTGGTAAGCTCTGTTGCTGGATAATACTAATGTTTGTAGTCCATTAACCCAGAAGACAATGATCATTTGAAGCATGGGCTTCCTTGGGAATTTCCAGTGACTTGTAGATATCTTCGCATTTTGTCCTTTAAGTTGCTCCGACTACCACAAGTATGTGAGTTTCTGTGCTTGGCAAAGCAAACCATTTTAAATCCCATGTTGTAATTTATGTAATACTGCAAGAAATGTAGTTTAAAAAATCTAATGTAGTAAATGCTTTTAAAATTTCCTTTTTGATGTTTGATTGTCATTTGTTTTAGAGCAATGAGTCTTTTAAAGTGGTGTATCACAGACTTTTTTTTTTTCTTGAAAAAAAAAAATTCTGAAACCGCTATGCTAAAAAGCCATAAATTCCAGAGGGAAACCCATGGTGAATTATCCTCTCAGTTTTGCTAATTAAATTAATCAATTGTAAAAGGTCATAAAGGCTCAGTTTTTATTTTAGCCTTTAGTCAATTTGTGAAAGCAAGATGGGAAGAATCATCATTATTTTAGTGTACTGTTCAAAAGTTATTTTTTTTTAATTCTCGTTCCCATCAAGGCTGTATTTCATTTAAACAAAATTTAGTAATATTGTGCAAAATTACAATTTTTAAAAACTTTTCTTTTTTTAATATTTCAAAAGGTGATAGACGTTCAGTTCACATTTTCCCATGATCCTAGAGAAATCATCTTATGTTAATTTGTTGCTGAAGAAACTTCTTTTTTATCGTTTCAAATGTGTATATATTTGTTTTGACTATCACATGATCAATTTAATTATTTAAAATCAATTTAATTTTGATCAATTTAATTAAGAGTACTTTTCAGCAATATATCAAATAATTTGAGAATTTTGGTTGTACTATTTTTAAACCACATGCATTTAGTTGGATATGCTGTATTTGTATTCAGATGGGTGTATTAACTTGGCATGAACCAGAAGTTAACAAAAAAATGGACCATGTGTAATTGTTTCGTTTCCTATGGACTTGAAAAAAAAAAACATAATTAATAGTGCATTAAATTTCCTTCTCGTATTTCAGCTCAAAATGAATCCGCATTCACATGATGTCAGGCTGCAAAAATGTCAAGTACCTACTTAAGTGAGATTTAGTTACTTAATCGCTCCCTTTGCTTTTCTTTTGAGTTTGACCTGCCATTTGTGTTCAGTTAGAAGGTATGTGTGTTGTCTTGTTACTGTGGGCACATGTTGAGATCTTGGAGTGTGCGTGTGTTATCTGTGATGGCGTAGCTTTGGGGATGTGTATTTTGCTGTGTGACCAGGCTCAGGCGAGCTTAGCCGGGGCTGGATTTTTACATGCTGCCCCGTCTGGCTACAGGCCTGCTCCATGTGTGAACGCCCAGAATGTGTAGATCAACCCCCCCCCCCCCCCCACCTTTCCCTCACTGCATGTTGTCTGAAAGCCAACACCCCCTTCCTCTTTCACCCGACTGAAGGAAGCTTCGTCTTATTGGCCTGGACTCAATGACTGACTGGTTATGTAGCCAATGACTAGAGATGCACAGTGGCTGCTGGGAATTCCATAGTAATGCACAGGCCAACCAATAGGACTGCTTGGAATGGAGAAGGGAAGTGGTGGGGTTTGGGGCATTAATATGTGTGACGTATAGGGGGGCTGGTGTGTGTGAAAGCCTGTTGGCTTCCTTTTACCCATGTTCAGTGTTCGCCTGCACGCCTCCTTAAGACCAGGAGTGGTCGAGGCGAAGAACCGTGACAAATTAGGTGTAAAACAGTGCTTTATTTGGAGAGGATATCATGTTTTTTTTAAAAGTTTAAGATTCCACAGCAGCTAAGTGTGCTTTTGAGGTAAAATCTTTGGTTGAGAGTCGAGACCCCCTCAAGATCCAAATCATTAAGAGGCAAACTGCTTGGTCAACATGAAATGGACAAAAATGAATGTTAGATCTTATTGTGAACACTATCCGTGTTGGTGTTATTAAAAAACAAGGTAGTTTTTTTTGTTGTTGTTGTTGTTGCAACTGGACATTCCAGTTGAAACTGACTTCTCTGTAGTGTGACGTATGCTGGATTTTTCCAATCATATATCCCATTTAGTCAACGTTAACCCACAACTGATGCATACAAAGTTACTTTTCTATTACGATAGTACATTAAATTTCAGTTTAACATCACGATATGAAAGATCTATTGTTACTTTTTCATTAACTGCAGTGACTATGTATATTGAAGAAAAATGTATGTAGTCATTTAAACTCCTTCATCCGTTCCAAACCTGTGACTTTCTTCTGAGCAACACAAAAAGCTAATGGCTCTTTTGTTTGCTTTTTTTCCAAAACTGAAGGAAAAAGTCATGCCGGTTTGGATCAGTGTGAGGCTGAGTAAATGGTTTTTGGGTCAACTGTTAACTTTAACCATTCAATATTTTTTTTTGTTCTACCTCCAGTTTCTTACACCAATAATCTCATTCTGAAGGTTTGTTGCTTGTCTACACCAACAGGTTTTGGACGGGTTGTTAGCCCAGTACGGCACAGTGGAGAGCTGTGAACAAGGTAGAATATGCTCTTCAGCAGATTGTCACTTAAGTAGTAATCTGCATATATAAACAATTAGCTAATTCTCTTCCTTCTTTCTATTCCATCTTCAGTCAACACTGACACGGAGACTGCTGTAGTCAATGTGCGATATGCCGCCAAGGACCAAGCCAGAGAGTGAGTATCATCTGCCTGGGATTCGGCCGACTCGGTCACCCCCCACCCCCTCGAGAGCGTCTCTGTCCCACATCTCGCAGTGAAATGTGAGACTGTCGGTTACACATGCACTGCTATTGGGATTTATTCAGCAATTATAATAACTCATTCAGTGCCACCTACTGTTTGATTAGTAGAACTGCAGAGCGGTCACAGGGGTTGGTGAAGAAGCCTCTGGTAAATGAATGGAAAGGCTTGGATAAAAGAATCTTCTGCAATTGTTTGCGCACAATAGGGAGTTCCTGTTACCATCTGCTAGTGGATGTCAATGAAAGATTTGGTGGCTTTAAAGGACTCTGGCATTACATGTCTAAGCCTTAAGCTAAACCGATGGGGAGTTGAAGAGCATACGTTTTACATGCGTCCTGTTTGAGAGGGAAGCTGAAAAGCAGAGATGGATTTCATGGCCTCAGATTTCAATGTCTCAGTCGCCAGGGCTATTCCCCGAAAATGGCCAATATTGAATAAAGAAAAAAGTTGTTTTGAAAAACGTTGGGCGTCATTCATGGAATGTTTTCATGAACTATTTTTGTATAAACCGTTGCATTGAATTGCGACATTGTACAAAAATTGTCTTGTATATTTAATAGATGTATTTATAAATGAGGCCCATTTTATTTTCTGCAATTGTTTATATCTGTACTATTTTAATTTGTTCCAAATCAGCAAGAGCCAATCTGTTTAAAGGGTATAGTTAAACCAAAAACTTATTTAGCATTTTCTAACGTGTTTATGCAATAATGCAATGCAGAATTTCATTCATTGACGCCCAGTTTTTTTTAAAATATCCCACACATAAAAGTGTGATGCGTGTATAAAAGTAGCTTTGTACATCCATCATTGCTTTGGTCCTTTCTCTGAAAAATAACAATTTTAATTGAATTAAATTAATTAAAATTATATTTTTTTAAATAAATAAAAAGATCTGTTCACGTTAGTAAGTTAATGTTGTTTCCCATTCCTCTGCGCTCACTTTTCCAGAGCATTGGACAAATTAAATGGCTTCCTTATGGAGAACTACGCACTAAAGGTTTCCTATATCCCAGATGAGACGGCTACAGCAGATACACCTGCCGTGGGCGGCAGGAGAGGTTTCAACTCACGCGGACCGCCTCGTCAAGACTCCCCCAATCTGGGCGCGAGACCTAAACTACAGTCAGATGTGCCTCTACGCATGTTGGTGCCCACCCAGTTTGTAGGAGCTATTATTGGCAAGGAAGGTGCTACCATCCGCAACATAACCAAGCAGACTCACTCAAAGTAAGAATACTCTGTAATCAGTCCCGTTTTACAATGCGCACAAGCACCACATATTATCATTACAACATTTACACTGGGCACTAAGCCTATTTGCTCTATATACCAGTTTAGCAAAATCTTTTGCAATATTGGATTTAATGAAGCAACAACATAAGCATAAACCATCACTGTTCAAAAGCAAGGTTTGAAGTTTGATCTGTGCAGATTATTATTATTCATAATTTTATTATTAGTTCATTTCACTGATCAAAATTGTATTTTCGATGATTGAAGAATTTGATGTATTTAATAATACAATTATAATTTGCGTTCCGAATTGATGTTTTTAAAAAGTTTGTATTAAAAATTATTAAATTTAGCCACTGCTTGATGGGCAGTTTTTATGTACAACTTAAGTGGTTAGAAGAAATATATTGGCCCAGTTTACCACCAGTTCTCAAATTCCCAGCTCTGTAGATAATGTAGATATGACTGTTTTCCGACCGTGGAAATGTACTTAGAATATCAATCAAACGTTTGGGGTTGGTAAGAATTTTTTTAACCGTATATTGTGATCATTAAGACTGAATTTATTTGATGATAAAATCTATAAAATCAATATCCAAGTCATATCTTTTCATGTCAATATATTTAAAAATATATTGACATGGCAAAACTGAATTTTCAGCAACTATTAGTCCAAACTTCAGTGCCACATGATCCTTCAGGGGCCTGTTTCAGAAAGGACGTTAAGTGAAAACTCTGAGTATGTTAACCCTGAAATGATGGAAACTCTGGGTTTTCCATTTCAGAAAGGGGGGTATATCAAACCCGAGAAAGCAGAGTAAGTCAAGCCCGTTTCTGAAAGAGAGGTAACTTATACTCGGAGTCAGTTACCATGGTAACTTACTCTGTGAACCTAACCTGGTCGGGAGCAGGTTTTCTTCAGTAAACCCAGGGTTTCTTGCGGTCTCCTCCCCTTTTTTAAAGAGAAAGTGCCGTTTAAACACCAACAATAATACTAAAATGTATTTACACATTCTTTAAGGAATATTGTTTGTCCATGGTTTAATTGACTAAATCTGTTTTGCAGCACTTTGCCAAAAAATAAAAGGATAAAAACATTTGCTAAACTTTTATTTGATTACCACCGTTTTTGATCATATATTTCTATTAAATCATTAAAAAAATTGGAATAAAAAACATTTAATAGAACTCAATTATTTTTCAAACATAATATAATAAGTTATTAATGATAAAAATAAGATGTTAATCTTATTCATAATCAGTTATTGAAGATTGTTGATTAGATATGTTTTATTGAACAAATGTTTATTTTATTTAACTGTCATTTTAACTGATGATAATAAGAACCATCATTTAATAATGCAGTTTAAATATATTTAATAATTTTTTAATACCGTAAACCGCGATAATTTCTGAGACGGTTATCATACTGTGAAACTCATACGTTACAACCCTACATGGGTGAATCCCCCACCCCACCCCCACTGTTAAACAAGTTTTAAATTGAAATCTTTTCTAACATTAAGAATGTCTGTCTTTAACCATCACCTTCTGTTTATATAATCCTTGCATTTGGGATGGGAACCCAGAGTTGGTCTGACTGCTCTAACATTGATAGTTGATAACATATTGTATGTGCACACAGGATTGATATCCATCGTAAGGAGAATGCAGGTGCTGCGGAGAAGCCCATCACTGTTCACTCCACTCCAGAGGGATGTAGTTCTGCCTGTCGAAACATCATGGAGATCATGCAGAAAGAGGCAATTGACACTAAAATGTGCGATGATACACAAATTCTGTCATACTGTTTCTGTTGATCCCTCTGTCATACCACACTGTCACACAAACTTCCCAGGCGGAAGGTGTGTCCCAATTGGCGTACTTTTGCGCTATTCTATGACGTTTTGTAGTATAAATAGTGCGAGTAGATTTTTACTGAAAATTCTCAAAAGTGCACTTTAAATCGCTGGATGATGCACTAAATTGACACAAAAATTGCAGCTTTAATGACATAGGGGAAGGGGAGGGGCTCAGACTCCAATGTTGAATGACAAAATATCCAAATGGAGTTCATAAAGTACATTGTGTATAGTGCATCATGTGGGACACAACTATAGTCATTTACACTTAATGTTGCACATTTAGTCACATTAAACCCATTATACCCTCCATATTCACAGCACTGAAGAAATCCCTCTTAAGATTCTGGCTCATAATAATTTTGTCGGCCGTCTGATTGGAAAGGAGGGGCGCAACTTGAAGAAAATTGAACAAGATACTGACACAAAGATCACAATCTCACCGTAAGTACTTTTTTTGGTGTGTGTTCTTTATACTTTGAAGTCAGCAATGTGTGTTTTGGTTTTTTTCATAACTGCTTGCTGGCTTATGTTTCCCAGCATGCACCATGACACCAATAAATAATATACACGGGGTTGAATCTTAATTCGTTACTATACATGCTTCCGAAGATGTCATTTGTTCCTCAGAGGTCATCGTTTTAAAACTTTGGCAACACACTCTGATTTACACTGTGACCCACTGAATATGCTTTTAACTTGTCTGGTAGGTTTATCAATGCTGCACAGTTCAGTTTTAATGTTTGGGTTTCATCCAGCATTACTAAATAATGTTGGATGCGTAATAATGAGGTCTGTTACTTCAAGTGGTAGTTTGACCTTCAAATGTGAGGGAATTTAGATTTTCCTTTTTTTTTTAATTATAATTATATATTACTCAATTATGCCTCTTTCTCACTTTTATTACTCATGTATGACTGGTTACCTCTTTTGGCACACATGTATAAGGTTTATGACTATGTCTATGCCACTTTATTATTTTTTTTGTCATCTAATGTGTGTTGTAGATGAATACTAAATGTATTTTTATTAATAGAGCTACTTCATGTTCCCTTTTCTCTTCCTTTCCATATCCTTCCAATCCCAGGCTGCAGGATCTGACCTTGTATAACCCAGAGCGCACCATTACTGTTAAGGGTACATTAGATGCTTGCTCAAAAGCAGAAGAAGAAGTCATGAAGAAAATCCGTGAGTCCTACGAGAATGACGTAGCCGCCATGCATGTAAGTCTGCAACGATGTCATTATGGATTCATTGTCATCTGAGATTGCATACAGCACAACAAAAATATATGCCCTTTTATTCCTCTAGCTACAATCTAACCTGATTCCAGGGCTCAATCTTAACGCGTTGGGTATTTTTCCCGGTGCAGCGGGTGGAGGGATGTCACCCTCTGTGGTATCAGGACCTCCGGCTGGGGCTCAAGCTGGCTATCAATCTTTTGGGGTAACACAATTAGATATAATTGAATGTGTGTGTGAGATGTATGTTTGGTGTACACTCATGAAGGTTGAGCGTGTTGATGTACGTTTTGTGTTGTCAAAAGTACTGATGTCGGTACTTAAATTTAAAAAATGTGACACTTTGAGCGCTGTTAAGCAGCTGACCCATCCACTGATAGACGCCTGCTTTCAAACTGTAGAAGCACTTGGTGAAAATTGTCATTTTGTATTTGCAACATGTTTTTAAAGTGCTGCCGCTGATCATTGTAGCCAATCACAGACATAGTTGATGAGCTTGTGAACACAATTGGTAATCAGAGGTGTTTACGATTCCGGTCAACAGTGCTCATAGCCTCACAATTTTTTAAATTTCAGTACCGACTTGGTTCTGAAGTCGGTAATTTGACAACCATTTACGTATTTAACGTCAATATGTACAGTTGGCGCCTACAGCCGTGGACAGAAGTTCTTTGTAGTTTCATAAATAGTTTCACTTAGTTTGCTGCTTTAGTTGTGGTGTTGATTCACATTGTTTCTAGATTATTGTGCAGAGTGATCATGTGCATTTTAAGGGGGGGAGGGGGGGTTTGATTGCGATTTTTCACTTTTTTGATTTTAAATAGTGTGTAATGTTGCTGTTGGTGCATGAACAGTATCTGCAAAGTTGCAGCACTGAAAGTTCAATGTAAGCGGAGATATCGTCTTTTAAAAATCAGGACGTTTACTGCCTACAAAAACGACTCTATTGGGACTACAGCTGGGTTTTTAGACGTCACTAACCCATACATTTACATCAACCACTCCCTCCGGAAAATGCAAAAAAGGGCATGGCCATATTTCTGCGACTCGTCGAAAGTGTGTTATGTTCACCCAGGTCTTCTGTGTTCAGGGTTCCCACGGACGCTGTAGTTCGTCAACAATGGATAAAATTTATGTTTGATTGTTCCTGAAAATGACGATCGTAGTTTAGCTTTCTGTGCAGCGCATTTTACGCAAGACAGCTTCCAGAATCTCCACGAATTCAATGCCGGATTCAACAAGAAACTGTTTCTAAAACATGAAGCAGTTCCAACTTTAAAACCAGAGGCAGCCGTTGTTGGGCCACAACCTGTAAGTAGGCTAAGACTTAATCATTTTAAATGTATTTGCATCTATAATTTCAGACGTATCCTTGTGTTTTAGTTTTATCAAATACCAGCGCTGGCTTTATAGCCACTAGGCTACTAGTTATGGTTTGGTAATGGCGTTAGTATCCGGACAACGTGAGCTACCGTTTAGCCAATCACAACACACTGGCCCAAACTAACCAATCTGAGCCCACTGCCTGTTTCTGAGGGAGTGGTTCAAAGGAGGGAGTGGTTCCAGTCGTTCGAAGGACAGAGGAAAAAGCGGCTTACAATAAAAGTGAAATTTAAAGTCCCCGTGAACCAGAAGTTGCAAACGACTTTTCTCCAGTGTTGTGACGTGTTTCCGAGAGAAACGGAATACTAAATGAGGCAAAATAGTGGGCGTGGCTTTTTTTCCAACTAGCACCTGATTGGATCTAGAAAAATGGGTGTTTCATTCTGAAATGGAGGATGACGCAAGTTTACACACGCTGTCAATCAATGCTCGCTCGGCGCTCGCAAACACACAGCAGCTGTCAGTTGGAGGGGCGTGGTTATGGATGTTAAGGAGACACCCAAACCGTAAAGCCTACGTCATCGGGCAAGGTCCTCCAATGCAGAGGGGAGGGGCATATTCAAAATTTGATTAAAGATTACGAAGCCAAAAATTTTTTTTTGTGTGGATTGTCTTACATGTATGAATTGTTCACCACAAAACGATCAATTTAGGCAAACAAAGTATGAATTGTTCACCACAAAACGATCAATTTAGGCAAACAAAGTATGAATTGTTCACAAAACGATCAATTTAGGCAAACATAGTAAGTATGGTCAATTTTGATTTCATAGGGACTTTAATAAGAAATAAGACTTTTTAAAAAAAAAAGAAAAACCACGAATACATGTTATATTGCACCCCATAAACACAATCATGCAAAAAAAAAAAAAAAACAGTAACCCACTCCTTTAAATAATTGCAAAAGGCCTCATTGGCCAAAAAAAATTAACTATCACAAATCCCAAATTTCATTATTTATTTTTTTTGGCACTGGCACAAAATGACCAGCTAACTTAATTTCACTAATATCATCAGTACATGGTGAAAGTGTAAACAAGTACTAGACAGCACCACCAGAGCTTTCTCAATGTTGGCAGCAGGTGGGTGTGAGTGCATCTGCACGCACAGTCAGGCCCAAGACTTTTGGACAATGGCTTGGTGTCAAGAAGGGCAAATGAGTCCCGTGTTGTGCCAACAGTGAAGCATCCTGAAACCTTCCATGGGTGGGGTTGCTTTTTCATCCAAGGAAGTATGCTCTCTCACAATTATGCCCAAACACACTGCCCCACACTGCCCCTGCCATGAGAAAAAAAATGGAATCAAAATTCTGGAATCAAACTTCTACCAAATTGCTTCTGGATCATTGGGAGAAGCAAATCCGTGCATTTTGCAGCATGTCTGAGCAAGAAGACAAGCGTGGTAATGAAGTGGCTCGAAGATCGTTACATAGACATTTTGTATCCATGTCAGGTTTTGGCCCAGAAGCTGGTTTACCCATCCATGCCAGAGTAAGTTGCAGAGGGAGGCTATGAATTGGTAAAATGGGCTGCATTTTTATAGCACTATCACAGACCCAATGGCCACCAAAGCGATTTACATATTGCCTCACATTCACCCATTCATTCACTCATTCATACACCAATGGAGGTGAAGGTGACAAACATTGCATAACAATTTATGCCACTGCCAATACTTTTGGTCACGGCTGTATAGTGTGTGCGGGAGTGTGCGTGTTAATGTGTATGTTTCTTCCTTAGTGCAGCATGTTTGGGAGTGAGGTGCCATTTTGGGCCTCTACGCCCTCCTCCAGCAGCAGTACAGCCTTTTCTGTAAGTTTTTATTTATTACCCACCATGCACTGCATGGCTTGGCTGCTCGCTACTGGATTTGCTGAAGGGACAAACGTCTGCTCCCTGATTAGTTGCTGCTCCGGGGACATCGCTCAGCCTCCACAGCTAACAGAAATGCTGAAAAACTGCGGGTCAGATTTTTAACACGTGATGTAGACCTAAAGTGCTTTGTGTGTGTTTGTGATGGTTGGGAATGAACGTTGTCAAGTTTGAAAGGGCATGAATAACATGGAGTTGGACTAACCCAAAAACTAGAATGAAATGCTCAGGTGTGTAATGTTGTGTCTATTTTGGCTTATTGGGGATTTATTTTTCACTCCTTGACTTTTCTGAGTAGTTATGTTGAATGTTTGCTCAGTCTACATTTGTATGGCTCAATTTTTTATTTTATTTTTTTTGACTGCTGTGCCTTTTTGATAAAACCATCTTCATATGTGAATTGAGTTTGCTCAAACAGTTTGGTTGCAGTTTTTTTGCATCCTACGAAGTTAAGACTGAATTTGGGACATCTGTTAAAATTGAATCATATAGCATAAAAATAACAGCATCCGTTAAATGGTTTTCTCACTATAACTTGGTGAGCACATTTCTGGTTGCTGATTCATATTCTGAAATCATCCTAAAGAGATATGAGCATTTCCGCAGCCTGATGTTGCTTTTGGTGTGGGATGGACAAGTTTGTGGTATGTTGTCCAAGCAGGGTGAAGTCAAAAGATCAAGTCTTCATTCCTCATGCTATGACCCCTTGATAGTTGACTACTTAATTGACCGTGTGAGTGAATGGTTTTCCTAGGACTTTGTTTGGCCTGATGTGTCTCGCATAACAGCAGGTTTATCGTGTTAAATATTTGATCATAACTCATGAGTGTATTTGTGTCAGCAGCCACAGATGGATTCAGAAACTGTGCACCTCTTCATTCCTGCCCTGGCAGTTGGTGCTATTATCGGCAAGCAGGGCCAGCACATTAAACAGCTCAGTCGCTTTGCTGGTGCGTCAATCAAAGTGAGTGACCGCAAGAATGAGTTGTGACCTTTTTTTTACCTTGTTTGTTAAACAGGATTATGAGTAGGATTTATTTTTGCCACGCTATTGCAGCAGTAAAGTTTACGGTCTGTCATTTTTGTCTTCAATAGATTGCACCTGCTGATGAAGTTGACGCCAAGCAAAGAATGGTCATTATTACTGGACCACCGGAGGCACAGTTCAAAGTAAAAATGCTTTGATGTTTTATGAATCAATTCATTGCATGAATATGCAGTCATTTGATTGTGTATTCATGCATTGATTCTCTCTCCTGTTTTTCTCAGGCTCAGGGACGTATTTTTGGGAAGTTAAAAGAGGAGAACTTTTTTGGACCGAAGGAGGAGGTTAAATTAGAGGCTCACATAAAAGTGCCATCATTCGCCGCTGGCAGAGTCATTGGCAAAGGAGGCAAAACGGTAAATGGCCACTTTTCTTTTATAAGTTTTCAATGCTCATGTTTGCTTTACAGATGCATTTATTCCTCATAAGGCTCAATCCTGGCATGCAGTGCCTAAAATTTAGAAAATCAAACCTTTTTTCAAAAGCAGTTTGTGCAAGCATAATAGGGAGATGTAAAACATTTTTTAAAAAGTGATTTGTCAAGTTCGGGTAAATTTAATGTCCAACGACTTCAATGTCACCATCACTAAGCTTCTGACATTTCTGACTGAGTTTTTATCTAAACTTTTTCCCAGAAAGTTTGAGTTAGAATAGTTTATAAGAGCACAATTATAAGCATAACGAGGCTATAAAAGAGCGACTGAGTTTCTGTTCATCGTGATGTTTAATGTCCCAGACAGTCTCTGTAGTTCCATTTAAGCCAAGTTCACACTACAGGATTTTATGCCCGATTTGCAAATCGTTGAGCTCGCCGACAGGTCAGGGTGTTATCGCGGGGGATTAGCGGACAATGAACGCTTGCCAATCTGTTAGTATGAAAGAGCCAACAACGCAGCGAAAACGCTCGCAGACGCGTCGCCGAGCCCAGAAAAATATCTAGCCTGCTAAGATATCCATAGCCGTCGCGTGACTCAACCTCAGTGATGTCATGAGTACAGCCAATCTTAGCAACGCATGGGTTGAGGACACCAGGTAAGTCTTAGTTTTTCTTTATTTTTTTGCATTTTTTTCTCAGAGTAAATCATCGCGCAAACAGTGTGCAGCACTAGTTTCTGTCTGAGGTCCATATTCGTGTGTTGTGTTCTCTTCTTCACTGGGTATAGGCACACGTGCTGTTTCGCGTCATTTCTGATTCGTTTTATTGTGTTTTTTGGTGACCAAACGTGGTTTGTAGACAAGATGGAATCGTTGGGTGACAGAATCGTTGTCAACTCGTTATTTATTTAATTATTTTCAGGATTTAGACCGTACCATAGTACTGAAACAGCTCTCATTAGAGTCAAATGATTTGCTCTTATCCGATCGTGGTTGTATCTCTATGTAGTGCGTTGTCAACTCGTGTAGTGAGTTATCTCCTGTTGTGGATCAATCACGTTGTGTGGTGTGAACAGCTAAACAACTTGAACACTCCTGATTTCACTGAGAGCAAGTCATGAAGTGTGAACCGCACAGTTCAGCCCGACGTTTTAAAATCATGTAGTGTGAACAAGGCATTAGCCACTTGTTAACCACCTTTTTCAAGACATGTAACAGCTTAAAAAAAGTTAACACTTTACAATAAAGTTCATTAGGTAACATTAATACATTTACTGATAAATAACTAACAATGAGCAATACATTTGTTAACTGTCTTGGTTAATATTTGAAGAGTTCAGATGCAAAAGCCTCTAAGTGCCATTTGAAATTTTCTTCTAGAATGATAATTTTTATCAAGCTTGTATATTTAAGTTCAGTGATTTCACTTAAATGACAATGATAATTACCTATTAATTGTTATTTAAGTGAAATTACTGAACTTAAATATACAAGTTTGATAATCATCATTAAAGAAGAAAATTTCAAATGGCATTTAGAGGCTTTTGCATCTGAACTCTTCATTTGTTAATGTTAGTTAATGGAAATCTAGCTGTTCATTGATTGTTCATGTTAGTTCAGTGCATTAACTAATGTTAACAAATACAACCTTTGATTTTAATAATGCATTAGTAAATGTTGAAATTCACATTAACAGAGATGAATAAATGCTGTAGAAGTTGTTCATTCTTAGTTCATGTTAACGAAGGTAGTTAATAAATGAACCTTATTGTAAAGTCTTACCAAATAATACAATCACGAGGAGGGTTACTGATGTGTTTTGTGGTAGAATAATACATGAAAGTATCTTGAGCTTGTTACCACAGACCTTTTATCAGCCATCTAACCAAAATTGGAATCGGAAGTGCAAAAATGCTGGCTTGTTTTGGCCTATAAATTTACGTCATACCTGCACCCACTATATAATGCTGTGTCTTTACAGCTCGTGCCTCGTGTATGCAATCAAAGCCAAACAGATGCAGTTTTTGTATGCAATCAAAACAAACAGATGCAATCTCTATTGTGGTCATGCTCACGTGACATTGCAGTTTGTCATCATGGAAGCTTGAGTCTTAAAGCCATATCACTTCATACCATCTTCTGATTTATGGTTTTCTGAGCCCACACATACGACGATGGATGTCAGACGGTGCGTTTTTGACAATCTTTTGTGAATGAATTCACACATTCGGTTATGTACATAAACGGCAGGGAAAGAAATCGCATGTGATTTTTAATAATAATAAAGTGAAAGCAGCGTAATATACAATAGACCTTATTCAGAGCAGCGCCATGACCGGTATGAAAGTGAGGCTGTGAGGGATAGACTTACCGTGTTTCCAATGGCATCCGCTGTAAAAAGCTGAATAAAGTGGCTAAACTACTTACAATTTTCCACAGCTTACATTGTCGGGAGTTTTTTTTGTCAACTGACATTTCTTTGAAAGATATTTTTCCAGTGTTTCATGAGCAGAACAATCCGAAAACACATTAAATGACAGTACAGCCCATTGAAGAGACGCAAGTCTTATCCCTCACAGCCTCGCTTTCATTCTCATTAAAAACCAAAGATGGGCTGCCGTGAATAAGGCGTATACCTACTGATGTTAATATGAATCATACAACAAAAGAAAAAACAATCAGTCACTGCTCTCTAATGATAAACTTTAGTAGCTTCAATAAGAATTAATTTCTTTCAATCAACAAAAGACTTTGTCAAAGGCTGTAGATATACGAAGATGGTGCACTCCTATTACATGAATGGGAGAAACTGCAGTGCACAATATGGAAGTATGAATTTAGTTGTAGGAAATTACTAGTCATCCAATTTTTTTATATCAGCTATAATTTTGTGAATTGGTAAGTTTCGTTATGTTTTGAAGAAATTTAGAGCTGAGTATCATCAGCAAAACAGTGTAAGCTAATTCCATGTTTCCTAATGATATCTCCTAATGGTAGCATGTACAGAGTGAACAGCAGCAATCCTAGTAATGAGCCTTGTGGTACGCCATACTGAACTTGAGATCGATAAGACATTTCTTCATTTATGGCTACAAACTGATAATGGTCAGATAAGTATGATTTAAATCATGCTAATGCAATTCCTCTAATGCCAACATGTTTCCAGTCTATTTAAAAGAATGTTGTGGTCAGTGGTATCAAATGCAGCACTAATATCAAGTAACACTAATAGCGAGAGACAACCACAATCGGATGATAAGAGCAAATCATTTGTGACTAATGAGAGTGGTGTCAGTACTATGGTACGGTCTAAATCCTGACTGAAAATCCTCACAGATATCATTTATTTCAAGAAAGGAACATACTGAGGGTAAAAGGCAGATTTGAGATCGGCCTGTAATTGATTAAGTCTGTAGGATCAAGTTGCTTTTTTTTTAAGCGGATTTATCATAGCCAACTTTTAAAGGTTTTTAGGACCTATTCAAGAGACAAAGATAAATTGAGGATATTGAGAAGAGGATCTATGACCTCTGGAAGCATCTCTTTCAGAAGCTTAGTTGATATTGGGTCTAACAAGTTGTTGATTTAGATGATTTAAAGGGTCATATTGCATTTCTGTTAATAGACGCTCAATTTTTACACATTGCACCTTTAATGAGTTTGCAAAATTCTTCCTCTCCTATAACAAATGAACCAATTTTTATTTTTTTTCCCAAATCAGGTCTTCTTATTTAACAGGTTTGAGGCTAACAGAGTGCAAATTCTGACCTAAAAATCAGACTCAACTATGTTAGCTTCTTTTTGCTCAGACCAGGTGTAAACAAAAAAAAGGAATGTAATTAACTTTACAAATGTAATTTTAGAAATAATGTTTCTCTCAAACTTTTTAATATTTCTCTCTATGGAGTGGATGTATTGATAATAATGGAAAACTCAATGGAAAAACTGCACATAATGTGAAGTTACATTTATTATCGTAATAAAATGTTCATAATGTAGTAATTTCCTTTTAATCTTTATACATTTTTAACATTGAGAAGTTGATTACATTATAAACATTTTCACAATTGTAAAAGCTTGTTAGTATTCCTTTACAGAATATTTTTAAAAAATCAAAATCCAGTCTTAACCATGCTTAAGTCCACCATATTACTAAAAATACTATTACTAGTTGGTGAATAAGTTCAGATTTTATTTATTTTACATCACAAAACCAAACAGATTTAGCAAGGGTGTGTGGACTTTTTACAACCAGTGTACTTGATTGTAAGTTGTACTGTATTTACATGTACACTGTTTTCTTAACATGCAAATGATGTGATCCATCACATCCCTCATTATTACTATATTGATACTATATTGAGTTTTTTTATATATTTTTTTAATAGTTTCTATATTGGTATATTACTGTTTGTCATTTTAACAGTATGTATAGCTTATGTATAGTAGTAATAATAGTATCAGTAATCTGGTGGATTTCGTTTGCAAGTTAAGACTGGATTTAGATTTTTAAAATGTACTGTAAATGAATGCTTTGTTTAATAAAAACGTAATAATCATAAAATTTAAATGTTCCATTTTGCAGGTAGATTAAAGGGATACTCCACTTTTTTTGGAAATAGGCTTATTTTACCACTCCCCCAGAGTTAAACAGTTGGGTTTTACCATTTTCGAATGTATTCAGATGATTATTATTTTTTTGATATTTAGAAGAATATCAGTAACCAGACAGTTTCTTGTCCAATTGACTTCCATAGTATATTTTTTTCCTACTATGGAATTCAATGAGACCAGAAACTCTCTGGTCACTGATATTATTCTAAATAACAGAAAATCGGAAGTATGGATTTGAAAACAGTAAAACGCAACTGTTTAACTCTGAGGGAGTGGTGAAATGAGCCTATTTCCAAAAAAAGTGGCGTATCCCTTTAAAACTGGATTTAGATGTATTTATGTACTGTAAGGTTACTAATATTTGTTTCAAAAGATATTACAATAATCACAACGTTTTCGGTGAGTTTATAATGTAATACTTTTCTTCTCACAGTAAAAATTATTACATTTTGGGACGTATTACATTAAGAACATTTTATTACAATCATAATGTAATAAGCATTACATTATGATTGTAATAAAATGTTCTTAATGTAATACTTTTCTTCTCGCAGTAAAAATTATTACATTTTGGGACGCATTACATTTAAGAACATTTTATTACAATCATAATGTAATGCTTATTACATTATGTGCAGTTCTTACATTGTGAGTTGCTAGAAGCTTGATATTGAATTTCAAAGATAAAATTTGTAAAAGAAATAAATAAAACAACCTCTATAAAAAAAATAGATGGTAAGAAGGTAGTCAAAGGTAAGAGTTGACAATAAATTAAGGAAATAAAAAAAACGTTTATTATAATTGTTCAAATTAATTTAATTAAACTACATTTGTAAGGCCTGGCACGATCGATCCAATGGCGACAATTCGATCCGCGGGTCTTTTCTCGTGGCAAAGTATTTTGTATTAAATGAAAAAATACATTTGTATTAAATGAAAAAATACATTTTTCATATGTATTCTCATTCTTTTATCTTACTCCATAAAATGAAAATGTTTTTGATATGTGTGCATTAAATATTCAAGCGAAAGTTTGACTAATTCCCATTAATTCTAATGAAATATCAAAGTCAGTTAGAATCATCAAATGTAACAATTTATTATGTCGGGTAAAAATTTATCACTCCAATTTCATAATCATTTAAAGATAATCAATACAAAACATAAAATACTCTGGAATAAAGAGAGGACGAACCCGACGTTAGGAAATACATGAAGCTGAGAGATCGGCCTCTTTGCCTCACGGTTCATCTGAAAAACAGAAAAGGCCCTGATCCTTCAGCTGCATTTCATTATATAGCTAGACCTAATTTCATATGTGAACATCAGACTTGATGAGGACAGACCATTTGCTAACAGTGGGAATTGGCATTTAAACATCCACCCTCCTTCGTGTGTGTTCTCTCTAAACTCTAAAAACCTTGTTACCTTTCGTTTTACTTATTTTGAAACAAGACCTTTATATCAGTTGCACTGAGACATTTCAAATAATACTAAATGCATGTATAAAACTGTATGATAGTTGTTCAGATTACAACCATATAGATTCTTGTGAGTTTGGGTGATCTCTGCAAGAGTGGGGGATGTGTGTGTTGAGTTCAAATGTTAATTTGCTGCAAGGTCCTTTGTCTCATAGACCAGTGGTCAGGTCTATCTCCTTAACCAGTTTTTCCCAGTCTTACACATTAGACAGAATCAATACTGATATACCCAACAACAACGTAAAAAATAAAAATATTATGTAGTAGGCCTATGTATTTATGGAAATGGGGTATGCAAACCTAGGGACATGAAAAATGGTGCACTATGGTGGTTCAAAATTCTGTAAAATGTCTATAAAACAATTATCTACGAGTTCAAATGGTGTTATAAGTCGACAGCTTTGATATTGTTCAGTATTATAAGATTGCAAGGTCATAATCTTTACTGGTGACACCAATGACCAAGCTGCTCTGTTTGTCTTTAGGTGAATGAACTACAGAACTTGACCAGTGCGGAGGTGGTTGTCCCGCGGGACCAGACGCCTGATGAAAATGACCAAGTAGTAGTAAAAATCACAGGCCACTTCTATGCAAGCCAGGTGATTGAGCTACCAGACATGCTAGAGCTGAATAATGGTTGAAATGGGAAATTTTCTGGTGGCAAAATACTTTCTCTGATCCCAGTAAATGTGAATATATTGTATTTACTTTTAGGTATTTAAATACTTGTCACGTTTGATCAATTCTTAATTTTTAATGATTCATTGAGCCACACACCACTTTATCCAGTATCATCCAGCCTTTTTTATTTCTTGCTCAAGATTGTTATTTTGCACTTTGATTTTGAGTGTTTTTTTTTTCCGTTTTCTTTCACGGCTCTCAGCTGGCTCAGCGGAAGATCCAGGAGATCATCTCTCAGGTGAGGCGGCAGCAGCAGCCCAAGGCCTCGGCCACAGGTCCACCAGTCACCCGGAGGAAATAGAGCCACCGCGTCTTCTCGGAGACTGACAGGACACGGGACACGTCCATCTCAGGGGTCAGGGAATGTCCTTACAACCCCATTCGCTTTTACACCCATTCCTCCTGAAGTTTCATTGAGATTGTGTACACCTTCCCTCCCCTCACAATTTCTTTGAATATAGGAAAATCAGCCACCCAGTCCCTGCCTTAATACGATAAATGCACAGTCCTTAATTGACAGACGTTAAACGTAGTTTTTGATATTTGAGTTCATTGGGAAATGCAGCATTTGAGTGTAAAAGGCGTTTTGAGCCTGTTTTTTTGGGGTGCGGAATGGGTGACACGGGGTGGGGTTTAAGGTCTTCGGCTTGAGATGGATAGAGGATTGTTGAAGGAAGTATGTTGTCCTGTGATCCATAGTGGCATTTTATAAATTCTGATGCATTTTATAGATCTATATATATACATATGTAAAATTATGAAAGAAGGTGGAGCAACACTGCCACTTATGACTGAGGGAAGTGTTGATTGGTGTTGGCCAGGAAACCAAGTTAATATGCATTTTACTGATCTACCTCAGGCTAGAGTACCTCAGAAAAAAAGAAAATGATATATGAAAAAAAATGTTCTGTTTTTTTTTATTTTGCTTTGTGGTATTTTGTATACTTTATAAAGCTAATAGTTCTTGAACATTTTTTATTTTTTTAAGAAAATGTAAAATTTAGTCTGTAGTGAACGGATGCATCCCGAACTCCGCCTTGCTCCGTTTGCAGCGTGCGTGAAATGAATAACTGTATATAAGTTTGCGCACGTCTGGTGTGTAAAAGAGCGGAGTTTGGGCTTCTATGTTGGCTACAGATAGGAGAAAGAAAAGAAAAGCGCCTCAGTGTCGCTGAGGAGCCACCACCCTCTGAACACCGTCAAAGTAATGAGAAATAACGCCATCCGTACATACTGCAGAAATGTCATGCTAATATGCTAATACCTGTTTTGGCATTTCACCCGCAATTCATTACACTTCAGTAAGGGTTGGATGCAAGCAATAGAGGTCAGGGATAATCAAGGTCCTGCTGTAACCTCTTTGACACCCCCTCATCCTCAACGCGACTAGTTGTCTATCATAATAAAAAAAAGAACGACCAGCCCGATTGAGGTTGTTTTTTTCTTTTTTTTCCCGTGCTCATATTTTTTCTCCCTCCCCCCTCCAAATAATGCGCTCCGTTTGGTTTTGGGACTGCTTTTTGCATCAAACTGGGCTTTACGTGCCGAAGATTTTCAGTGTTTAACGTCAGTCAATGCATGTCGGGTTTGGGAAGTTTCACTGTTCGGATGCTTTTGCGTTGGTAGCTATTAGGTTACAATAGTCTGGGGCGCGTTTCTCTAGGCTAACGAGCTATGACGTAGAGATGAACGCGCAAACGGTTTCATTTATATCTTTCGTTTATCATACAAAGTGAAAAAGCAAAAAAATATATAAAATGAACATTAGCAAAGAAACTAAACGTTTAGTAAATAAGTGAAAAAACAATATTCCTTTGTTTTCATGCAGAATGTAAATATGATTTGATTGTGGTAAAAGAGTGCATCAATGCTTCCACACTAGTTAGACCATTGTCTACCTCAGCTGAGGAAAGGGTGTTTGGCGGGAATCCTTCCATCTCACCCGAGGCCTCCAGCGCGCGCAGCGATACCTCGAGTCCCTCGCGAACACTTCCGCACTGGGTATGCGCGTGGCGCCGAGCGCTGACCAGAGGGGCACAAGTGATCGTATTGTTTTTCTTTCCACACTTCTCTTACACCGTTTGTTGATCTACCTCTTGTTAGAAAAGTATTTAAATTAGAGGCATATTGCTATTTGTTAGAATCTATAGGGTCATATCCCATTTGTCCCTTTCCTCACAGAAAAAAATATATAATTTAAAAAAAAAAAATCATGTATGGCTAGGCTTTAAAGATGACTAAGACAATTTTCATTTTTGCCTGCAATTTATCCTCTGCTAACTGATTTGAAACCTCACCTAATTGCTTTTTTCCCCCTCGTTTTTCTTTCCGCTGCTTGGTTTGGTGGTGTGGCTTCCTTGTATTGGGCTTTATTTCTTGCATAGGTATTGTATTAAAGGTCAAAGTGTTTAATTTGGAAACTGATTAATAATGGCTACAGAATTTTTTAAGGGCCTGCTTCATTTCTTGCTTATGAAATATGAACAATGGAGTCTTTATTTTTTACCTTTTTCATGTCTTATGGATGCTACAGGTTTTTTCTTTTCTTTTTTTCTTTTTGTTTTTGACTGATCTGATCAAATTTCATTTCATGGCTGTGTTGTGTGGTGAATCATGTTTCAGTGGGAATGTGATATGGAATTCCGGGATCTGGAATAGTTCCCGGAAAAAAAAATGTGGTCCGATTTCAGCATAAGCAACATCCCCTCCGACCGTGCTTGTGCGCCCTCACACACCTCCACTTATCAAATGCCTCTGATACAAAGAAAATAAAAGTCAAGTTGGCTCCTAGCAACCATCGTTTGTGATTCCTTTGCTGTTCTGTGTCCATATTTGTTGCCTTATTTTAGTGCTTTTTGGTGTTCATTTCAGTTAAAATGCTGATTTTCAAAATGGGTTATCAATGTATAAAAATGACAGCTGTTCAATAGCAGATAGTGGTTTAGAAAGTTTATTAGAATATATTTGTATATACAGCACTTACAGGAGTGGTTCATTTCTATAATCATGAATGATTAGCTAATTATATTTTCCAGAAGTGCTGTCAAATTAATTTAAATACCCAACTTGCATGTATGTGATCAATGCAAATTTCCCAAATTCATGTGTTATAAGTAATTGTTAGTATGAAATAACAGCTTAATTACCATCAACTGAAAGACATCGGTCTTTCCCCAAAAAAGAGTCCCAAATTCACTCCCCAAACATTCACAATGAATCTAATATCTCTTGAATATTTTCAGAACATAGCCCAACCCTTCTCACTCAACTTTCTCATCCTTTCTGCACATTAAGAAACATTTCATATATGAACATGTCAACTCAAACTCCACGAAGCTTCACTCAAAATTGCGGTAATTTTCAGCTTCAAGTCCTAGTTCATATTTTAGTGATTCTGGTTTGGGTAAACCAAATATTTTCTGTGATATGTCAGATAGTTTTAGTCATTTTAGATGATTACTTGAGATTTGTAAAACCCTGTAGATTCATCCCATATCTCCCATTCAAAATCTTTAAAGCTTGTATGTGCGGTAACTAAAATGCTTTGATTGTTTATTCTATCTTAACTGAAGATGCCAGAGTAATTTAATCTATCTGAAAACACTCGTCTACGAGATCACTTTAGATGGACTACAGCTTGAGTGATGTATTGAATAAATAGCAGCTGCGACGACTCGAATCAGTCTATTGTGGCCTTTCTGTCAATAAATGACTCCTCTCCTCGTCGGCAGGGAACAGAGCGGCTCTTAGTCTTCTTAAACTCCAGCTACCAGCATTTCTCTCAGCATCCTCCAGCATGGAGCGTCTCACTGGACGATACACCTTATATCGCCTGAAAGGAATAGAAAAAAATGAAGGGATTAAGATGCAGATTGATTTTAAAACACCAGTTTGGTTAGTGGTACTCACTTGTACACCATGATGGCAATGAATGCAAAGATGGAAATAAGCACAGCGCTGGAAGACAGAACCACCTCAGCAACGTGGGAGGATTTAGGAGTCTCTAAGAGGATGGATGAAACATTTAAATATTCTTAAATATTTTATTTATAAGTCTGTACATTTCTAAATCTGTATATATGTTTGACTTAAAGTGAAATATTTGTGAGGACCCAAACAGAAAAAGTTTAATTTAGAGACTTGACATCCATTTAGGGGAAAAAAGCAACTGCTGGTTAACATTAAAGTCAGTCACTATATTATTATACTGCTGTCTGACAGAAAATATGTAAATGATCAGCTATATATTTTATATAATATTAGAATACAGTGGCACGGATTCGTAGTCATCTAGCAACACTAGACTTTTTTTGAGCAGGCTTTAGCTACTTTCCATTGGAAATAGTTGGCAACCCTAAACTAAAATTGTATTTAAAAAGCTGAAAAAAATAAATAAATATATTTTAGATAAAACTTAAACTTATTTTATTTCAGTTAGTTGTCAATACAAATTTTCTAATTTTCATTTAAGTACTAAAATGACTAAAATCTAAATATATTTTTTGAAACTAATAAAAATGGCAAAAGCACATAATAAAATACATGTAAAATTATACAAAAAAGCTCATTCAGAATATTAAATATTATAATATCATATAAATAATACTAAAATAACTTTGTAACAATATGTATTATAAAAATTGGTAACATGGTCCCTTTTGAACATTCTATTGACAAGAAGTAACTTTGCAACATGCATGTGAACTTATTCTAACCCTACCAGTCTACTAATACTTTACTAATGTGAGTTAGTAGACATATAGGTGCAACATTACTTATAGTCAACAGAAAGGGTGTAAAAATAAAGTGAAACCGGAGAATATATAAAAATAAATTGAAAAAAAAACCTACATACAAACTTACTCTTGTCAGGGCTGTTGCCAATTGTGACTGAAGTGGTGGTGGCAAGAGCCAAGCCTCCAGGCACACCCAGCGTGATGTTGACACAGTAAGTGCCCGGCGTTTGGAAAATGCGTGTCAAACTGATCTTGCAGCCCTCGCCGTTAGGGGCCACGTCCTCACACAAGATATTCTTGACCTCCCGACAGGCGGAGTTGGCCACTATGGTGCAGGCCACTGAGGGAACACTGACAACAGTGGGATGACGCTCAATTATATTGGTTGTGATCCACACGTCAATGTTTGTGACATATGACAGTGACGTGCTGTGAAATGTCTCAGCTGGAGGGCCTCAAATGCTCACTGCAGATAAGAATCAACTACATCTAAAAATGCTCTTCACTTTCTGTCTTCTCATGTGAAGCACACAATCTCATGTCTGCTTATATATATATGCTGTTTGTCTAAATCTTACCTGCCTGAGCATGTCACCATGAAGTTTACTGATGTGTTGGAAATTTTGTCAGCTGACACTTTTAAAATCTGATTAGCTGGCAGATTCCGAAGAGCTGGAGGAGGTTCTGTAGAAACAGACATAAAAAAAAAATAATTATAAAAAACAATAATGCATTATTTATAATAAGCCCAAAAAAACCTGTGTTGTTTTAGAATCATTGATGTATTAATATATTTTTTGTAATATCTTTTTTCTTTTTAGTGAACTGGCTGAACCAGTCCATCAAATTGGACTGAACCGTCTGAAACAGTTTGCGGCTCACATCAGCACAGAACTACCTGTTACTCAATATGGATTTAGAAAATATCAACCAAAAAAAAAAAAAAAAACTAATAATTTGCGTAAATCTGTAATGGAAAAGTGGCTAATAACACTCGAAACTAGAGGTCGACCGATATTGGATTTTACCGATAACGATAGCTAGGTTGGGCTGTACTTGCCGATAACCGATTAATCAACCGATAGTTTTTAAAATTGATACTGGATAAAAACAAGCATAACACTCCAAGTAAAACAGTGCTGAACTTTATTATAAAAATACAAAAAACTGGCATAAAAGGCATTCTTTCAAACAAACAAAAAATAATATTTTTAAATAACAAATTAAACATTCCAAATGTAACTGTTTAACTGTTCTTTTTCAAGCCAACCTAATGAATAAAAAAGATGTTTCAAATAATAACAAAATTTGCCATCTGAAAATAATTTAAACATTAAAATATGTTAAATGTGTGTTTCTTTAGCTATAACATGTTGCAAGTCCAATTTGTTAACAAAGATTTATTAGCTAGTTTACATGAACTATGTGCATTATGCAATATAAATGTTTACAGCATTAATATTTGAGCAATACAATTTCACCTTGATCATTCATGTTAGTTCATAGAGTTTTAACTATGGTTAACAAATAAAAACCTTAATTTAAAAATGTAGTATGTTAATTAACAAACAATGAACAGCAGTTATTAACCTTAGTTAATGTTATTAATGTGTTAACCAGCGACTGGCAAGTTCGGGGCTTTATGTCAGTGGTTCAGGGGTCTCCACTATGCGCTATGTCTATTATTGGTCCAACCTAATAAAAACGCCAACGGTCCGTGAAGCATAGCCTATATGAGTTGCGTATTTTAGTTCCACCTTCACTTTGTTTGTATTCGCTGCTAGGTAACGTGTCGATAGATCGCTTATTGCTCAGACGCACATCAGGTTGTGATATTTGTCTCCGTCTCACTCCGTCTCTCATGTTCCCACAGACGTTTAATCACGCTATTCTTGTCACGGATTCATTGACGCGTCCCTTCCACGCTTTACCATGCGTTTAACGTGTGGCAAATTTACCGGTCGCACATGTGCGACTGGATGTATTCAGTAGCACACTCTCAAATTTTGGTCGCAAAATGCGACTATTTGGTCGCAGTCTGGAGCCCTGTATTTTATAGAACTTAAAGAATATTTAATAAAAATAAATATGTATTAAAGTGATGGTGAAAAAAGAACCGAAATCGAATGCTTCTCTGATTCGTTTGTTTTTGTCGGCTGTATGATATATCAGTTTGCTATCATACGTCTCTAGCTTATATGCAACGTCGCTGCATAATGAATGCATCAAAGTGACCAGCTGGATATAAACTAATGCAAATAGATGGTAACAATTTGTGACATTAAACATTCGGGTCGGACTTAGGTGTATTTTTGTGTCAGTGTTTTAACCGCTTGAGGTACTACTAATGTGCGTCTTCTCAGCCACTCTCCAAGGCAAACAAACATACTGTTGTGCGGTCCTTTCTCTACTAATGCAGCATTTAGTCAACAAATTCATCCGTTTATAATGATATGACAAAATTCCCTGTACCTTTTCGCTGTCCGTGCTTTAGCACGCGCATCAGATGTCAGCGATCTCCGCTCTCCACACAGCGCGCGATCTCAGTGCAGCGCGCAGTGTCACGTGTCGAAATAAACAACACGAGGCATCAGTTGATAGTTTTTATGACACCTCTAGAGGCCGCTCTTGTACTGCATGATGCCAGCAGACCCTTCTCAGCTCTCTCGTACTGTGTAATGAATGACAGCGCGCACTTCTCAGCCGCCCCAGCAACGGACGAAACCAGGAAATAACTATCGTGCGGATTTTTGCCGATAAACGATAGTTCCAACAATCAACTATCGGTGCCGATTAATCGGCAAATCCGATGAATCGGTCGACCTCTACTCAAAACTGTCCTGTTACTATAGCTAACTTTACAAATTAGGTCTAATATTATGCCTTTTCTAATATTAACACAGGTCCTAAAGCTGTTGCCTGATCATAACCTTTATTTTTTCTAGTGATATTCCCCTGAGCTTTTCTCTTTTGTAATGTCTCTCATCCATCTCTCTTTCTAAAGTCTTTCTTCAAATCCTTTTCTTGCTCACTCTCTCTCCTCCCCCATCATGAGTGGACACGCCCCCTACTGCTGATTGGCTTGGCTACAAGTTTGTTGTGTTACTTTCAAAAGCATTTCTCAGAAATTGCTTACTGCACCTTTAAAGTAAATGAAAATGAGAAAAGTAGCTTTTTGTATTTAATTTTATTTCAGTTATTGTTTATTTTTTTATAAGCAATTATTTTTGAATGGTTTTAGTTTTCGTTAACGATAACCCTGATACATACCAAAAAAAAAAAAAAAAAAAAAGATTTGTGTTTCTTGTAAATGCTTGCTGTGGTCTGGTAATCTTCTTACCAATGATGAATATCTCGCCTTCAAATGAACCATACATGTGGCGGAAACAGTCTGACTCCATGAAGTGTGTGTGTTTGATCATCGGTGGAGGTGTGGGCTGCTTATAGGTTGAGCTGGCCTCAGGTACAGCAGTTGCTGTAATGGATGTCACCTCTGAATCAGTTTGGAATGGTTCGGTTGTTGGGACAGCAGTAGTAGGAACGCGACGGGTGGTACTTGGTGAAGGATTGGTGATAATAGGAGCTAGAGAATAGTTAAAAAGTATTAAATACATTGTACAACCTCAAATCCAGAAAATGTGGGGCATTCTATAAAATGCAATACAATGGGCTTTATGCACAGCTGCACTACTTCCTGAACTTCAGCCAGTTTCCTGTCTGCCATTATTGGCCAAATTGATTAATTCAGGTGTGCTTGTCCTCAGTAGTCAAGGCAACAATAATCAGACACACCTGAATTAATCAAGTTTGGCCAATAATGGCAGGCAGGAAACAAGGAGCTGGCTGAAGTTCAGGAAGTAGTGCAGCTGTGCATATAGCCTATTAAGAATCAAGAAACTCTTTCTCCGCTTTATTTAACTGACAAAAGGACAACTTAATTGTATTTTGTAAATTTAAACAAATGTTGATTTTGGTGACTGCAACACCAACAAAGTTGGGACAGAGGATTAATTACAACTGTTAATTACACTTTTTTTAAAAAAAGTTGGGGAATTGAGGATACTAATTGTTTAAGTTTTGCAAGTTGAATTTTGGCCTAATCTCGCCTGATATAAGACATCTGCTCAACAGTCGGTGGTCGTCGTTGTCTGATTCTGCTTTGATGACAGGCCACACATTTTCAATAAGAGACTGATCTGGACTGCAGTCAAGCACATCCACTCTGGTGTAAAGTGTCTACAAAACCACAGTTGTAGCACATGCTGAATCAGGCCTGGCATTGTCTTGCTTCCCAGGAAAGATGTCATCTTGATGGCAGTTTATGTCTCTGTACAATTCCAATGTACGCCTCCATGTCAATGTACCTGCATAACATAATTTCTCATGCAGTGCCGCATGAGGGCTCAAAGGTCACTCACATTTAACAGAGGTTTCCTGCTTTGCCCATCTTTGCTTGCAAACATGAATGATACCCTCACCTATTACCAATTCACCTGCTCATTGTGGACTGTGCAAAAATCAGCTTTGGATATTATATAATCTTTTTTTTTGTTTTGCCACTGTCCCAAACTTTTTTTTGTAGCAGCCATCAAAATAGTTACAAAATAAAATTAAGTTGATCAGTGAAAACATTGGAAATCTTTTATACTTCTGTCAGTTGATAATGAAAGAGATTTAACAAATCACAGATTTTTGATTTGATTGCATTTTACAAAAGGTCCCAATTTGGGGTTGTAGAAAATGTCCTTTTTAAGTTCTGTTTGTAGTCATTCATATTAGAAATTTGTTGCTTCAAATACAACTTGTCTTACCCTTGGTGGTCTCTATTTTGCTAGTGAATGTATGAGTGCCAGGAGGTAGAGTAGGCATTTCTGAAACAAAACACATCAATGTTTTGTCCTGATTTTAATGGATAATAATGAATATTATGTCTGGCTTAGATAAGAGGATATCTGTTGTCTAGGAGCGTAAAGTGCCTGTGTTGATGAGATTACCTGGGGTATGAGCCTGTGTGAAGTGCATTGGTGTTGGAGTCGGTGGTGGGCAGGGTACACGGAATGATGCCTCCACTAGGAGCTTGACTGTAACATTTCCAAGCTTGTTATACGCATGCGTTGCCACATTGCTGTGGGTGACCAACTGGTTGCCATCCCGAAAGTCCCAAATGAAGTCCACCGCATCAGCTGTCTTCAGATATTTACTTGGGTCGTGGACTTGGACGTTGAAAATCACATCAGACCCCCTGACAAACATGCTTTTGTCAGTTATGTTGGCTGCTTCTTTCTGGGAAATGTTCACTGAGAGTGGAATCTTATCTGGATGAAAAAAATACCTTGGTTAATCTATCAATAAAAGTTGAAGGGGTTTTAGGCTTAAAAAAAAAATATATATATATATATATATACAGTGTATATATATTTATATTTATGTATATATATATATATATTTATATTTATGTATATATATATATATATATATATATATATATATATATATATATATACACTGCATTTATATAGGCGACATTTATTTAATTAAAAAATACAGAAAAAAATTGTAATATTATGAAATGATTTATATTTTAATATTTTTTTTAATGTAATTTATTCCTGTAAGTTTCAGCAGCCATTACTCCAGTCTCAATTAATCCTCAAACAAGCCTCAAAAATCCTTATAATATGCTGACTTTTCAGATATTATTGGTGCTCAATTATCAATAATGGTTCTTATAATTATCAATGTTCAAAAATAGATTTTGCTGCTTTATAATTACTGCAAACTGTGATACATTTTGCAGGAATTTTTTTTACATTTATTAATAGAAAGTTTAAAAGAACAACATTTATTTACAATGTAAACATTTTGTAACATTATAAATGTCTTTTCTGTCACTTTTGATTAATTTAAAGCATCCTTACTGAATAAAAGTATCTTCTTTTTTAAAAATAAGTCTTACCCAAAATGAAATAATTAAAGGTAATATATTGAATTATATAGCCTAATAATATTATAATAAAAAAAATTATATTTATAATATTAAAATATACATCAATTTTATATAAACTGAAACATTTATGATGCTGTACATAAATATGAGTCAAAGTAACTGGCAGACCTGTTATGAAGAACACAGTACTGTCCGTAGAGAGTGGGCTGTACTTTCTGCGCTCACGTTTACGATAAACCATCACTTCCATCACACCGGCTCCAAATGTCATGTTAGTAGTGTTCAAGGTCAGATGGGAGGAGGAGCCATCACATGTCTCAAAATATTGGCCTGTGAGAGAAAAACCACAGGATGATGGTACATTAGTGTGGTTACACTGACATCATTTGGGTCAGTGAATGGCTGAAACTCACCCATGGTGTGCCACACATAGACATAACCTCTACGTCTCCAGTCACTGGTCAAAGGAAAAGGCTTTCCATCAGGAAAAACATTGCACCTCTTCAAATCTGTACACTTCCCAAAACCATAGTCATCCAACCAGGATGTCCAGTTAAACACATAACCTGAACGCACCTGCCCATTAGCTTAAAAAAAGGGGGGGTGGAACAGATGAAAAAATAAAGCATACTTTGTAGAATGTAAATGCAACCTTTTAAAATACAGCTATTTTTGTCCTCTTGCAATTGTGCATAGAGGTTATAGGGGTATGAAGCACCTGAGGCCTCCATCATACCGTCGTCACAGTGCTCGTCATACACCAGGTTACCATTGCTGTCCTCCTTCTGGCATGGTGGGAACTCCAGAGCTGCAGTGAACGACACGCACGAGCCGTTCATTGCAGGGCTGTCGCTCGTGAGGCGCACCTTCGGTGGTTTGTCTGCGATGTTCACGGGAGAGTATTGAATGATTATTGTGTGGGGTCATGCACTTTAATGTACATTGTTATTCCTGTCATGCAGTACATTTTCATGTGATATTAATATATTTTTTCTCCAATATCTTATCTATTAACATATTGGAGAAACATTTTTTAATCTCACAATTTAAAAGAAAAAAAATGGCAATATCTAATCAATTTTTTTTATTTTTTATTTTTTTTACTTTGTGTTTTGGTGGGAAAACATCAGCACAAATATCTGTAAGTATATAGGGAGCGTCTCAATCAGTTCCCTAGTTCAGTAGTCAGGGCACTGATCAGAGAGTCGGCCATTTTAATGGCTGTCTCAGACGCAAAACGCTTCCAGTGCACCGAAACGTTCGCTTCCTAAAAAATACCACAATGCATGATGAAAATCAGGGACCATTGATGCTCACTATGGCTGTTTCTGAAATTGGATACTTCCCAAAAAACAGAAGGCCTATGTGACAAAAGTAGTATTTCTGAATTCACGGTCCTCATAAAAGAGTAGGCAAAACGTAACTGGATTATACTTCTGGGGAGAGAATTGTGCATACGATGGACACTTCAGGCTATCATGAGGCCACTGGAGAGGAATTGTGAATGGAAGTGAAGCAACGCCATGACGCGGTAGGTCACATTTTAATGAAACCATGGCAAATGGCTAGTGGTTACATTCATACTAAAGAACATACTTTTTAGCTGTCATGAAGTAGCCTAATCAATTATTCAAAATAGCCCAGGGTCCTTACTGTCCATTTCGGTGCCTGAATTCATGAACAGGATTCACGACCGAGGGAGCAAGAGAGCTAATTGAGACGCATCCCAATTTGATGACTTCTCTGATGTGTGTTATTAGCTGGCTTGTCTCACTCTAAAACTTTATATTATGTTTGCCAAAAGTACTAAAATTATTTTGATATCACAATTATTAAAACTGTGTAATAACTATCTCGTATCTATGTAAATAATAATCATCTTGATAATAATCATAAATGGTAGTCTACACTTATACAGGGCTTATATATGTACTCTTAAAAATAAGGTTCTGATTGGCATCCATTGTTTCATGAAGAACCTTTAACATTAGGTTCTTAAGGTTCTTAACTTCTTTATAGTGGAAAAATGTCTTTATATAAAAAAGAAACACATGTTTGTTAAATAACATTTCTAAAGTGTGGTATACACTTTCATAGAAACTATTTTATATTTATTTTACTCAAGAATGATCTTGTGAATCAAAATAAGGCTATTTTACAGAACTCTTACCGTGTCTGCGAGTCAGCTGTTGTTTGAAGGGGGGATACAGAGATTCATCCCAAGGGTTTGTGTCCGGATCCCATCCAGGGATAGGGAATGGAAAAGGGAGCTTGTGTTTGTGAGGGAACATGTCTCCATAAGCTGCACTCATGACAAGGGAAAACAAATATTTTAAAAGCATTGTGAATGAAAATAAAGCCATGTAAAACGCAGGGCTCCATTACACAAACATTTCTAAACTAAGGAACTGTTTCATGTAATTAAATGGACAATAATTTACATAAATTAGTCTTAAAATGTTTGAAACTATAAGGGAAACCTGGGATAGTTGTCTTGTCTCACAGGGCATCTGCCACTTTTCAATGGGCTATATCAACAAAACCAGAGGTGAACGAAAAATATCAACCTGGGACAGTCTCCATAGCCTTCTTCCCAAAAATAAGTCTTAAAATGCACTTTATTTAACGCAATAACCCTATCTACTGCATTCTGCGTATGGATAGCTACTTTTAACGAACTCAGATATTAAAAAGAGATTAAAAGAGTAGACTAGAAAGCTCATTCGCACAGTCGGTGAACGAAATATTGAGGAAAGTATTTTCACAAGACTGACTTGGATCTCACGCAAGAATCGTAGCCTAATTAGTTTCATGAGACTGCAGCGCGCGGACGAAAACAATTATTCCAACATAATGTAAAACATTTTTAAATTATAGGCTAGCCTATAGCCTGTCATATGTTTTTCCAAACACAATAAACGTCGTCTTTGGGGGAATTTAGAAATGGCAACCAGGAATCGTTTACAAAATCACCTTGATTCAGCAATCACTTCCAAACACGTAAGAGCCGTTATTATAAAAATGTGCGGACATCCTAATTGCTTCAAAATGTAACAATTATAAACATTCACCGACGACTTATTTTTATATGTAGGCCTATATAAAAACGAATCATTTCGTTAAAAAAAGTTTTTACTTACTTTTTTTGCTGTTCGTTATAGGAACAAAAATTGCACAGGCCAGCACAAGTAACATTTCCAACTGCATCATGTCGACTTTTTGGGTGGAAATAAAAATATAATTGATACGATTGGGTTTCTTTTTTCCTTGTGTGTCCCCACTTTGCCTGTCCAGCTGCTCGTCCCAGATGCCTCAAGCCCTCAACTCTCTTCTGCTCTTGCTCACATCTCACAGTCACTCGCACGAGCTCTAATTTAATACAACAATCATGTGACGTTTCTGTAACAAGAAGCATCTGATTCTTAATTGGGATGAGCGCGAGCTGAGAGGAGACCTCGGAGTCTCATGTCGGCGTGACTTGTTGCTTTCTTCTTGTATTTCGAAACACAAGCTATTTCAAAATAAGCTTATTTATCTCAGACTGTTGTCTGAGACTTCAGGCTTTATAGTCTTGTTCAAAACAAATAGGCTACGAAAAACATCTATAAAAATTAAAGTCAAACATTTAAAATATGTTAATCAGAAGAGGTTTATTGAAAATGTGTTCAAGTAAATAAACATGAAACTTTGTCTGTTTAAAAAAATAATTAAAGTCTTGCCACGTAGGCTAATCATTATGTTGACTAGCCTATATTTTTATTTAGGCTATTTGTGTTGCACAGAATGTCCGTTGACAGCAGCAACAGAGATTAAATTAGACTATATAAATTATTCGCATAGTCTGGAGGTGAATGAAATAGTCAGAAAATTAGGCTATATTTAAATAAACTGACACAGCCACCCGGGTTAACCCGTCAAAGTTTCCATACCAAAACAAGGTCGTGTCCTCTAATTGCAAAGCGTTAAAAACAATTTAGAAAGTCGCATGTCACAAGATTTCAAAACATAGTAGAGGTCTGCACTCTGCACAAATCCGCGCGCTTTCAGGAGACCGATGATCGTCATTGGGAAACGATTAGAGAGGTCAAAGGGACGAACGATTGCTTGCAGAAGATTTGTTCAGCGCAAGGCTCCTTCGATTATTTTAAAGTAAGACTGAAGTAGTCAGCTAAAATACAGAATTAAAAAAATGATAAAATTGTATTAGGCAGTTATTATGCGATATAATAACTGCATCCAAATCATCAGCTCATGTTTGCCCACTCGCATGTCATCACATGCTTTGATGTGTCTCTCACGAGCTCAGTTTGAAAGTTCCTCCCAGTTTTTAATGTAATCATAATGGCGTGACTTTTCATGACATTTATGTTACATTTTATCCTGCCCACTAGAACCAACCCTGAAAAGACAGAAACCCCCCCAGAATTTAATAAAGACAATAACTGACGAAAAGTATGTGGACACTTTCCTATTTTCAAGTACAGTCATATCACGGTGTTTTACTGACACCCAGTATCCAGTAAGCTAGTAGCCTATTATTTTTGTCATTTTTTGTCGTGAAGATTTTGCTTGGGAATATTGCTTTCACATGTAGGCTAGTGCTATCTTAGATAGATAGTCTACAATGAGATATATTTTCTAATTATTATCATTACATTATTTAACTAATTAATATAGCTTGATAATTTTTTTGCACGCACCTCTTATTCCAAACTGTAACTGTGGGAGAAATTAAGCTTTTGAAAGCTTCGAATCAATTGAACCAATTGCTTCGCAAAATGAAGCGTTCGAAACGCCACACGCTGGTGCCCTCTGCTGGTCAGAACACTGTAAATGCAACACACATTTAGACCAAAAATACATAAAAACAAACACATTTCAAATGTTTTATTGAAAGTAAATTTGCCAAAATCTATAAACTAGTGGCATGCATCAGATCAGCATATATGGAATATAGCTCTCTAGAGTTCTGATTATTTTAATTATTTAAAAATTTAAAAATAATTCTGTGTTGTAAAATAATCGTATAAAAAACCAATCCATATTGTTCATGTACAAGAAATGTGTTAATGTCAAAATAAAATGCCATTTGCAACCAGAAATCTATTGCATTTCCGTGTGAAACAGGATATTCAGTGAAAATATATTGATTAAAGATTTTAAAGACAAACTTTAGTTCCGGCAGAGGGATGACCTCTGACCTGATGGATGACAATACATAGGAGGTTTTAGACTTCTAATTCACAACAGGTGTTTTGTTTTGCTCTTTCCTCTGCATGTCCATATTCTTCAATTCTCACCTAATCGTATGCTTATGCTATGTGCTAGTGCTACATCAGGAAAGAGGTCACCCTTATCCCGAACTCGACTGCCTTGTGAACACATGTACGGGCTGTTGCCGGAAACCAGTGGTTATTGGCCTGCTATATAAAGTTTGAAATATGGATATTTGTCTATTGCACTATTGCACTATTCAGTGTTATTTCATAGCTGGGAAGATCCAGGATATTAATTTAAATATCTCGAATCTTCTTCAGCTGAAAGAAGAAACATAAACAGATGGCTTGAGGGTGAGTAAATTATAGGATAATTTCTATTTTTGGGTAAACTATTTTTTCAACAAAAATTCCAATGATTTGATTTTATCTGTCAGATGCAATTAACTAATTGTCTAAAAAGATTAAACACCAAGTGTCTGTGTAATATGTGTTCTTTTAATACATGTCCAGGGCTTGTTTTATTTTTTTTCAATGGATTGCTCTAAACAGGTCAATAAGAGACTATTAACTATTATTATTTATTTTAATCATACTAATTTCTGTCTAATGTCTAATTTAAACGTATGTACAAATGATCACAGCTTAGGTAAAAACCATAGACTGAAAAAGGGTTCAATGGTTCGCCGCTGGGGGGAGATCTCTGTGAATCCGAATGATTTTTTTTATTTTATTTTATTTTATTTTATTATTTATTTTGCAACTAAGGAAACAGCACTGCAAGCATTGAATACGTTAACATAAAAATGAAAAGAAAAAAATACAGACAAATAACAATGACACCTCAACCAGTAGAAAAAATTGATAATTCTTAATAAACTTGTTGTTCTTATTGTAATGAATAACTGAACTTAGTTTTTTTTTTTTTTGTAAATAAAATGATCTTTGCAACACAAAGATTCGACATAATATACCAGGGAATTTATTCCAGTGAATACTGTCAAAAAATGTCCAAAAAAAAATCGTTTGGGTTCTAAGCGTCATGAAGCAGTGTTTCAAGTAAGATCACTGGGTGGCGCTATAGTGCAGACTGTGTTCACTATCCCTAAACACAGAAGAAGGAAAGCCTACGGTGTGACAGAGGTGAATTATTTTGACACAACATCTTCATTTTGAGCATATAAACTCGTTATGCTTTGTCCTCTTAATTTTTTAGCATAGCTTATAATTCATTTAAAGATAAATTGAACATAAAACTGATTAAATGCAACTAACTTGCTTTGTATTTGATGACATTATCAGGTGTTTGACCGGGATCAGACCGTCTATCTCACCAATCATGAGTGTCCCGTGTTTTGTAAGAACGGTGGCCAGAGGTTTCGATGTTGGATCAAAACTGTTCAGACCAGCTGTTTTGTGTTCATGTAAAGACACAGTCACGCGGTGAGTATCCAGAATCTTTGACTGTTTCTAGAGGCTTTCTGTTTTAAAACCTATTGAGCTGGCTAAGTTACCTAGTTGACATGCAACAAAATAGTGTTTAGTTATGTAAGGAGCGCGCTGGATTTTGAGTTTAGTATCCGTTTTGCTCAAACTTTACAAAATTTGTTTCAGAAAAATGTCATCCAGAAGACAGACTGACCATTTAGAGAGAACCGCTAACGTTCATAGAGACATGGTGAGTCTCAGATTTCACAATCTATAGCCTATTGAATAAAACCCTTGGCCTGTAGACCATAGATTCCTTATAAATGGTTAACAAATGATGTAGCCAAGTAGGTGAAAGTTCAGGCACTTATTCTGTGTTGTAGGTCAACCAATGTCACTTGATTTTTGTCATGCGAGTTCAAGGCAACATTCTCTTTTGTTTATTGCTACTTTTATTGTACTACTTTAATTTGTAGATATGTAGCATACATATTATACATATTATGCAGAGTATTTTGTCATGCTATATATTATCACACTTTGTGTGTAGTTTTGAGTGATAAACATGTATAATGGCTCTTATTTGTACACCCTCATTGAATTTAAAATTCTGAGAGGCTAAAATATGGGGATTTTATTGTAAATTCTATGTAATGACGTGATTTGATGTTCTGTGTGCATCCAGGATCTTTTCTCTGCTCGTGTTAGTGACATTATGAACGAATCTGAAGCAGTAAAGCGACTGAGACTGGAGATTCCACATCCTGACTTCAGCTTCCGTGCTGGACAGTGGTAAGAACTGTAAACTATAAGTCATTTAGAGATATAACCAGTTTTACATAGATAGACATATCATTTTAGGTAATAGAGATTGGTTTGGTTTTATAGCGGTTCGTGAATGTTATTTTCCAGCTATCCAGTATAATTTGATGGGGCTGTGAAGGGTATATGAGACAATAAAAGTTGGGAAACATCAATCTAGACAGTCTGGAGCTAATACTGTTCCTAAATGTTACTTTATTTTCATTTGAAAGTGATTAATAGTTAAGATGACATGGAATTTTTCAAAATGGCCAGGAGATGGTGCTTTCCGCTCACATAAAATTCCCACTTATTTCAGTGTGAGAAGAATTAAAAAAAAAAAAATCTATTCGTACATCAGCCTCTCCTCACACTTCCTCTCTCTTTTGCTGCTCTTGTTGTGTATGTGTCTGAGTTTTGAGGGAGTCTGAGTGAGGTGAAAAAGTCAGGTGATGATTTATGCAGATATATGCACATAAACTCCTCCAGACCATATGATGTTGTGTTCCTGCTAAAGAACATGAGTCAGGGATAGCAGCGCGAGTAGGTGTTTGTGTGTGTGTGCCCCTGACATATGTGCTTATCACTTATTCATGCTCTGCATACACATATGGTGACTCTCAAAGCATATGTTGTTTAATTTTTTAATTTTTATTAAGTAATATTGACAAAAGTAATTTTGTACACTAGGGGTTTGTTGTCCCTAGGGTTTTGTTGTCAAAGCAGCTAGCTGAGATAGCAACTTTTCAGATATTCTGTGTGGGAAGAATACTTTCTCTTAACTTTCTAATAGTACTTCATGTAGTTGTGTTGTTAGTTTTCAGTAGTGTGTCAGTATAGTATATTTAGGGCTGTGCAAAGGTTCATTGCGATTAATCCCATCCAAAATAAAAGTTTGTGTTTACATAATATATGTGTGTGTGCAGTGTATAATTATTTTGTATATATAATTACACACACATGCATGTATATATTTAAGAAAATGTGTTATTCATACTGTATATAAAATATTTATATATAATATACAGTAGATCATGGATTCATATATATATATATATATATATACAGCATTTACGTGCAAATAATTCTTAAATATATACATGCATGCATATGTATTTATATACAAAATAATTGCAGACCGCACAATCTCAATTAATCTTTGCACAGCCCTAATTATATTATATTAATCATTTTGAATTGCTCCCTTTTTCACAGGGTGGATTTCTTCATCCCAGGTGTGGAAACAGTGGGCGGCTTCTCCATTTGCTCGAGTCCTGGCCTGCTGCAGAGAGAGGGAGTTATCGAACTGGCCGTCAAAAACGCACGCCATCCTCCAGCACAATGGATTCACACGAAAGTGAGTGAATGAAAAACGATGTATATACACTGAAAGAAGCCTCTTATGCTCACTCTGGCTGCATTTCTCTGGTCAAACATAGAGTAATATTGTGAAATAATATTATGACAATTTGAAACAACTGTTTTCCATTTTTATGTATTTTATAATGTAATTTATTCCTGTGATCAAAGCTGAATTTTCAGCATCATTACTCCAGTCTTCAGTGTCACATGATCCTTCAGAAATAATTCTAATATGCTGATTTGGTGCTCAAGAAACATTTCTTATTATCATTATTATTAATGTTGCCATTTCATATTTTCGTCGGAGCATGATACTTTTATTTAAGGATTTATTTTTGATGAATGGGAAGTTAAAAAGAACAGCATTTATTTGAAATTAAAAAATCTATGTACTGTTACTTTTGTAAAAATATTATCCATCCTTGCGGGAATAAAAATATTAATTTCTTTAAAAGAAAATCTTACCAAACCAACACTTTGACACTGTAATGGAATTAACGTCATTATTCCGATTTTTAATCTGTTTTACTTTTTATTTTGAATGTACTATTCCATGATTTTATTGAAATGTTTGTTAAAGGAATAGTTCACCCAAAAATAGAAATTATTCCATAATTTACTCACCCTCAAGCCATCCTAGGTGTATATGTTTCTTCTTTCAGCTGAATAAGATCTGACTTATATTGAATAATATCCTGGCTCTTCCCAGCTATGTAATGACATTGAATAGTGCCTGAGTTTTTGAAGCTCCAAAAAGCACATCCATCCCTTATAAAATAATCCATGCTACTCCAGTGGATTAATAAAGGCCCTCTGGAGTGAAGCATTTGGTTTTTGAAAGACAAATATCCATATTTTTAAACTTAATAAAGTATAATCGCTGGTTTCCGGAAACAGTCGTACGTGTGTTCACAAGGGAGTCGAGTTCGGGATAAGGGTGACCTCTGACCTGGTGTAGCACATAGCATAAGCATACGATTAGGTGAGAATTGAAGAATATGGACACGCAGAGGAAAGAGCAAAACACCTGTTATGAATTAGAAGTCTAAAACATCCTATGTATGTCATACATCAGGTCAGTCGTCATCCCTCTGCTGGAACTAAAGTTTGTCTTCATAACCTTTAATCAGTATATTTTCACTGAATACCCTGTTTCACATGGAAATGATTTCTTGTGCAAGTACAATATGGATTTGTTTTTTATACGATTATTCTACCATAGAGGAAAACAATAATCAAAACTCTAAAGAGCTTTATTCCATATATGCTGATGAATGTCTTTATTTCATAGATTTTCTCTTTGTGTGTGTAAATTCTAGGGCTGCAGCTTAACGATTATTTTTATAATCGATTAATCGGATGATTATTTTTTCGAATAATCGTATAAAAATTCTACTTGATTTTTTTTGTTTATTATAACTAAATAAAACCCTAAATCAGGGTTGTGGCGATCAGGACGAGGCCCAGGAACATGAGAGATGCGAGGTGCGTCTCACAAGTGTCGTTCATTATCACTCACCCCACCGGCCTCGCGGTGCTCTCTCACGTCCCTCGGCCTCATCCTGCTCGCCACAAGGGTATTTATGTGTAAAAGTGTACTTTAAAAAGTGCAAAAGCCACACATTGAGTTTTACTAATATCAATATTTGCATTGTTTTTAAAGTCCCCGTGAACTGGAAGTTGCAAACGATTTTTCTCCAGTGCTGTGACGTATTTCCAAGTGAAACGGAATATTGAACAGAGGGCAGGATTTTACTCTAGCGCTCCTCCTCTCCATCTCTCGCTCATAGCAAACTAACGGTTTGAGGGGAGTGGTTAAGCGTTTCCACACCCAAACTGTGAAACCTACGTCATCAGAAAAAGAAACCGTTCCAGACCGGAAGTAACTTTTCAGATTTTGATTAAAGATTACTAAGGTAAAACATTTTTTTAATATATATTCACCTGCACGGATTAATTGTTCACCACAAGACTAGTAATATGCGCTAACAAAGTAAATAGGTTCAATTTTGATTTCACGGGGACTTTAATGATAATTGCTGATGGCAAGTTGACAACCATGATTAATGTAAAAAGAAAGATATCCAACAATTTTTGTTAAAACAAATTTACACAGACATGTTCTTCAGATGTGATATAAACTAAAAACATCTCAAATATATAATTCAGCTATTTTTTTTATTTAAAATTAATTGAATTATAAGGATCAATTGATAAAATAAATATAGAAAGACTGAAAACAAGCGTTTGAACGTTGAGCCGCAGTAGATCGTGTTTGAAAAACAATGAGACAATTGCTATAAAAAGAGAACGGAATAGAGGTAACTTATGCATCAAGCTAACAGGCATGATTAAAAGGACAGGAAAAAGGATGCATTAGTGCACAAGCATTCGCTGAAAACCACTGAGTACAGTGACTAAACAAACTAAACAATATTTTACAGCTGCTGTTATTTAACTCCCTTTATATTTAGTGCTTCACATTGTGAACACCGTTTTAAAGGGTACATATCATGCTTTTAAATCATTCATTTTTACATATAAATCATACCGTTGTGGTCTATATAAAACATAACTGCAATGCTTGGGTCTGAATTCCTCATTATTATAGCTCCACAGGCCCCTTTTCTACCCCTTTTCTGATGTGCGTCTTTGAGCGACCCGTTTCAATGCGTCCCCTTTAAATAAAAAGGAGATGCGTGCGTCACACCCCGTCCGCTCTCCAGGTCGATGAGTTTACGGTCAGTTCAACTCCCCACGTTCGGCCATTATTGTAGTTTGATTAGAGATATACGATTATATACAATACCTTCAAAGAACATTTTTATTCACACTTTAATAAAAGGTCAACAACTGAAGACTTGTCCATCAAGCCTTACATATTCGAGCCAGAGCGAGCGAGTTGATAAAGACGACGACGAACCTGCAGAACAACCATTTCTTCATATGTATATATTGGTATGTGAGTTAAAGGTATAGCGGAGGATCTTTCCGAATTTTAGAGAAGACCCGCCCTCTCCAATTTTTTAAAAAAATGCACATGCACAAACACAACACTCTTGCTCCCGAGAGCTAGGGAACGTCTATACGCCTTGCACAATTATGTTGCAAATTCTAAACTAACTAAAAAACATTCATAAAAAAGACAACATGTCAAATGCCCTTCCGTGTTTTATTTACTTATTATACTGATCGATTGAGTGACCGAGGACTCAAGACATGGTATGTGCAACCCTGTATCACACGAAATACGTTCTGAGGAAACTATTTTGCAAATCGCAATTACGTTATAGCAACATATAAGCAGTGCTATTACGTTGGTCCTTAACCTAATATCTCTCATTGTTAATACGTTATTTTTATACATAGTTGCATATGGAGAAGTAGCTTGTTGCATTTGTGTAATAATAAACACACAAGATTTTAGAATATTTCAGCGTGATACCATTTACCATTTAGGACAAAAGGCTACTTTAGACAAATTGAGATGTTTACCGTGTCTATGCGGTGCATGACTCGTGCCAGGGCTAGCATTGTAGCTTGCATTAACTTTTACTAGTGATTTTAAATGGATTTCTCCAAATAGCGTGACAAACTTTACCTGTCTGGTAGAATCTTCGCGACTGCGGCATCAGTGAGAAGCCCAACCTGTGCTTTTAGCGCACGCCAGCGTGTGATATTCACCCAAAATCTCTCTGGTCTTGTTTCTATATTCTGCGGCCTTTCTCTTCTTATCATACACTTAGTAAACATTTTTTCTCTTTCGACCCTCAGCCATTTTCAAAGGAATGGCTGAAACCGTAACTCCGACATAATACACATGAAAGTGAAAACTACATAGGGATGAGCACGTAGCCTACGACGGCCTTACGTAAACATATCACCAGAATGATTGACACTTAGGTGGACCAATAGTATAGACTACCCACCCGGAAAAAGAAAATCCTCCGCTATACCTTTAACTGTTTTGTGTTATTAGTGAAAGTCGACTATTTCTCTTGTTAAAACAAGCACACTGACAAGATAAATGACTACGGTCTAATCTTACCACAAAAAAAATCTGTATTGACAATATGATGCGTTTAGAAAAGCATCAGAAAACAACGTAGCTAAATGACCATTGATGAAACTCAAGAACAATAATACTGCAGACGTGTAACGTTACTTCAAAACAAAAACAAACCCTTCTTTATACTGGTAGAGGTTGTTGAAGTGGGAATCCTTGAAGTGTTTCAGGTCACTAACGTACATCCAACAACCGAACATTTTGACTTGCCCTCTCGTAACTTCTGCATCATTGAGCTCGGACTACAAAATCGGAGCGAGAAATAATAATGGCGGATTGCTCGAAGTGTTGGACCGGTAGTCAATGTCCTTATTTGTCGGTTCCGCTGCAAATACGGTGACGCACTTGCTCAAAAAACTTCATAGAGAACAGAAAAATCTGAACAGGTTGCAAAATATGACCAAAACAGAATATAAAGATATAAACGAATCACCTGAAGAGAATAATTTAATCTTTTCTGTACTTATAAACACTCCAAATATACAACAAAATCCATTTAAGGGCTAAAAAAGTGGATTTTGCATGATATGTCCCCTTTAAGTTAAACTATTTCTGTGGTGGTGCTATTTCAATATATCACACACTTATGTTGCAAGCGAACTGATTGCGCAACCTGATGCTCGAGACAAGGAAGTTCCGGAAGTCTCCCGCATATTGATAGCGGGTGCCCGCAAATTAGTTCAAACTCACGGAATCAAGAGCACACATGCGAGACAGAAGATCATGTGCTCCAAACCGTCCGTGTTGCGCATGCACATCACGATTGGTCTGTTTCAACCAATCACCAGTTAAACAATCCCCGTGACGTAATCAGACCAACTGATCGATAATGATATTCGTTGACAAGGATTTTCATAATCGATTATTATCGATTTTCTTGATTAGTTTTTGAAGCCCTAGTAAATTCCTATTTTTTGTCTTCCGTTTCAGTGCGCTGTGGGCTCTCAGGTAGCAGTGAGGGTGGGAGGTAATTTCTACTTTGACCCTCAACCTTCGGACCCTGTGGTGGACCTGTTGCTGGTAGCTGGTGGTGTGGGCATTAACCCTCTATACTCCATCCTTCTGCATGCAGCAGATCTGCTCAGACACACGGATGGTCAGAGGTACACACCAGGACACACACACCTGTGCTACAGTGCCAAGAACACCAAAGAGCTGCTCTTCAAGGTAAGTGTATGTACCCTTGACTTGTCACTGAGGGGAGATTAAAGCTGACAACTGATTTTTACATATCTGCTCTATTTAGAACACCATCATTGACATTTGTCATGAGCGACCAGATAGATTCTCCTGCGATCTCCATGTTACCCAGCAGAGCTCTGACATAGAGCAGGAACTTCAGCCTTACACCATAAGTGAGTAGAAATATCTACAGTTAATATTTTTGCTATCTGTTACCTAAAGTTTTCAGATATGAGATATTCTTGTGTCTCCGCAGGTGGAAGGATATCAGAAGAGGAGCTTCAGCGCTATGTAGACTCGGAGCGCACATTGTGTTATCTTTGTGGCCCTCCTCCTATGATAGAGAAAGTGAGTTCAGACCTGCAGAGAATCGGCCTACCGGAGGACAGAATCCTTTTTGAGAAATGGTGGTAGCTGTAAACCTCCACCCAAAGCAGAGGACACAGTGATGGATGCATTTGCATCGGTGTCATTTATAGAAACAGACTTTAATTGCAATGGACTTTGAGATCTGCTGAAACGCACAACAGACGCTATGTCTGCATTTGATCAATTTTCTAGACTCTGTTTCTGTTATACCTCATTTTAAAGATGGACTCAACTAATTGACCATTACAAGCACTATAATGATCTACATTATAGTTCATTTGCTGGTTAATGTCAGTAGTCCTGCTTTCAAGGCATGTTAAAAGATTGCACACTCAGTTTGCACCGTTTTTGTGTTTTTTAGAACATTTTATTTATTCATTACAAACATTCTTCACAGGGACGTTGAAATGATCTGAAAAGTGGTGCGACAAAAACATTTGTAACTATATTTAATATAGTCCTAATTTGCTGAAAGCTGCTAAACACGGTAGAAGTCCCTGTAAAGTCGTTGAAGTATTTATTATAAATTTATCTGTGCACATAATTTTCTTTTTATTTCACGTGCCCTCATAATCTTCAAACTAAATAAGCCATATCCTCAAGCCACTATTTTCAGCTTTGCAAGTACAGCCCTCATCTACTTTAAAGACCGAAATTTGTTTGTTGAAATTGTTTCCATAACATAAAAATCCGTGAACAAATCAGACATGAACCGTATCATATATTATGCCTTTCAAAGGAGTACTCCGGTCAATTTTAACATTGAGCTCATTTTTTTGTACATTTGGAGTGCAGTCAGTACAGACAAAAACGACAAAAATCGGTGTTGCCTACACCGTGTTATTGTCTTTTTAAAATTCGCACCCTGTTGACTTCAATGGAGGTAGTTCTAAACCTGCTTTTAGCCTCAGTTTAGCCTCAACATCCTTGATTTGTCAATGTCATTACGAGTGCACAGCCATGTGAGTGGTGTTATTAAGAGTGACCACGGTCAATCTGACTGCAGTAGATGTGAAAGATATGAATAAAAATGATGTTAATTCAGCCAGCTCACATACCTTTATTTGCTTCCTGTTTTCGGTTGAAGCCCACAGTAGTTGATTGTAGAGTTCACGCGCGCGATTGTTGGTGAATATCATCTCAAACCTCCTCCATGTGTTCAACATCTGAATTTTTTTTGCACTCCAAATGTAAAAAAAAAAAAAAATAGCTCAATGTTAAAATTGACCGGAGTTCTCCTTCAAGAGCAAGTCATACCTTTTTTTCCTGGTAGTAGTTTTTTTTATTTTTTTATTTTTTTTTTTTTATCAGATTTTACCGTAAAAAGGGGGACTACAGCTGCAATGTTGAATTGTTTTTAGGCAAAATTTAACTCTTAAAATATAATGTCAATAATCGTCATGTTTGAAACATCCACTCGAAAGTCACAATGAAAAGCGACGTTGAAAACAGAAGAAAACTCCAAGCTGTAGCTGTAATTCAGGGTTTAGCTCCAACTCTACTCAAACACCCCTGAACCAGCTCAAGTTCTAGTTATGAGAAAATTGCAGTTAGGTAAATTTGATAACGGTTTGGAGTTGAACGGTTGAGGAACCCTGCTGTAAATGATGCGTCTTTAATTTGCATCTTAACCCCATCATTGAGAGCTTTTATTTACACCTTTAACTGTCTCACAGACATTCATTATAACTGTTCCTTTCCAAAGTAGGACATCAGTTACTGCCATCCTTACTGCGACTGTCTTCAATAAATAAAAATCTTGTTCATTTTACGAATTTGACTTTGTGTACGACATATTGCATATGCTAACATTGTATGTAATAAAACGAGCTAACGTCACAGATACACACAGGTACAAGTCTCAACACATGGTCAGCGTTTAGCATATTCCGAGCTCCTTGAAAGGATGTTTTTTTCATGTTCGTTTGAATCCTCTGCCATTTGCTACAGCAATTTACCTTAAAAACCCAGATAATTATGGGATTCAAACCCCTCTTCGCAATCTTACCAGGACAGTTACTCCATCAGCCGATGTATTTGCCCAGACAAGGGCCTGACTATAGTGTGTTCTGCCTGAATAAACATGAGCATATTGTAATGGTTAAATATGCATAAATATGAATAGTCAGCACACTCCAGAGAATAAAGCTCTCTCAGTTACCGCCGCTCGCACTTCCTCCAATTTAACGCACGTGATTGTGCGCTTTAATTCCTGATCGCTGTTTGTAATGGCGTCCTTTTTTCCAGGGCTGATGTTCGGGATGTCGATCCTCTGCGTGTGGAATTCCACCGTCCTTTCCGCTTGATCTCTCCTCTCTGGGCTTTCTGGCAAAGTCTGCCCGTTTTCCTTTTGGATATTCTCACATTGTCTCATCAGACTTTTGTTTTCTCTCTCCATTCTTTCCATTTCTCTCTCAATCGTTGCCAGCTGTGATATCTCCCTCTCTGATGTCCTCTTACTATTCAAGTTCCTTTTGTTTTGACCTCTGAGGTGCAGTTTCTGGAAAACATACACACAAACTGTCAAGACACTGAGCTACTTTTGAGGATTTTAATGTCAACTGACAACGCAATTACAATTTCACACAGTTCTCTTAGACAACTCTAATCTAATTTTAGCAGAATCCTTTCTTTTGTGGCAGAAATAAACCTTGTGCCATGCATACACACCGTCAAGTCTCTCCTCTTGCGAGGCAGCGTGGGTCTCTGGAGGAAGAGGATCTGTTTTGTGGCCAAACTTCCATCACTAAGACAAAAATAACGTTAGAGCTTTTTAAATAAAAGATAAAAAATTAAGAGAAGACTCCCTTTTCAGGCAATGTTTATACTATAATTATTTCCTAAATTGTACCATTGAACATAATGGTCTTGATTAAGGGTTTACTATGAGTTTGGGACCTTTTCATTTTAACGATGGGAGTGGGCAGCACACACATTAGTCTCCAGCCGTATGGAGCCAGAGACTGGAGCAGAGGGATGTAGTCTGCCTTCACGGCGACACCCTGCAAAACAGAGCTGTCATTTAATCAAATTCATGTGTGAACAAATTTCACTCATATGTCTGCACTCAGTTAAGTTAGTTGGTAAGAAGAATTGTGTAAATTTTACAACAACTGATAGTATTGTTCATTTAAAGGGATACTCGACTTTTTTTTTTGAAATGGGCTCATTTTACAACTCCCCCAGAGTTAAACAGTTGAGTTTTAGTGTTTTCAATTCCATTCCATAGTAGGAAAAAAATATACTATGGAAGTCAACGAGACCAGAAACTGCCTGTTTACTGATATTCTTCTAAATATCAGAAAATCAGCTGAATGGATTCGAAAACGGTAAAACCCAACTGTTTAAGGCTGGGGGAGTGGTAAAATGAGCGAATTTCCAAAAAAAAAGTGGAGTATCCCTTTAATTGAATTTGGGATGTACCAGAGTAGACTTACATCGATCACAGTCCATTGCTCAACTACAATAGCATCGTACACTGTGGTTGGCCCAGCATCACCTGAAGGACTTTGGAAGATAAAAACACTCTCCACCGTGGAAGATGATGCTGAAGATAAAGAAAAAATCATTGGAAAAGGTGGATATGAATTACAAAGTTTTTAGATAAACCAGGATGGAGCACTCATATTACTACGAATGGGAGAAAGAGCAGCTAGCAATATAGCAGAATAAGGCCCGCCTTCAAAATAAAGCGGCCAATCCTCAGTTAGTAAGTCTTCAAGTCACTGTAGCTGCCCTCCGGTTACTACAGCCTATTTAACACTATTTAAGTTATGGGATAGTTCATCTCAGATTTTGAAATATGTTATTTAAATGCAAGTATGGCAAATGGTGTTTGGGATTTCAGGATTTCCCAATTCAAATAGATAGGACTTTGTCTTGGATGCCTGGAGGCGTTGCAAATAGAGTGGTGCAGGTATGACGTCATTTTGTAGGCCAATCAGCAGTTAGCATCACAGTGGTTCCATTGACAAAAACCCAATGGGATTTTCCCATAAACTTTTGGATTATCGCTAAAAACAAGCTTTGTAATCAACAAAAGTTGTTATATCCATCAAGATAATTATCACAGATTAACAAAACTTTCTAAATGCAGTCGCCAGAAGTACAAAGCTAAAGGGAGGCTATTAACGAACTGCACCATGGTCGCATGACTTCAATGTCAGCGTCGCTAAGCTTCAAAAGCCAACTCTTTCAATGTTTATCTAAAAAAAAAAAACATTTTCCCAGAAAGTTTGAGTTAGAATAGTTTATACAAACACAATTATAAGCATAACGAGGATGTAAAAGCAGACCGAGTTTGTCTGTTCAGCATGATATTTAATGTCCCAGACAGTCTCTATAGTTCCATTTAGCCACTTGTTAGCAACCACCTTTTGCAAGACACCTAACAGTTTCAAAAAATCACAAGTGGGGTAATATTGATATATTTTATGTTTTAGAACAAAACATAAAAGTGTCTTGAGCTTTTGTTCATCACAGACCTCGTTTCAGCCATTTAACCAACACGACATCACAACATACGGGCATTTGCCGACCCGGTGCCATTGCTGTGGGCAGAACATTAGAAGAAGCAATATGAGTTAAACAAAGTGAAATGAGTTTTGTGCTAAAAAGTGAAAAGGGTTATCTCCTGCTGGGTCAATGGATGTTCAAATCATGCCGGAGGTTCAGTTAAATTGGGATTTTACAGTATAACCCTCATTAGACTCCATGCATGTGAAAAGACTAACAATGACGGAGGTTATGGCTGGCGAAAATAAACAGGAAATAAACTCACTCAAAACACGCAAGAATTTGTTTGACAAAAGCACTATGTTGTGTTTTATTGCGAGTGTAAGTTAACACTTTGCAGTTTGAATAATGTCCTGTTACTGTATGAACAAAATGACGAGGTATTAAAAACATACAAAACAACATTCATTGTTTCCACTGTTCGATCGCGCCCGTGACACACTCTCTCTTTCTCTCTCTCTCACACACACACACACACACACACATTCCAGCATTGCAATCTCAGATTATGTCCCTAAAGAACCTGCGTATAAAGTAGTTCCACATGACAGTAATTAATTTGCATGCGAGTTATTCATTTTTATACATGCACCGAACCATGACACCCGCACCGGTTTGTTTCAATGCGAATACATGTACCGTTCCACCCCTATTCTTCAGTGTACAAAAAGTACATCCATATTACAGAGAGCACCAGTGACTGTTTTAAGGGGAACATAGGAATTAAGTTCAGTGCAGGCTATGGCTTTTTAATAGACAAATAGTCTAGCATCATGCTATACCTTCGCTATGATGACTAAGTTACTTTTCCATTGATTGCACTTGAGCAAACATCACCAACCCAACCCTCGGCAATCTGATTGTACGCCTCCAGCCAAAAACTCGTAGCCAATACCAGATAAAGGTACACATGAAAATACTGTAACTGAGGCAAAGCTGCATAATCAGTGTTCAGTGCTTCCTTCGTTACTACATACGGATCCACATCATTTATGAATGAAATGTTTGCATTATACCTCTCTCTGTCTTGTTTTAATAGTCTCTTTATAATCTATTTCACTTTGTCTCTTCATGATTTGCGTAAAATTATAAACAGAAATAAATATTTGTTTGTAAAACGACATTCTCTGGTAGACTTTGTAAACACAGCAGCTTATGCCCTCAAAGATGGCGTCTCCGGGGAGGTCACGTGACATTAATTTGCCTGTGGGAACTATGTATATAGTTGCCAAGTGAACAGAATTTCCTTATAAAGACTCTTTCATGAATTGTTGATCAATGATTATGATTGCTTTATAATCACCAGTCAGAGCTAAAATAATGATAAAAATAGTTATTTTAGTGTTTTTTATTCTGTTTATTTTTATTAGCCTATGTTATGCATTTTGTCACATTTGTTTTTTTCTAATAATTGTATATTTCATTAAAACTCGCAAAATTAATAAATCTAATACATTAGTAGAACATGTTTTTTTTATTCAGCAAAATTTACTACCATTTGTAAATTGTCACAACATCTCCGTTACCTGCATCATCTCCCAGGTGAAAGTAGCCGTCGATGAGCTGTGCGCCACTTCTGAAGTGCTGCGTCATGTGATCCAGCCAATGAGAGTCAACCGAGCTTACAAGCCCCGCCTCCCTGCGCACCTGCAGTGGAACCCTCAGAGAAAAGTATTTTGGCGATCCCGACAGAACTATCGTGTGGTTGTACAGCGCGAACACCTGCACACCTACACATACAAAAACAAATACTGAGACTTCAGTTGCTATATCGATTCAGACATAAAAACAGATAATTAACAAACTTATAAGCAACTGCTACACGCGCAAGTGTTTCTCAGAATATTTTTTAAACAGCAGCTGTTGTTTAAAAGTTATTATTGAGTAACTTACATTTTAAACACAATGGCCCTCATTTATCAAAAGTGCGTACACCACATTTCCAGCGTACACACTGCGTACACTCAAAACCACGGTGAGTTTGAGATTTATCAATATGGACGTTGGCGTACGGCACGCTCGAATCCTACAGCTCAGGAGGTGGTGTACGCACGTTTTGAGTTAGTGAGGAAATGCGCAGAAAAATTCCTAACACCACAAAACGCACTGACAAACTAAAAGATATGATATATTATGACCCACTGTAAAACAAACAAACAAAAAAACAACAACATAGAAATTATAAACTTCAGTATTTATTTTTGTGTAACGTGGACTTCAATGTTTAATTTGTGTGACTTTACCAAAGCATTTGATTTGTAAGCATATAATATTCCTTCAGTTGCGAGCCCACTTTACCCTGACGTTTCAGGATTATCCCCGGCAGGTGCGCACGGACTGGGTTCGGTAGCCTAATGAAAGGCTTTTCAATGACCAAAAAATAATTCAGACTGACAAAATAATAAAAAATACATTCTTCTTCTTTTAAATGATGATAATAATAGAAATAATAATAACGACATCCTTCTTCTAAATAACAATAAGCATCATTAATGCAAATCATAATAATAAGAAGAATACTATTACAAATTGTCATGCAATTATTAATGTGAATGAATGGTACTTCACATCACATCATCATCACTATTATACATGTGACGTGATTCGAAATTGAATGCTAATTTCAAAAGACGTGCTGTAAAATAATGCATTGTGATAGGTCATTTCGTCTCCACGTCGGAGAAGTTTCTCTTCTTTGCCGTCTTCCGTGTGTCCATGGCGTAAAATAAGGGCGTGGGGGGAGCGGAGACTTGAATATTTAGGGGCGTGTTATTCTAATGACGATCGTTTTCGGCCGCGGGATTTATCAAGGGCAGGCATTGCGTACACCTGGATTTCAAAGGTACGCACATCTTCATAAATCAGGCGGTGAGAGGAGTGTAAGTATAATCTTACACCACCCGTTTCTACGCAAGATTGATAAATGAGGGCCATTATTCCGTTACTTGGTCTACTTTTGCTCAACAAACTAAAATTCCAAACAAAGACAGAATAATTTCTGTCACACAATACACAGCAATCACTTTCCTGAATAAATCAGTGTGTTTGAATGAATTGGTTTAGTAAATTATTCTATGGCTAACTCAGTGACGGTTGCTACTGTATTAGGTACTACATTTGGTTTGAAACTTCACGACCGTTAAATAAGTTCTATATACTGTAGTATGAATGTGTGTGGTATGAATGAAATTAGGACGTACTACATCCGCCATGTTGTCACTGTCGTGGCATTCGGACATTCATACCCCAGATAGCAAACTGACATTGAATCAACGTGGAAACAACGTCTCTCATGACATTGAAACAACGTTGATTTTGCTCATCGAATTAACGTTGAACCAACGTCAGACGCGGCATTCTTTAAAGCTAAATGAAAATCGAAAATTGGTTTGCTTTCATAACGTTGAAACAACGCGTTGATTTCAAGTTGATTTTGAATGACGCGTCTGACGTTGGTTCAACGCTAATTCGATGAGCAAAACTATGTCAGATCAACGTTGTTTCGATGTCATATTTCCACGTTGATTCAATGTCAGTTTGCTATCTGGGACTTCGTTTGCATATTTCGTTTTTTGCAAACTATATACTGTATATTGCGCAAGTCACTTGTTTAATTCCTGAATCAATGAGTTTTTGAACAAATTAGTTGAATGAATGATTCCATGTGATGCATTTTGTCAATATCTCGATTCTACTATATGTAAACCGTCTCTACACTTAGATTTGAGTCATACGCATATTTTGAAAATAATTATGAATTGGACCAACACAGTAGAGAGCCTAGTCCCGCCTCTCCGCTTCCGGCTCATGGGACCTTATTTCGGAAAAAATGTGTGGTAGTCAATGGCGAGAGACAACTTATCTTTTTATTCCGTCTGAACTGTGCCCTGAATTACACATATGATGTGTGTCAATTTAAAAGATAATTAAACGTCACAGTTTGTCATAAAACAGAAGAGTAACATTTAGTTTTATGTGAAAATCGCTCAATGAACTACATCTCCCGGGAAGCGAAACAACAAGCAAGATCCGCTGCTCGTGTGTGCGCAGTCTGGCACAAAACACTCAGGCGTGACGGCGTAACGTTACGATTATAACGTAAGACTATAGAAACAATGACAGACATTAGCCTCAGTAAAGTTAGCTTCATTCCTTGAGAGAATATGCGCACCTTTGGGGTTTGTAGTCTTTGTAATTACGTATTTTTTACAGTCTTATACCACAACAGTTTTACATCAAACTGCGACTTTCTTTACTTTAAAATGTATCTTTTAAATTGATAAACATCATGTGTAATTCAGGGGCAGGGCACAATTCAAACGAGATCAAAATATTTGTTGTCTCTCGCCATTGACTACCATACAATATTTTTCCGAAATAAGGTCCCATGGTGGTCGACCGGAAGGGGAGGGACTTACAGTAGGCTCTCTATGGAAGTGAACTGAGAAAAATCAATGAGATTTCAAGAAAGTAAAGAATTGTGATCAAATCAAACCTGGGAATTATAAATATCTCATCTTATTTGATATAATTATCTTGATAAAACTTGCTTTCATTTTCTGTATTTCTACAGACTGCATACTTACGATTCAACATCTGGGAGGGTCCAGTGCACTTGCTGGGTTTGTCTTGGCTTTTGACCTGCTCCCTGTGCTCTTTTTTGTGTTTTTCTGCCAAATCACAGCTGGGCAGGACCGGCTGCATTCTAGTATTTTGGGTTTGATGTGGCTCTGATACACAAGAGCTTATTATAAACTCAGCTTGTGTACATTCACATTTATCATTCAGGTATTGATAGTCTGGAGACTGATGGTTCTCAGTGAAAGGATTCTGATTATTCCAGCACTGGCTGCTCTCAGTGCTTTGTATTTGAAGGCTGCGGTTCATAAAGTCTTCATCGTGTTGGCTCTGGTTCTCGAAATCTGGATTAAAGGTCGTACGGTACTGGTTTCGATGATCCCCGTTGCCTCGATCCTGTTGGCTCAGCTCGCTCACAGGGCTGAGGGTCTGAGGTCTGCTGCTGTGATGCACAGAACAGGGACTGGAGTGCAAGGAGGAAAGCTCTTCTGGTTCCCAGTGACCAAGGAAATATGGACCCCCGCCGGGCTGGGGCAAAAACCCCACAAACAGATCACCCTGATCAGCCAAATCCTGCACCTGCATCCCCAAAAAACAACCCGGAACAATTGAAAACATTGAGACATCCATCACGACACCTGTTCTATTCAAAGTGTACAACAATGAATGCAAATGGATTCCAATGTAATATGAATACTTCTACAGTGTCTTTGGAAGAGGAAAGTGGTTCGATTTCCTCTAGATGCTTTTAAAATAAGCTCTGTGGAGCTGTGACAGGAAATGCTAATGAAAACCATATTTTCCAATCATCATACTGTCACGCCACACATGCATATGTCTAAATCATCAGTAAATGTCACACGGCACACACACACACTCAGTCAAACACTGCTTATCTCCAGATAAATGCAATTACTGAAAAGGCGAGGGGGTGACGACTAATGGAATGGCAGATGAATACGGGGTGTCTGTGTCTTTGCAGCAGCCTGTCGGCTTATGTTTTCTTCTTTACAGCCATATTGTAAGACCACGATAGAGGGAAGTAAGTGGGTTTTTCATGCCATCTTTAATTGAGTGATGACATTAAGTGTGCCACTAAAGTCAATGAAAAACATATTGACCTGCTACTCTCTGTTTGAATGAAAGAAAATTCATTTTTTAAAGAAGGTCTAACCTTTTTCACATAGCCCTGTATGACTTCTGGGTCAGGGTCCTGGTGACCGAGGTAACACACGTCTGTTGTGAGATGAGGCTCCACCCAGTTCAGCAGACCACTGTCGGAACCACTGTAACAAAAAAGCACCATAAGGGCCGGTTCACATATCACGTCTTTTGCGCGCTCAAGTTCGTTATTTCAAATATAGGCGCGCGGTATGCGCGCTCATAATGGAAGCGATGCGGTCATCTCAACTTTTCAGAATACCGCAAGCGCACCATACGCACACAATAGGTCATGTGACAAGAACCAACTGAAGCGCAACCGCCCTGGCGCTTTGGAAAATGGAGAATGCGGCGCGCCCAGCGTTTTTTACGCGTTTTTAGGCGCTATATGTGAATCCGGCCTAAAGTGACTTAATTTGAACATCCATAATTCAAATGCACATGACGTCAAAATCCTCTGTCTTGATTCATCTATGAGTCTTATACCAAAGAAAGAAAATATGTGACAAGCGATATACTGTTAGCGAACATCAACCGCTGCCTTCTCAGCTGAAAGCGGCGGTTAGATGAATATGTGCAGAACGCTTTATTTTAATAAAGCATAAGAAAAGCATTTGATCGTAGCAACGTGGATATGATTGCACAAGCTCTGCAATTCGGCACTCCAGTAAAGTCACGTTACGTTTATTTATATAGCACTATAGAACAGATTGTTTAAAATCAAGCAGCTTTACCATATTAAACATGAAACGTTTTACGTCTGACCTTTATGGACTCAACAGAAGAAATGAACCTGAAAAGATTTCGACGTGAAAAAGGCGGAGCCTCCGCGCACACCTAATTTTGCCGTAATCGCCATAGTAAATGGTAGCACAAAGGAAAAAGTTTGGCATGGTTTTATTTCAGTTAGCCATAGCTGGTTTGATTTGCATTGAGATGATTTTATGGAAATTAGTACCCCATGCCAATCTCCAGGTATGGTGAAGGGTATGTGATGATGTGGGGCTATTTTAATTCCAAAGCTGTATGCATAGTATCCTGGATCCATGAAATAACTGGCCTTTAAAAATATACAAATATGCCTGCCTCTATGGGAATTTAACATAGTGGTGTCCTGACTTATGCACCCTGTATTTTAAGGAAGAACATTTATTTATTTACGATACATTATTCATTCACAAAGAAATGTTTTTTTTTTTTACTTATTTAGGCATTAAGATCAATTTCCAAAAGATTATTTTTTATTCTACTTTTTAGTCAACTTTAGCATTCACGTATGCTAAGCACTGTATATAATGCAAAAATATTTCTGTTCGAAATGTTGATTGATGTGTACAGAACAGTTTCTGTACAATAAGCATATGCTGAACATAGCCAAGGTTTGTGACGTGTGTATACCTGTGTGTTTGTCTGATGAGCACGGCTCGGTGTAACTGCTTCTGTAGATTAGCACTAGCAGGGCCGCAGGAGTGAACAAAGGGATGGACAGCAGCCAGTACGAATCCCTTCCGATACAACTCACACACCTGCACTGGAAGCTCTCTGACTGACGACAGACACAGCAATGAGGACACTGACACCTCTGAAGAGAGAGAGAGAGAGAGAGAGAGAGAGAGAGAGAGAGAGAGAGAGAGAGAGAGAGAGAGAGAGAGAGAGAGAGAGAGAGAGTCAGACAGGCACACAGAGAGAAATAAGCGGAGAAAGGAAATAATGTTATCTATCATCATAAAAAAATATTGTTGAAATGAACTCACCACCATGACAACTTACTTCTAATAATTAGAATATTTAGAGAATATTTAGATGCAGGTCGTTTTAAGAAAATTATGTTTTTTATGTCTTATGTTATTTAAGTCTATCTATGTCTATATTTGAGCTAATGTGCAAAGTTATTGTCTTTTATGATGTTATCAAAACTTTAGCACACAGAGAGAAATAAGCGGAGAAAGGAAATAATGTTCTATCATCATAAAAATTTACAGTTGAAATGAACTCACCACCATGACAACTTACTTCTAATAATAATAATAATAATATTAAAACAAATAAAGAAAAATTCCCCCCCCCCTCCAAAAAAAAAAATATATATTTTGAAAAAAATCTTACTGATGCGCACACATGCACACAAGCACGCACGCACACACACACACACACACACAAAACAAATTATGTCAATCAGTGAGATTTCAGAAAGATTTTTGTTTAACTTAAAAAATTAAGTAACCTGGTTGCCTTAAAATTTTAAGTTGATTGAACTGGAAAAAGTGATTTTATACAATGAAGGAGACTGATAATCATCATAAACTAAAAATAATAAGTTATCTGAACTAAATAAATTATTTAAGTTGATTTAACAAAAGAAAAAATGTTGTGATAACAAATCTTGAAGATATTTTTTTACACTGTACAAAAATTTTTTTATGTCAGCATGTAAAGGAAAATGTATCAGCATGTTAGAATGATTTCTGAAGGATCATGTGACACTGAATATTTGAGTAATGACTGCAAATTCAGCGTTGGCATCACAGGAATAAATACAATTTTAGAGGTATATCAAAGCTGAAAACAGATATTTTAAATTGTAATTACATTTCACAATAATACTGTTTTATTCTATTTTTTATCACATAAATGTACCCTCAAAAAATCTTACCAAATCCAAACTTTTGACATTTAAGGGATGTCTAATGAATGAAAAAATAAACCACTAGATAGTAATAAATGTGACAACTAGCCCTAGTCCTTCACATATGTCAATGTACCAAAACTGATGAATAATGAATTTATTTTCATAACACAATATCTACATAAACTAATATATTCACCCCCACCACATACTTATGTGGAAACAGGGAGGAATGACGAACAACAAAAATTAGAAGATAGGTGCAAACATTTCATTCACAGCCATCTCTGGCGCAAAAAAAAAAAAAAAAAAAAAACGTGTTAAGAAGCTCATTTTCTGACACTCTCACTGAAATGCCGTATAAATAGTTTGAAAGTATTCTGATGAAATGGTTTTACAAGCAAATTGTTTCTGTGATCAGTAATTAAAGTTAATTTCCAGCGCTCATTATTCAGGGTTGCAGTGAGCTGTAATCTGAGCACTGCTTGACTGCAATCATCTTTCAGAGGTGTGACGAGCTCGTTTAAACAAAACTGTGACGGTCTGAACACGCTCTCGCTCTGAGGGGGGTTTATTAGTGTTCCCAAAGAGGAAATAACAGCACGGTTCACAGCCAGATAAACGTTTAGGTGAAATGAGTGCATATGTGTCATTTCTGTGATGCAGTGGGAATTTCACGGTTTGGATGCAGGTCATTTTAAGAAAATTATGTTATTTATGTCTTATGTTATTTAAGTCAATATATGTCTATATTTGAGCTATTGTTCAAAGTTATTGTCTTTAATGATGTTATCAAAACTTTAGCACAAAAACTTTATTTGTTCATCATTCATGAATTTTTTTTTTGTCCAAAATGTTTAGTTGAACATTTGTCAAACATTTTTTAAATGTTACTACGCTTTAAATGTTCAGATAACATTTAAAAGTAACATTCCCTTAATAATGTTTGCAAAATTATACAATGGAATGTTCCCTTAAAGGAGTAGTTTACTTTAAAAAAAAACTTTTGCTGATAATTTACTCACCCCCATGTCATCCAAGATGTCCATGTCTTTCTTTCTTCAGTCGAAAAGAAATTAAGGTTTTTGATGAAAACATTCCAGGATTTTTCTCCATATAATGGACTTCAATGGGAACCAAACGGTTCAAGGTCCAAATGAGAGTTTCAGTGCAAACTGTTCAAAGGGCTTTTTAAACGACACCAGACGATGAATAAGGGTCTTATCAAGCGAAACGATCGGCCATTTCAAAAATAAATAAAAAAGTTTAAGTTTTATAAGCACAAATGCTCGCCTTGCTCTGTTCTGTGATGAACGTTCGTGACTCTCCTGTTCAAATTCGTTCATCAAAATAAACAAATCTTTTTTCAAGTCATGACTTGAAGGGTCCTAGATAAGACCCTTATTCATCGTCTGGTGTCGTTTAAAGACCTTTTAGACCTTAGACTTTTAGACCTTTGACATTTTTAGACCTTGGACGTTAGACCTTTGAAGCTGCACTGAAACTCTCATTTGGACCTTGAAATGTTTGGTTCCCAATAAAGGCCATTATATGGGGAAAACGCTGGCATGTTTTCATCAAAAACCTTAATTTCTTTTCAACTAAAGAAAGAAAGACATAGACATCTTGGATGACATGGGGGTGAGTAAATTATCAGCAATTTTTAAAAAAAAGTGAACTACTCCTTTAACGTTCACAAGATCAAGAAAAAAACATTTTGTATTAGCTGGGAGGTTTGGAATAGTTTTTCTTATAATTAAAATGTGTAAACCTTCTATGTGTTAAAACAAATTAAGATTTGAAATGAAAATACAAAGAAGTTGTGCTCAAGGGATGCATTTATTATTTTTTTGAAAACAGTTGTGCTGCTTAATATTTTTATAGAAACGGTGATAGATTTTTTTTTTCAGGAGACTTTGATGAATAGAAAGTTTAAAAGAACAGCATTTGATTGAAATATAAATATTTTGTAACATTATAAATGTGTTTTTTTATCTATTGTATTTTTTTTATCATTGCAAAATTATAGTAGTAGTTTCTCCCCGCAAGAAAAATCTTAATGACCCCAAACTTTTTTTCGTAACCAAAACAAAATTAGCCACTCTCTCAAATATAACGAGAGAAGGATCACATTTAAAAACAAAATTAATACAAAACACAGTTAAACTACTGTTCAGTACGCTCCACCTAAAAGGCAATTGTAACCAATTGTGCCATAAATCAGTTGTCTCAAACTCACGGCCAATATTTTGTGGTCCCCTACTTGATATTAAATTTTAATGTTAGTGCGGCCCGTTTTTTTTTTATCCCTTTTTTTAATAAATTTTTTTTTTAGACAACCGAGAAGTACAAACATACTGCGCCTGGAAAAACTGAGCGTGTTGCTTCAATTACGAGCGCGCTTGCCGCACGCCTACATTTGAAATAACGAACTTGAGCGCGCAAAATATGTAAGCGCGATATATGTACCACTCGATATATAGCTCGCGAACGACGTGTTGGAGACCCCAGCTCTAAAACAATGTGAGAATAATCATTTTGAGCTTGTAATATGTGTCCAACAGGTTGATAAGAAGGTTTGCTTTGATTTGTGCAAAGTCAGTAATTTGCCTCTTTGGACACTATGTGTAGAAATAATTCAATAGGACGGGCAGACATGATGGCAAATATTTGTATTTCAAAAGAAATATTTTCCAAAGTATAATTAAAGAAAATGTGCCTTCCAAAAAAACATTTAATATCATTAATGTGTTGAATAAAGAAAATAAAAAAGGACATGAGCAAATATAATTATCACAAAGATGTGTCTTGAAATGATCTTCAACTGTCTGAAGGACAGCTTATGAAGAACCAATCATGTACAGAAAGGAATGTTCAACTTCAGAGGAACAGTTCCTCAATAAAGATTGAGAAGATTGGATCAGTTGTGCTCCTTTTTTGGAATACTTGAAGACTATTTTTGTGGAATACTTCATGCGGCCCAGCCTGACCCAGACCGCCGTAAAGCAAGTCAAATTTGTAGTTTTCTTATGTCTCATTTGGACTACAGAAACGCGACCCGATCTGGCAATCTTACATTGCGTTGATAAATGACCGCAAAGCGGTGGCATAAGTGCATTTCACCATGTCACGACTTGATGAACCACTGAAACGATTTTGAAAATATTATTTTAAGGTAAAAAAAAATATCATACTTAGTCAGTATAAAGTCAAGGGTAAAAATCGTTTCTGACCCCTTTATCCCTTATGACACACTCTCATAAAACTTCACTAAATAACAAAATCTGTTTGCAATCATCAGGTAGTGCTGAAACAGCGGAAATGTCTCAGACTTTATGATGTCTATTAACTCCACTCCGGTCCAGAGCATGAACTATATTAACCAGCACATCATGCGAAAGGCCTGTGGCAAAGGACACTCTGCTTCAGCTATGCATGAGAGAAGGAGAAAATGCTTTTGTTTGTGTAGGACCTACACACACACAGAGAGAGAGAGAAGATTTGACCAAATATATGATAATCTGTCCTTATATTTACTACAGGGAAATTCCACCTTTATAAGACAGAATGTACTCAGTAGGGGGTTAAACACTCCAGTAAACAGTCCTCCTCAGTGACATACTCCACCTCAAGAATGCAGCCTTCTGAATGAATATTCCCCACTCTAAATCCACACAAAATGAGAAGCAGAGACTTTGGTACATCAGTTAAACTCCACCTGCTGAGAAACATAAAATGTGCAAAAATTTCTCAGCACAATCACACTAGTCTAAATCCTTTCGGGATTTTCTGGATCTAGCTGTGTGTTAAACACCTTAGACAATCATAGATTTGAACGGACTATGTGCGTTTGTAATGGAGTTGTTAGAGTTTCCAAGTGTGATTATCTAAAATCCAAAAACACTGAAAGAATCTGCTCTGTTTTATTTAAAAGAGCTCAAACTAACAGGACACAAACGGGTGTTTTAATCATAGCTGTTATATTGAATAACATGAATATAATTATCAGCTTATTGGCCATGCAGAAATAATATCCGTGCATCCCTGATATTGACCATGAGCATCCAGGACTTTTAACTTTTTTTTTTTCCATTTATTATTTAAACTAAGTGGTTCATTGAATTGTAAATGCCAAAGTAATTTGATTTCACCGAACCAATACTCTGGATGATTCTTTGAACTAAACGTGTTAGTTGCAAATCTATTATAAAGCCGTCCCTTCTCCAGCTGTGCTGACCTATCAGAACGGCTCTCTAAATATTGATATTTAATAAATATTAAAGTAGGTGTTTATACGATTCGTAAGTATGAGGGATTCTTGCTGCTTATGACTGTGATGTCGGGTCCTGGAGGGGTCTTGTTTTATTTTATAATAATCCGACAGAGCAAAATTGAATTATATCTAGAAACAAATTTAAATTAAAAACAGATTTTGGCTATAAATACAGTTCAGTGTCACTAAGACAACTGATCGTTTCTCTTATGCACACACAAACAGATAAATCCTGGATTTTAGTACTGACCCCTCACATCTTCAAGATCAAATCCTTAAAACGATGCCTTGCATTTTCTCTCTCTCTCCCCCTCTTCTTTTTTTCCCTTTGTTATTTCACCCCTGTCAATCATTCACATTCATTAAGTCACTTATCATGCTTTAAATATTGATGACCCAAAAAAACAAACAAAAAAACATATTCTAACATCTTTGCCTCACACTCGTGCTGTCACAGCAGTTTGCTGTGAAACTCTTTTTTTTTTGTCTTGGTGTCTCTGTAGGCATCAGTGAATTTTACATATAAATGACCCACCCGCCAGTCTACTGATAAGCAGCTAAAACAGAAAGCGAGTGTGTGTGTGTGTGTGTGTGTCCAGAACCGGAACGATTGTTGCTGTCCCAGTTCTCAAACATTCCAATTTTTTCTAAATAAATATTTGATCCAGGTCACAATCTCAGACACAAACCTGCACGCACACACACAAATTTGTGTTTGGGTAATGTTTCATGCATCAACTTTAAGTAGTAAAACTGCTAGATAAGACAATCTAACAATACCTTATTCAGTCTTTATATCATCTTAAAGCTTCCAAAAACAGAAAATAGTATTTTTCAATGTACAAAATAATTGGATTAGAAACAAGGCAAACACACTATATTACAGAAATATAAAGTCATCTGTGATCCTGCTGGATGGGGGCGATCTAATCAAATTTCAAACAAAATTAAAGGTGCTATATGTATTTTTTAGCCTCTATCGGTGATGTTTCAGATTGCAACCAATTTTTACAAGAACGCTTGTGCTTTTGCGCGTGCTCGAACAAAAGAGCGAGCAGGCCACACTGAGACTTTCAACACACAACATGCTGGAAACTCATGTAAACTCCCACTGCAACGTTACAATAATAGGCTACTTTTTAAAGGGTTAGTTCACCCAAAAATGAAAATTAAGTCATTAATTACTCACCCCCATGCTGTTCCAACCCCGTAAGACCTTCGTTCATCTTCGGAACACAAATGAAGATATTTCTGATTAAATTTGAGAGCTGTAAAACTACCACATAGGCTCCTAAGGGACTGGCTCTTGACAGCCCAGAAAGTCAATGAAGAAAATGTTTAAATATTCCATGTGACTACCGTGGCTCAACTATAAGTTTATCAAGCGACGAGAATACTTTTTGTGCGAAAAAACAAACAAAAATAACAACTTTATTCGACTATTCCTTTTCTTCCCTGTTGGCCTGAAACGAGACTTCCATACGATTTCCACGACGCATACGCGAGAACTGAACTGAAGTAGTTAATGGAGATCGCAGTTCTCGCGCATGCGTCGTGGAAATCGTATGGAAGTCTCGTTTCAGGCCAACAAGGAAGAAAAATTTTCATTTTTGGGTGAACTAACCCTTTAACTAATGCTCCATGCTCGTACCATGATAACGTTACATTTGTGGTGCGATCTAGCATAAGGCATTTCACTAACCATTCTTGTACAGTATCTTTCACAATCAGCAATGTCAACATAGGTAAATGTACAATATGATAACGAAAACGGTTAGTGAACTAGACTGAACAATTTCAGTGTAACAGTAAGATCGTAGGAAGTAACATTACTGTACTGAACGTGTCTGGAAATGTGTATTATAAATAATACAGTAGTGGGATGAGTAACAGTAGACAGGAGATCTAGTACATGAAATATAAGTTACATCCTATAAAGCACCTACTTTTTGTTATCCTAGAAGAGTATTCATTTCATGTCTCATATATGTTGTAGTTTACCTTGCTGTTTCATTACAATTTACTATTATTTCAGCATATCTGAAAACTTGTAATTTATCAAAATAAAAAATAACGGATGTCTATCCATAATTCAAACGCTCTGCCGATGTTGATCCATGTTTTCGTCCTAAGTCGATCCGATTCACGTTTGGCCTGACGAGCTTCAGCAGATACATTTTTGTTTTGTTATTTATATTTATGTGGAGTGTGTGTTGGAGTCTGTGTTGTGCTGGAGGCAGGTCGTTTTTTAATGTTATCAGACTCCATGTTGTTCGCTGCAGTACCGTCGCATAGACTGTATATAAAAAGGAGAGAGGCTCAGGATCCAACCTGGAGACTCCACATACTGTAGAAAAAGGAATACTGGCCTTCAGAGGTAATAGCAAAACCCGACAAGTGGATCATTGGAACGTGTGATTACAACCCCTTCACACAAGGCAATAAAGAAGAAAGAAGAAAACTAACATATAGCACCTTTAAGTATTCCAGTCTCATATATTTTATATAAAAGTATTGGTTAAAATTTCACTATGAAGCATTTGGCTCTCTAGTGGTAAAAAAAAATAAAAATCGCATGCATTTAACAGAAGAACATTTTTTTGGTAATGCTTCGGCTCTGCATGACTGTGCAGATGAATAAGACCCTTCACATTAGATAATGCATTACAATGAACTCTGTTAGAGAGCTACAAATCAAGGCAATTAATCTGTACAATAAAATACCTTATCTGTTGAGTCATAAAAAGCCATTTTTGCATCACTTTTACAATATTTCATATCCCTCAAGCCAATGCTGATTCTTGTTTTATTACAAATACGAGCTAACCGTCCTCTATTCTGTGTTTTTTTGTGATCCTCCGGAGTTTTAGAGGCTGCATTAACGCTTCTCATTTACTTTGAAAGAGTGACGCCATGCGTTGCCGAACTGAATTCTTAACTTTGTTGAATTAACACAGGCATTGTTTGCGGCAGAAGTTGAAAACTTTTCAAGCGCCAACTCAGGCGTCAGCATATCAGACGCATTTTGAACAAAAAAGCAACTATGCAAAATAGTTTAACAGCAAAATATCTGTTTTAATGTTTTTTTACACTGTACAAGTTTTCATCTACCAGACATTTATTCCTAAATGAAGAATAATGTTAATTATTAGATGATACCAAATGCAATAAAATTATTCAACAATACAGTCCAGTCTTACCATGGAAAATAATTTATTTTACTTTTATTATTATTATACTGAGCTCAAGTATTTTCTATGCCCTATACTTTTGTATTTTTCCTTAATGCATTACTTAGGTTGTTTATTAGCATGTTTTCTTCATGGGGACCTTTGACTGGTCCCCACAATGTACCTTGTAGGTAAATTCAGGTTTTAGTATTGTTGAGGGGTCCCTGATCCCCCTCCATACACAATTATACATCTGGTCATATCCTTGTAATTATGCTCAGTAATGACCCATATACTCCTATGCTTTCAAGTCATTAAGATGAGCTGGTCTGTTCTTCTGCTTCAATCTGTCTTATATTCTCTCATCCTGTTTCATATCCACTTTCTCTGAATTCAACGGGATCCATTATTGCCTCTCTCGAAGCACACTAACAAAAGCAGCATTAGTATATTTAGAAACATAAGCCCTCAAAGAATATACACTGTTTGGTTGCTCTCTTGCTCTATTACTCTCTCTCTCTCTCATCTAATCTCACACTTTTTTCTCTTCCCAGTTTGAAGCTTTACACTTCATCATCTGCGCATTTGTGCATGCATATCAATATAAATGTTGCTTTGAATTTTGAAAAACGGCAATCATTTTTATACTGTCTGTCACTCTGTGAATTAATACTCTGATGCATGAATTATTAAGTCATTTAACCTTTTTTTTAAGTTTATTTATTTCGATTTTTTTGTACTTATTTCTTATTTCAGCAAGCTCCCAATGCAACATTTCTTATTTTTTTAAAAAGATGAAAACTTTCAGTTTTCCATCTAATATTTATATTGACGAGTTTTAGTTTTAGTCTTACAGTAGCTAACAACAAAAACTCTGTTCCCAATACCTTGGCTTTGCCACAAAATGGTGTCATTTGAGATTCATATAGGTCTACTGCAAATCTGCAATCGTAAATAATAAATATTCCAGAAATCCACCATCACTTCCATCAACCACAACGGTAACGTTCTGTTTATTATAAGCATGCCCTGCGGTTAAGTCATCTGTTGCTTTAAAAAGGAACTATTAAAGATATTTGTTACGAAGTGGCAGGGAAGATGAGATGCAAGGATCCAAGTGCAGCATTGTGAATTTATTCAAAAACATCCAAACACGGAGAAAGGAACAAAATCGAAACATGGAATCGAAACAAGAATCAGACAGGGAGCGAGAAAGCAACAGAAATTGCTTTTTAAGGACTACAACAAACCGCTGGTAGGGATTACAATGAGCTTCTTCACAGATTAGTGACATCACTAACCCTAAAATGTACATAAACCCATGTCCCCTCTGTGCCGGGAGCAGCAGCTCATTTGCATTTAAATGGACACACAAAAAAACAGCAGGTTTTTGCTCAAATTTTAAATTGACTTTCTTTTAAACAAAAATATTTTTGTGCTATTTTGATCTACAACTTTACACACACCATTGGGACATCAGAGACTTATTTTACACTTGTGAAAAGGCCATTATAGGAGCCCTTTAAAGTGCATTTTTCTTTTTGGATTTTTTTCAGTGTGAACACTATACATACTTAAAGGGATTTTTTTCTTTGCATGATTGTGTTTATGGGGTGCAATATAACATGTATTCGTGATTTTCTTTTTTAAAGTCTTATTTTTCATTAATTTCACCTTTATTGTAAGCCGCTTTCTCCTCTGTCATTTGAACGAGCGGTTGACTTCCTGATTCTATGAAACCACTCTCTCAGAAACAGACAGAGGTCTCAGATTGGTTAGTTTGGGCTGGTGTGTTGTGACTGGCTAAACTGTCATTCACGTTGTCCAGAAAATTCACGCCCATTACCTTTACGGGCGATCGTGCCTGCGCTCCGGTCCAGATGTAAATAATGGTGTCGAACTGCAGTATCAGTTTGAGGCAGAATCAGACCCAGAAAGGGGCGATTGAAGAGAGGCAAGCAGAACCTCACCACACACGGTTCTTAAAAAACATTTCTGAATGGTAATTTGCCTATATTTTTTATAACTTTATACACGTTTGTTTTACACAATAGCATGGCTACTATTTACACAAACAGCGTTGGCATTGGTTTACATTCTTGATCAAATCGAAAAATAACATCATAAAGTACACATGAAAAATACCTTTACAACATTAGTACTTCTACAAAATTCAGGTCCATATTGTTTGTACGCGTTTGTCGTAGACACAAAATAGCATAACTAGTAGCCTAGTGGCTATAAAGCCAGCGCTGGCATTTGATAAACTAAAATATTACGTATAAAATTATACATGCAAATACATTTAAAATGATTTGTCTTAGCCTACTTACAGGTTGTGGCCCAACAACTGCTGCCTCTGATTTTAAAGTTGGAACTGCTTCATGTTTTAGTAACAGTTTCTTGTTGAATCCGGCATTGAATTCGTGGAGATTCTGGAAGCTGTTTTTCTTAAAATGCGCTGCACAGAGAGCTATGTCATTTTCAGGAACATAATCAAACATAAATTGTATCCATTGCTGACGAACTACAATGTCCGTGGGAACCCCGAACACAGAAGACCTGACAGCAGGGTGAACAGAACACACTTTCGACGAGCCGCAGAAATATGGCCATGCCCTTATTTGCATATTCTGGAGGGAGGGTTGATGCAAATGTATGGATTAGTGACGTCTAAAACCCGTTGTAGTCCCATTCGAGACTTTTTGTAGGCAATACTGCCCTACAAAGCAAAAAGGCAGTATCTACGCAGAGTGCAGAGCTGAGAAAAATGACTTTTGCTAGGGCTTTTTGCAGTTACTGTACAAACGACTACCATTTTTCACTAAAACGACATGCATTTAAGATAAGATGTTTTGTCATATAACAAAGGTTGGCTTGAATGTCATGAAAATTGTAATAATTAATGCTTTACCAAAACTGCAGTTACTGCCTTTTTGCTTTGTAGGGCAGAATATACTTCCTGATTTTTAAAAGACGATATCTCTGCTTACATTGAACTTTCAGCGCTGCAACTTTTCAGATACTGTTCATGCACCAACAGCAACATTACACACTATTTAAAATGAAAAAAGTGAAATCGCAATCAACCAGCCCTTTAACAACGTCATAGAATAGTGATTAAGTAAGCGAATTGGGAAGTAAAACACTGGAACAAAGGGAACAACAAATTCAATTCAACATAAGAGAATGTCAAAAAAAGGGGAAAAAGGGGTGTCAGAGCAGCCCACTGAAGGTGAGTGGAATTGAACCCATGTGCCCCCCTAACATAACAGGAAAGTTCTATTATTTTACGTATGAACAAGAATACCATACTGTATACTAAAGGGACTTTTCAATAGATAAATCCTGCATCCCAATTCACCTACTTATACTAGTATATGCCCTAAAAGTATGTACTGTTTTTGTGAAGAAAAAGTACATTCTTTTGAGTGTGTAGTAGAGTAGGCAAGCTTTGGGACATACTACGTCATAATTATGTTTTTAATGGGCCGCTCTGTCTCTTAGTTACTTGCATACTGCCACAGTTTAAACTGCCCTGTCAATCATCTTGTCAGTTAAAATTCTCCACATTCAATTTAATTTAATTTCCTTCCGTTTCGGAGAGAAATTTAGTAGCACACTGATCTGCCAGTTGTGGATCTTTCATGTGGAGAACTCTCCTCATGTGTTTGCAATTTGCATAATGATGTATTTAAAAGTTAATGACCAAAAGTATCATTAGAAAAGTTCACAATGCTGTTGATCAAATATAATGTGGATAACATTGAATAAATACGTTTTCGTCAGGTTAGATACTAGGGGTGTAACGATACCTTCATGTCACAATTTGCTACATGTAACGATACTGAACTCATGAATACGATATTATTGCGATACTCCAAGACATATGATAAAAGGTTAACAAAAAATGTACTGTTAATTAAAGTGCTAAATTTGGTATTACATTTGGGTGTAAATGAATAGGCTTGGACTTGGTGCTGGTAATCCAATGTACAGGACAATAGAGACACCAGAATAAAAATATTCATGATTCTGAAGCTGAAAATACAGAATTATTTTAGACAAATATGCTTGCACTCTATTGACTAGGTATATTTAAATGTTAATTGACTAGACATATTTAAAGTAATGTAGGCCACTTTTTACTGGTAACATAAGACATTTAGCATTATCAGAACCCACAAATATAGCCCCATTTCATTATTATACATTTTATTCAACATTATATATAGTAGTTTAATGTAGTACTGACACTAAATCTCTAAAAACATTTTTTCTCACACAGTAACTTTTATTTTGGGTGGACTATCCACGACCCCTATTAGAAACTGATAATAATTATTGGTACTTTCCTGTTATCCGGACCCAACGATGGCCTACCCCTAACCCCGCCCCTAAACCTACTCGTCACTGGGGTTAAGACCAATCAGGGACGATGGCCTACCCCTAACCCCGCCCCATAAACCTCCACGTCACTGGAGTTAAGACCAATCAGGGATGACTATAGTTCCAAAATGTTATATGGTGGGGTCCGGATAACAGGATAGTACCTTATTATTAATTAACTCAAACCCCTATTATCTAAACCCCTCTACTTAAAGGGTTAGTTCACCCAAAAATGAAAATTAAGTCATTAATTACTCACCCCCATGCTGTACCAACCCCGTAAGACATTCGTTCATCTTCGGAACACAAATAAAGATATTTTTGATTGAATCTGAGGGCTGGATCACTTTTCCATAGACAGCCTGAGGGACTGCCTCTTGACGGCCCAGAAAGTCATTAAAAGAAAAGGTTTAAATATTCCATGTGCCTAGAGTGGCTCAACTATAACTTTATCAAGCGACGAGACTACTTTTTGTGCGAAAAAAAAACGTAAATAACGACTTTATTCGACTTTCCATTACTTCCTTATGGGCGCATGCGCGAGAACTGAGACGAGACCGTTCTTCTTCGACTACTTTTTGTTACCGGCTGCTGACCGCTTAGGAGTATTACCGCCCCCTACCGTATAAGATGACGTACTGCTTGTAAACAGAACGTTTTGCGCCTCCGGCTATATCAGTACGTCATCTTATACGGTAGGGGGCGGTAAAACTCCTAAGCGGTGAGCAGCCGGTAACAAAAAGTAGTCGAAGAAGAACGGTCTCGTCTCAGTTCTCGCGCATGCGCCCATAAGGAAGTAATGGAAAGTCGAATAAAGTCGTTTTTTACGTTTTTTTTCCGCACAAAAAGTAGTCTCGTCGCTTGATAAAGTTATAGTTGAGCCACTGTAGGCACATGGAATATTTAAACCTTTTCTTTTAATGACTTTCTGGGCCGTCAAGAGGCAGTCCCTCAGGCTGTCTATGGAAAAGTGATCCAGCCCTCAGATTCAATCAAAAATATCTTTATTTGTGTTCCGAAGATGAACGAATGTCTTACGGGGTTGGTACAGCATGGGGGTGAGTAATTAATGACTTAATTTTCATTTTTGGGTGAACTAACCCTTTAAAGGGTTAGTTCACCCAAAAATGAAAATTCTGTCATTATTTACTCACCCTCATGTTGTTCCAACCCTCTATGTGTTTATTTGTTCTGCTGAACACAAAGGAAGATATTTGGAAGAATGTTTTAATCAAACAGATCTCATTCCCCATTGACTACCATATATGCTAGTCAATGGGGAATGAGATCTGTTTGATTAAAACATTCTTCCAAATATCTTCCTTTGTGTATAGCAGAACAAATAAACACATAGAGGGTTGGAACAACATGAGGGTGAGTAAATACTGACAGAATTTTCATTTTTGGGTGAACTAACCCTTTAACCGTCGACGTACACATCCGCCATGTTTGTAGTTCGAATCGAATCCTCATCCTATGCGCAATGTTTTGTATTATTGTCCATGGATCTGGACTGATTCTAACCGGAAAAAGTAGACCATCTGGGAATATTTGGAATACTCATTTCAACATACAACAATTTGGGACACACTGACTCTCATTTCAAATACTATTTAGGACGGTTAGTATGCGAAATGGGAAACAATGATAGTGTTTGTAGCTATAGAAAATGGGTATGTGTACCTTCCTTTCCTAACAGGAAGTCAAGGAAGTGGTATGTATAGGACACTCCTGAGTGGGTCTCCACTTGTGTTCTTCTGAGGGTGGAGAAAATCTTTCCCGGAGCTTCATCTGACCCTCGGGGTTTCGGCAACTTACAGCCCATGTCTGCGCACGTGGAGAAAAACAAAGAGAGAGAGAGAAAATGAGATAGATGAATATGGATAATTTGTCTGAAATATTCATGTATTCATAACTAGTTTATTGATTTAACTGATTGACTTGGCAGCAGTCCCTAATTGTCATGCTAATTAAGTCAGATTGACAGTGAAATAGGAACTGAGCACGTGCAAAACAGGGGAGAGGGCATATCGGCATGTCTTTAAACATAACCACAAACATTCAGATACACGCACGCGTGCACAAGCAAAGATTTGTCACACGGTAACATAACATGAAGTCTAATTGGAAAGCTAATCAACCTTCAGGCATCAACCTTTAACACAAACACGCGTTCGCTGTATCAAGCACAATGCCCCCCTTCAAAACGCACACACTGTCTCCTTGGCTACTAGAAGCAGCAGCAATCAGATAACGCTCATATTTGATCTGTGACTACACAACCAATCAAACAGTGGAATGTGTGGCCGATGAATTAGCGTGTGGCTAATGCTAATAAGTGTCACATCTAGAATGCGCTAACTTGATGTGACAGCAAAGGCACGCCACGTGGGCCCAGGCCTCCAGCGCTAACACACACCATCAGGTACGGGTAGTTAGCTGCCAGCATTTCCATGTCAGCATTTGATGAGCCAGAACAGGTGAAACCGAGAGGAACCGGACAAGCCCAGTGGCCATGACAACAAACATTAACTGCGCAATGATGATGGGATGGGGAGCAATGGATGGATGGTTTTGTGGATCAGGAACGGGGTGATGTATATCAGTAGACCAGGATAGACACTTAAAGGAGTAGTTCACTTTTAAAAAAAACTTTTGCTGATTATTTACTCACCCACATGTCATCCAAGATGTCCATGTCTCTCTTTCTTCAGTCGAAAAGAAATTAAGGTTTTTGATGAAAACATTCCAGGATTTTTCTCCATATAATGCACTTAACTGGTAACCAAACGGCTCAAGGTTCAAAGGGCTTATAACGATTTCAGACGATGAATAAGGGTCTTATCAAGCGGAACGATCGCTCATTTAATAAATAAATAACAAAGTTTAAATTTTATAAGCTCAAATGGTCGCCTTGCTCTGTTCTGTAATGCGCGTTCGTTCGTCCTGTTCGAACTCGTTCATCAAAATCAACAAATCTTTTTCCGAGTCAATTCGTTCATTTCGTTCGTTGAATGAACCAAATGACACGAAAAAAAATGTGTTCATTTTGATGAACAGTTTGAACAGGAGAGTCACAGAACAGAGTAAGGCGACCATAATATTTATTTATTAAATGAGCGATCGTTTCGCTTAATAAGACACTCATCATTCATCAACATTCATCGTCTGGAATCGTTTAAAGCCCTTTGAACAGTTTGCAGTTTGTACTGAATGTGTCTTTTGGACCTTGAACCATTTGGTTACCACTAAAGTGCATTATATGGAGAAAAATGCTGGAATGTTTTCATCAAAAACTTTAATTTCTTTTCGACTGAAGAAAGAATGACATGGGCATCTTGGATGACATGGGGTTGAGTAAATTATCAGCAAAAGTTTTTTCAAAAGTGAACTACTCCTTTAAAAACAGTAATGTGCCTTTCCATGTTACAGCAACAGAATCAGAATACACCATAGTACTGCTCAAGAAACATTCCCTATTATTATTATCAATGTGGAAAACAGTTGTAGTGCTTAACATTATTGTTAAAAACGTGAATTTTGATGAATAGAAAGTTCAAAAGAGCACCACTGATTTGAAACAGGAATCTTTAGTAACATCATAAATGCTATTGTCACATTTGAGAAATTGAAGAATCATTGTGGAATGAAAAGTATTAAATTTCTCAAATAAAATAAATAAATAACCAAATACTGAGACAGAATTAGATTTTTAGTTGTTTGAACATATTTAAATCCTAATATTGTTTTATTTTACATAATTTTAAGTCATCTTGAGGACCCCTAGTGGGTCCCAGCTAGTATACGGGAGGTTCCAAGCTGCAAAAATAGCACTGACTTCCAGAAATCAATGAGAAACATAATGAGGAAAATGTAAGCTAATATCTCTGCTCTGATGTAGAAATTTATATTTACAGAACATCTCTCAATTGTTCTTTTTTATTTTGGAGCATTCTCACTTTGAATTTCCTTTGTTCTTTTAGAATTGATTTTTTGATCACCTCAGGCGTGATTGTGGCTGGTTATCTGCTCAAGTCAAATACTTCTGTAATCTGTTTAATCTCTGTTTTATCTCTTTTATTCCACAAAATGGTGGAGACTTCATTGAAATGATTTGAAACAATACGCTACTTTAATATTAGTCATTCAGAAGAAATGAGTAATTTATATTTAAACAGAGAATATACACAGGAAAGTGCTAAGTACATAATGGTCTGAGTCGTTACGTCACACATTATAAGTTTGAATTGCAAGTAGGTGTGAATCACAAAGATTTACTGAGACAATTTGCTTTTATTATGAATCCGACAGCTGGAATATAAATGACTAATTCATGGGAGATATACGGACCTTCACACCTGTGCTGTGTGAAGTTAATACTGGCAGTCAAGCATCCGGTTCCACTCATTTCCCTTCACTAGCCTGACAATCACATCATTACTGATGCTAATCGCTCAGCAACAGACCGACAGATCATCAGTTTGCTCACAGTTACTGAGACAACATTTGGAGAGCTATTAGAGCAGAAAAAGAAACCACAGTTTCTTAATCTCAGCTGAATTTGCAATACCATCAAGGGACCAGCAAACGCAAGCTTTGACATAAACACAAATGCTGCTATGAGCACATAAGCCTCAGTGAGGGGATAGTTGCTCCCTCATCGAGCACAAAAATGACAGCACAGCAATGTTGGCATGATACTTAGCCCTTTCCATTTGGGATATATCGGTGCCATTATATGGAAGCTTGTTTCTGGCATGGAATAAAAATTAAAACGGCAATTGTGACTTTTTATCTCAAACTTTTTTTCTTGCAATTGCGAGTCTATATCTCGCAGTTCAAACTTTATAACTCACAACTGCGAGTTTATATTTGTATATTTTGAAATTCTGACACTCTTGAATTGTAGGATAAAAGGTAGCAAGTACCTTTTAATTGCAAGTTCTTGTTTCACAAATCTTACAATTTCTTACAATTGTTATTTTGTTAAAATTCTGAGAAATTAAGTAAGAATTGCAAAATATAAACTCACAATTCTGACTTTTTCACAATGTGGAGTTTATAACTTGTAGTTGTGAGTTTATTCTAAAGCCAGACCGATATATCGGCAGGCCGATATTATCGGCCGATATTAGGCATTTTCCAGGCAACTATCGGTATCGGCAGTTATAATGGCCGATAAATTAATATTTCAAAAATAAAATAAAAACAGACGAAACACGATTGAACCATGTCATGAGTTTATTATTTGATGAACTCAAATAAGCATGACAAAATTTGTGACTATCATGTCCAGTTTTGATGCTGTTAAATAAGTGGAATTAGCTAGTAATAGTTACGTTACGTTACGTTGTTACAGACTAGTTGACTGGCTATCCTTTTAACTTTTAACAATGTGACTGAAGTATTTTTTTAATAGTGCGTGACAGTTATAGCAATGAGACGTATCATCTCTCCTTGGCCTGTTATATTGAAAATGTATACAATTTGCAGTATGACGTTATCCATTGCTAAATTATGGCTCATCATAGACTAGCTAACCACAAAGCTAGCTAATGCCACTATCATCAGTCTGTTCTGTTGTGACAATAAAAGAAACAAGTTTCTTTTTAAAATGCATTATCATATTATTTTAGTTAAAACTCAGAAATAACTACAAATAACTAATGTTAGGGAAATCTGTTAATGTTTTTTGCGCATTTCTGAAATTAAAAAATATATATATATTAGGGGTGTAACGGTACACAAAAATCACGGTTCGGTACGTACCTCGGTTTTAAAGTCACGGTTCGGTACGTTTTCGATACAGCAAAAAGAAAGAAATGCCAGAGAAATTTCCTATTTGTTTAAAGAAAAAAATATTTTTAAATAAGTGTGAGTTTTCCTAGATCTTGAAACTTTCAGGTTTATAAATAGGGGTCATCTTTGAAGGATGAACAAATAATGTTTTGGTCATCACACACACAAAAAAGGTACAAAAGTTGTCACTGGGGTAAACTTTTGTCCATTTCATTAGCTAATAAGTACATTTAGGTGTTAATATGTACATTTTGGGTGTTAATATGTACATTTTAAGTGTCAATATGTACATTTAAGTGTTAATATGTACATTTTAGGTGCTAATATGTCCATTTCAGGAGGTAATATGTCAATTTCATGAGCTAATATGTCCATTTTAGGTGGTAATATGTACATTTGAGGTACTAATATGTACATTTTAGGTGCTAATATGTCAATTTCATGAGCTAATATGTCCTTTTCAGGTGGTAATATGTCCATTTTAGGTGCTAATATGTACCACTAAGGTACCAATATGCAGCCTTTGGGTACAAAAGTGTACCTTCTGAAAAGGTACAGCCCCAGTGACAGCTTTTGTACCTTTTTTTCTGAGAGTGCATTAAAAATAACATTTAAATATATATTTATTTATATAATATTTGAATTTTGAAGTGCTGGAAAAAGATGTGTGAAGTACTTGAAAGCATTTCACCATTCCAGCCAAACTGGTTCCAGTTAGTGTTACTATATTAAATCCATGGTGAATGTTGCTGGTCTGTGGACGAAAGTATTACTAGTTCATTCACGGCACAATGTTTCTCCTGGTTTCCATGACAGCGCTGTTTGATCTAATAGAGATCTACGGTAAATAACGGAGAAATGTGAATGCTTCTCACTGACTAGATCTCGCAGCGATGTTATTACCTCAGTGGCGAATTCAAATGTTTTCTTTACCGGATCTCTTAGCGCGGTGTGGTAACAGTGTTGCTTGATCGAGATCGGCTCGCGCTGCACAGATGTTGCTGGTTCGAACTGATAAACGATCCGTGAAGCACATAACGAGTAGCGCAGTTTCGTTCTGCTTTCATTACGCTTGCCATTTGATGGTGCGCAACATTGTGTTGGCCGCGTCAGCACGAATTTTGCCGGCAGGAAAAATTATCCAAGCAACCGTTCGGTTTGTATGCGTACCGAACCGGAAGCCTCGAACCGAAACGGTTCAATACGAATACATGTACCGTTACACCCCTAATATATATATCGGCCGATATATCGGAATATCGGATTTTAAAACCAACAAATATTTGTATCGGTATCGGCCTTCAAAATCCTTTATCGGTCGGGCTATTCACCCTATTTTAACTATTTAAGCACATGGTCTAAAGCGCACGGCGCAAATACACTTTGTGCCGTGAATAGTGTGCACTTGTCCAAATCAACTTTTGCTAGTTTAAAACAGGGAAAAAATGGTTGGCGCACACGGCGCATGGTCTAAAAGGGTTGTCCCTTTTCTCTTAATGAGTATTGGGGGTGTTTTGGGGGTATTGGGGGTGTCTCGTTCCCTTTAAAAGCCAGTTGCACTCGCGCCATGGCGGATTCGCTATTTACATCGCTGAATTTGCGAGCGAAAAGACTGAACGGTTCTCTAGCAGGGAAATGGATCTGCTCGTTAAAGCGTGCAAGCAGCCCATCTACAGGATAAGCCGGATTCCACCATATCTTTATGTACACAATAATAATATTTTATATTGTAATCCTTTTATTTTTTTAATAATTGCAATGTTGGTGTGCTGCTGTGCGAGCGTCTCTGTGAGTGTACGCACGTTGTGCACCCGCCTATAGGTGCATATTACTAATGCATCCTTTAAATAACAAATACTGAAATACTGATAAATAAATAAATGTCATTGATTTTAGACCAGGTATTTGTTGGTCAATGGCGTTGTCTATTTCAGTTGTCATAGCAATGCACCAATGCGTCTGAACACCTTGTTTTCAGACCAGCACGCCCATGGGTGAACAGATGGGTGTAAATGCATTTGCTATTTAAACAACATGGTGCAGGACATGAAAATGATAACTGCGCCGGGCTCAAACTAGCAAAAAACACTTGTGTTGAACCGGGTGTAAGATAGGGCTCTTCATCTCACAATTCAGAGAAAATAAGTCAGTTAAACTCCCAATTGTGAGAAATAAAGTCAATAAAGTCAGTTATAAGACATAAACTCACAATTCTGACTTTTTTTAAACACAGTTCACAATTTTGAGAAAAAAAACATCAGAATTGTTAGTTCAACTCATAATTGTAAGAAAGAAATTCAGAATTGTAAGATAAAAAGTCACAAGAACCTTTTTAATTCAGAGACATAAAGTCAAGAATTGCAAAGTATAAACTCACTATTCTGACTTTTTCACAATTTGGGTTTATGGAGAGTAGTTTTAGAGAAATTAGGTCAGTTAAACTCCCAATTGCGAGAAATAAAGTCAGAGTTGCAAGACAAACTCACAATTCTGACTTCATTTCTCACAACTGGGAGTTTTACTGACTTTACTGAGTTTTACAGTTTCTGCTTCTTGGAAATCCTGGTAATCTCACATGTGTCTCCTCTAGGGACCTCAACAAAATCTCTTTTTTAGATTTTCTAAAATATAAGAGTTCTTCCAAGACCAAATGATGTGAGATATGCAATTACTTTATAATCTTATTGTGTGTTAACAATTGGCTCTATTTTTATTTCCAAGGATTTATAGCAGAAACATTTGAGACAAAAATTGTACTACGTCCAGGATTAGAGTTGTTATATATTTATATATTAGTATATTAAATTAAATATATTACCTTGAATTGTACATAAGTCTTAAAGACATTAAATGCATATAATGTTCATATAGAAAATATGAGGGTACAACCAGACTTGGTGATTCTCTTTACCACAAATGTGCATACTCTACATGACAACCACACGCACACTTCCCACACTACACACTTCCAGCAGAACACACACGAAGATATTCACACACACAATAATCTCTCACTGTGATAAGCGTGAGGAGGGGAGCGGAAGAAAAAAGGGAAAAAGAAAGATGGAGAGCTAAATTTAGGCAAGATGATAGGGAAGGATAATAAGTTGAGAGCACACATCGAATTGTGGTGGTGGTGGTGATGGGGAGGGGGTGGGTCTGGTAACCAACGGAGACGGGAGATTGTCAATATGATGCGATAAAAAAAAGCCTGATTTACTCTCTTAATGTCTTGCGCTCACAAAGGATCTTAATACAATCCTGAACAATAGAGTATAATAAAATAGTGTAAAAAAATATATGAAAATAGCATAAATCTCATCACATTAATGCGATATGTCAACAGAAAAAAAGTCCATAGTTTGACATGGAATCTTGTTTTTTGTACATATAGCACAATATTAATTTATTAAAATACTATAATAATTAAGTACCATGGTATACACGCAGTGGTTTCCAAAAGCCTGAGACGACATTGAAAACTGGGATTCCAAATATAATTTAAACCTGTAAATAAACATTTTAGAATTTTTTATCATAAAAAAAAATAATTTTATGACTTGAAATGAGAAATGAGTACAAATATTTATGAATCTGCAATATTTTAGATCACTATGTATATATGTATATACCTGTATACAGTATATATATATATATATATATATATATATATATATATATATATATATTTCATAAATGTGACCCTGGACCATAAAAGCAGTCTTAAGTGTCCATTTTGTAAAATTGAAATTTTTCACGTTGCCTGAAAGCCGAATAAATACACTTTCCATTGACGTATGGTTTGTTAGGATATAATTATATTTGGCTGAGATACAACTATATGAATCAGGAATCTGAGGGTGCAAAAAAACCCCTCAAAATATTGAGAAATTCGCCTTTAAAAGGTTTCATTTCTGTTGGCGATTGAGCTGAATCCACTTACAAAAATAAAATTTTCATATATTTAATGTAGCAAATTTACTAAATATCTTCATGGATCATGATCTTTACTTAATATCATAATGATTTTTGCCATAAAAGAAAAATCAATAATTTTGGCCATACTCATACAGTGTTTTGTTGGCTATTGCCACATATTATATTTGTGACCCTGTGCAACTTAAGACTGGATTTGTGGTCCAGGGTCACAAATATAATATATAAAATTGTATTTTAACAAAATTCACTAAAAAAGATTGATGGTAGAATATAAATTGTAACAAAAATATTGTATTACATCATCAGAGGCATTTTCACTAGTGGTCTCAGACTCACTGTAGCAAAGTACCAAGTATTACCATTTGATACATCACTGTACCATAAACTTTTTTTTTAAGAAACAAACTAAATTTATAATTTAAAACTGTTTAAATCTGAAACTGTTTCTGTATTTGGGTTGTGACAGTAAAAGCTGTTTAACAGACAGTAATGTCTGAGTAGTGTATGTATGAAGGCTTGTGTGTGAGATGTTTGTAGGACTTTGTAGGTTGCTATCGCAGGAGCAGGCTGGCATGGCTGAATATGAAAGTTCATGATAGCACATTCCCCTCACATTTCACAGGTTCGTAATCATCTCTTACTTCATTCCTCTCGCTTCCAATCTCTCACCCTTGCTGAATTTCTCTCTCTCTCTCTCTCTCTCAGAGTTTGACCGCTTAGGCTGTCACTATCAGCCTCTGAACCCCACTGTGAGCGTATGTGTGTGTGCGAAATATTAACCGAAGGTCATCTTCTTCTGGCAGTCATCTCACTTGATACCATCATGTGTGAATGAACAAAATGTGCCTGTTCTGAGCAGTTTCTTTTCACTTATACTTGAGGCTGAATCTGAATTTTCACATATTCATGCTTACATATTATTAATACACACAATACAAAGATATATTTTAGTATAAAGCACCTATGAATATGTATTTCATAATTTTGCATCAAGAAATATTGACATTGGTGAAGTACTTAATAAATTCCTGCTGTGTGTTAGCACCTGTGGCTCTGCATACTAATATTAGGAAAGATCAATTTAGATCAAGTTTAATTTAGATCATTTCAGTCTGAGTTTGTGTTAAGTGGCACTCTTTCTAAAAGGCTATTAAAGTATAGGGGCCGAAGTAAACTACTGTATATTTCAGCACCAATTTTCTTTTCACAGGCAAAGACCGTTTTTAAATTAAAGTCTTAAAGACAAAGGAGCGAAAAAGTCCACAACAGTTCAAAAAACATTTTTCCTTTGTGGTCTATTTAATAAAAATGTTAGTCATGATCACAGAAAACTGTCTATTAATTGTAAAGATCATAGGGGAAATTGTCACAATAAACTAAATTCTGACTATTATACAGTATAAGCAAAGAATGTGACTTATTAGTAGGCCATTAAAAACTAAAATTAAATGTACAATATGACCCTTTCAAAATGCTTTAGGGTGTGACAAAAAGCTAAACATAGGCTACACATGTAATGTTATGTTATAGTAGTTATATAGAATTAGACAAAACCATTCATGCAAATGGAAATGAAGAGTTCAGATGCAAAAGCCTCTAAATGCCATTTGAAATTTTCATCTTTAATGATGATTTTTATCAAACTTGTATATTTAAGTACAGTAATTTTACTTAAATGGCAATGATAATTACCTATTAATTGTTATTTAAGTGAAATTAATGAAATAAAATATACAAGTTTGATAAAAATCATCATTAAAGAAGAAAATTTCAAATGGCATTTAGAGGCTGTTGCATCTGAACTCTACAATTTTTTTTTTTTTTAACAGGTTGACTTGAATGGAAGTGTGAAAGTCTGATATGTTTGCTGTTCTCTTGCACATGCACACAGTATTCAAAATAGAAGTGAGCTTGAACTTTAAAGTGACTCACATACAAGCTCAAATAAAAGCATTGAAGTCAGCATGTATTACAAGTATAGCAAAAACATGGGAAGAAAGAAGAGAGGGAAGAAACCAGTGATTTACGGGCAGAATCAGAAAGTTAACAGTGTTAGATTAGGGTTCAGTTAGGTTAAACTACACACAATCATTAAAAGAGTGAACATACCTGCTGCTGTTCTTTGATAATGTCTCTCTCGATTTGTGTCGTCTCTGCCGTTTCTTTCTCCCCTAATTAGGCTATCTTTCGCTTCTCTCCCGTTTCTTTTAGCTTTCTGTCGGTTTCTCAACTCATGCTGTCGCGCGTGTGTGTGAGAGAGAGAACTGGAAGCAGGTGAGCAGATGATGAGCTATGTTCATTTCTGCCGTGGCGACTCCCTCACTCAATACAGTGTGCTTAACGTCTCCTCCTCCTCCCCTCCCTGAGAATGAAAGGGGAATGATGCCCTCTTCTGTTTCCAAATAACTCTCCTTTTGTCTCTCGTTTCCCCTTCAACATCGTACAGTCAAACGGGGAAGAAACAAACAAACAAAAAAAAAAAAAAAAAAAAACAGTATCCACTATAATCCAGAACTATTTGACTAATGGCGCCCTAAAGAGGGAAAATGTTGATTCCAAAGCTCAATGTTATCCAGCTTCTGTATCAGCTTCAGTGCTCGAATTGAGGGGGGGGCTGGGGGGATCCGGGACCCCCCATAAGGTATTAGGGACCTCCCATAAGAAGTAAAAAATAGAATTAGGGGGGTCCGTCAGATATTTTTATTTTAGTAAAAAATAATAATAACAAATCTGATTAAATGCATGCAATGGATACAGTAAATTTCGCGAATTTATTATTTACAATATATTTTTGTTCGCTTTAAATTGTAAACGCCCGCCCCACATCTAAAGAGTGCTGTGCGCAATGATATCGTTGACTGACAGGACTGTTTGATTGGCGCCGCTCTGTTGAAGCTAATTTTAACTTTTAAAAAATGAAAAAGATAAACCTCCACTCGAGGTCGGGAAGAGAAAGCTTCTTACCGACTTTTTTGAGGGGTAATTGTCTCTCTTTATATATCTTTCTACTTTATATCTACCCACACCATATCGGGGCTTCTGTATTCCTTGCGTAAATTGGAAACATTTAGGCTTAAGTTACTTTTTTTCCACCATTATTAATAGTCCTGGTTCTACGGGAGTGCTAGAGATCTCGACGGAGATGGATAACAGTTTTTCAGCAAAGGGAACGATCGTTGTGTGCTTTCTAATTTCCATTCAGAATTTGTATAAAACTTGTTTTTCATGCTGCCAGGATCGGCCACGTAAACACAAAGTTTTGGGTTTCAAAGTTCACTTTCAAAGTTCACTCTTAAATAGCAATAATTGACATCGATTGGCATGGCATTGTTTGTTTCTGAATAAAGCTGCCTTTTTCGCTAGTCATGGTCCGTTGAATAGTTGCTGACCTACTGAGTGCTTTTCCGCCACCTACTGGACGTAACTATGTAAAAATCGCATGTGCTGAAATAGTTGAAAAATCCCCACCATATAATATCTAATAAACAAGTTTCATCTATTTAATCAAGTCTTTTGAAACCAACATTATTACCACAGTGTCACATAATCCACATTAATCATGCAGTTGTTTTTAGGTTAAACAAACAACATTTGTAAATAAAATCATTTTGTTGATGTACACAACTGTTCAAAAGTCTCTTCTGCTCACCAAGCCTGCATTGATTTGATGCAAAATACAGTAAAAACAGTAATTTTATGAAATATTATTACAGTTTAAAATAATAATATAATAAAATATTGTTTATTTCTGTGATCAAAGCTGAAAACTATCGTTTCTCCAGTGTTCATCATGATCCTTTAGATCTGAAATATAAAACTTGTTGTAGCATTATACACTACCATTTAAAAGCTTGCGGTCAGTAAGAATGTATTTTTTTTTAAAAATGTTGGGAAATAAATTAATACTTTTATTCAGTATGGTCGCATTAAATTGATCAAAAGTGACAGTAAAGAAGTTTATAATGTAACAAAAGATTCTATTTCAAATAGAAACTGTTGTTTTGAACTTTCTATTGCTAAAAAATCCTGAAAAATAAAATAAATGTTTATTACATAAATGTTTGTTGATCATCAGACGGATCATGTGACACTGAAAATGCTGAAAATTTGTGAAAATTCTGCTGCCCTCTAAATCCAAACCTTTAGTAAGTAATTTAAAATAATAATTATATATATAGCCTAATATAATTATTTTTCAAGCGGTTTTAATAAAATAGTATACATTTATGCATATTTATAAATATATGCTATTTATATATCCCAAACACAACCCCCCCCCCCCCC